>JAQFVV010006515.1:310940-947730 GCA_028023455.1 Epiperipatus broadwayi | reverse complement strand
GTGAAACTAGTCTGGGGATATTGGATGAGTTGGCACTAGATAGGGATTTTATGCACAAGCCTTCTGGCATCCATTGATTACTCTGGCTTGCACTGAACGGCACTACTGTATGGAGAGTTTTGTTGTTTTAATAACAGTTATGAGCAAGCATAAGAAATGGTGATCATGTGATTATCTTACATCTCACATCTCACTAATTGATGGTTACTTCCGGTGTTGAATTTATTAAGAACAGTACAATCTTGAAATACATATTTTTTTATTAGTCAAAATATAATCCAGTTCATTTGGATTATTCCATGTTCATTTCTGTCTGTATTTACTTAAAAAAAAATAAGTTTGTTTTTTTTTTAATTGCAAACCTTCCATCTTCATTTCTGTCTGTATTTTTTAAAAAAAATAAGTGTTGTTTTTTATTGCAAAACTCCACAAGTGTATGAACTCTCTCATTTCTATCACCATAATCAAATTAATCTTCAGCACTTTTATCTTTCAATTGTTCACCAATTCTAGCATTAAAGCCACTCTTAACAATTTTAAAAAATAGTATTTGTACATCTATATAAAAATCCTTTATTTCTTCATCATATTGAGAACTTATTGTGCATAAACCTGAACTATCTGCAATTAAGTTGACTACTTAATCTTGTCATCGGTCTGTTGTTCTTCCACTTTTTATTTATAATGAATCCTGTATTTCCAATGTTTGTTCTTTTTGTAGTACAGACCATGCCCACTTTTTAAATCAGTTGTCTCTTTGTCTTTTCATCTAACTTAACCAAATCCAATCACGCCTCACGTAATATTGGACAATTTGTTTTGCAATTTTTTTAATCTTCTTCACTTGAAAGTGGTCTGCATTTGTAAGTATCCAAATGAAAGGTTGTCATCAAACGGACTGTCTGGATATAAAATGAAGAGATTCTTAGCATCCTCCACTTTAGGCCACCAACCTCTGCCTTGGCTAATGAGTTTATAGACTCTTGGAAGTAAGGGCCATGATTTATTTTTGTCTGTCATGTTTGTAAATAACTATTAGGAAAAAAAAGTCATTCACATATACATTTATTCTGCTTCAAGAAATCTCAACTGATATTTCAATTAAGAGCTATCAACAACTGAGAAGAAAGACCATGATGTTTTTTCCATTTTAAAATTCAGAGGTAAAAAGCCACTAAACTCACAGTGCTGGCGAATGCATGTTCGTGAGCAGCCTATTATATATTTATATACTATATAAATAATCATATACTAATATCAGCTGTGACTATAAGAAAATACAGAATGGACATTAGGAATTTGCCCTGCTTGGTTCTTTTAAGTCCTCCAAGAGGAATTAAAGGAGCAAATTATACAAGTTTGACTATTTAGCAATACAGTTAACATTTGAGAAGGAATGCAATTATCTTTCCTGATGAGAGCCTGACACTTCTAACGTGCAGATGGCTTGCCTCGTGTATAGGTATGGTTATGACTATTTAGTAGTTTCCAGTTCCAAGCTTGAGCTTACCTTATTGTAGCACACAATATTGTAGGTAATATACATGCTACCATTCAATATCTGACAGTTGTCTGGTTACTATCTGATATCGAAAAGTTGTTAAACTTCTTTTATAATGAGATGCTTGACTGTATGGAAAATGATCGGATTTTGTGACCTAACTCTCAATTGGCTTGTTTATGCCATTGGCTTTTTATTTGCTTTTATCATTATCACATTGGTCACTTTTATTAAAAATTTGAATCTGCCTTTGATATGAACAGTCTTATTTGAGGATAAGCTTCTGTTGAGTTAGGATGAGTTCACAATATTCTTTCCAAAAGTTATCTATGAAGTATATAATCCTTAGAATAAGTCGATGAATGTCTAGGTCATATTCTTATTTCCTCATTTGGCCTGATTTCATCATTTTTGGGTTTGGTTTCATCATAAAATATGTTTTCTTTATCTGGTCTAGACTTCATCTGGTCTGAATTTTTTTACTGAATTCTTTATTTGGTCTGGTAATCTCTTCATGTGATTTTTTTTTTTTTCATCAGGTCTAGTAAAACATTTTTGTATAATGTTCGTAAGCTGACTTTACTGATCTCTGTATGTGTTATGATGTCCATCAATAGTCTGGACAATCACTGTTTGCAATTGCTGGAACCCTTTTGGTGGTCCCCTTAAACATGTGGCCTAGGATTGTGGTACCTATTCACATTTTAGCAATTTAATTTTTGTTTTCTTGAGCATGCCGATTAAGCATCGGAATTGACACAGACTTGACCTAAGATTCAGATCCAGTTTATTATCAATCATTTCTGGTTAGTCCCTTTTTAATTTTGTTATATTTGTGAGCTGGTTCACCATAATCACTGTTTAGCATGATTGATGCATCACAATGTAATCTGCTGACCCAAGAGATAAAAGAATAGGTTATTTTAGCATATGACTTTAGCTTTTGATTATTCCAAGAGTGAGTGCATTAGTAATCACGGATCGCTCTGATAGCTCATGGATTTTTTTGATATAATAGATAATACAGATGTATCTATTTCCATTGTTATTTGCATACCTTTGATTATAGTGTGTGCTTTGAGGGTGGAATCAGTACAGTCATTGATTTTATTTGATTTTATGTTGCACTTTCATTTTTTTAAAATGGCCGTCATTTTTTACTGAATGACTTGTTTTTTTTTTAAACATGTGGTTTTTATATGACCAATACAATTGTATTACCTATCAGCGGTATACTGATGCAGAAATAAGATATGTTTACAGTTGGTTTCTCACATCTGTAGCAAATTTTTGCACTTGTTTTTACTGTCTTATTTTGGTAGCTTTTAATATTTTCAGTTAGGTATTTGTTTGATCCAGTTTTCTGACTGATCACTTTAATACTTGGGAGTTATTTTCTTTAATGCAACACTAGTTTTCTGAATTCTGTGAAAAATCTCTGGTTTTTTTTTCCTTCTCTGAAAATCGAAGTTGAAATAATATATTTTTTTATAATTGTCAGGGATTTTGGACAGAAATAAACCATCAGGAGGATATTGCTATATCAAAATCCAGTTCAGAAGGATATATAGGATGTGACAGAGAATATAAGAATGAAGAACCAGCCATGAGAACGAAGTGAACTCTGTCCGCATATGCTGACCAATTTTCTGGATTGATGGGATTAATTTCCAGAAAGTCAGTTTTCACCATTTTGATTTTTTTTACTTATCATAAGAAAAAAAAACGATCTTCTTGGTTTTTTTTTTTTTTTACAGAAAATGAGTAACTGCTAGTATTTATTTATTTTATTGATGTGTTAATAATGTATACTGCCAGCAAAAGAAGCTGACTAGAGGATTAAGTATGGACAGAAGGCCAAATAGTTTTCAGCCACATAGTTTGGTTTAAAAGATATTTGCGAACTTCATTTCTTTTTGAATAAACATAGACTGTATATGTGTATTCATAAATTGGAAATTGATGATTATGAAATAAATCAAAAATTTATAGAAATGTAGAGTATAATCACCACAAAACTCATTTTTAGAGTATCTTCCCATTTTTTTTTTTTAGATTTGGAATGAACCACATTGTTTTTGGAGGTCCTGTTTATTATTAGGAGAAATGATTGAATTTTAAATAATTATAATAATGCTTTAGTCAAAGTTATTATTGGTAAAAAAATTTGTATAAGTTGGGGGAATAAATTGATTTTTTTAAAATAGTATATTTATTTTTTAATAATATTTTGATTTAACCGATTTATATTTAATAGAAAATCGCGTTAATGTAGTAAGGCGACATCTATAAAATTAAATCTGAAATAATATTAGAAATTGCGCAATTTTCTATTCCACTTCATTGAAAAATAAAAAAAAGAATTGAAGAATAATATCTTGCCAGCTGATGGGGAAATTGTAATTATGGCGAATTTCTTATAAGTTAGATCTTTATTATTAATTAAATTATTATTTTTATAAAGTGTGAACTTTTTATGATCAAAACACTTAGTTTTTTAATTTATTGAAAGGAATAGATAAATAGAAATATTAGTTCAAAAAAGGTTTTTCTAAATATAAAAATGCATAAAATAGCACTTCTCAATATTCAGATCTCTCGCAATGAAATAAAATTAGCCAATAAATGAAATGGTTCCTTTTTCCATTTAGAAATGTATAAAGCAATAAACAGGACATTCTATTATTTTTTAAATGATCGACCAAAAGTTATTTAAACATATTGTTTATTACTACTACCTTTGATTAAACATTGCTATGTATATGTATAAAAATATTGTTGCTCCCTCCCTATTGTATTCTTCATTTATATAAGACAAAAAAAAGATATCTTCATTATTAAAGTCTAAAGAATCAGACATAACAATTTGGAAATTCTTCTATCAGTAAATGATCTTAAATCTTGTTCTGAATAATGACTTAATTTCATCTTCAATTTATATAATTTAACAATTTTCCATTTTTACACTAAGGCTATCATACTGAATGTTTTAATTTTTCTAGGGCTACTTTTCATGTTGTCCATGTTTGCAAACCAGATCTAGCTTACTGTTGTCAATGGTTGTCATTGTTCTTAAAAGAATGAATATAGATGTCAATAATGGTTATTTTATTACTGAAAAGGAAGCCAAAAATAATATTTTATATTCTCAGGAATGCAATTATTTGAACTATTTGAGATGATCCAATCATCAAAATGTTTCTCAAGATGTTTTGCTTCATTATCTATAGTATTAGAGAATATATATAGATAAGATAATTAGGCTTTAAATAACTAATTACAGAACAAAATTTTCTCCAATAGCTCTTCTGAGTGAACAGTGAAAGAAATGGTAGTATTCATTAGTTTTGCTTAGTTCCCGTAATAAGAAATGAAGATTTTTCTTACTTTTTTGTCCGGTAGCTAGAATTATGAAGATATTCATTTATCAATCTGTAATCGAATAATTGGCAGAGGATGGTCTTTTATAAAAAAAAAAAATCTAAGCTTTCTTGCAATGATTTTTCTAAATTAGATCACATTGTTATATATATATTGAATGGTACTGTTGGCATTTTCCCATCTCATTTGTTATACATCAAAAAAAAAAAAAAGAATTAAAAACGATCCTAAAAGTTATTTTAATAATCTGTTTAAAATTTACTTTTCAGTTTTGGTCTCTTGAAGCAAAAGCAAAATTATTAGCGTGTATGTTCAGTATTATTTTTTATTTGATTATAAATAAATTTAGTCTAAGTTCTTTCACTTGTTTATTATTATTATTTTGCAAAGTTATTACTATTTATTTTTTATAATTGTACAATATTTACATTGTAGTTTTATTTCACTATAGTAGTCTTTACATATAAATTATTGAAATAAGTAAATTTACCTTCTTTCAAATGCTTGTTTGTAACTTACAGAAGGCTGTCCTCTTTTATTTATAAAGTTAATATTTTAGATTACATTTGTTTTTAAATTACGTTTTTGATAGACTAAAAAAAACATAAAATGAAATAATTTTATTTGAAAAAAACAAAACAAAAAACAAACAATGGGTTTGACCTAATGATAAATAAACAGTAGCTAATGTTCATAAAAATATCTTTAATAATTTCCTTTGGCAACTTTTTTTTATTATTCAAAATAATTCTGATTGGGAAATTAATTCTGATTACTATTGTCAATAGTTGATATGGTTAATACTCCGAATTATACAAGAATGAACATAGATGTTGTAACGGTCAGAATTCGCACATTTCATAAACAAGTTGCACAGTTTCTCCACCACACTCAAAAAGCAGCACCACAAGTGGGTTCAGGGCCTGTCATACCGGATTCGAATACAGCAGATCGACTACGCAACCAAATACGATGGAGCCCGAACCCGCCATCACAATAACAACATCTTTCCAGGTCGCGGTGGTCAGAGAGAGAAGAGACTACGTGAGATTTATAAATAAATTAACAGCTAGCGTTTGGAAAGTCTTTATAGATACGTGTATAACCCAGACAATACGAGACAATGAAATGAATCAGAAAATAAACACTAACGTAAAGAATTGATTAAATTAACATGATTTATTAAGTGGCTAAATATGATTTCTGGCACTATTTATTTATTAAATAGTGGCGTCAAATGGTTAACTACAATTGATTAAATCATTTTACTCGTTAATCTATAACCTGGGTCAATTATCGCTTACGAATGTGCCCTACTAAACCTTGAATACATGCGAAGCCCAAGAATAAGAGTACTGGAATTATTTATATTTAAAAGATATTAATGGTTTTACGATAAAGGCTGACCAGAAGAAATGCAGAGCGGCTCCAATGAGCTTGGCAGCAGCGACATGCTTAGTGCGGAAATATATGTATGAGTATGATATTATCTTAAACTACTTAAAAAAAGGGATTCAGTGGTACTCGCAAGGTTTAGGAAACGATGGAGGGTGATAGTCCATTTAAACTACAGGAACTTTGTGACGACAATAAAGAAATAAATCATAAAATCAGACTCATATGTTGCACCCCACATTGGTCTCGGCCGTAGCCCTAAAGATCGGAGTATGCTAGAATATGGCTGCGAAGAACTGCGTCAGCATTCCCAGGTGTGACGCTCTGGTACACACATTGACTGGAAATCGCAGGAAGAAGTAAAGGGGAAACGGACTTGGCCGTTTAAAGCCCTTTTAAAGAACAAAGTGATCTCAACATCGAATACCCTTGCCAGCAACACTAAAATATATATATAATCGATTCAAAAAAAGGAGACATAACGAAAGATTGGGCACTTAAGCAATTCACTGCATTGATGAAAAGCGTCTACACTCTCCCAAACTCAGAATAACAATAGAAATACTTAAAACAATTAATGGGGTTTAACATTAAAAGGACGGTGTGAGTGCGAGAATTTAAGTAAATGTAATTAACCCACGCACTCCCACATCTGCCAATAGTTATTCCCACACCTCGCATACACCCTAGAAGATTATGAATCAAATCTAGGTATTATAAAGAAAATAATATAGTCATCGAACGAGCGGCTTACTAAATCTCATTTAAGGGAGGGACTCATGAACGTAAAATTACATTCTTTATAAGGAATGGGGAGTATCATTAATTAAGATTTGCTTCGCTCGGTCGATGCTATGCAAGCCCATAAAATACGCAAATAAAACAATTTAAATTTGACATTAACCCAAGGTTTAGATCGAGCAATAAATTTAAATATACATTTTTAAAACATACATGATAATAAGTGTGGCGAGAAAAAGGGAGTTTGTTTTTGCTATAGCGGGTTTTAGATCACAAGAGCTCTTGGGTTAATTTTGTTACCTTTCAGTTGCTTTGGTGGTTGAAGCTGGCGCACATTTCAGGAGTGGATAAGATTTAGCAGCATGTTAATTCAGTCTCTGTTTGCAGCAGCATAGGCGGTTCCTTAAGGCATATTGGTGATGCGTCAGATGGTACATCGGCAGCGACCAGCTATTTCCGAAAGGAAAATAGCCACGGTGCCGACTCTACTCAGTCATATTGGCGGTTCTATGATAGGTCAGCATTTTGTACATTTTCTTGAAAGCGGATTATTTAAGTCACGGATGGTCGGTCAGCAAAACATCAGGATCAGCATACCGAAAATAATAGTTCAGACCGTCCGAATTCTCAGAATAAAAAAAATTATAACCTCAGAAAATAAAATCAAAACGCCAAATCAAACAGCAGAAAACAGCATCAGAATCAGCTTTTTTTTCTTCCCCTCTTCAAACAAAAGAAAAACATTCAATATATACTGTTTATCTTATAAAAGAACCTGCCTTGGGGCATGACAAACCTTTAACCTTTTGCATTCTTATCAATTAGTTATTTCTTATCTGAACATCAGAAGGAATCCATTTTAAGGTTTTTTTTTAGTTTACAATTATAAATTCCAGTAAATGCTCAGATTGAAAGAAGATTAAAACACTTATTTCATTCTGTTGAAGACTTTTGCTAATTGGAAATTCCTAAGTAGACATATGAAGTGTGAATTTATAATCCAAAATGTTTTACTTTAAATCTATTACATTCTCAACCTAGCCTTATTTTATATTTATATAATTTTCAATGGCGGGAACTTTATAATTTTAGAAAAATATTAAATTATTTCACATTTAAATTGTAATTGCATGAATCCGTTTATAAACTACTTTTAATAATTATTATTTTACCTACAATAGCAAATAAATATTGCAAACACAATATTTTTAAAATAAATGAACTCAACAACCACAATCCAATAATATAATTCCAATGATTGATATTAATATTTAACAGTTATCATCGTAGTCTGTGTAGTTTTACCTATATAACCTTTTAAATGAATATGTAATACTCGACATTTATATATCAATAAAAATAAAGGGTTGAAAATTGGACTCCATGAGTAATAATGCCTACGTGGTTTATTTTAGGCAGGATTTTAGTATATAAATGGCCGTACAGACACACTACGAACGATTTGGGATTCGAATTTAGGTATAAGGGTAGGTGAAATGTAAGAGAAAGGTGAAACGAAGACTTGCAGAGCAATCTTCCTGTTTCAATGTTAGTTGATACTACAAAAAATAAGCTAAGGGTAATATTGTATATTTTTTAGAAATGCACTTATTCAATTGTCCAAGTGAACCAAATATAAATCTGATACCTCTTTCAAGGTGTTTTGCTTCATTATTTATGTAGGGGAATATACTGTAATATTGTAGACAGTGGCCGACTCTGGCTATGTCAAATATTACAAATTTATAAAATTAAAATTAGAATGATGAAATATTTAATTGTCTCATGTTTTTATATTAATAAATATTGATTTATTTAAATATTTTTTATTCATCAAATGATAATATGAAAATTCTAAATATTGTTTTTTTTAAAAATAATATGAATATTTATTATTTGTTAAGAATTTATTGGAAATGACAGAAAAAAATATAAAATAAAATAAACAATTTTTTTTTGTTCTCCAGTAATTTTATTTACGAATTTTAATATTTGAATGCAAATATAATATATATAGAATTTTAGATGTAATTAGAGGGGATTGAACAGACTTTCAAATAAGATAGAGTGAATATCTGAAGGCATGTTGAAAGTCTGTTCAAACCCTAATTGCATCTAATTTTAATTTTGAAAAAAAAAGTATATTGAAAAGTTTTAATTTTAACATTTGAAAGATGATAAGAGGGAATAATAGGCAAAATTTAATTTTATCAAATTTTTAAAGGAAAATAAAAAAAAGTTTTAACATTTTGTTAAGAAATTTTGTTTTAATTAATTATAGTTTTTTTTTCTTTTCTCTTTATCTCTCCTCAAACAAAATGCAATCTTTTCAAATTAAAAGGTAATTAAAATATTCTCTTGATTTTAGCATATTAAAAAATACAGGGAAGTTTTTTTTTATGATTGGAATTTTTTTAGTTAAAAAAGAGGAGGGAAATAATTAAACTTTTTTGTAAAAATAGACCCAATTGGTCAGGGTTTAATTTTGTCAGGTTTGAGACAATGTGATTGGATAGATACAGGATTGTACCAAAAATAATATAAGGATTAGTTGAAGCAGTAAACCCCACTGTCTTGTGAGGAACAGTTATTCTTGATCATGTTGTTGAAGAAAACAATAGCAACACATAGTCTTGATTCAGCTGTTGTAGAAAACAAGCAGCAGTTGGGCTGTGAAGAGAACAGTGAGAAATAGTTGGATATTCTGAAGTAAGACTCATATCACTAATTCAAAAAAAGATTTTAAAAATAAATTTAAGAGGATCCACATGCTAGATTGTAGCAAGAAGCTGAGCAGCATTGACCTTATCATGTAAATTGTTGACTAAGGAAAATATAGAATAGTTCTGAAGTAATTTGCAACAAGCCTTGTTTTCATCCAAGATGATAATTGTCTTTTTCTTTATTTACCTCACTGGAAAATAGTTGATTGAAAAAAATGGATAAATTCATTATGTTTTAGCTTTTCCTGATTATTATTATATTGGAAAAATGAAGAAATTCAGTCTGTGTGAAACCTGAAAATATTCTGTTGTAAAATTGGTTAAATTTAATTGTTAACCTAGAAATATATTTTAATGGAGAAGCTTATTAAAAGAAAACAACACGAAACCTTAAAAATTACAACTGCCAAAGAAGGATTCAAAAGAAAAACAAAACCATGGTATTCTAAAATATAATGTAGACACTATATCTACATTTATAGATGATTTTTTAATTAAGCAATAATTTATAGTAATGAATAATTTTATTAGTATTTTTTTTATTGGAACATGTTTTTTTATCTTATTTTTCCATCAAAATTTAATTGTATAGGATCTTTTCATTTTTATAAAAAAAGGGAAAGAGGATTTATGTTAATTTAATTTTTTTGTTATCTTTGAAATGTTTTATAATATTAATTATTGAAAGAGAAAATAATTCTGTTTATAGTTAAGGTTAAATGATTGGATTAGTAAAAAAAATCAAGTTGTTAATCATATTTGCTATATGAAATTATATTTTGTTGATAAAAATGTATTTCATTTTAGATTATCATATTATATATTTTTTCTCAATTTTTATAATTTATAATTAATTTATTAAATAATTGTTAAAATAATAGTTTTAAGGTCTTTATTCCTCCAGCTATTTGTTTTATGAATTGGCAGTGTGTGAGTCTTGATTTCATAATAGCACAGTGTTTTAGGGATTTGTAAATTATCACAGTAAAACTATTTAAGTGAAAGTAGATTAAGCTTATACATTTATCTTTTTCTTGTTCAAAGTCACAGTTCCTAGGATCTTGTGATTTTGAGTTAGCTCTAGAGCAATAATGATTGATTTGTTTATATGTGGGGGTTTATGTTTATGATTTGACATTCAGATAATTCCTGGATAGTGTAGTAGGGTGTCACCTTTAAAGTCCAATCACTGCATTTTAATTTTTTTTGTTAGAGAAAATTTACTTTAAAGATGGCCTGTACACTAATAGTATCATATGGCCAGAGCATTGATGTTGATCAGCATGAATCAGTATCCCAGCATTTTACTTACATATATACATCCAGATGATTTTTTTATATTTTGCTCTAAGTTTGGCGGTGGCTAGATAATTAGCCTGTTTGTAATGTATCTCTTTAGATCCAGTCACAAGAGATGATGGTCGATTATTGTTGTGTAATATTGGTGATATATCTTATAATTATTTTACTGTATTCCAATGCTAACTCTCATGCTCCTTCCTTATATATTTATTTTGTATATCTTTATTTCTTTGTTATTGGCTCATTATATTTGTTACCATTTTATGGGGATGATGATAATGTATTTCCATCATCTAAGGTTTTCCTTTTACTTCTGTACTGTTACAATACATAGATAAGATAATTAAGCTTTAAATAACTCATTCACTGCAAAGGATTCTCTAGCAGCTCTCTTCAGATTTATGAAGATATTCATTTACTAATCAGCAATTGGATAGCTAGCCAAGAATTCCCTAATGAAAAAAAATTCCAAAATTATATATCCCATAAGTTCAGCTTTAAATGAATAAATAACACAATAAAAACCTTTAGTTCCATAACTTTTTAAATATGTCTACTCTTATTGTTCTTCTATTTATTATGCAGAAAATGTAGGTAATACCATGATGAGATAAATCATCGTTGTACCAGAGTGTTATGTCTCTGAGGAACAATTACAGTTTAAAAATCTCTTTTAAGACTATAATAATGTAAATCTTATTCAAATTGTTTAGTAGCATCTTTCTATTTATTGTGCAATGAGAAATTTACCAACAATATGTGATAGGCATCATATTGCAAACAATTTATTCTATTATCAATAGCAGATGCAATAGTAAGGCAAATAATTTCTGTTCTTGTTGAACAAGTTATAAGCACTATTAAAAGATATAAAGTCTAGATCTATTTTCAACACCGATTGATCACTGACTAATGATTAGATGAGTTTAGAATAAAATCTGTTTCAAACTGCCATTTGATATTTTTACAATGAAATCTAGAAAAGTATGTTTTGAAATGTTTTTACAAATAATTATTTCCAATAATGGTATTTTCTTTTATGTATATTTTTATTTTTCATAAATAAAATTTAATCTACTTTTTAAGTATTATACAGTGGTAATATTTTATCCTCATCTCAGTTTGTTCAAGCAGGCAAGAAGAAAATGAAGGACTTCAGTTGGTTATGAAATCAATATTTGTAGAAGCTCCTCCTTATGACTACATCACCACTGACTCATCAAATGACAATCCGTAATAGAAACTACTCTTGGGACACAGCAAGAGCGCAAAGGAATTCCATCTAACAGTCATGGCATTCAGGATCCCAGTTATTGTTTGATGGCTGCTAAGCTCTTTTAACAGTTTCTTTTTGTAAACTTGGGCATTTCCATTTGTTATTCTCCAAAAATTGTCTCAGTATTAGCATTGTTGAATAAGAGTTTTTTTTTTCCAGTTCCTTTACAGTAAAATGGGGGAAAAAATAAAGAAGGGGAGAAAATTTTATTCTGGTTAATGGAGTTGCTCTGTTGTGTTAGTTGTTATATTCATGACAACTAGAGTAATGAGGAACTATTCTCAAAACATCAAACTGAACAAATTTCAGTCCCAGTTAATTATTCAAGAGAAAGAAAATTTTTCATATCATAATTATATGCAGGAATGTTCCTAACAATGATTAAAGTTGTCAATTATTAACATTATTCTTTAAAACAATGATTATAGATATATCTCTATTGGTAATAATAATAATAGAATGGTTAGTCATTTAGGAATCATTTGATCTTTCAACACTAGAAGTGAAAGATCGAGCTTTGGTCTAGGAACTTCTAGTTCTCGAATTTGTCACTATCATTATAGTCATTAAGAAGTCATGAAGAAAACATGAAGTATTCTAAGGAATGCTTCATTTGAATTATTTAAAATAAATGAAGCTACTGTTTACAATAAATGTTCAATTTTCTGCTGTCCATAACAGTATGCAACATTAGTCACAGAGGCTAATAGTGGTGGATATTATTAAGATTCGCAATTGTAAACGAATGAACATAAAGATGTTTGAAACATATGAATAAAGACATCGGGAAAAGTCAAAAACTCTGTAAAATGCATTTCTTGCTGAACCAGCACTCTTCAGTTGGACCAGGTCACTACTTGTTACTAAATCTGTATCATTTATTTACTAATAACAAATTGCTATCTTGATTTACCAGTGGCAAACTTTTTGCATTCATAATTTCAATACTAATTAATTCATATATGGGTTGGAATAATCTTAAATTTAATAAATGTTTAATAATAATCATTAATGTACTTATCTGAATTAATTATTCTCAACGTTGTGCATTCAAAAAGTTTGAACTAACTGCATCTCCATAAAATTATAAGTGTAATTTCTTTCAGGGCATTAATGCTTTTATTATTTATCTATTATGTGATTTTATATAAAGATAAAAATGCCATTAATATAAATTGCCCACTAAAGAGTAAACAGACGATTACCAGATAATGTAAGCTTATGACTTCTCATCCTTGTTTTATCTTTCGATTAGAAAAGTTTTGATACTCATTTATCAACCTATAATTGAATATAGCAGATAGGATTATGGAAAATCTACTTGAAAGAATAATCTTAATCTGGCTTGTAACCTGAAAAAATTCTGTTATTGGTTGAGATGAAAATACAATTGCTTCAATTTTGCAAAGGCATCTCTTTTTACTTGAATTTCTTATTAGTAGAAAATGTAGTAACTTATGACGTTGACTTAAGACCTCTATGTATATTTTATTTAAAAAAAAAAAAAAAGGAAAAGATGTTTATATAAAAATAGCAAATTTTTTTTTGTTGTTGTTTTTAGTCCAAAGCATTTTTATTACTTTAGATATTTATATTGTGTGTATTATTTTGACAATTATAAGAAAATAGATTAGAAAGAATTTAACGTTTGTTTGTTAGAAAATAATATACTGATTGCTAGAAAGTTGTATTTTCATTCGTTGGGTTTCTTCAGAAAAACATTCATATGTTAAGGCTTCCTGATAGCTATAATTAATATGATGCTTCTTATTTTGAACCTCATAAATTGAAAAAAGTCTTTTATCAATTCAATCAGTTAATATTTTACTTTTTTTTCTTTACTTCTGGTGATGTATTGTAAACATGCATCTAAACTTATACATATATGTTAGTGCGTGTATGAAATTATTTACTGGGACTGTATGTTTGGCCAACATAGATATAACGAAATGTTTAGAGATTGAAGTAAAGATGAGTGCTACATTTGGTAAGAATTATTGACAAGTAGACAAAGAAAAAAGCTTCATGAGAGAAGATACCTAAAAATGAGATAGACTAAAGAAATTTGTGAGATTTTTAGAGACTGTAGAGAAAGCTAGAAGCTATTAAGAAAGAAGAACAATGGGAAAGGTCATACAATAATAGATAATAGAAATGAATGCATTTATGGTAATGATGATAATGGATGTATAAGTCCTTCACTTCAGTTAAGGATTTCCATTTTTTTGTATAGTAAAATAAGCTGATTTTTAATTCTCGGAATGATTTATTCAAATAATCATTTTTTTTCTGCAAGAAAGAAAAAAAGTGATATAAGGCTAAATATAATTAATTCATATATTCTTGATTATATTTCCAGACATTTTCAGGGTTGTAAAAAAACGTACTGTAGATTTATTAATTGCAAAGTGTTATATTTATTAATTTTTAAAATAACATGTATATTTTAAGCAAGCAATAAATAAAATCCTTTATGTATATATTTTCTCATCATTTTACATCTTTTTTTAATCTTTAGTCAAATTTGTGTTGTAATCTAAAAATACTTTAAATGATCAAATCTCAATGTTAAAATTTGTCCATAGTGTTGCCATATATACATAAAATTAAAAACAATCCATTTAATTAAAACAAAATTGAAATAGACAACTCACTATAAATAAAAACATTTAATACATCAATCCATCTTTCATTCCTTAATGGAATCTTTTCAAGGTATTCCTTTTTACACAATCATATGACCAATTACCCTACAGTAACTCCCCCAATGGACATTATTTACATCACAATAAATATAATTATTAAAATACATACATTAAATATAATTACTAAAATACATATATGTACATAAAAATGATTCAACTTATTACATCCCCCCCCCATAATATATATAAAAATAATCTAAAAAAACAATAATAATAATTCCTTCTATTTTTAAAATTATAACTAATGTTTCCAGTAATCTAACAATGACCATCCCCCCCCCCCTAATTGTACTGTTTTTTTAACCATGTTTACACATTTGTTTAAATTTTCTTGAATATATAAAGTCTCATAATATTTTTTTTCTTTGTAATCTAAAAACACACACTTTGATTGTTTTTCCAATATCTTAGATTTGATAATTTATGTATTCCATGTATTGCCTAATTTTATCATCCCTAGTTAAAGTCTGCCAATGCGTCTCACCTATTTAATGTAATTTATTCTAACATCTCAATTTTTAGGTCATATCTACATTTTGATAAATTCATCATTATTACACATTTCTCAGTGAATATAATAAATATATATATATATGCATATTTTTGACGTTTGAACATATGACTATATTATTTTTTAAAAATTAATATTTCATTTGATGGCTTTTTAAACAAGAAAATACTTTTAATTACATTAGCATATAAAAGCGATTTCCCCGCTGACGAAGAAGCTGCAAAAACCAAAACAATTAAATGGGCCGAGTGCTTTCAAGGTTTTCCCTCATATTCATGGCCAACATTAAGTTATAAATCATTTATGTAATGTTGCTAACCAATAAAATATGCAAATGTGAATGCAAATTAGTTAGTCATTTTTTTGAGATAGAAAAACACGTGTCTCGTTTATTGATGGAATTGTTATCACTGATAGCAAAATACGCCTCCTTGATTTTTCTTTTGCAGTCATTGGCTTCAGAGCATACTTTCTTGGGGTTACCAGGTTCAAACACATGGCCAGCCTGCTTCTCATGTTCGAAGAATATTGAGAAGTTGCTGATGAGATCAATGTATGATAATTCAGAGTTAGGCAGGCAGCTCTTTAAATACTATTCTCCACTTTAAATATTAGAATCTATTAAATTATAATTTTTTTTTTGATGATATTTGTAGATAGAATTTCAAAGGAAAAATCTAAAAACAAAAATATTTTAATAACAGTTATTAGAAAATACAAATCACAGTATGCATAGCATCAATATACAGTACTTCAGTCATACGTTATCCAAAAATAATGTAAATAAACAAAGACGTTAAATGTAAATTTCATAAATTTTATAATACTAGTGCAACCATTTTTCTGTCTCTGAATGCTGTATGCAATCACATTTATTAATAACGTTCTTTGACTTATTTTGGCAACATCAAAGCAATTACAGAGGTTGCAGCAAACTGATAATAACACTGAAAAAGGTTATTGAAGAAAAAGAATGCCATCTGTAGCACATTTAATTTACTACTCATTTTATTTTTTAAAAAAAATCGATGTATTTGCTATTATTTTTTGAATAAATGCAAATTTGTAAGCATGCAGTAAATATATGTAAATTTGCTCTCAGTTTATTATTAATGACTGCATTATTCACATGATCGCCATTCCTTAGGCTTGCAGAAGCTGTTCAAACAGAGACAAAATTTTCTGTACAGTAGTGTCACTAAATGCAAGCCACTCTATTCAATGGGTGCAAGAAGGTTTGTGCACAAAATCCCTATATAGTGCTACTCATCCAATAGAGATTTTATGCACAAACCTTGCATCCATTCATTACTCTGGCTTGCTCTAGGTGGCACTACTGTATTGAGAGTTTTGCCTCTGCTTTAACTACATTATTAATAGTTAAAAATTTTGTTTATATTATAATCTAAATTTATATGAATGTTGAAAAGTTCTGTAAGGGTGTACTTAGAAAACGTAAGCTCTTATACTTGATGCTGATATACATAAGGGAGGCTTGAAACAAAATATATGAAGTGATATGGTTCCACATGAGTTAAATTATTATTATATATATAAAAAATGAAAATTTATAGCATGTGTAATCAATTTTATTATTATAATTATATGTATGGAAGAAAACTTAAGTTATCTAACTTTATTTATTTCTCTTAACACACTTTGTCTTATAACTCTGCAAGGAGCTTCTATTTATAAAGAAATAAATAAGTTTGCTTTTAGGCTAAGTATAAATTGGAGCTTGTCAATTTTGTATTTTGAAATAAATTTGTAATATTGTCGAAGTATTTTTTTTGAAAATGATTGAATAATTTGTTACTTGAGAGTTTTATATAATATTCTAGTAGTAGAAGTGATAGTTGCTATACATGGACTTTAAGCTTTTGAGTCTGTTACATACTAAACTATTCAAGGTGTTTACATACTTATAATAATATATCATTATTCTTCACCATTGTAGGTTAATAATAAATTTATCAGTAATTAAAAAAAGTGGTTCCTTACTGTAGTTGGAAAAAAAAAACCCACAGTACTTTTTAATTAAGTTTGAGAAGTAATTATTTTAAATAAAAGACTGTGTTGAATTTAATTAAGTGCGGTGTCAACTTTTTATAATTTTTTGCTTTTTTAAAGGAGTTTGAAATGATACTATTTCTATTCTGTGATTAATAAATTTGAAGAAGGGGGGGGGTACAAGCGTATATTTCGTTTTTTTTGATCCAATTAAAATAAAGGGTGTGGGGTGTGAGGGCTGAACACATTTGAGATAAATGTATTAAACAACCTCTACCACCCCACCCCCTTTTTTTTTTCATATGTCAAATGCGTTGACCGGGAAATGAACCCGCTAACCACTAGGCCACCAATGCTTGATGAACACCACCACACATTCTTTTTCAAATCATATAAATAAAGATACTATAAATAAATGATTAGCGATAGTCATTGCTGCATTTACCTAGTGTGGATAAGCTCAAAGTTGTATGTGGAGTAAATTTGATATTTGCAATTCAAAATGTAATACACCTGGGTCTCTTTTTACGCGGGCTTATTTAACACGATTTTGAAGTTACGCAATTCGTGTTTCACTGGAAGTCGAACTCCGATAATGCGCTATTACTTTTTAAATAATAAATTTTGTGCACTTACGTTATGTTGAAAGTAATAAGCACATTATTGGAATTCGACTTTCATCTTAGTAATTTCAATATTTTCAGTACTTTATAATAGTAAGATTTTATGCAATAATGAAATTAAAATCATGATTTAACATTTTATATATACACACATTAAATTTTACTAGATTGTAATGTAAATTTGTTCAAACATTGTGTGTGTTAATTTTGCATTTTAAATCACATTCTATTATTGTTTTTTTTTAAAAAAGAACATAATCAATTACAGTATTAATCATTTAGTGTCCACAAGTTTATTTTTAAAAGGTGAGTAATAGCAATGGGCACAATTAAATTTGACAATTAAAAATTAAAATCTGATTTTTAATTGTAATTAACAATTTAAAAATTACTTAGGGCGACTTGAAATTAATGTGATGTAAAACGAAATTTGATTTTTAAATGGAATTGAAAATTAAATACAAAAATAAGAAATTAATTTTTAGTTGTTAGTTTTAATTAAATTTTTTCCAGCAGTGGTGAATAAATGTCTTTTTATTATCATAAGTCTAAGTTCATAAACAATTAATAAAATCATCGTCTCAAAGATTAATTACTAATTACGTTGTCAACAGAAAAACATTAACGCAACATGAGAGTGAACTTAGCGCTAGTTGTATTTCCTCTTGTGAGAATCTGATTTTTTCCCAGTTTGCTAACGAATGTGTTTTTCGGCAAATAGCGAGAATAATTAAAACGTGTATTAAAAAAATGTAAATTACTGTACTGTAAATTATGCATAAAAATATATTATTTTGAATAAAATTAAATATTATAGTTAAAAAAAGTTTGTCTTGTATCAATTTTTTTCAAATTTGAAATTTTTTATTAGTCATATTTTATTTCCTTATTTTTTTTTTGCGCGAATTTTGAAAAATCAGACCGCATGTCCCCTTTTTCAATGTAAGTTACGTCTATTTTTGCGCGATTTCGTTTGCACATGTTTTCTGAGGAACCTATCTATCACGTAAAACGAGAACCAGGTGTAATTTATTTGAGATCGGAAAAAAGTTGGAGGCAGAATAAAATTATTTTAAAAAAATATTGGAAGGTATATCTTTAATACATATTTTTTCACTAATAGTTTTATATTTAGGTTAAGGTAAAAAAAATTTATAGATGTGTTTAATAACCTCCACTCCACCGCACTATTTGAATGATATAAATAAAGTCACTTTAAAAGACAACCCCCCCCCCCTAATATGCGTTTCATATTGAATCAACACTTATCTCACATATATACCTTTATCATGTGTTCAATATTTATCAATAATAAATTATTACATTTTGATTTACAAGTGTTAAACTTACTCTACACACAACTTTGATATAAATCAACCCAAATAAACACTTTAATGATTATCACTATTCATTTTTTAAATTAAGAGATTATCCCTAGCACAGATATAAACTTTAAACATCTGTTAAAGATAATTATATCTTTTTAGTTAAACACACTGCACATTTCTCTTTTTCCATGTGCCATATATTTTATAGTTGTATTTAATTGCAAGTTTTCAAAAACAACAACTACACAACAAAATAAGGTACTCATCTTATATCTAAAGACGCCGCTCTATGGCACCGTTTTCACGCTAAAACACATAAAAATGCCATTTCCGCGGCCTACACGTTCGAACCCGCAATTTCTATAATACAACTTTTTTGTTGTGCTACAGACTGCAGGCCGCTATGTCGCGTTGCAGTACAGCATGTATGTCGCATCGCAGCAAATACATTTTCAGAATTCGCACAGTTTATAAAATTGTTACGGCTTGGTGAGAGGGTGTGTGTATTTGAATTGGATGGAAATGTTGTTTTCATTGGATTTTTTTTTATTTTAAAGTATTGAAATGTTCAGATTTTGTAAAGTAATAATTATCAAACTTTTTACATTGTACTATATTGAAGTTTTAATTGGGAAAATTTTGACAAGATATATGTGTAAAGTGAGTTGCAATTAGGTAACGCTTCAAGTAACGTACTGTTCGTAACATTCCACGAGACAAACAAGATTCTATCGTGTGTACATTTTTGAAATAAAAAAGAACGGTAACAAAAAAAATATCCTGTAAGATAAGTACAATTCTGCACGATTTTTTGTAAATTTCATAAAAAGCAAATATTATAAACATGGTTAATAAGTAAAGAAGACATTTATATGTGTTTGTTGTTGTTTAAAAAAGTTTTACTTTTTTTTTTCCGACTCCGGTTACAATTTTGATATTTTTTATTTTAGCATTACAAACAACAGAACACTAATCCTAAAACTAAACCTAACCCTAAAACTAACCCCAAACCTAACCCTAACAACTTTTAATTTTTGTTGTCATTCTATTTGAAGTAAAAAATAGCGGTAATATCTGTTTGTCTGTAAAAAAAAAAAAAAAGGTAAAACGACTAAAAAAGTTTTTAAACAACAACAACAAAAAAAAAGCCGTCACCCCAGTAAAAAAATATCCGATAGAAAATTGATTTTTCTAATAAAGCAAAATAAAAAACACGAATCAAATTGCAATTTTTTTATTTTATTTTACATTTATTATTATCATTTAATTTGTATACGTTAATAAAAAATAATATTTAAAGAAGACGATTTTGTTTTGTTTTTATTTTCGCATTACAAAAAAACACATCAAAATAATTGAAATCAATGGCCCGTGAATGTTCATATTTTATAGTTGTAGCGTGAAAACGGCACCATCGAACAGTGACTTTAGCTATAAGATGAGAACCCAAAATAATAATAAAAGACTTTTTTTTCCTTCATGTATCAAAGCATCGGTCGTGAAGCTAACCCAGGACAACTACTTGTAAGGCAGCTATGCTGACCACTCGGCCACCAAAGACTTGTTTTTATTTAATACTTAAGCTTTAAATGTATTATATCATTAAATAGGCTCGAGTTCCATTCCCCCTCCCCCAATTTTATAAACTAATAATTTTTTTTTGTATTATATATCTAATAAGGATTTGAACACAGACTTTCAAGCTCCCTTCAGTTATCTGCCCTATCTCATACAGCCGATGTACATGATCACATACATGTGAA
This sequence comes from Epiperipatus broadwayi, assembly GCA_028023455.1. Classification (NCBI taxonomy): domain Eukaryota; kingdom Metazoa; phylum Onychophora; class Udeonychophora; order Euonychophora; family Peripatidae; genus Epiperipatus; species Epiperipatus broadwayi. Next base: position 926,471 of record JAQFVV010006515.1, on the reverse strand, counting down.
AAAGATAAATGATCTCCAATATATGTACTTCATGCTAAACCAGCACTCATCAGTTGGTAAAGGTCATGATTATTTACCTTTGTCATGTGATATAGTCATGCGTATTGGTTGTATGAAATAGAATGGATAGCTGAAGAGTCTGTGTTCAATTCCCTTATAATTTACATCTAAAATTCCAAGTGTATAAATTATACTTGTATCCAATCAAATATTATATATCTAATTAATAAAAACATTAATGATTTCTTATTTTTGAAAAATTGTCTCCGAAATAAATGTCATGAGTTTTGTTAATGTCTATCAGAAAATTAAATGTATATCTTTTATTTGTTTTATGTAAAAATATATAAATAAAAATAATTTTTAAAAAAAATGTAGATATATGAAAACACTCTATGTAACTCTGTTGTATGTAAAAATTAACATTTCTATGAGAGTTGAAATAGTTTTGGTACTTTGTAGAAGATATGTGACGGAAGTTCGCCACCAATATTTGTTTTAATTAACTATTTACAGGGGCATCAAAAAAATCTTACAAACAGTATGACTGACTACAAGCTATCATATTTAATATTATTTTTTTAATATGATTCTAAAAAACAAAAGAAAGTACACAAAACTCCAAATGATTGTAATTAAAGAAAATTTAATATAAATAACAAATGAAAAAGCTTGTCAAAGAAAATATAGCAAAGGTGTGTTTCAATCATGGGTTCTTCATATTGGTGGGCAGAAATCCTTAATAGCATGCATCATCATCACAAATGTATCTTCATCTTTAGACAGTCGGTGCAACATAAATTCTTCTAAATAGGAATGGATGTGTTGTCTCACAGTTTCCCTGTGCTTTTTGTTTCTTCTGTTATTGGAAGATCCCAAATTTTAATCATTTCCACACAAAAAAAAAAAAACCATGTAAAGTAAAAGCTCAAAAATAATATTACACTAAATGTATTAAAACGCTGCCAAATAATGGCAACAATATTCGCGTGTTTGTGTTCATACACTATCTTATATATTAAAAAAAATTATTAATTATATGTTGTGAAATGGAATTTATAAACCATTTAGTAATATTTTCCTAATATTGTTTAAATTTTAATAAGTAATACATGTTCGTTAAAATATTTTTGAGAAAATAAATATAAATAATTGGTTGAGGCCCCTGAAAATGGATAACTAAGACAAACATGGGTGGTGAACTTCCTTCATATAACTTCTACAAAAGTACCATATTTTTTTCTTAGAATATCTGATATTCAGTGAGGTTTTTTGGATTCAATTAAAGGCAAATGGAATTCTCTTAGTAATTTTTTTTTTTTTAAATAATTAGTTAGATTAGGGGTCCCCAATCTTTTTGCACTTAAGAGCATATTCTATACTACTGGCCAGGTAGCGGGCACCATTTATTTTTTCAATATAAATTTATAGTTGAATATTGATAATAATACACATAATGCACAAAAAAATAAAATTGTAACATATAATTAACATTTATATTTTTATGTAAATTACTAAATTATATATAATATTACAAGTCAGTGTGATCTTTGGCACTGCACTTTATTGGAAATTGCTTCATAATTAGGGGAGTATGATGATATTCCTGTTCATAAGTAATCATCAAGATGTTCGTCACTCAGTCAACATCTGTATTTTGATTTTATGATATTCATGGTTGAAAACAATGATTCACACAAATATGTGGAACCGAAAAATGATTTTATTTTATATGCACAGATACAATATATAAACGTGCATAAAGCAGAGAGATTGGTGTCTGTGTTAACTTTACTAATTTTATGTTAGTGCAGTGCGCAGAGAAAGACCGCACTTCCGAGAGATAGACTCTTTTACGCTGTAAAAGTATAGTATGCCCTACAATTTGATTACAATATAATACAATAATTTATAAGAAATTTTAAAAATTAAATTTATTTGTATCAGTTAAATAATTTTTTATTATGTTTGGGTAGCGGCGGGCATACATAAAATGGTCTGCGGGCGCCATGGTGCCTGCAAGCATAGGGTTGGGAACCCCTGAGTTAGATATATAAAAATCTGGATATTTTAGTGTTTAAATTAATATGGACAAAGAAAATAAGTAATTTGATAAATTTTTTAAAATGTTTTTGTCAAAATTATACTTGTCAAAAATGTTTTTGCATTTAAATGTATACTTTTATCCTTGTAAGCAATGACAATCAGTCCTCCCAAAATATCTCAAAGTAAAATCTCGCATACAAAAAACAACAATTATAATTGAGTTTCTATGGGGGTGGGGATTAATTAGTTACTTTAAATTCAAAATAAAAAAAATAAAGCTGAAATTGGAAAAAGTGTTAATTAATTGAGTAATCATTTTATTTAGCATATTATTAAAAATAAAAAGAAGTACTATACTATTTACAAATATTTTGATAGCTGTAATTTTAAAAAGAAAAAAGAGTCATAACCATTTTGTGTTTTTCTGAAGATTTGTGATGATTGTGTTTTAGTTGTATTTTTATATTGGACTATTTCCATCATCTAATATGAGTGTTGAATGTCTTGAGAAAAATTTAACTTTATTTAAATATTCCAAATACATTCAACTGTTAGTAATAGCACATCAAACAGGTTAGTATATGCACAGCGGTTTGGGAGGTATTATTCTCCCCTCTTTGTTGCTGGCCTGACCACTGACAGTACTAACATAGGATTCAAACCTGGATCCTTAGATTCTTGATTATTGAATTTTAAGGTAATACTCTAACCGACTGAGCCATCCTGCCAAAGGTAACAGTCAGTAGAAATCTCATATACTTATCAATGAGGTTCCTCCTGATTTCTCCACTTTTTCCTAAGAGCAAAGTTGATTAATGGTTTCCATACATTATGTATAGTCACACTAGGTTAGCTTATGGGATTTTTTTTGCCATTGTCATGTGAGCAGCTTCTTTAAATTTTTTTCTTTGTAACTTTTCTTCTCTATCCAATATTTTTGTATTTTCTCAATTGAACATATGTTCATTCACACGTGCATGGTCTGCTACTTTAAACACATCTGTTTTCTCTTCTAATCATCAGTTTGCATTCTTGCAAGTGCTTTTCAATGGGACGACTGGTCTCACCAATATATATTCTTCCGCATTCACATGGTTTTCCGTGGATGCAGTTTTTTCTTTTCAGCTTAACAAACTCTTATGAATAATAGTTATCCATCAGTGTTATTAAGAAAATGTTAAATAGACAACAAAAAGAACCATCAAGAGAAAAAACAATTATTGGTACGGTAGTGTATCCATACATTCTAAAAATAGATAAAATTTAAGGAAAATCTGTAATCAGTATAACATCAGAACAGTTTTCCAGAGCCATACCACACTACAAGGAATTCTAACATCTACAAAGCCTAAGCTTGAAACTGAAAAGAAAAAACTGCATCTATGAAATATCATGTGAATGTGGAAGAACATATATTGGTAAGACCAGTCATCCCATTGAAAAGCACTTGCAAGAACACAAACTGATAATTAGAAGAGAGATAACAGATGTTTTGAAAAATCACTGGATGAAGATCAAATAAAGTGCATTAATCGTATTTTAATTCTATAATCAAAATGATATAGTATACTATATAATGAATAAACTTTTCTGTACATAAATTTTTTTAGCTTGAATATCTCTGTTGTTTAATGAAATGATTAGCCTATGTTGTTGTCAATCTTACAAAATATCTGCTATTATTTGGCTGCCATCTTGAAAAAATGGCAGATATTTTTTTAAAAAAAGTTTCACTTTTTTTTTTAAAGATCGTAATAGCGAATAATCAATTGTAAATCAAAATAGTGGGTACAAATTGATGATGATTGTTATGTTGAATCCTCACATAAAAGTTCATCACTAACCAGGGCAAAGGTGTATTTATTATTTCAAATTTTACAAATATATGATCACTTTTTTTAATATTGGCAGTACATTTATTTTAATTGTTAAAAAGTAGAAATTTTTTTTTCAAAAATGAAAAATACAGGTAACTAATATATATTGTAAAACTGTTATTTATCAATAGATATAAATGGAGTTTTTTTTTCTTTTTTTATATTACTCCTAATTTTTATTTACTTTTAAGTGAAATAGAACATAATATGAAATTCTCTGCTCAGAAGAAATGTTGTATTGTATATCTGATCTTAGCCAATAGAAATTAGATTATTTTTTCAAGAGCAATTAATCTTTGCTTAAGCAATGTATTGAGAATAGGAGAATACAAAATTGAAGGTTCAGATTCTAGAATTAGTCTGAAATCCGTATGAACTTTATTTGCTCTCAGCCATTAATGATCTTAAAGAAAATTTATATTGCTTTCAGAATGCTGTATCTGATGTTTTTGAATGCATACAATTATTGTGTTCAGAGATATCCATTTGCTACAACTCTTATTTTCAATATATATATATATATGAAACCAGTTATAGAAGTTATATTCATGTTTCATATAAAGTTACACAATCCAGTAATGAATTTTAACTTAGTGTTTATTTGAACCTCTTATATTCATGTTTCATATAAAAATACACAATCCAATAATGAATTTTAACTTAGTGTTTATTTGAACCTGAGATTTATTTCAAACAGACTGTCTCTTTTGTGTGTGAAATAATGCCCCCCCCACCCCCAAATTCATGTTGTATAAAATGAAAGTATGCAAGAATTTTTTTCAGTGATTGACCTAATTATCAATTTTATTTATTATATTTCCTTACGATATTACTGACTTCCAGTGACTGTATATGGTTTCTCCATCTCCTGTTTTTCATGAAGAGATCAAGCATTTTTAGATGCATTATATCCCTTTCATCTTATAAATGAAAAGCCATATTTTGTCATCTTTACCCTTACACAGTTTTTACCAAAACAATTATCAGCTGCCATTACATGTCAGAAAGCATTTATGCCTAGAGTTTTTAAATAATGGATTCATTAATTGATTTGACTATCCAGAAAATTTTAAATAGCCTTTTTTAATCTCACAAGTGCAAAGCAGTTATCTTATTTCACCATTATCAAAATAATAAATTTTGTTGCTAGATAACAATAGATATAAGAAACAACCAACTGGCCATCAGCTGTTAGTTTTTTTTTTTACTTTAGCATCTTTTTCACGCTATAATGCAAAGTTCACCAATATTCCATCATTATGAATTTGCAATCATTTCCATTCACTCATATTGCTCTCCAATCTTCACAACAATTTGATCTCTGTCTCGCTTTAGAATGCCCCTTTTTTACTTTTCAGTGAAGAGTTGTTTCAACAATGAACTTGATTTTCATTAGTTGAAAGCTCTCTTATTTGAGTAGCTCCCAAGGAATATTGCAGGATTATTAAATTGTGGCATCTTTTATTTTAAAAATATAGGTTTAGGGTTTTTTATGCAGAGTTTGAATTTTAACAATATTCTTTGAATTGCCATGTTAAGAAGTAGTAAGTGATTGTGGATGATTAATATAAAAAAAATTTGTTTTGGGGTGATGGAATTTGTAAGTTATTCAAAATATTTAGGATCTTCTTCTGGCCTTGGGGTGATATAACGACCAGCATTGTGTCTTTTTTATTTTATTTTTATAAAACTCCATTCCTGTGTATATTTATCTGTTGTAAGTACACTTCCTCTTTGGCATGTTGTCTTTTATTAATATTCATATTAATTTTATCACTATAGAAAATTAATATCAACAAAGAACTAATCAAAGCAGGTACAAGCGCAGTTGAAATTTTAGCCTACAAAAATCCAACTGCTTATACGATCTTTGTTTTGATGTTGGAATTTATCTGAATTTTTTATAATATTACTGTAGAGACTGAAATGGACAGAGAATGCCAAGAAACTATCATTTTTGCAATGAATTATTTATGTAAGACAAATAATAATTATGAGTATTTGAAAATTGGGACATACAACGGTCCGAAAACACATTTCAGGGTGACTGGGACATCTAATCAATAATAGGGACAAATTCCAAAAAATCCGGACGTCTGGTCACCCTATCTGATCTCGAACTGCAGGTCATTGATTTAACTAGCCAATAAACTGACCATTAATCCAGGAAAATGGCAATCCAGCAGATTTAATATTATTGTCAAAATCCAATTAAATGCTATATTAATGTTATATAATGCATTCTTACTTAATGTAAGTTTAAATATTTATTATCCGTGTTTAGAATTAACATTTAACTTTTTTTAAAAAAAAAATTGACACGAGGAGCCATTAGTTTTAAAAGTTTATGATTATAAAAGAGTTTTTTTTTGTTAGAGAAAAAAAAGTAATTAAAAGTTTTGAATGATTATATAAGTTAAATTTTTTTAATATTTAGATCTAGGACAACTTTTTAGATAATAGTTTTCTTATTCTAGTAGTAATAGTTATTGATCTTTTCTTAGATAAATTTATTTTTTCTTCTTTTTAGTAATATTATATATATATGTAAGATTTAAAATCATTTGATTGGCCTTGATAGATTAAACTTATTTTTTTTAATATTTTATATACACATTTTTTTAAAAAAAGAATGAAATGAGGAAAATTAATTTGCCTTAAAATTAATAAAGCAGAGAGAATTTGTTAGAAGATTGGATTTTTTTTTTTTAATAACTGATTATTGAGCATTTTATGAATATAAGTCATAGTATAAAATTTATAAACGGTAAAATAGTTTTTAATATAAAAACACTGTTACGTGGTAGTTAATGTAATGTACAGTTATACATATATCAATATATAGATTATAATCATAGTTAGAGGACTTAAATCATGCAATTTTAGTAGAGATCTGGGATATTCCTGGATGGCCCGAACTTACTCTTTTTATCTGTCATATCATACATAAACTTATATTTTCAGTGATCGGTGCTTGTGAGTTTTCAAGTAAACCAAATTGGCAGCCTGTATTTTTGCTAAGGCTACAGTTTTGCATCCACCCGCACACGCAATGATTTAAAAAAAATGATTGCTAAGAAAACGTATTTAATAATTACATTTTATTTTTTGTTACTGTTATTTTTTTAAAAAGGAACCATTGTGGAAAAATTAATTACAATATTTACAATTTATTTTCTTCTTTGGATTAACTTATTAACTGAAAAAATATATAAATACAATATTTACACTTTATTCATGTCGGTGGCTTGATATCATATTGTCATCATTTCATTTTTCGGCAGAGCAGGATCCAGGATCCTGTACCTTTGGGATTCTTTATAGATAATTTTACTAATAGGGCATTCATTATTGGTTCTAGTTTTTTTTCTGAGCTGGTGAATTTTGTTGGCATATAATTTCATGAGGGAAAGATCTGACTTTTACAAATTCATTATTTTAATGCAAACTGGTTTTCTTTTTTTTATTGTTGTTGTTGTTGTTGTTGTTGTTATTATTATTATTATCATCATCATCATCATTATCATTATCATCATCATAATTATTATTGTTGTTGTTGCTGTTGCAGCTGTTGTTGTTGTAAATAAGTAATAAGAATTAATTATCTCTCAATAAAATAAAGAAATTTATATGAGTATAATTCAGAATTTTCGTTCTGTTTTCTATTCAAAAAGAGAGAATAAAATATTGATCTCTTTTCAAACTTTTTATCGTTATATTGATATATATGTACCTTGTGAAGAATTATTATATTCTATGTATATAATTTTGCGTTAATGTAATATTTAGAGTATTAAATATGATAATTTAAATAAATGTTATATGGGGGAAAGTATTATTTGTTTTTTATGTTTCATATTTATTTGTGTAAAATGATTTGCATATGTTATGTATCAACACATACACATCCATTCTGCACTTGTTGCTAAAAAAATATTTTGGTTTTAAGCTTTCCTTTCTCTAAACTATCTGTCCTACCTTCTAATTCATTTTATTTTTAAATCTGTTATGCTTACTGTTAAGACTTTGTTATTATTAGTATCATTATAATTTTTTTGTACATGGTTTCTGTTACCTATCATATTTCGTGAATACAAACTGTAAAGCATATATAAGAATAAGATCAAAGAAGAAAATTAATTTGATCTTCAACCAGTAGAGTGGAGAAAATTGATTAAATGGTTGAATTTTTTTGTTAGCTGATCATCAATCATTTTTTGATCATAAGTGGCAATTAACTCTTCAGTAAGTCTTTCTCTCTTGAGGAATTAAAGAAGACATTCACCAGATTTGCTGATTGTTGGTTGGTGAAATTTAAATGATTTTACATTCCTTTACTTTAGCAAAGAATATTTATTTACTGACCAATATTGAGTGGCTAATTGAATTGGTTATGGACTTGCTACCTAAAAAAAAAATTCTAAGCCTGGTTGGAATTTGAATTTTTTTAAGTTTTATTATGTATAGATTCAAATCCAGGTCATAGGTATGGCAGTAGGTTCTTATAAGTATGTTGCTATAATTCATTCTTTGTTTTAAACACCTCATGTTCATCTAGCTTTTTAGAAATATGTGGCTTTCCATAATATATTTTATTATTGTAATGTTTTATTTTTTTTCTTTTAATATTCTTTTGTTGGTTTGGTCATTTGAAATTTTATGTGACCCATTTAATTCTATTAATTTCATGCGTTGCTTTTTTTTAGAATGTAATGATGTATGTGTTGAGATGATAATTTTTAATAATACATCCATCTTATCTACTCATTTAGATTTAGACAAAGATATCCAATTTAATGAAATCAAGTTAACTCTTTGTAAATTTTAAAATGGAAAGGCTGTTGACTTGGTTTTAAAATATGTTGATTTGCTAGCTTCAAAATTAATAGAATTTTTCAGGAATATAGGGTATGGGGCTACCTGATATTAATAAAAGGATACTTATATCTGCTTAATTTTTTAAGAAAGAAAGGGACAATGTTTCAATATATATCATGTAATGTTATTGTTTTTGATTGCAGTCATGAATTTTTTTTTGATGGCTCAGTCATATGTAAAATGATTATCAGATTCAGTCTTGTACTTCGATATTCATAGCTTCAGTTAGCTTAGAAAATGCAAGAAAAATGTACCAAGTAAAGTAGCAGTTTGTATATTGCTTTTATTGATTTGGTTAAAATATTGATTCAATTAATTGAAAGATTTGGATTAGTGTTTGAAATTAGTTGATTGTCCATAAAAATTTATATTTGTATTCTTCAAATTCTAAATGACTGAATGAGAGGATAATCTGAAACATTTGAAATGGAAACTGATACAAACAGATGTATATTAATTACAATTTTGTTTCTCATTTCTATTTCAGTGGGCTTTGAATGTTTGTTGGGCTATAAAAAAGCATTAAATAGATTTGCTGGTGGAATTTTTTTATTTAAATTTATTAAAATGCAAAACAATAACATTAGACATATAATATGCTGATGATTATGCTATTTTTACCAATTTAGAAGCTAATCTGAAGAAAGTTAATGATTTGAATGCAAACTATAAAAAAATTCATTTAATAATTAATGTTCTATAAGCCAATAGAGGGAGAAAAATCTTCAGTAACTTTTAAGTTGGAAGATTATCATCTTGAAAACTTAAAATAATTTAAATATCCCCTTGGATTGTTTTTTTGATAGAAAATAGACTTGAATATTGATAGGCATAATTGCCTCCAATGTTTTTAAGCTACATTTAATAATAAAAAGATAGGATATTCCATCATAATAGTATAATTATTTATATCAGTTATATATAGGTTATTATTTTCCCAATTTATTGCATGGAAATGAGATATGACCCCCCCTACTAACATAACATGTAGGCACTGAAAACATTATTCTTGAGATGAGACATAACTTATGTATATCACATGGTCTATTTGATTATGAATTTAATCTACGACAATGAGGACATTTCGTTTGTTTTTATAGTGATTTTCGCAGACAAATGTATACTAGAAAAAATAAAACTAGAATTTTATTTCATTTAGCATTCAATTTTTTTCATTAGGATGGCTACACTGAGGAAAGTAAGAATAATTGACTCAGAAAATCATACAAGCTTTTTTTTTTTTTTTTATAGAAATGGTAAATCGATGTATCTGATATGTCTGGAAAATATTTCAATTAATAAAGAACACAAGATTAAGAAAGAAATATTCAAATAAAAAATTTGAAAAGGAGCTTCATCAAGTGGCTGACATGTTTTACAAAAAGTACAATTTAGAAAATTCTGTGAAAATAAACTTTTTTTTTTTTAAAAAAAAAAAAAGGCTGAAAATTAAAACCATTTTCTGAAGAGGAATTTATAAAAGATGATATCCTAGCTGTGGTAGAATAAATCTGCCCAGTACATAAAGAGAAATTTGGGAATATAAATATGTCACGAACAGTCATGGCAAATTGAAAAATTGGCATTAAATGTGAAAAACTCATTATTAATAATGACAATTCACAAAAAAAAAAAATATTGTCCTCATTTAAAAAGAGAAAGTAGAAATAGACCTGTTAGTTGAAAATGTTGCTCATCCCTGACCTAGACAGTCAAATGTACATGAGTTCAAAATTTTAAGTTGTGTAAAATTCTCGAGCAGTTTTCTGGATGATTAAAGTGTTAAACAGTAGTCTCTTCAGAGGAATGCCTATAATCTGTAACTAATATGGAGTTCTGTTTGGCATTACTGTAATGTCCATTGAATTTCTTATTCTTATGTGGATATCTAAGGGATAGATTAGTGTGAAATGAATCATTGATAACAGTTGCAGATGTGATATGATGTGATGTGATGCACTGTGACTTCTTTTTATACAGAGTCAGGAATTTCTCAGAAACTATGCCCAGCGAAACCTTTTAGCCACTTTACTTTCCTTTTCCGTTCCCTACCATAAGTTTTTCCTTATCCTGCTCTATCCCATTTCCATAGCATAATCTTTGTCAACTCCAAACCCTTTATATCTAAATCCTGCTTATCTTTTCCCAAACCCAGCATAAAAACCAATAACCCATGTTCTATATAATCACTTTGTTTATATTTATTTTTTTACAACTTTATTATTTGTACCCTTTCTGTTTTCAGGCATTTACATTATCAGATGCATAATATTTTCTATGCCTTCCTTACACAACTTGCAGACTAAATAACCACATTTTTTTCCATTTATGTGTATATTCCCTTATTGCTAAAGAACTCATTTCAGCCTTAAACACTAAACTACTTTCCTTGCTATTATCATAAATTAATTTGCCCCCAATATTCTGTTACTCTTTTTACTCTCCATACTAGTTCTCCATCTCTCCAACTGCCTATTCTTTATTAATGCATCTGTTCTTCTATCCCATTCTTTACCGCTATAACACTCAACAATTGTAACATAATTATCCCACCTTTTGTATAAGTATACTGACATAAATTCTTTATCCAAATCTTCTGCATTACCTTTCTCACCCATCTTGTTTCCTGCCCTTTATTCATAACCCAATTAAATACTATTTTGGCTATTCTTTTATTATTTATAAACTGCAATCTACCAAACATTTTCATTTTGCTTTTTGCAGAACTGGTTATGTGATTAGACTGTCATCTAGTATTCAAATTATTTTTCTGTGTTATAATAAAATGGTTTTAAAATGGGAGGAAGAAGTCTGTTAGATTATCCATTCTTCTCAGTTTTTGTTAATTTGTAAAAACTAAACTTTTTCAGATGTTCATTAAATTTTCAATGTCAATCTGTGGCATGCTCAAAATTTGTACAATTTCACTAATCCTTATAATTGTCCTCTGTTTTAAAAGTCTTTTGAATACTTAAAAACTTTCATTATTGAATATAATGTGCTCCAACAGATGTCTCCATTTTTAGTTGATCTTTACTCAATGTTTTAATATTTCAAGGAATAAAATTCTAAATTTGAATGACCTGTAGAAAATTTCATAAATTAAAAGCAGTATCTTTATTTTTAAAATAGCAATTATATTGCAAATAGGTAATCATTTATATTTTTGTACAAGGCCATGATCACTAAAATATAGAGGTGTGAAGCATAATTTACATAACAACTTGTACTCTATTTAATAATGGATAAATGCAATTCAAAGTTCATCATTGATGAAAGCAAAAGCAGAAACAGCCTGATACCAACAACATTCAGTATCTATTGATTATTCATAGATGATCTCTTGAAGATAGAAAATAGGTATACTGTTAATGCCTGTGCTAATTGCAAACTAAATCATGTAAAAAAAAAATAAAACATTCAAATGGCTTTATTGCTCATTTAAGAAGTTTGAGTATTGGAAATGATAACTAAGTTTAGTCCATGGACCTTAATTAAGCTCCTGAATGTGCCACTCTATCATTGCATCAAACCATGCAGATTATTAGATTATGCAATACTTTGCTTTGGAAGATACCATCCTAATTGCCAAAGTGTCAAAAGTACCTCGCCTAAGTATATAATTGAGATCAGTATGGTTGTTGGTCTAATGAGTCAGCGTTACACCACAGAATATGCAAGTTTGCTTCAGTTCAAATTCCAAATCATTAGCTTGATTAGCATATTACGTAAAAAAAGTGGCTGTTGATGAATATGAATTAGTCGAAGATTCTCTTTGGCTATGCTGCATACCATCCATGGTTTATTGATACACATTAAACTAATAGAGAAAATTGCCACTGTCAATATATATAAATTTACTATCCATAATACCAATCAACCCTTAATCCATCAACAATCTCAGCCTGTAGTCAAGGCAACCTCCTTTAACAGTAAGGGTGGTGCAGGTTGAGATTGTTGGTAGCTTAAGGACTGATTGTTATCATCTACATTTATAAACCTAGTAAAGCTCTGAGTAATTGACTTTATTGTCTTAGTTACTATCCATAATGTTTTGTTTGGCAGTGTAATTAGATATCTAGTGGAATGTAATGCTTTTTACGTCTAGGTCCATAAATCAAATAATAATGTTTATATAATGATAGGCTTGTATAAATATTCCTTAGAAGTGACCCATAACTTTGGAACAGGTCTTTTGAGATATTAAGGGATTTTAATGTTTCGATTGACATTCACTTTTTTCCTGATCCCCCCCCCCCCCCATAAAACTTAGTGTTTTATATGCGGTTGTTCACGAAATGCATGCCTAAGGAGCAAGGGTGATGTGTCTTATTGCGTTGATGGATAGTTGCGATAGAGTGGAGTTGAGATTAAGGCTGCATTGATTAAAAAAACAAAAAATGAAAACTCAGCTCACATGTTTATTATATACATAGTAAAAAAGGTGTTGTGAAAATCTGTAAATGAAATTACTTAAAAATCATACTTTTCTTAAAGATTTTAATGTGTAAATGCCTTAAATTATTATAAATATTTAATTTTTTTTCTTTATAATTTTGATTGTCAAAATATTTTAGTTTTAGTTTCATTATTTAAATATATTAAATAGAGCATTGCTATTTGGGGGGGGGGGGGGATTTTTGTTTTGGTTTACGTTATTGTTTTTAATTTGATTTTTCCCTCGTGGTTTTTATTTTTGTCGCTTTATTTAAGATTGTAAGAACATATTGGGAGAGATTCATTACAAATACTTGCATAGATAATATAATCGTATTTAAATATTACATAAGTATGTTGTAAATATTCTAGGTAAAAGCTTTTTTTTTTTGTTTAAAGCTATTGCAAGCTGACAATCTAGGTGATTAAGATTGCGTCATTAAGTTAGCAGGAACAAGATTTACCCATTAAGAATCAGGAAATTGTCAACATTATCTTAACTTTAATTTTATATTAATAATCTTGTAAGAGAATGCTTATTTCTTAAAAGATAGCGTTGAATAGATCGACAGAAAAGAAATGGTAGAAACACTTTTCAAGATTTTAAAAAAGAAAGACATTGACATTTTAGATTTGTTTTGTGCGTGTGCGTGTATATGTAATATATTTGTAATTTGGTTTGAATTCGGACTTAATAAAAATTCCCAGATTCTAATCAGGGCTTAGGATTTTTTTTTCAAGTAACCAGTCGCTAACCAACACCATTAACTCTCTAGCGTTATTTGGTAAATGCATATCTACTCAGTTTTAATAGGGAATAGGGTTGGAAAATTGCTTAAACTCATACCGATCTATTGGTCAAGTTTTTTTTTTTTCATGAAGTCTTGTATTTTTACTTGCTCACGTTCACAATCCTTTTTTTTCTTCTGCAAAATACAATTTGCCGATTTATTAAAGTAATAGTTTTAAATAGTTCACTACAGGACATTGCCCCATCCAATTTTGTGCAAGTGTTGAGGAAAACGGGAAGAATTGACATTATTTTGCCGGTACTCTTTTGCTGATTAGAGTTTTTATGGTTTTTCTTCATTACTTTATTTTTTAGGTAATCATCATGATTACCCACAGACTTCCATCACTGCTCAGACTTTAATGAACCTTCAACTCAGATCAGCACCCAGATAATCATTATATATATATATAAAGCAATTTATTAATAAATTTTAAACTAAACAAAGCAATGTATATAAAAAGAAAAGTATTAAAATATTGAAATACGATTCATTTAGTGTAAGTGAATAGCAGGAATTTTGTAAACTGATAGAAAATGGTAGTTAATGATGACATAAGGAAATTAACAGAATTGACAAAGAAAGTGTTAGAAGTGAATAAAAGTCTTAAAAGTATAATACAACATCTTGTTATTGGAAGGGAAATTGTTTCAGCAATGGTAAGACAAAAAAACAAAGGAAGGGATAAAATCATGAAGCATGTGGAAAGTGTTCTACTAAGAACTATGTAATAATAAAGTAACAAGATAACAAAGTAACCCTATAATTACAATATATTTCTAATTGCTAAGTATTTGAATGAAGCGGGCATGCAACTTAAGTATAAGAAAAATAAAAATCTCCAAGAAATAATGGAGTTATTATTTCATAAGAAGCAAGTTAAGAAATGGAGGAATTGTTGGCAAAACTATTTACAGTGCTTAAATAATGATTAGAAGAATGCAAAGTCAAAGTATTGATTTAAGAGTATTGAAAAAGAAGATATTAGAAATTAATGCTTTGTCATTTGTATACAAGATTTTTATTAAGATTATTATAATCCATCTACAAAGAATTTTAGATTCCAACCAACCAAAAGAATAAGCTGAATTTAGAAGTGCTTTTAGTACATTAGATAATATCCAAGAATTAAGAAAACTTATTAAAAGAACTAACTATAAATATGCGACTTTTTTCGCATGCGTTAGTGAAGCTATAATTATACTTAAAATAATGTGTAATAGGTCTGCTTGGCGCTTTCGAGATTTAGTGTTCAAATCTCATACTCATAGTTTTGTGAATGAGTACTGTTGTGATTTATTTTACACATATGCAAATGAATTTGAATATTTAATTAGTTAGTCCATTATTTAGAGAGAGCAAAGCATGCCTTTCTTCTATTAATGGCACTGAGATCATTTGCTATGTAAAAAGCTTCTTTAACTTTTCTTTTGGCATCACTCTTCTCTGTACAAATTATTTGGGCAGAACTAGGTTCAAACACATGGCCTGTAGCTGCTTAGTGGTCCCAGAATACAGATGTTCCTTCATTTTTATTTTTAACCCTGATTATGCATACCTGTGTTGTAAATTCTTGTATTAAGTTCGAAAGCCTAAGCAGATCTATTACACATTATTTTAAGTATAATTATAGCTTCACTAACGCATGCGAAAAAAGACGCATATTTATAATTACAATTTTTACTAGTGAAGAGAAAAACAATTTATTACATAAAAGAACCAATGAATATTCTAGATTATAAGACTTCCTCATTGACTAAAGCTGGAATATCAAGCTATAGATCCAGGATTTTGCAAAATTCTAAGTATTAGTGGTGGCATCAACAAGATTGACATTGATTAAAGTGTAACAAGTTGATTTTTATCTTCAACAATTATTTTACAGATTAAAATAGTAAACCAAAGGAATAAATATTAAGTCATCTAGATTTTGCAGATAATGCAATTGTGTTTACATATCTTTGTAAATGTTATAAAAACTATCAAATGAAACTAAGAAAGAATTAAAAATAAAATCTAAATTAATGTCCAATGCTTTTTTACATAAATAAAAAAAATAGAAGTTGATAATGAATTGGAAAATTTAATGATTATAATTAGTCATATTATGGACAGTGGATGTATTTCTTCACAGAGTTAAACAATCCTTTTAATAGGAATAGTTTAATATTAAAAGGAAATAAGTCTACATGTTTGAGAAGTATTGCTTCAATAGATACATTTTACCATTTCTTGTGTATTGGTTCAGAGGCAGAAGGTTATAGAAACTTCAGATGAGATAACTGTGGTTTGGTTAGTGATAGAGTGGCAGATTCTGGAGATCACGGTTCATTGTTTATGGCCAAGCTCTATGGTTTCTGGTATTTGAACTTGGAATTAATAAATCATTTGATTATTTTTAATGTTATTTACATCATAAAATGAAGTAAGGAGAGATATAGGTTGGGAGTACCAAAGAAGGATCAGAAATAAAATAAATGAATGAGAAGAAAACAAACAGGTATTATTGGCAATATCAAAATAATTAAGAGTCTGGAATAGAGTTGGGCTGGAATTATTGTTAGGAGAGACTACAAAGTGTAGATCCAGGAGTTTTAAAAGATATTAAAAAAGGATCACATGGAATGAATGAAATGAAGAATTTGCTTTAGTGCTGGAAAGAATGGATTTAAAAAAGCTTCAATATCTTTTAAGTAAATAAAAATTACAAAATGGAATTTTTCCTTTTTCTTGTTATCCCCCCCCCCCGACTTCTTTACCAAGTATTATATTATATTGGAATGTAGTCTTACTTTGAAAGTTGCATGATTATGTGTAGTTCAGTATCATCTGTTACTACTATCATTTTGTATTGCATTATTATTATTTTAGTTGATGTAATATATATATATATACAGGAATTGCATAATTATGAGAAAATGAGCACTATATATTTCTGACATCATACAATATCGCAATGGAAACATATACCAACTTAATTATACTTTTTATTTTTACGGATAGAACTTAAGGAATTGACAAAGAATATTTGATAAGAATTTGAAGTGCCTTTCTAATGATATAAATACTATTGCTAACAGGTACTCCATGTACTGCTTCGAATATTATTCTAGTTTTAGAAAACTCAAAACACAATCATAACACGCAGTGATATAAACTTCAAAAGCTTTGTTAACATTGAATAGATGATCGAATATTAACCGGAAATAATGTGAATCTTCAGGTCACTAATTAAAATTTTTCAGTGAATGATTTTCAAAATTGTGTTTGGGAAATATACAATTGCAAACCATCTCTTTTACTCCCGTATTTTTTCGTAAACATTTTCTGAACAAACAAGACCCACCTCATTCTTTTAAAATTTTCAATTGATAAAAAAAAAAAAAAAAATTAATACTACAATCATCTAATTATTAAAAACCGGGGGGTGGGGAATTAATACTACTATCATCTAAGTATTAAAAAGCGGATCCACATGCATAACTTTTAGTTAATCAGTATATATTTCGAAGTAATTTAGTTTTATATACAATAGATAGTCGGTGGGAAATCTTCATTAATCCATTTCTTACAAGTATCATTTTGAGTTCGAATTTTTATTTTAGCACTCATTAGTTCAATAAGTCATATATTTTTTTCTCTTTTTATAATTTATATTATGAATAATCCGAATGAATCTATAAAAGGTAATAAATGAAACAGTTTTTCACTTATTCGAATTAAACAATTTACTTATGATTTGTCGTTCCTGAGGCAGAGCTGTAACTGCTACCAGGCGGGTCCATCGAGATGGAACCATCGGGGGGGGGGAGGCACAGGGGTAGAACCAAGACCAGATGGATTGACCGAGTGAAGAGGGACCTGCAGGAGATGTCACTCAAGGAGGAAATGGCTTCAGACCGAGCAACTTGAAGACGAATAATCCGCACCAGCGACCCCACTTGAAATGGGATTAATCAAACTGTGGAAGAAGACGACTTATGATTTGTCGATGAGAAGTTATTAGACGCTCATAAACCGCATTTAACAGAATTGAACTGCTATTCATGAATCTTTAACTTTCAAATTCATTATTCTTCTCCTACAATATAAGTACTCAATAAACTGGATAGACTTTTTTTTGGACTGATGTGTAAAAAAAGAAAAGAGATTAGAATTTAATTACTCTCATTCACAACTCTTCTTACTTATTTAGGTAACTCTTGCTGTCTATAGAAGTATGACTGAAGGCAGCACAACATTCATTTTGACCAAGCTGGGATTTACTATTTTATAATTATCTAGATATTCATTTGCTGACCATTATAGAATGACTAACTGAGTTGATTATTGTCCATCTACTTAAAATAAAAATACTAAGTTGGTTTATGATTTGGGAAAAAATTCAAGATTTATCTGGTTCAGTTCAAACTTGAATTATGCTCATGGCACGTGAATGCACTAGCCAGGTACTTAACAAGGCTCTTTTATTTGCATTCAGCAGAATTTTCACATCTGAGCTTATTACTTTACAATGGAGCTGCGTTATCTGCAATATTTTGTTCCAAGCTTCCCTCATGTATACTGCTATTTGGTTAATAGCTTAATTGACATGCTTTGATTGCAATACAATACATATTGTTTATGATACTGCTAGTGAACAATAAATTTCTACATGCTCATATATATAAAGCAAATGGTTTTTATGCACGCAGTATGCATTTTCAAATTGTTTTATAATATAAACAAAATTTTAAAAAAATGTAGATTTTAATAATAAAGTGAGAAGGCTTATTTACACATATATTTATTGATGTATATGTTCACTCATTCATTTTCACTTAAAAAACAGCACATCTTATGGGAATATAATAGCAATCTCATTACCAGCAGAAAAAGCTTCTATTTGTAATACATCTTTCAGATTTTCAGTTGAACTTGGTTAATCTTTTGTAATTTTCATTTTATCACTTGAGAAAAATGCTTATAATTTTTTTTAAAATTTTATAAAGCTTCTAGTTTGTGCTTAGAAAACATTTTATTACATGAAATGCCATATCAAACTTATCCGAAGGAAATAATAAATAAAATGCATTTGCTTTCAACCTAACTTGAATGAACATTATTCATAAATATGATCACATATATCTAAATCGGAACATTTAAAATTTTGAATTTAATGTATGTACTCCGAATCAAAAAATGGCTGCTATCTTATTGTAAAATGTATTGAATGAAATTTAATGTTTTTATTTTTTGTTTACTTACATTGGGGGGCGGGGGGAGTAGCATATACTTGAAGTGGTGTATATTTATTTAAATCTCACAATTCTAATCTATATAAATTCTAAAACCAATATTTTGCTTAAAAGCAAATTGTTTTTTTTTTTTTTAATTAATTCACGACTGGTTTCATAAGATCATGAAATATTGTATATATTACTGAGCCAGTATGAACGAATTGGCAATAGCCAAACTGCCCTTTTCCACTTATGAAGTGTGATATGGGATAGTCATATAAAAGTAATTTCTTGATTTAGTCATTAACTTGGGTGATTCATCAGAGCTATAGCTATCCAAATATTCTAGGACATCAGATTCGTTTCATCGTGCAGATATTCTCATCTTCCAAAATAGTAATACAATCAAATATTAATTTGACATAATAAAAATAATATTAGACGTCTCCCATGGTATTCCCTCTGTTTTGATTTAAATATTAACTGACTGCAGGTCACTTTTGAATGGTGACTGAGAGTTTGATATCTTTTCAATTATATTTTTCAGAAATATTCGAATATTTCCATGAAATATCATTTAATAGTACTCTTGACATACTTAAAAACATTAAATATTTATGACTGGGAAGGAATACAAGCAGATCTGATGATTTAAATAGCCTTTTTTCATACTTTAATAGAGGTATTACAATGTTGCCATTATTTTATCTAATTTGTGTATATGCTGATTGGGGCAGAAATCTCTTGAAACATTTTAAGCTACTATTTTAAATAAAAATTGTAATGGGAATATTAGAATTACACATTTTGTTACAATCTTCTCAAATATTTTTCATAATTTTAATATACAAAAGCTGCCGCCTCTCTACTATTTTTGTATCATTTTTTATAACCTTGTGCAATTAGTAGTTTACCAAATTCATAGTACAATGTAATTCCCATCGTCAGGCCAATTACTTGTTTTTGCTTTTATTAATAAATTGCACTAAAGTAGTAGGTAAGAAGGATGCTCTTGTTTAATAATAAGCTGAATGAATTTATGCATTGTTGTGTTAGTATAAACTTTTATTATGTCACCTTCAGGAAAAATTTGATATTAAATTCCATACATCCCAATTTTATATCTGAATTCATAAAAATGTAGTTATAGTTTTTAGTTTTTCGTATATTACTTATGTATGTCTTATATTTATATTTGCAAGAAATCAATATGGAAAATAAAAATATCTTAAGAATAAATGCCAACTTTGGCTAAGAATCATTAATGACTTGGTCATTTCTATATGTATTTATTTTTTTGCTAGGATAATATATTATTAGTATATTAAGCAAAATAAGTATTAATTTGCATCTTTTCAAATAAACAATTATTATAAATTCTATAAAAAAATAAACATATAATTAATTTATGAACTGAAATTTCTTAATAACATAAATCAGAAATAATATATTTACATGTTAGATTAAATATTTTCATGGATTAATTATAATAAATAAATAAAAAATCGAGTGACTTTATTGCTCAGGAATTCATAGCAAGTTCAAGTGCCAGTAATAGAAATGATCCAAGGACTTTATTTTTCAGAGGCTGACACTCTGTCACCATACTAAATTATACAGGCCCTTATTTATGATGTAAACAAAGGAATGAGTTGGGGATATTTTCATATAATAACTAGAAAGAGATGCTGCAAGACAATTACCAATTAATGATGACAGCCATAAGTTAAACTGCTTGTTCCAAATTCAAGACCAAAAAACAGCTATTGGTCAAGCGTTGGTGGCCTAGTGGTTAGTATAGCTGCCTTCTGAGCAGCTGGCCCGGGTTCATTTCCTGGTCAATGTATTTGACGTATGAAAAAAAAAAAAGTCATTGCTGTCTACTAAAGCAAGTAGGTCAGCTTAGAGTTGTCAATGGTAATTGATAATTACCTATCAACATTTCTGCAAACATATCACTAGTTAGTATATGGTAATATTTACTTGTTACTTTGTTTACAATATATATATATGCGTGTGTGTGTGTGTGAAATTACTATCAAAAATTTAATCACAGTTGTACAAATTTATAAGTGAAGATTTTCTATAAAGTTATAGGTTTGGAGATAGCAAAGCCATAAAATTGGTCTATCTTGTCTAATCCTGCTGTCTAAAATTCTTTATTTGATTATCTCTTGTAATCTTACTTCATTGCAGCTATCTTTTCATCATAAAACATTAGCATGGAAATAACTTATCTGGTAACAAAAAAATCTGGGTTTAAAAGTGAATAAAAAAAGGGAGGCAGGCCGTTTGGTGGCATTGCACAGAAATATTACGGATTGTTTTGTGCTTCACAACACTTTATCCGAATTCACACAATTCACAATTTGTTACCGCATCGTCTGACGGTGTCTTGATTTGAAGTGGCCACAACTTTTGAAATCTCCATAGCAGAGTAATTTCATTTCTGACTAAGAATTGTCACACCGTCCCCATCCTTCCCTACACAAGTTGGAATGTGCAAAGTATTTTCAAAGGGTAGGACCAAACACAATTCGGCTGAACTTACGCTAAAAGTCACACTTTCTCGAGAAAATATGAGACCAATAAAATGGCGCTGACTATGGCAAGCAGATTTTGAAATTGTCCCAGTTGCCGATGTCAGTGAGGCTTTTGCAACCGAAGTTATTCGATTGCACATGTTTCCAAATCAAAAGATTGTGATTCTATGACATAAATAATTACAAAAAAAAAAAAGAA
This sequence comes from Epiperipatus broadwayi, assembly GCA_028023455.1. Taxonomy (NCBI): domain Eukaryota; kingdom Metazoa; phylum Onychophora; class Udeonychophora; order Euonychophora; family Peripatidae; genus Epiperipatus; species Epiperipatus broadwayi. The sequence goes on along the minus strand of JAQFVV010006515.1, from coordinate 904,481 downwards.
AACGAAAGTTGAAAATGTCAAAAATTGTTTTTTGGTTTGTTTTTATTTTTAAAAAAAGGTAATCGAAATTGTTTTTAAAAATAAAAGTTTTACTATATTAGCATGGGGGAGGATGGAGGGGGTGGGTTTGTCATCACTTAGACCTAAGTCACTTTGGGTTTGTTTTTATTTTTAAAAAAGATATTGGAAATTGTTTTTAAAAATAAAAATTTTACTATATCAGGGGAGGGGGTGGGTTGAGAAATACTTTGTCGTCACTGAATCAAAAGTTATTTTTGGTTTGTTTTTATTTTTAAAAAAAAAAGGTAATAGAAATTGTTTTTTTTTTTAAAAAGTTTTATTATGTCAGTGTGGGGGAAGGTGGAGGGTATGGGTTGAGAAATACTTTGTCGTCACTGAGCCGGAAGTTATTTTTAGTTTTTTTTTTTTTGTTTAAAAAAAAAAGGTAATAGAAATTGATTTTAAAAGTAAAAGTTTTACTATGTTACCGGTAAAGATGTGTTTGTGTATTATTTTTATTGTGGTAATTTGTTAGTAGGGTTTTTTTAAAAACCCTAAAAATAAAAAAATTAAAGATGTAGGATAAAATAATGTAATTAATAGTAAAAGTTGTTTTTAAAAATCGCTAAATAGAAATCACATAATATAAATAAAGGCAAAAAAAATTGCTATGTAGGCTAAAATTAAGATGCAATTAAGCTAAAAAAATAGCTGTATAGCCAAAACAAAAGTCATCTTATTTTTAAAAATCGTGGCTCGGTAATGTTGCTATTGTATTGGTTTTGACTGGCAACAATGCCATCAAGTGACCAAGCCCGGCTAAATAATTAGTATCTGTAAATCCATATGTTCACTCTTAAAGGTTGCTAAACAATAGGAATGCTAGATAGGCTTTATTGCTAATTTTTCTCTATTTAGAGTTGCCATCTATTAAATGTTTTACAACTAAAACTGAATACTATATCATATGTTGAACCAAACAAATTGGACGGAACAAAGTTACATTATTTCATAGTGATACTGATGTAAACAAAATAAGATTGGTAACACAGTTCTATTTAGTATCCAGAATAAACAATGAAATAGTCTATGGATATTAATTATGGATCTATATTTGTTGATCTTTCCCAATAAAGAGCTCTACATTTACCACAGACATCTTTATCCAATTTAAAGTGTTATATTTCAAAAATCTTAAAGATTTTCCAGCAGTTATATATGATCTCAGGTTAAACAATATCTGTAGCTATCTTTCATTCTTTGTCAAGGATGATTTTTATCAAGCACTACATGATTTTCTCAGTTTTTGTTTCATTAATCGAAAAATTTACATCAGCTATAGCCACATGTTCTAAGGAATCATTATGCCTGTTCAGATGATCAATAATGTTAACCCATCTATAGATCCTTGAACTGCAAATATTCCTATTGGCTGAGTGCATTAAAGTTCTAATCTTTTGATTGGTCAATTACAGAATCAGCAGTAAAAATATATTTGACTTTTAAAATTATACTTGTTTTAGTTTAGTTTTTAAAAAGCAAATTAATAATTTGTCAGATTATTAAATAAAAGTTTTTTTAAAAATAAATTTTTATTTATGATTGATGAAAATAATTTATAGCAGACAAAATGTACCTTTCTCATCCAATTACAAAATGCAGCTATACATGATTGATTTTTTTTTTCAATTTGTTTCACGTAAAAGTAAATAATTCCTATTAAAATCTGAAGTATTCTTCTAAAATAATTATATTTTCACACATATTTTGTGAAAAAATAACATTTTCATTTTGAAAATCAAAACAAAGAACTTAGAATTGTTAAAATCGTTGACTAACACTCGTGTAGAGAACATGGAATAACCAATCAGCACATTTGAAGGCAAGTTATGTTGTTTTATTAGTTGTCAAAACATTCTAAAGGTGGTAGTATTATTCAGTATGGTTTTCTTGATAAAATAACTGTAAAATTGGCAAAATAACGTAAAAGTTAATGGTTTGAGAACAAATTAAAGCCGCATACAAAATTAATTGGCAAATATGGAGAAAATGTTTTAGAAGGATTGAGATGCTTTTAACAATAAAAATTGCAGCATTTGAAATATTCAGTCATAGAGTTGAAACCATCTTTATACTTGGGACAATGATTTAAATTAAGAACATCAAACTATCAGTAGCTTTCACTAAATCAATTATTTTTACAAGGTGAATGCTTCTAATATCCAATTGCAAGAAAGTTATGCAAATGACTTAAAGCAAAAGTGAAATGAGGGGCACATATGGACAAAATAATTTTATAATAATGATAATAATGATCATTTTATACATCATCAATAATTAAAATAATTGAAGAAAAACATTTATCAATAAATTTGAATTTATGCCAATATTCATTCCAATGAACCTTCCGAAGATAAAAAGATTGGCTTTATATTTTTAAAATAAGATAAAAATTGTGCATGGCTTTACTGTTTGGGACTTCATAAGAATTCAAATGGCAGAACTGAGGACCCTACGCTCCAGAGCCTGATAACTTGGCTACTGTACTAAATTATGCAGGGCAACAGATTTTCTTTTAGATTTGTGAAAATGTTATTCTCTATTCCCAAAAATAAATTGATTGAACTAAGAACAAATTTTTTACAAAATATAATGATTTTATAATATTTTTACAATTATGTACGTAAAGATCATACACACATGATGCAGCTGCAGATCTATTAGACTTAATTGGCATTAAAAAATATGTAATAACATTTTCATTTAAGGAAGTTTGCAGTGCATGAATGCTTTTTTTTAAAAAAAATTTATTCCTGTGATTTAGCAGGAGATGGATAACTATTTTCTGAACCAAAGATATTGTAGAAAGTTTATGACTCAAATTAGCTCTCTGATTTAAATATATTCAGTATTGAAAGTGAAAACTATTACAAATATATTTGTTGAAAATTTAAAATCAAAATAAGGTGTTTTTATCAGAAGCATCAACATACTACAAATTACAAACGTTTTGAAATGATGTTTGCAGTATATTGACTGGTTTATAAAATAAATGGTTACATATATATATTACTGATCAATACAAAAGATATTGTAGTGACTCGAGAAATAATGAAATGCAAAATAAGTAAATTATGCAAAGTGCAAGTTAATCTAATTTACATACTAAGAAATATTTATGCAAATTAACAATGTTAAAATGTCTACCGAACTGTTGTAATGAGGGGAGAAAAGAAAGGTGCAGTCAAAGCCAGTTAGATTAATTCAAAGACAGTTGAGTGAGCAGTAATGTTAGTGGAAAATTAACATAGAAAGTTAATAGATTGAAGTGAGGGATTTTTAATAAAGTGAAATAATAGGTACAAACTCTATAAAGAACATTTATATGAAATTAAGAGCGATTATATTATGGAATTCAATGAGAAAGTCGCTAGTTGAATGTAACCTCTTACTATACATATCAATTAGGGAATATAGAATCACTAAAGTTAAAAATGGGATGGGACTAATGCAAGGATGCCTATTTTGATTTTGTTGTATTTGAGAGAAATGGAGAAAACAATAAAAAAACTAGGAAGAGGGGTAGAGATACCCTTAATAGGTGCCAAGGGAATATATCATTATTGGGTCTTTTATTTGAGGATGATGTCTTATGCACAGAAAGAAGGGAAGATATGGATGTTATGCTGAGGACATGCGCAAGGGTGGGTAAAGAGATGGAGATTAAATTTAGTGAAGAAAAATCAAAGCTAATGATGATTAATTCTTGGGAAAGAAAAGACAAATATTTTTTATTGGGGATTATAAAGTTAAATGTGGTGAATAGATATAAATATTTGGGAATCGTCTTAAGTAATTACAGAAATAGCTTGGATGAATGGGAGAAAAAATTGATAAATGAAGTGAAGAAAAGGAAGTACTAGTAAAGATATTGGTAGTGTTTTCATATAATAAATACGATGTAGCTTGAATTGTATGGAAGGGAGTGGCAGTAGCAGTGTTAACATATGGTAATGATGTGTTATGTGTTAGTAAAGGGATGTTAGATTACTTAGAAAAATACAAAGAAAAGCATGAAGACATGCATTAGTGTGGATGGCAAAGGAGGCAATTCGAGGAGAAATGGATAATCAAGTTTTTATATGAGAGATGCAAAAAGCAAAATGAAAATGTTCATGGATAATAAGAGAATAGCCAAAATAGTATTTAATTGGGTTATGAGTAAAGGGGCAGGCAACAAGATGGATGAGAAAAGTAGTATGGTATGCAGAAGATTTGGATAAAGAATTTATGTCAGTACACTTATACAAAAGGTTGGATGATTGTGTTAGGAGAATTGTTGAGTGTTATCATGGCAATAAATGGGATAGAATGCATTAATAAAGAATAGAGAGTTGGAGAGATGAAGAACTAATATTGAGAGTAAAAAGAGTTTAAATATATATATAGAAGTAAACAGAACATTAGGTGTTAATTAATTTATGAGAATAGAAAGAAAAGTTGTTTACTGTTTAAGGCTTGAACAGAATTCCTAGCAACAAGGGAATATACATATAAATGAAGAAGTTTAGTCTGCAAGTTGTGTAAGGAAGTCATATAAAATATTAGGCATCTGTTAATTGAATGTAAATGCCTGAAAACAGAAGGGATACAAATAATGATGTTGTGGGAGAATAAATATAAACAAAATGATTTTTATAAAAATATATTTTAAATATGTCAAAGATTTTTATTTTAGCAGACTAATATTTTTGCATAATTTATAAGACACATTTTGATTTTTTTTAAAATGGCTATTAAATTAATTAAAAGACGAAAAAAACTTAAAAGAATGACATTTATGTGAAATTCTATTAAACATTTTTAAGGAATGTTTTTGCGTGAGTGTCTGTATTTGGAATAAATTGTGCCTTGTTTTTCTTAAATCATTTCTTGAATTATTCCTAAGTATCTTAATGAATTTAATCTCAGTTGCAAATATCAATGCTATGGTGATATCTTTAATTCCATATATAATTTATATGAAACCTACAAATATAAACAGTATTGTGAGATTTTGTTCTTTTAATCTATGCTTTATTCTTTAATAAAACTATTTACATTAACTTTTGCAGATTAAAAGTTCTCTGAGGCAGTTAAAAGAATAGGTTTTTGTAAAAATCACTAGTATTGTAAATGTTTTCAAAAATGCCAAATTCTCAGTGTATTTTCAAATAAATAACATTTTAAAATATCTGCAGGCTCGAAAATGTTTATGTGTATTTTTAAGATCTTGGAAAATTTTGCGTAAGCATGAGAATAAAAAGATTAAATTAAATGTGTGTTGCTTTATATTTAAATGTGTGTGTGTGTGTGTGGTTATACATATAAGCGCGATAAAAGTAAAAGATAATATGATTTTATCATTTAAACTAATATATAATAAAGCACTTGAATTAATTTCACAAATTTTAATATGTCACTATATATATATATATATAGAAACAAATAAATAAAACCTATAGTCAACTTATGGCATAGCTGAAGTATTAAAAATAGAATACAATGCTAATGTAAATAATATTTATGGCAAAATGAAATTTTTTTTAAAAAAAGCATTAAAAATGAATTTACATATAGGAGTGAGATCATAGATAATTTACTGTAATTTTATTTATTATACTTTTTTTTTGTTATAGATATAAGTTTGGCGCATAAATATATAGAAGGAAGAAAGAATTTTTTTTTTATGCATAAAAGGGATGATAGCTTGCAACAGTCAGTTAAAAAATATTACGATTGATCATAATATAGAAATGAAAACCACTTATAATTTACAAGCTTAAGAGATAGGGTCATGTGATCTATGACTTATTTTAACTACTTATAAGTAACAGCTTGTGTATCACCAAGGTTATCCTATACAGACATATTTTGAGTCAGAAATTAGCTAATGTAATAATAGAAAAATAGATTATTGCAAAGAAATCAAGTCATATATCGCATGACCTAATTTAACAAGCTTGTATTACAAATGTGATCTAATGAGCTTGCTAACAGCTCTTAACAGGCTTTACAGAGTATCCCCAACTCAGACAGGTTTCTGCTTATTTACATCATCATCATCATTATCAACCATTATCAATCCACTGCAGGATGAAGGTCTCTCCAAGTTTAATCCATCTTCTCCGATCTTTAGCTTCTCTTCTCCACATCACCCCTACACATTTTCTTATTTCATCCATCCATCTTACATGTGGTCTCCTTCTGGGTCTTTTACAATCTCTTGGAATCCAGTTTAAAATTTCAATTGTCCATCTATTATCATCTCTTCTAGCAATATGTCCAGCCCAACTCCACTTCAATCTTTTAATTTTTTCAATGAGGTCAGTAACACCTGTTTGTTCTCTTACCCATACATTGCGTTTTCGATCTCTTCTTGTTACTCTCAACATACATCTCTCCATACTTCTTTGAGTGGTCTGAAGTCTCTGTATTGATCTTCTATTAAGTGTCCAAGTCTCAGATCCATAAGTAAGAACTGGTAAAACACATTTGTTAAAAACCTTTCTTTTCAAACACATAGGCATATTTCCTTTTAATATCAAGTTATTTCTACCAAAAGCACTCCAACCAAGTTTAATTCTATGATTAATTTCCTCTATTATGTTTCCATCTGTATTAATAATCTGACCAAGGTATTTGTAACTCTTAACTTCTTCTAATTCATCATAATCAATCTTTATTTTCATATTTTGAGCAAATCGATTAAACATTACTTTAGTCTTTTTAACATTTATCTTTAGTCCTACTTTCCTACTTTCATCTGATAACTCCTGCAACATTTCCTGCAGCTCGGAAGCATTATTTGCAAAAACAACTACATCATCTGCGAAATCTAAATGACTTAAATAATCTCCATTTACTTTCACTCCTTTAGTTTCCCATTTTAATCCACAAAATACTTCTTGCAGCACTGCTGTAAAAAGTTTTGGAGATATGGAGTCACCTTGTCTTACACCTTTCTCAATGTTGACTTTCCCAGTATCATTATGTAATCTAATTGTTGCTGTTGCATTTTTATAAATATTCTTTAAAATATGACAATATCCTGGATCTATACCTTGATGATCCAATGCTTTAAACACTGAAGAAATGTTTATAGAATCAAATGCCTTTTCATAATCTACAAATCCAAAACATAATGACAACTCATATTCATTTGTCCTTTCTATAACTTCTCTCAATACTTGGATATGATCTACTGTACTAAAACCACTTTTAAATCCAGCTTGTTCTCTTGGTTGGTGAAAATCCAAGGTTCTCTGTAGACGAGTTGTAATTATCTTGGTAAAAATTTTATATAAAACTGATAAAAGGCTGATAGGTCTGTAATTTCTAATATCTTCTTTATCACCTTTTTTAAATATTAATATTATTACTGCATTCTTCCAATCATCCGGTACATCTTTATCATTTAGACATTTGGTATATAACTTTGCTAATATTTTTTCTGTTTCTTCACCTGCTTCTTTTAATATATCAATTATAATTCCATCATTACCTGGAGCCTTTCCTTTTTTCATACATTTAATTGCATTTCTCACTTCTTCATTTAAAATTCTGGGCAATTCGGAAGATGTAATAGATATAGGAGGTACTTGTTCTTTATTACTATATAATTCTTGATAAAAATCTTCTACCAATTTCATAATGTCATCCCTCTTTTTAGTAATAATTCCATCTTTTTTTCTTATTGCAGATATAAATTTCCTACCAATACCAAAATGTTGTTTTACATTCTTAAGACTTTTATTTTCTTCTACAGCTTTTCTTGCTAGTTCACAGTTATACTTTCTTATATCATTTTCAACTCTTTTCCGCACCATTTTACAAAATTCGAGATATTCAATTCTTTTTAATGCATCATTCTTGCATATCTTCATATTCCTTCTTTTCTTCATAAGTTCTCTAGTCTCAGTAGAAATTTTATTAGTCAATTGCTGCTTTTTTCTACCAGCTATCTTTGTTGCAGTTTTTAAAAGTGTATCAGTTATTTTCATATTAATTTCATTCAAATCTGAATCATGTTCAAAATCTACTACTACTTGAAACCGATTTGTAAGTTCTAATTTAAATTCATTAGAATGTTTCTGAAGATTAGGAATATCAACTGTAAATATAGTTTTTCTTAATAATTTTTGTCTCTCTAGTTTTACATTAACATGTATCTTACCCCTTACTAATCGATGATCACTTCCTGTGTTAAATTTATTAAGAACATTACAATCTTGAAATATGTATTTCCTGTTAGTCAAAATATAATCCAATTCTGCTGTACCTTCATTTGGATGCTTCCATGTCCATTTCCTTCTAACATTTTTCTCAAAAAAAGAATTCATAATATAAAGTTTTTCCTTCTCTGCAAACTCCACAAGTCTATGTCCTCTCTCATTTCTATTACCATAACCAAAATTACCTACAACACTTTCATCTTTCATTTGTTTACCAATTCTAGCATTAAAATCTCCCATAACAATTTTAAAATGTTGTTTACTCTGATCAAAAGCCTTTTGTACATCCATATAAAAATCTTCTACTACTTCATCACTGTGAGAACTTGTTGGGGCATAAACCTGAATTATCTGCATTTGATATCTGCTATTAAGTTGTATAACTAATCTTGCCACTCTGTCTGATACACCATCAATCTCCACAATATTGTTCTTCCACTTTTTATTTATAATGAATCTCTACTCCACTTGTATTTCCAATATTTGTGCCTTTATAATAGAGCATATGTCCACTTTTTAAATCAATTGTCTCTTCACCTTTTCTTCTAACTTCACAAAGTCCAATAATATCCCATTTAATATAAGAGAGTTCTTCTTCTAATTCTTGCAATCTTCCTTCACTTGAAAGTGATCTGCAGTTGTAAGTACCTAAATAAAAAGTCGTCATCAAATGGCAGCCTGGGTCCGCCTCCAGGATATTCTTAGCACCCTCTGCCTTCGGCCACCAACCGCTGCCTTGGTTGGTGACTTTACAGCCTCCTGGGATTAAGGGCCATGCTTTATTTTTGTCTGTCATAATTGTATAATTGGGAAAAATCTTTATCATTTACACAAACATTCATTCTGCCTTATCAGGCACTGAGAAGAAAGACCATGGTGTTTCTTGATCTTAAACTCAGAGATAAAAAGCCAATAAACTCACCACGCTGGCTAATGCGTGTTGGTGAGCAGCCCATTCATGTTCGTATACTATATGAATAAACATATAGTAATAACAGCTGCAACGACAAGAACGTATGGAGTGGACATTAGGAATTTGCCCTGCTCGGTTCCTTTAAGGCCTCCAAGAGGAATCAAAGGGTCTCCTTTCAGTTAATAGCAAACTCCTTTCTGCAGCCGCTTATTTACATATTTTATACAAAATCTGCATATTTATTCACATTTCTTATTTGCCATTAATATGATGTAAATATTTCTCTTCTATCATTGTAACTAGTCATGTTGATTTAGTAAGGTAATGATGATTTTTCAACTTTTTGTCTTGTTATCTAAAAATTATAAAGAATTTTAAGTTGATAAAATGAATAATATGGGCCCATTAAAGGGACACCTAGATTTTCAAATTTTTCAAATCTGGCTGTGAATTATTTTTATCAGATTATTTCAAAGAAGTTGTGGTGATATAAAAAGATCAATATATTACATTTTGTAAAAATCAAAGACTACTTCAAATGTTAATTTAAATATTTTTTTTTTTATCTTTGGGATTTATTTTTGTAACAATCTGTGTATATATATATATTAATATTTAATGAACCTTCAGTTAATTTTAAGAAGTTACTATTTCAATATTAATGGTATGAATAGCATCAAAAATGGAAGTAAAGAAAATCTATTATGCTGAGTTTTTTTCCATATAAATTTATAATAAAATAATATAAATGTCAATATATAACAGTAATTATAAATATATATATATATATATTTATAATTATGCAGAAAAGTCTTTTTCAGTACATAATTTTATGCCTTTTTCAATATTAAATGTTAATTATTTTAAACTTTAATATATTATTGCATAGTAACAATAGATGTCACTGTATGCAATAATATACTTATTATTAAAACAGATAACATTTAACATTGGAAAGGTCATAATATATATTTTTGTAATGGTTGTCATGTATTGATATCTAAATTACTTTATTATAAATTTATATTATTAAATATTAAATTGTAGCTATGTTATACTATGATTATCACTTTATAGTGCTATAGTAAATTTTGTAAAATTAATTCTTGTTTTATTTTATTACTTTTATTGCATTACTCCATAAAACAGAGAATTAAAATCATAATTTACATCAAAAAGTAATTTGCAATGCATAGATGTTTTTATTTGATAATGGAATTTACACTTTAAAAAAATAAAATATATCATGAATTTATTTGTATAAGAAAACTGGACACTATTTTGATGTTGTTGACAACTATTAGTTCTATAATATATCTAACAAGGATATGTTGCAGCTAAACATATCTAGTATAAAAGATTTGTCTGCTGATTTTAAGTACCAATTAATATTAAATCGTAAATCTGTATTTGAAAGCATTAATTTTTTTCTTATTTATTACAAATAATTTCAATACAGTTATTATTCTAGCCTTGGAGTCAAACTTACACCTTTAGAGTCTTGAATTCCGAATGTTATGGCAAGGCTGTAACCAACTTACCTAGTCTTGCAAAGGTATTCTATAATTATATGCATGTGCACATGCAGATATATAAAATGTGACAATCTGTTATGAGTATTTGGGTTCATAAATGAATTTTAAAGACTAGATTTAAAAGATCATAAAATTATATTTAAAATTATAAAGTTTGTATTTAAATTTACATAAACAATTTTAATTTGAAAGAAAAATAGTTTTTTTTTTTTTAAAACAATTTTTTAAATATATATTTTTGGTAAATATGAATTAAATAAAAAACAAAGAATGTATAAACGGCTTTATTAAATTTATGACAAGTAATCGATAAGTGAACCAATTAAGAAATTTGAACTACATAAAAACAATTATGGAAGGCAATATTTATTGGAAAAAAAAGTATATTTAAAAAATATTGACTTCTATAAAGAGCAGAGAAAAATAAATATAATTTAAGGGGATTTAAAGTTTGTTGAATTTGAGTTGAAATAATTACAAAATTGCAGAGTTGATAGCATGTTTTCCACTTGCTATTCAAGGACATTTAGTTTAAGCTGTCCTATATCTTGAAATGGGCCACTGTATTATAACTGTTCAGTTAACATATTGGAAAAAAATGTTGGATCAGTTGTCCATAGATTTCGGAAAGCATAGTTATCATCACCATTATGCTTTTAACAAGGATTAATTGAAATATATCTGGAATTTTACTGTCATCAAAACTCTGAATTGCCTGAAAAATCTTTAATCATGTCACCATTTAACTCCAGAAAAAATATAGATAATGAAGGCTAATAAGAAAAAAGTTCATAATATGGTATAGCCTTTGAATAGGTCTATTGAATTTAGACATTCACATTTGTCTTGATAATAGTTGAGAGATCATTATATCTGCTGATGTAATTCAGTTATATAAAAATAAATAATATTTACTTTTATGTGCTTATATAATAATTTTAATATAAATGTTGTCATGTATCTTAAAAATTTATAAAATTAATATATATATGCATGCATGTTAATTTACTCATTCATTTCAAAAGAAAATTAGTTTGTTATTGTTATTTAAAATTTTATTTTCAAGTTTCCATTTATATATATATACTGTAACCACTTGGGTTACATGGCACATGGCAACATAGTTGTGTGTGCCACATATATAAAAAAAGGAAAAGAAAAGTAGAAATAAAGACAGACATACATTTTTGTAGATATTTTCTACATTTCCTGGAATAAAAATAACTGTAAAGAGTTAAATAGCTCTGGATTTAAAATATTTTTATTATAAATTAAAACATTAAAAAAGGTCTAAATAAATATTAATATTGCATTATTATTTTGAAATTTAAAAACAAGCGGGTTTATTTTTGAAATCTTTTATAAAACTTGTATAAAATATCTATTTTATAATTAATGCTTGTATGCATTTCTATTAGCTATTTTTAAAAATCTTTGATAAGATTTCTAAATGTAGCTTTTTAATTAAAAGTGTTTTGGAGGGATTAAAATTGTTTCAAATCAAGAGAGGTAAGAAAAAAGTACAGTTTTTAAATTACTGTTGTTGTCACCTCAGATGATTCTATAAAAGGACTGATAAAAAATATCAATTCAGTTTGGCTTGCAATTTTTGTAAGAGCTGTCCAGAAGAGTGGTTTTAATATTTTGAGAAGCAGTGGCCAAATAGGCCAACTTCAATATCTGGATAGTAGTTTTTGAAAAGAGATTTGGCTAATATAGTTTGGATAATATTTTTGTAAGAGTTAGCTGCAGTTTGTTGGTAACTGTAATAGAGATGGCCACAGTAAAGTTAGCTGCTGAGATAGCTGGCAGAATTATAAAGAAAACTACTATGAGGATATAAGAAAGCAAGGAAGCAGCCGCTCTACACTTCACTGGTGGAGTTTGAATTCACATGGAGGAAAAGGGTCAAGATTCTTTGTAATTCATAGCTACAAATGTGTTCTGAGAAACAGCTAACTTTCCTAGACCAATCCTAGCCAAAAGGTAACTGATCAATGCCAACAATCATACCTGAATTATACCTTTCTGATTATGACAATCCTGAATTATACTTATCTCACCAAGTCCAATTCACAAAGAGAAGCATAGATAAATGTATATAGAATGGTGAGTATCGTTATATATAATGAGAATGAAATTTTAAATAAATTTCATTGGTAAAAATGACATTTAAAAATCTATATTTTAAAGGATCAGAAGTAAATAATTTTGCTTGAATTTAATTAAAATCTAGAAGTAATGATTGAATCATGGACAATTTATTTTAAAAAAGGAAAAAGAGAACTTCAAATATCTTTCAAGATGTAAATAATTAATTGAGAGTAACCTGTCATAAAAAAAAAAAAAACTTTTCAGTTACCTGTCAAAAAATTGACTTTTATTTTAAAAAAAAAAAAAAAGGGAAAAATAAATATTTTTATTGACTGGAATGGAACTAATTATGAAATATATTTCTTAATAATTTTATTATTTTGATAAAATTCAGACATGTTCATTTTATATTAAGCTACATGCTTGTGTGCTGAACAGGTTTTAAGTAAACCTATTGGAACACATTGTAAACCATAATAATAACTTGAATTGTGTATAATAATTTTGTAAATCACAAATGTGATATTTTTTTTTTGTTATTGTAGGATAATCAAAATCAGAAGGCTTCTAATTGTAAAATCTTATTCTAGATCTTAATATCATGTTTAATGTCCCAGCATTATTGTTTAGATTTTTTTTCTAGATTATGTATTCTGATGGATTAGCACTTAAGTGGTGCATCCAAGTAATGTTTAAATAATTGCCAAACTGGCAAAGGCTAAATAGTTAGCCTGATCTACAGAAAACCCATTTCCAATTTAGTCACCAGATTAACTGTTGATTTATATTTTTTTATTGTTCAAATTCAGGCACAAGATAGACTGTTGATTTTATTCTGATGTATTTTGATGTTGATCATTCATGATGATGAATGGTATTTCATCTTACAATAATTATTATAATGCTGGTGGATTTAATGATACTTATAGTTGCCCTAAGGAGTTAACTGATCTCTTCTGATTTAACAAATAGCTGGCTGATCTTCCAGAGTTCTCTTTGTAATATATAAAATTACTTAAATCTTATATATTTTTTGATATTTGTATTTTGAAGGTTCATCCCAGGGATAAACACTCCAGATTACCCTATTCTGTTACAATATATATGAAAAAACATAATAATCAGAAAATAATAAATTCTTGCAACAGCTATATAAATATCAAATGTTTTATATTCTTTTTCAATTTGATATGTAAAAAAAGTGTTTCATGAATATATTTTTTAAAAATTTTTTAAAACAATTTGCTTTCATTTTCTAAAAATTAAGAAAAAGAGAATTATTTATTTAATGATTGCTTAATTACATTTTGTGAAGAACTTTATTATTATTATAAGTAATAATTCTATTAGCAAAATCAAATATATATTAAAAATATAAATATATTTAAGGATTTTAAGTTACAGATCCTCATACAAGTCTTCATATTTTAATAAATATCATTTTTTAATTAAATGTCATCTACCTTAATTTTTTGGTTTATTATTTCCATATCTAATATAACTTGAATTTGATTAAATTTCTTCTATCATTTTTTTTTGGGGGGGGGGGGGGAGGAGATATCTGTTGCAATTGTTAAAATATTCTAATTATTATCGAGTTTTCTTGGCTAATTATGTCTTATCAAAAATCACATCACACCTTATTAACCAAATTCTTTTTAGAGCACCATGAACTACACTACATTTTGTTCCAAGCCCTCTCACATACAAACATATATAATGTATAATAGCTCACGTTTTGTTGATAAACTGATTAGAATAGAAAACATATTGTTTACTGAACTGCAAGTGTACAATATTTTTTATCATACATATATATTGTAACGGTCAGATTTGCTCATTCGTGCAACAAGATCCAGTTTTAGTAAATTATCCCAAGGCTGATCGAGGTGAGGTTGTTGAGATCTTAAATGCAATCTCATACCAGTTACTTTACCAATGCTCAGAGATTTACTACCTTACAGATGACATATATGAGGCTACACTCGTATTTCTTTAATTCGCGTGCCGGCAGTAGCACACTGGTAGAATATGAGACTAAAATTTACCAAACTATATAGATGTATGACTTAACAAACAGATATCAATAATTTTGATTGTGATTCTAAATAAATAAGGAATAATTAATGATTAATTGATGAGCAAGAAATGAGACACTAAGTATAATTACAACTTAATATATTTTAATATAAGCCAAAATTTAAGAAAATAAAATGAAAAACAATTTTAAATAAAATATAGTTATCTCACACACAGGTGAAGATGATATTTATGGATTACAAATTGTTTGACTTGCAGTATTTATTATTACAATTTTAGAATGTTTACTAAAATTTAATCTATGATTAGAATGCCTTAATTACACTATGCTATAGAGTATAAGATTTGCAATAGTTAGTTTGCAGAGGTGATTATTATAAATTATAATTAATATTCTCATTTTACCAAGCTAAATCTGACTTTATACAAGTAATAGACTTACAAAACTAGATTCGAGTTCAGATCAAAGCTGAAATATTTAATTACCATGGAGGGATGAACTGGTGGTTAGTAATATAACTTCAGATACTATGGCGTTTATACAAATATATAATCTAAGTCTGTGCGTCCCGAATGTATACTTAATCATGGGATTCATCAACACATAATCGATTCCCGTAGACCGTACTACTTGCTATTAAATTGAGACATTTAGTCCGGGTGATCAGAACAGCTTACAAATATATCATCTGGATCCCTGTGCTCCAGTTCTAAAGAAAGATGCTATCCGAACTAATGAAATGGGTTGACCTTAAACCAAGCCCATTTGATACATAAGAGTAACATCAAGGAATAAAGGGACATATGTGCTTCCTAAGAACCTATTCGCCCCGCTGACTGCACCATTACATAACTAAGATTAATGCACAAATCATTAGTTTCATTCCATGAAACCACCATAAGCCAATTCATAAAGATAACGTCAATAATTATGCTACTAAAGGAATATAATAAATTTTTTTTGTTAAGATATTTATGCAGGTATTTATATAAAATTAAGGAGAGCTACAGCATATTTAGGGAATATTACAAGTTTAAATACTAATACTATGCTGTATTTTATCACATCCGCAAAATATTAACTAAATCGTTTATTTTAAAGCGAACCTATCTTTAAGCAGCTGTAACAAACTCTTTTCAGAAGGGTGTTTAATTTGTGCGTTAATAAATGAAGAATTAAGTGAATGTGAGAGCATGTAATTATTTCTCACTAATTACATTAAATATTAGCAAACTCCATTCTGAATAAACATAGCATAAATCAATAAATACAAAATTTAAATAATATCGGCATAGACTTGATTTAAAAAAGAAAGAATAATAATTATCAATTATTGCTTCACTTAATTGAACCTTAGAATTTGGCTTTAGTTTTGCTTAGTTAAGATTAAATTAGGCAAGACTTACGAAATTATAAGATAAAACAAAATTACACTTAATTTTGGTTTTAGTATTTTGTTTTCAAAAATTAACATTTGGAGAGTTTAAATAATATATTTTAAATAAAAGTGGCTGTTTATACATTAGTTTAGCTAGCTTTAAGAGTATAATGTTTAGTTTAAAGAATGCATTAAGATCTGCAGAAATCGATTACCGATATGACTTCTACAATTGACTTGCATGGTTGCTTGATCTTGGGCCGCCATTTTCATTTCTTCTGCAACTCGGGCTGCTGGTGCTGATGTCCTCCCATCTTGTAGATCAGTATTTGGGAGATAGATAGCAAATCTATTGTTCACTACTCGACAGTTTGCATCATGAAAGATTTTAACCTATCTTGTTAATAAAGAATGAATGAATAATTACTGAATCAAAATGGCCGGGCTAAAGCTTATATACTGACCTCTTGTTTCTTCGGCCCTGCAACTTGTTTACCACCTTTTAGTTTTAGATTTGTTTTTCTCTTTTACTTTGCAATTTTTTTTAAAAGAAAGCCAGGGAATCCTGCAGAGTTATCGATTTTTTTTCTCTCTTTTTTTTAAAGGTGGTTCCCCTGATTTTAAGCCAAGTTAATTATTTTAAATCTATTTTTGCCTTCAACCTTTAATTATGTCAAAATTCAGTGAAAGGAATTAATTTTATTACATATTTTTTTTACAAGAAAACATTTTTAAAACTTGTAAACATCTTACTCTATATGTAACACATTTAACCAAAATTTATCTTTATATGCAAAATATAATAATTTCTATATTAATTTTATAATAAAATTGAAAAATGAAACAAAATTTATAATGCTTTAAAATTTATAGCATTATCTCTCGTTTGCATATATGTAAGTTTTTAGTGCACATTCAGCAAGGTTTATATTTATTCAATAAATTATATGTATGTGTGTATTCACTAATTTACTATATATATATATATATACATAATCATTAAACATTGTATGCCGTAAGACATGCACACACATGATTATTGTAATCTTTAAGTTTAATTTTAACCTGATATATGTGGACTTGTGTATATAAATAGGGAAATTAATACTGCTATATAATATAATAGATGAAACAGGATGATGGATAGATCTGACTGTTTCAATATATATATATATAATCAAAACTACCCCAAATCCAAAATTAAACCAGACCAGCATAAAAATAATATAAAAACACAACCTAAGGTTTCACTGCTACAAGCAGACTTCTCAAGTGTAAAGAACTACAAAAACTACACAATATATATAATATTAAAAACTACCCACAAATCCATTCATTTCCCATCCACCCTTAATATTAAAAGAACTCTTAAATAAGTTAATTGCTTCAGAATAATAAATTTTCAATAATAAAGACTCTTTAATTCTTCTTTTGATTTCATTTCTCTCAAAGAAGACAACCTTAGCTTCATCAAAATCAATAGTGTGGCCTGTATCTTTTTCATGGACATACAAAGCAGAACTAAGATATCTATTTTTAACTCTACTTTTATGAACCTTTATTCTTTCATTTAAACTCAAACTACTCTGACCTATGTAAACCTTCTTACAAAATAAACAAGGAATAAAATATACTACACCAGGAATAGTCTTTCTATCAAAAACTTCTTTTGTATTATTTAATAAATTATTCAATGTAACACCCCTTTTCCAAGCAATTTTCTTATTTCCAAACAATATACTATTTCTACACACAATTTTATAAGAAGACAATTTAAATGGCAAAGAAATAAAATCATATTTTTCTTTAACCTTTACATCCTTACAAATATTACTATTAAATAAAATACTTTTAACAAATTTATCAGAGTATCCAACACTCAAGTAATATTTATAAAATTGATATTTCTGAAACAAAGCAACCCCACTAGAATTATTTAATTTAATATTTCTATGACAATAATTGCTTAAAGAGCTACTTTATGTGATACAGACTGATAGCTATCAGGTTTAATTATAGATCTTAATTCTTTACTTTTAACTAAATGACTGCACAATAAACAATTAGTTTCTACATTTCTAATCACCAAAAGATCTAAAAATTTTAACTTACCAAAATCTAACCCCCCTCCTTCTAACACAAATTTTATAGAAGGATCAAAACAATTAAACTCATTTACAAATTCCTCCAATTTATCATTCTCAACTACAAATAAACAATCATCAACATATCTGACAAATAATTTTACATATAAACAATTCTTTTTAATAATAATTTCCTCTTCCATAAAACTAATATAAACTGAACATACTAAAGGAGAAATAATATAACCTATTATCCACCCTTCCTTAATCTTAGAAAAATTATCTTTATAAGTAAAATACATAGAATCTTCCAATAACAAAAGCAAATCTTTAATTACCTTAATTTTATTTTTTGTTAAAGAACTTTTCTTAATCAACACAGACAAAAGAACATCAATACTGCTTAACCTATTAACAGACTGTTACATATTTTCAATCTAAACTTCCAAATACCCAATTACTTTCCATTTTAAAATTATTAATCTTATCAAAAGCCTCAAAAGAAGAAGAAACTGTGTACTGACCAAAATCAAAAAATTGTTTTAAAAAATTATTCAAGAATCTAGAAATACCCTCTACAACACTACCTGTAAAATCAAAAATAAATCTTAAAGGAAAACCATCTTTGAAGAGTTTTAATATTCACAAACATCTTAGCTGATGTAAAATCATTAGGATAACATTTTAAATAATCTACTCTATTAAAAATTTTTAAATTAACCATTTTCTTCATAATATCTATCAATTTTCTTTTAATCAAATTACCTGGATCTCTATCTAACAACATATATTTACCATTATTTAATTCTCTATCCATTTTCTCTTTGAATTAATCTCCTTTCATAATAACAAACTTACCAGCTTTGTCTTCACGAGAAATGATTACATCATTAGCAATTAACCTATTCTTAAGATGTTTAATCTCAGCAGGATTAATAACAAATTTTTCTTTCCTTTTTAAACTTTTATTCAAAATCGATTGAATACCAACTTTCTGCTCATCACTCAAATTACTAGATTCAATAGATGAAATTGTATCAAAAACTATATTGAAATGGAACAAAATTAGGGCCTTTACCAAGAATATCTAATTCTCTATCATTTAACTTCAAATCAGAAAGATTAACAACTCTATCCTCAGAAACATTATTCTCATACCCTTTATCACTACAATAAATTTTATTAACTTTCCCAAACAACCACTTTAATTTTCTTTCATATTTTTTACAATAGAAATTTGACCTATTCTCATATATTATATTATTTTTATGCTGGTCTGGTTTAATTTTGGATTTGGGGTAGTTTTGATTTTATATTGACTAGTTTAGCTTTATGCTTGTAATGTTTACATTTTAATGAGTTTTTTGTGTTTAAGAGTAGTTTTGTTGATATAGTGTAAAGATTTTTTTTTTCTCTTTCTTTTATTATTGATATATTTTATTATTGATAGAATTTTTGTTTTTAATTATTGATATATTTGAGTGTCATTTATGTATATTATGTTTGTTGTTTGAGTTTGGTTGAAAGAGTATATTTGTGGTTATTTAGTTATATATATAGAAGTGTGTGTATGTTTTTATTGGGTTTTAATTTATAAGGGTATTGGTAATTGGGTTGTTTAGTATGGGTTTGTGGAGTTTAATTTTTGATAATTTTCCATTTAATGATATTAGAAGGATTAAAAATTTGTCTAGATTGAGTGATAGGATAGAGTCTTTACATGGCAGATTTATTTTCTTAAAAAATGTAGGGAATTTAGTGTTTTTCCTAGGTGCTATGTTATTAATTTTAGTAAAAATAAAAAGTTTTTCAAAATAGGAATTTAGCTTTTAAGTTACAAACATATATTGAATAGTTTTTTAAAAGATACTTTTGTAAAGTTTTATAAATTTATTTATCTATATAAAAGGAATAGATATTATTTAGAAAGGAGGCAAGATTTTAATTATTCAATTTTGAATTTTTTTATGAGACAATTTAGACAGAATAGATCAAATTTCTATTGTAAAAAATATGAAAGAAAATTAAAGTGGTTGTTTGGGAAAGTTAATAAAATTTATTGTAGTGATAAAGGGTATGAGAATAATGTTTCTGAGGATAGGGTTGTTAATCTTTCTGATTTGAAGTTAAATGATAGAGAATTAGATATTCTTGGTAAAGGCCCTAATTTTGTTCCATTTCATTCAAAAAATATAGTTTTTGATACCCAATTTCATCTATTGAATCTAGTAATTTGAGTGATGAGCAGAAAGTTGGTATTCAATCGATTTTGAATAAAAGTTTAAAAAGGAAAGAAAAATTTGTTATTAATCCTGCTGAGATTAAACATTTTAAGAATAGGTTAATTGCTAATGATGTAATCATTTCTCGTGAAGACAAAGCTGGTAGGTTTGTTATTATGAAAGGAGATGAATTCAAAGAGAAAATGGATAGAGAATTAAATAATGGTAAATATATGTTGTTAGATAAAGATCCAGGTAATTTGATTAAAAGAAAATTGATAGATATTATGAAGAAAATGGTTAATTTAAAAATTTTTAATAGAGTAGATCATTTAAAATGCTATCCTAATGATTTTACATCAGCTAAGATGTTTGTGAATATTAAAACTCACAAAGATGGTTTTTCTTTAAGATTTATTTTTGATTTTACAGGTAGTGTTGTAGAGGGTATTTCTAGATTCTTGAATAATTTTTTAAAACAATTTTTTGATTTTGGTCAGTACACAGTTTCTTCTTCTTTTGAGGCTTTTGATAAGATTAATAATTTTAAAATGGAAAGTAATTGGGTATTTGGAAGTTTAGATATTGAAAATATGTAAGTCTGTTAATAGGTTAAGCAGTATTGATGTTCTTTTGTCTGTATTGATTAAGAAAAGTTCTTTAACAAAAAATAAAATTAAGGTAATTAAAGATTTGCTTTTGTTATTGGAAGATTCTATGTATTTTACTTATAAAGGTAATTTTTCTAAGATTAAGGAAGGGTGGATAATAGGTTATATTATTTCTCCTTTAGTATGTTCAGTTTATATTAGTTTTATGGAAGAGGAAATTATTATTAAAAAGAATTGTTTATATGTAAAATTATTTGTCAGATATGTTGATGATTGTTTATTTGTAGTTGAGAATGATAAATTGGAGGAATTTGTAAATGAGTTTAATTGTTTTGATCCTTCTATAAAATTTGTGTTAGAAGGAGGGGGGTTAGATTTTGGTAAGTTAAAATTTTTAGATCTTTTGGTGATTAGAAATATAGAAACCAATTGTTTATTGTGCAGTCATTTAGTTAAAAGTAAAGAAGTGTTAGCCGAGAGGTATCGCAGCTGCCATGCAAGCAAGTAGTTGGTTGCAGATGGTTGGACATATGGAAAAAAAAAAAAGTAAAGAATTAAGATCTATAATTAAACCTGATAGCTATCAGTCTGTATCTCATAAAGTAGCTTCTTTAAGGAATTATTGTCATAGGAATATTAAATTAAATAATTCTAGTGGGGTAGCTTTGTTTCAGAAATATCAATTTTATAAAGATTACTTGAGTGTTGGATACTCTGATAAATTTGTTAAAAGTATTTTATTTAATAGTAATATTTGTAAGGATGTAAAGGTTAAAGAAAAATATGATTTATTTCTTTGCCATTTAAATTGTCTTCTTATAAAATTGTGTGTAGAAATAGTATATTGTTTGGAAATAAGAAAATTGCTTGGAAAAGGGGTGTTACATTGAATAATTTATTAAATAATACAAAAGAAGTTTTTGATAGAAAGACTATTCCTGGTGTAGTATATTTTATTCCTTGTTTATTTGTAAAAAGGTTTACATAGGTCAGAGTAGTTTGAGTTTAAATGAAAGAATAAAGGTTCATAAAAGTAGAGTTAAAAATAGATATCTTAGTTCTGCTTTGTATGTCCATGAAAAAGATACAGGCCAACACTATTGATTTTGATGAAGCTAAGGTTGTCTTCTTTGAGAGAAATGAAATCAAAAGAAGAATTAAAGAGTCTTTATTATTGAAAATTTATTATTCTGAAGCAATTAACTTATTTAAGAGTTCTTTTAATATTAAGGGTGGATGGGAAGTGATTGGATTTGTGGGTAGTTTTTAATATTATATATATTGTGTAGTTTTTGTAGTTCTTTACACTTGAGAAGTCTGCTTGTAGCAGTGAAACCTTAGGTTGTGTTTTTATATTATTTTTATGCTGTTCTGGTTTAATTTTGGATTTGGGGTAGTTTTGATTACTTATATATATATATATTTATAACTGAGATACAGTATGCATATATAAATTAAGATTATAATATTAATAAAATTAAAAATAATAATAATATAATTATTAATAATAAATTGAGGAG
This sequence comes from Epiperipatus broadwayi, assembly GCA_028023455.1. Lineage (NCBI taxonomy): Eukaryota > Metazoa > Onychophora > Udeonychophora > Euonychophora > Peripatidae > Epiperipatus > Epiperipatus broadwayi. Next base: position 881,810 of record JAQFVV010006515.1, on the reverse strand, counting down.
ACACATTTACATATATTTTACTGAGTGTATATGTTTAGTCAAGCATTCATTGAAGCCATAAGAAGAAAAAAAATGTTACTACCATATTTTTATTTTTAAAATAACTTAAATAACGAAATGTTTGTTTTGTGCTATTGAATACACTCTAGTTGATATTTTTTTGATATTTTTTTAAACATGACAGGGTATGGTGCTCAGAAAAAGAAAATTGGCTGCTCAATTGTTTGTTTATATACATTTTTGTTTGTTTACATTTTTCTTTGGATGTCTATATTATACTAAAACACAACTCCATGTAGCTACACTAAAAGAGAATACAAAATATAAATGCAGAGCACTTTCGGGAACATCTGGTTTCCATATTCATAGCCTATGGTGGATGTGCTGGTTAAACGAATGCAAATTTATGCAATTTACACTGCCCATTTTTTAGAGATGGAAAAGCAAGATTTCTTCCTGTTGATGAATGTTGGGATCATCAGCTATAAAGTATGCTTCTTTTATCTTACGTTTAGTGACATGGCGTTCACTGCACAATATTTCTGCTGAAGTGGGTTCAAATGTATGGCCAGTGGACTTCTGATGCTCCAAAAATATCGGGCTACTGTCAGACTTAATGCATGTTCTGTTATATAAACAGTGGTACTGCTAGACTAGTGTTGATAGAAGCACGAGTTTTCCCATAATATGCCACCGTACAGCCATTCTGTGGGCATTAGAGTCTCGCAGCACCGCTATTTATATAACAGAGCACGCATCAAATCTGAGAGTAGCTTGATATATTTGGATCATCAAAGGTCCACTGGCCATATTTTCGAACCACTTCAGCAAAATATTGTGCACTGAATACCGCCACATTAAACATAAGATAAAAGAGGCGAGCTTTATAACAGACGATTCCAGCGCCATCAACAGGAAGAAACCTTGCTTTTCCATCTCTTAAAAAATGGGCGGCGTAAATTGCATAAATTTGCATACACCTAAATTATACATACGTTTATGCTATGAATATGGGTACCAGCATATTTGTAGTCATGTAGTTAGAAATAATGTAGTTTCAGTTCCACTATTTATTATTACTCTCTATAAATTTAATTATATCTTGAGAAAAAATGTTAATTCATTTTATTTTCATGGAATTTTTGCTTTATTATTAATTTATTAACAATATATATAATTTATTATGGTGTCTGAAATCTCTGGCTAACTCCGCTCAAAAATGGAATATAGTAAAAAAAATAGAAATGCAATATCTTCATTTAAGAAAAAAACTGATATCTTGTATCTCTGATTAATGACATGGCACTATATAAGATTATATGACTAAGATTTTTCATCTAAATATTTTTGTCATTTAATTGCAATAATTTAGTTAAATATGTATGTTTGCATTTTAAATAGTCACCAGGATCACCATCAATCCCACTTCCAATTAAATATAGTTATATCTTAATTATTTCATATCAGTATTTCTTTTTGTCGTATAAATAGTAAACCAAATTGTAGCTATTGACTGAGCTACAGTCATCATCATTTGTATGTATCTGGCCATTGTGATCAGTAGAAGTTTTCACTTAATATTTTTCCATTTTTCTCATTTAATTATTACATCCCAATATATATATTGTACCATCTACAAATAGATGGTCCAAAGATATTGGCATTTAAAATATTTAAAAGCTAAAAAAGTAAATTTTAAGATCTTTTAAATTGATGCATTTTAAATTTTTTTTTAGTTTGTGTAATTTTTTTAAAACGTACAATGAAAGTTAAATTTTTCATTCATATGTAATTAAAAATACAAGTTAAAATTGGAAAGAAAGAAAGGCATGCAGATTACTAATTCAGATAAGTAAAAGGAATTCCAAAAGCACAAAGATTACGATCAAGAAAATCTTTCTAACTAATTAAAGATGGCGAAAATGATTTACTGCAAAAAAGAACTTTATTACAGAAAGTTAAAAATAAATGTATAAGATTATAAACCTACGCGTCATGATAATAATATGTGCAGAAGTGTCAAAACTGGATCGAGGTATAAAAAGAAGAGGACAACTTCGATCTGGATCTTTTCATTTATCCTCAGGTTATGTGGTTTAGAGTTGGAGGATTTCGCGAGCATAATCTGTGGCAGTAATATCTTTCTGCACAGGTATGCCAATTCCTGAATAAAGCTGTCACGCAAGAATGGAAGCGAAGCCTCGTGAACACTGTAACAAAGAGGTTACCACGACTGAGCTTTTAACTCCAGCTGCCAGCAGGAGAGGCCAACTGTAATTTCTATGAGCTCAGGATCCCATAAATCTATACAAACTTACCGGTAAGCTAAGCTATTCATATCCCAATAGTGATTAAATTAAGTTTGCAAACAATTCTTAATATAAGCTTATAATATAATCCTGATAGAGACATTAAATTTTATTATTCAAGAGACTTTTGTTTACCTAAGAAATATAAGTGTAATATGAACTATTTTAATTAATTGATTCATGTCTGGATTAGCATGTGGGTAGTCTTTCCAACCTATTAGTAATTTATCTTTAAATATTTTAACTTGTTGGAATAAAATATTTATTTTTAATATCAACTTTTCATTGTGCGTTATTAATGTTAGTTATTAAATTTATTAATGTTAGTTTATTAAGATTTGAGTATATAATTTACCTTTACCAATATTTGTTGATTAAACCCTGGGAATAATATTCTCTAAAAAAATAAAGTTACGTGAAAGCATAACCCCGATCTTTTAGTAACTTGCGTCAAAATTATGGGATACGAGGAAGTTAGGAGTCTATTGACTATGGCGCCCTCTTATAAATTAAAACTAACTTCGTCAGCAATTCCTGTCAATAATTAGTAGGCCAGTTAATCAGGAAATATAGCTATGTTTTTAGTAATACGTGCAAGATATTTTCTTCATCATAGCTTAACTTTCGCAAATTTATAGTGAGTAAAAAGCCTACCAGAATCTATCAAAATGTTACAATATATATATATAATAGAAATAAAATCATGTAATATGTCACATGACCTACATAACTTGCATTTACCAATATGTAATATAAAGAGCATTTCAATAGCTCTAAACAAGTTTTTTTTTTTTTTTATGATAAATGCTATAAGAGAAAGCATTCAAATCATCTTTATCTAGGACTGTCCCCATCCCCAGATTGTATTCGAGCTATAGCTCTCTTCAGTGAGGAACTAGGATACCAGATTTTAAAAAAAGGAACTCGATATTTATCTAAAAGTTAACTCTTGAGAAGAAGATCTGAAATTTTTAGACATCTACAAGTCTTTAAATTTAGCTCTTCATCTGAAATAAACATATGGTTCTGAACTTAATTCAGAAATCCCATATATTAATGTGCTTTGTAATTTAATTTAGTGGTAGCCACATTGGGCGTAAGTCACAGCTACCAATGTAGCCAAAACCCCAAACAATAAAATAATAATAGAAATAAAATCACGTAGATGTCTAAAAATTTCAGATCTTCTTCTTAAGAGTTAACTTTTAGATAAATGCTTATTTTGAGTTAGTTTTTTTTTAAATCTGGTGTCCTAGCTTCTCACTGAATGCAGCCATAGCTTGAAAACGGTCTGGGGGTGGGGAAAATCCAAGATAAAGATGATGTGAAGTCTGATGAAATTATAATATAAAAAAAGCCTACAAATTATTATATAAAAGTTTCACTGCAACGCAGCAGCGTATTAAATAAGCTTGTTTAAAGCTATAGGAATGCTCTTTAGATTACATATTGATACATGCACACTATATAGGTCATGTGATGTATAACACAATTTTATTTCTATTGTTACTTTACTGTTTGGGGCTTTGGCTAAATTAAATTACAAAGCACATTAATATGTGGGATTTCTGAACTAAGTTCAGACTCATATGTTTATTTCAGTTGGAGAGCTGAATTTAAAGATTTGTAGATGTTTAAAAATTACAGATATTCTTCTTAAGAGTTAACTTTTGGATAAATGCTTGTCTTGAGTTAGTTTTTTTTAAAATCTGGTGTCCTAGCTCCTCACTGAAGAGAGACATAACTCGAAACCAGTCTGGCGATGGGGACAATCCTAGATAAAGATGATTTGAATGCTTTCTCTTGTAGCATTTATAATAAAAAAAATAAGCTTGTTTAGAGCTATTGGAATGTTCTTTATATTGTATATATATATTGTAACGGAATCCACGATCGAAAGCAATACTTCCCTTTTATTTATATATAATACGGATTTCTTAAAATTCAAAATTGTCCACCTTCCGCTACCGCAAGCAAAGATAACATACGGACATAAATCAATCTATATCCGTACTTGACCGAACCTGTGACTATACGGATATTGCCCCAGGTTATCTTTCCCGGTCAACTATCTCTCAACTGCTGTAATATTTAAAGAAATACAGTGCTTGGATAATTTATAAAATTAAATAGGATCAAGAATACTGCCCACTAGCTTCACGTGTTATTTTAGTACTCAAAATGGAGTAATAATTATCACCCAAACCCCTACAGATATATTACTGTCGGGAATGGTGAAGAACGAGACAAAACAGATAAAATAAATAAGAAATATTTAATATAACAAATAAACAACAAATCAATTGAAATATTTTACACACAATAGAAACAAATTATTGGATGTAATGCTATGAGTAAATATATAAAAAAAATCCTATAAAGATTATACATTTATAGTCGTCATTCTATGTATTAGAAAAGAGTTTAATTATTGTCTATATCACTAATATCTGGAATTGGCAATTGTTTAAATTAAAGGTATGTGCACATACATCTATAAAGGTGTGATATATAATTTACCTAGGTTTTCTTTAGTCTCTGAAGTGAATTAAGGTCCTGCTGACCGCCATGTGGAATTCCTCCACTTCTTTGGCAAGCGAACCATCTGGCAGGCGCTACATCGGCAGTTGTTACATCGCGACAGGAAACGTTCAAGCACGGTGAGTCTGAATCGGCCAACGATCGTGATGGCCCTTAGCCACACATTTTTGAAGCGTCACGTATGTTAGAAATCATTTTCCTGTTCATATAGTGATCCGTTTCTATGTTGGAGTTCTTCCACTCCGTTTTGGTTTTTTTTTCTTGTTTTTTTTTTAAAACTAAAGGATTCTTATGACTGCTTTCTACTCTGTTATATCTGCTTATTACTAGAGTAGTGTCTTCACCAAAGTCTTGACGAGAACTGTCTTGAACTCCTATAATAATTTTTTTCACATTCTTTTATTCTCTTGATCTTTTTGTTAGTAGCTTTCCATTCACACCTTTCTTTTTTTATATGCCTTCAGCAATTTATACAAATTTACTTTTTTACACAATCTTGTAACAATATTTACATTTATTTATTTCTTTTCCTTTTAATAAAATAAATTTTTGATAAAATGATTTTTATTTTGACAAGCATTAATTATTGCTGTCTTTATCCATACTTTATACATACTCTACACATGCATTTCGTTTTATCGTCAAAATGTGTACTTTTATGGACTAGATTCTTATCTTTTGTCATGTTTTAAATTCTATTTTAATCTGATTTAAACTCTTCAAAACTTTTACTTTTCCTTATAAATCATTTTTTAGTTCTTATTTCGCTCATATTTCCTCTTTCATTTTTTGATCTTAAGCCAAATAGACGATTTCAATATTTCTACATTTAAATATTTCTATTTTATCAAAATCGCGACTGCCTTGCACTTGCAGGCAGTTGCCTGGGTTGCCGGTTCGTATCCCGGCCGATGCTATGACACTTAAAAAAAAAAAAGATAATCTTTCGATTCTATTATCCTCTCTTTATTAATTAATACATTTCTTTCTTCATGGGTTTTAATTCTTTTACTAGTATTCAAAAAAAAAAAAAACACAATATTTAATATTATTTAATGTTAAATATATATGTGTGTGGTCGTAGTATGTGCGATCATCACAATATATAACTATTATATATTTAAATATATAAATAATGTTAGTCTAGTTGATTTGTTGTGATATAGTCTATAATATGCAGCAATTAAAAATAAAGTTTTCATGCCTCTCAAATTTTTTGCTGTGGATAATAATAGTTACTTTTTTCTTTAAGATTGCCTTTTGTCTTGCGTTTTTTATTACTCTTTCTCCTGTTAAGTCCTTTTAATATAAATATTGTCTATGTAAAATATATAGTTTAGAACATGGTAAACTATTGCTGTAATATATATATATATAAAGGAATTAGGATTAATGTAAATAACATTAAAGTTATGAAAATAATAAATAAGAATCAAACAATAAAATATGTCTTGATAAGAAAATAAGACTATTTAGAATTTTTTAAAAATTATGTTAATAGTAGCAGAGGAGAAATTAAAATAAGGAAAAAATATTGCTAAGTGGGTTTTCAATAAATAAAACTTGGGTAATTTGAAAAAGGGGAAGAGGAATGAACAGATGTTATTGAGATATGTGGATATGGAAAAATGCAAAATATAAATTCTATACATACGGTAAAAAATGTAGAATTCTTAAGTCGAATTTAAAAATAATATTTATTAGGGAAATTATAAGGAGTTAAATTAGAGGAAAATTAGAATGGAAATTCACTTAAGAGAAAATTTTGGATGATGAAGGTAAAAGCATAATTTCAAGAACGTAGTAAGTTGTATCTATTTGAAGATCAGAGAAATTTAAACTGATGACGATTTTATCACAGTCTAAGCATTTAATCACTGTATTGTAATTAAAAAATATGTAGACAGACTTATAAAATTCACTGACTTTTCTGTTATTTTTGACATCTGCAGTAAGTGGATTAATTCATTTTATATTTTTCTTTTAAGTTCTTATTGCTATAAGCTTGAGTAATTAATGGACACTAATAATCTGGTCATTTGAATATGGTATGACCATTTAGTCTCCATTAATTAATGAAATTTAGATGACTCTGAGGTACAGTTAAATAGATTAATTTCTGTAATTCAAATAATAATTGATAGAAAGGTTCGGAAAAAATATTTTGGGATAGAATAGATAATATTCATTAAGGCTGTAGCCTCAATCACATGCGTATAAAATGCAATAGTAGGGATCTTTACAGGTCTTAAAACCACAAGCTTACTCTTGGAAGAAAAGAATAAGAATAGAATAAGAGATAGAGAAGCTAGAAAAGATCTATAACAGGATACTCTATATGGTATAATAGTTTTTAAGAAAGAAAAAATAATAATTTTCTATTTTTTTTTTAATTACAGAATTCACATGTGAGAGGCGGTGCCAAAAAAAACGTCAGTGTGGTCGGCATAAATGTAATAAAAAATGTTGTGTGGATACTGAGCACAAATGTAAAACAATATGTAGCCGCAAACTTAGCTGTGGTTTACATTCTTGCAAAGAACCTTGCCATCGTGGAAATTGTCAGCGTTGTTGGCAGACAAGTAAGAATATTGAATGATATTAAAAACAATTTTTAGAGTATGAAGTAATAATTTCTTTGCATACTATTATTATATGTTATTTAAGATAGTAACAGACTATTTTTTTAATACTTTATTCCAACTGTTTTTTTCTTTTTAATAATTTTGCATAAAGGTCACAGTCAAAACAAAAAAATGAAAATAAAATTAAACTTCAGTTAGTGTAAATAAATCATTGGTTTAGTTAAATAATAAGATTATAATTATTATCAAAAAGGTATATACAATGAATGAATTACATTATTATATATATGTTTTTAGAAAAAGTAACTATCTCATTGTTTTTATATTTCAAATGTATAAATTGAACATATTACTAATGGCTCTTGAAATGCATTTAGACTAATCACATCTTCTCAGTTAGGCCAAACCATATATACTTCTTCAAATGAAATACAAGAGTGAAAGACAAATATAATTTCTAGTTAATGTAACACTATTTACATGAATAAATAGAAATGAAAAGTTAAAAATGAAATTATAAAACACTTATGTAACAAGTATTATAGATATATTTGAATTTCATTTAATTATGAAATTAATAACTTCTATTTAAATGTGAAGAAGGATTAGTAATCATTTACGTGATTATTGGCATGTGATGAGTGTGAATAAATATTTACTTAAAAATAGAGGCTTATAAAGTAAATTTATCTTTAATATGTATATATTTTAAATAATAACTTTCTCTAATGCTTAATATAGAGTAAAAGTATATCTCTATTTACATAAAACAGACATCTGTAAATTCTTATTTACATTAAAAAGTCTGAATATACAAAATTTACTGAAAAAATACAAATATTCAAAACACATAACACTCTTCAAAGATGAATAATAATTCAATTTAATCATATGCAGAAAAGTAAAATATTTTTCTTTTATTAGCAGCGAACTGACTTGTAGTTCTGTAGTACACGATTCAGATTTGAAAAGGAGAGAAAAATTTGTGTTATTTTTTCATTACTAATGAAAAGTTTTTATTTATAACAGAATTTTTAATTGCAGGCCATCCATTATTTTGAATATTGTCAGAAATTGATAATTGCAAATAATATGAGTTTTTCTTTAAAAAAATATTTTCAGTAAGGTAAGGCTTTAAAAATATGAGCATTCAAGGAAGACACATTAATGTGTTAGACAAGCATGAAAAGTTTATAATTTATTTAGTTTCACTAAGGACGGATATATCCAACTTGAGTTTTGACAGTTCATTATTTATAAATACTTTTATCTACTCACCTCTTGAAGAATTCACATCATGTAAAGTTTGTATATTCTATTTATTTATTTTTAGGAAAAAGTTAGAAGTGGATTTATGTATTTTTATTATTACCACCTTTACTATTGTTGATTTTACAATTATTTATAATGTTTTAATGAGCGAACCTCTAGGTATCGTCATTTTGTCAGATCATGCAAAATGAAAAATTTTAACCAAAATTTTTCTAGATCTTTTTCCTGTTCATGATTTCCATATAATGTTGCTGAAATTTATAATCTTGGCAAAGTTAAATGTCCAAGATCCAATTTGAAAGTGACTTACTAATGATTGAAAGATCTTTATACAGTGATTGTATCTAAGCACTTACAATCTATTAAATCATTCTGTCATTGGTTTCTCAGCAAGGAGAACTTGTGCATAGAAAATCAAAAAGGTAAAGATTGAAATCAGAATATCTGTGAGTGTAGTTAAAGGATAGATAGTTGCTTGCACAAATACTTATTTCCTTTCTTTTGTGGTCATGAGAGTTCATAATGATCAGGCATTGTTCTAACTTAAGTGACTGAAGGCAATAAAGTAAAAGGACTCAAATAATAGTCTGAAATGTCTATCACTGATAAACAAACATCTTATTTTACAAGGCTACTGGAGGTACTTTTTGTTAGAGACTACTTAATGATTACTTGCAGTTAATCCTTATCTGAAAGTTATTTTATTGTCTGTCACTTGTGGATATTGAATATAGTATCCTGTTTAAAAAAAATTTAAGGTGTTATATGTCTCTTTGTACATATACATATTTGTCTGTAATTTATTTTTTCATGTGCACACATTACACAATAGTGTATAATATCTGGATATTATAAATAGTCATCATTAGAAGCAGTCACTCATAAACTCATTTCAGCTCAAGATGAAAAATAGAAAACAAATTAATAATTAATAATGATGATGATGATGCAGTATTAGAGATGAGTTTTATGGACTATACAAACTAATCTGTGAGTAATATATACATCCACATATAGAAAATTCTGGTCCATTATTTTTATTTGATAAATGATTTATTTGATAATAATTGCATACACTTCTAATATTTTTATACCAATTATTTACACTTTGGGAAAATGCTTAAAACAATTATTTGGGTTGTAATATTGAATCATGTACATATTGATATTTACTTAAAAATTTAACCTGTTTAAAACAACATCGGTTCAATTTTATGTCAGTTCATAACTTACAACTATTCTTTTTGGTTTATGTTCTCAATATGTATATATATTGACTTTTATTAATATATTTATATACATTTAAGCACATATTTTTATTTTGCTTTTCTTTAAATCTTTTCAGTGGCTTTTCTAATTTTGAGTTTTATTCACTCAACTTGATTGTTGAAAAAAATCTAATACTTAACACAATTTGAAGGAACTTTATTAAAAAAAAAAAAAATCTTATCTGAAACTATTTAATCCTCACTGTTGAGGTTTTAGAGTTTAGAATACTTTTTTTAGAAGTATTGAAAGAAGGCTTAAGTACTTATTTGATGAAAATATGCTTACATTTTGTCATGTGTATATGTATGCATATTGTAACAGGATCCATGTGGGCTCCCTGTACACTTACTATAATATGCATGTTTTACATGTTAGGGTTAATGAGTGTTGTGATTGATCAAGCTAGATAAAACTTTGAATGTCCTGACTAATTAAGATGATCATACTCAGTCTTCATTAAATCTATCTTATTATAAACAATAATGCCAGCCATAATAATACCTGACTGTCACTCTCCATAAAATGAGTTCAAATCAAAGATGGGAGGCCATTCCCGATCACTAGTAGACATTTTTACTTATAATAGATCTGTCATTACAACAAAACCTAGGATGCCACCTCTATAATGAGGAATGTTCATAGGACAAGTTCAAACATCTTTTCTTTGATAACAAACTCTTTCTATTTATCCGTAACCGGCTCAGATGAATATGATAATAATTACAGGGTTGTCAACTTTATTGATTCATTGAAGCTATAATTTCTTATCTATAATAAAATAATAATAATAATAATAAAAAGCTCTCAGTATAGAAACTACTTGTATATTTATGGGAGAATATCACAGTAAAGAATTGAAGCAGTTTGTAACAGTTTAACTAATTATAAAAAATAATAAAATTATCATATATAATACATTTATAATATATATATATATTAATAATTACAGCACATGGTTTTATGCTTTTATTAAATGTTATAACATCTATTATAATGTTGTTCTACAATAAGGACATAAAAACATGTGCAAAAAAGGCTTTTTATGTATAATTATTAATATATATATATATATTATATAGCTGTTATGTATGATATTATATTATTTTTTATGATTTATATGAAAAAAAATAGCATAATAGACTTTGTTTATTTTCATTTTTGAAGTTATTAGTAACAGTTTAACTAAATGATTTTATTATATTCATCCTAAATTAATTAATACGTTGTATTTACACAACATTTTAATAATAATAAAAAAATACATTAAAAAAATAAATAAAATATTTGATGTAGATTTATTAAAAAAAATGATAACATATAAATATTGGCTGGTCAAATAGCAAAAATGTGAAATTTGCAAAATGATTTAACTGGCAAACAATTAGAGGTAAGAGCCAAAGAACATAATAATGCAATTAATAGAAGTGATGATAAATCTGCATTATACATTCATTACTTGAAATATGGGCATTGAATAGATGCTAGAAAAAGTATTAAGCATTTAAATTACAGCAAAATTTAATTGTCGTATCATTTTTAAGTCATCACACTTCTGTCTTTAAATCCTTACATTGCTTATAAAAGTCTATATTCATTTTATTATTTTTACAAGCAGAGGATGTTTTATGTTTTAATCAAATCATTAATAATGCAGTAATTATTCAAAAAGCAATTAGAATTTTTTTTTAGTGAACAAAAGAACAGATTTATTCATTTTACACTTTTTAAGAAATTCCATGCAGCCTTAATTTATATGAAAACCTAAATTAACAATTTTCTGTTTTGTTACTAGTTAAAAGTTTAACACGAATAGCAGACATTTATAAAGGGGAGTCATAAAGTTTTTACCAATATGTTTGAGCTAAGAATTATTATTTAATGGAATTATCGTAATCCCCAAGATACCATGATTTTGAGTTTGTTACATTCAAGTTTCTTATAAGTATTTTTTGTAAAGAAAGCATTTGTGACAATCAGTTGATGTGCTGTGCAAGTAATTCAATAATGGCAGACCATTAGTCGGAGATTCAATACTATTATTCCAATAAAATTTTCAAGAAAAAAACTTTTTTTTTTTAATGATATTGATATTATAATGCTAACAAAGAATGAGAGCTTTTCTAAATTTTCTGAAGTGTAAAGACTGATAAAATGAACACATAATTGCACAAATAAATATTATTAACTTTTCATTGATATATGTAATAAGTCTAAATTATAGAACATAGTAAGATAGATCTCATAGTGAATTTAATACCATGCGATATTTCGTTATCTGCCATCCAAAAAAACTGGTAGTTATTTGCTTGTTCATCTAAGCTTTCTTCTTGTAAAAGATGAATTTTATTAAGAACAGTTCTATCAATCTTAATCTGACATCTTAACTATAAGGGCTGTCCTATGTTCAAGTCTTTGCTGAGATGAGAACTATTTGGGTGAAACCTACATTTTGAATTCAGTTACAAAGTGATTGACTAAGGACTTATTTTGTTATAATCTATTTTTCATCATTATTTTTACATTTTTGAAAGCTTAGCATTCTCATACATACTTGCCTGGAAGAAGAAAAGATTAGAATAATATTTCTGTATATATAATTAGTGAATGGAAATTTGATTACATAACGCCTACAATCCCATTGTCATAGTTATTGTATTGAGATGATATGAAAGGCGTATGTTGATATGATTTTATAGCAGCCTGAGTGACTAAAGATAAAAAGAGAAAGAGTGAGAGAAAAAGGACAAAGGAAAGACAGAAAAGGCTGTATACAAAAAAAAGTATTTTGTTTTTTAATATCTTGCAAGGTAGCAGGAAATGTTTTTGATAATGATTTATTATGGGCTATTTAGCATTAATTCTCCTTTATTCTGCTGCTATTTAGCGTCAGGAAATCATGATAATAGCTGATATCGGAATAGTAGCAGAGAGCTGGCAAGTAGTATTTCTGCCATTGTCCTAAGAAAACTGATTGGTCAGTTTATTTAATTGTATTTTTTGAGTAGAAGTGCTTATGACCTAGGATCAAACTTGAAAAGAGTTAGTATTAGTTTTTGAGTTAGCAGAAAGTTTTTTGTATTTAAGATATTTTTTCAGTCAGCTGGCCCATAGCGAACCTGGAGTAACCATCTATTTAGTCGTATGTAAATAGATATCTAACTATTTTATTTAGAGGATAATGAGGAAGGAGCAGTTTTTGATCATAAATTTATTTATGGTCTGTTTAAGACTAAATACGTTACTATAATTTTACAAGTCAGTTTTTTACTATTTAAGAATCTTGCTATCAGATAAAAGTGGCCATTTTTTGTCTGATCAGTAAATTGACGTTAGTACAAGAAAGCAGGAGTTGGTCTTAATTGGTGCATGAATAAGATTACATCCACTAAAGTAATTTATCATAACAATCAATCTAGTTTTAGCCTCTTATTTTGGTTTTTTTTACATACTTTTCAATAATTTCTTTCTTTTATATAATTACATCTTTTGACTCTGCTTTTATTTAATTCAGTGCCTTCAAATAAAATCAATCTAATCATTTAGAATATCTATCTGTTCAAAACTCAATACCATCTGCCTTTTTTATAATATTTTCACCATTATATCTACTGAATTATAAATTAAATTACAACACTGGCTAATTCCTTTAAATGCAATTCACCTACAATTTTCACTATTTAATTGGAATCTCATCTGTGTTTATAAAACTTCATCTCTGCAATCCTTTTACAATGTCTTTTGTTAAACAATCTATTTATGTAACTTTTTTTTTTTTCAGTTAACATAAAAATTATTATTAAATCTACAGATAACATATTCTTGACATTATATCCATTGTCTTAAATAACAAAGTACAGTTTTTTTCTTGTTATTTTCCTATTTACTCCTGTGAAATAATGAAGAAAAGGACTGTAGTTTACTATTTTATATTCATATTATTTTATTCTGTTACATAGGAAATTCTATCTCATTTTTTTGTAAGTACCCTATTTTGTTTGTATTCCATTTCTAACAACATTGGCTCAGCTCTGTCATTTCCTGTTCTGCTAGGTCAACTTCTCCAATCTACTTCTGACCACAATATTTCAAGCATTCAGTCTGACAAATAGCTTTGGATTGGACTAATTTGTGCAATTTGTACATTTAACATATGAAATACATCAATGGCAACTCACTCAGTGGCTTTCTGATAACTTTATTATTGTCTGCCTACTCTATCTTATCAAATACGCTGATCATTTAGTTGATATATCAAAGAAAAATTTGTTTTAAAAAAATGGAAAAACAGTATGAGCAAAATATTCACATGGAAAGTTGAAACAATGAACTCAAACCTTGTGAAATATTTGGGATAGGGTCAAGAGATTGGAATATGATGGTCAGATAAAATTAAAAGAATAGTGACGATCATTTGCATTATTAAAAATTTAGGATGATGTACAAGAGCAAAATCAATGTAAAAGTAAAAATGATAGCTCGAGAAAAGAATTATTAAATGATGTTAAAGCAGAAAGAAATCAGATGATTAGGAATTTGGCTCTTGATAGGATGTTGGAATTAAACCACAATGCCCAATCCTGTATTAAAGACAGATTGATAGCTTAAGTTGTGATTGCAGTTAATCCATTGATACCACAACACAACATCTTCTTAGTCAACTGTTATATTAAAATGTTATTCTTTTTTATGTGTTGGGTGAATCTTCCATGAAGTGTATATTTTAACAAATTTTATGACCATAGTCAACTTCTCTTACTTAAGCAGTTCTTTTTTCTAGTCAATTTAATTGAGGGACATTTATATTTTAAATCTTATTTTTTCTAGGATGGTAAGTGCAAGTTTGATATTAATTTTGTATATTATCATTTATATATAAGTATATTTGTGGAGAGAAGAATGTACGTACGACTTTCATTAATAAGATTAGAGCCTATATGACTGACTGGTTAATTCAGAAGACATTTCTTACTTTGGCATATTGAAATATATATGTATCTTGTACATCTGATGAGATGAAAAAGTACTGGCAAATATTTATCATTAACTTTTCTTTTTTATTATTCTATTTGTTTAAATGAGTTTTAAAGATCGTTACAATGTCATGCTTGTTGTTGTTTTTTTGTAAATAGTGATAGATCTCAGTAGAATAGCATAATCCTAAAGAAAAAATAATGTGTAATTTTGCCCAAATTTATTTTAAGCAATGTCCAATTTGAAGTAAAACTATTAGTTTTTTTTTTTTTGCTTATAGTTGTAAACCCTCTTCTCTACCTTTATATTGATGTAAACAGACAAATAATATATATTTTTTATTAATTATTACATTTGCTTTTTTTCAATGCCTATTAAATCTTATATTTATTTCTGTAAATTTTTCAACATAATTCTAATTTTTTAAATCTTTTAATAATATATATTCATATATTTATAGGTTTTGATGAATTGACATGTTTTTGTGGAGCAACTATTATGTATCCTCCTATTCCTTGTGGTACCAAACCACCAGAATGTAATCAACCTTGTACTAAAGAACATAGCTGTAATCATCCTGTTATGCACAACTGTCATTCGGGTAGAGAATGTCCTCCTTGTACATATCTTATGGAAAAATGGTGTCATGGCAACCATGAGGTAATTTTGTAAAAATTGGCTTTTAGGCAAAATTGTATTAAATATGTAATTGATATAATCAATCAGTTTCATTGATAAAATTCACCAAACAAGCTTAATTTTTTTTATATAATTCAGCTATCTCGTATTAATCTGTAAATGTTTATCTATTTTTGCTTAATTCAAGATTAAAGAGAATCTGAGGTAATATTGATAATGCAGATGAAAGCTAATGCTCTGATTAATAAACAAAATTACTGTCATTATATGCTACAGTTTTTTGTTTTTGGTGAAAGATATGTTGGAAACTTATCCATGCGAATCTTCAATTTACCTTTATTTTTGTAATTGACATAGATCTAATTTTGAATTATCTGATGCAAAAAAAATGGTAGTGCAAAATACCCTGCATGGATTTGCATAATGGTAGAGTGTCAAATTTTGGATTTAATAGGTCCTTGGATCGTTTACAGTTTTGGCACCTCTGGTACTCAGTCTTTTTAGAACTCCCGAGCAATAAAGCCATTCAATTTTTGTAAAGTAAAAGATAAAGTAAGCAATACTGTGGTATACTATTGCCAAATGATCTTTGTTTTAGTCAATGAATATATCTTAGTGTAGAGAAATAAATATTTAGAATTGAATACTAAATTCAGAAGAAATTTTGTATTGATATTATATAGTAATATTATGAAAACAAGATTTTATATTTCTCATTAGTGCTAATAATTCATAGTTAATTGGAATGGGATATGATTGCTAAATAAAAATATATAATAATGGTATCTGACCTTACTAAGGATCAATAATATATAAAGCAACAATAATAGCAGATCATCAGTCATAAGATACCCCACTTTGGACATCACTTGAACCAGAATGAATTAGTGTAACAATAAAATCATAACAGAAACTTATGCCTATTAATGACAAATATAAATTATATTAAATCAAATAGAAAACATAATCAATAGACTTTATTTATGTCAATTATTATCCATAATACCCTAAAAGAGCAAGAATTGATATTTCTTGGTGTCATCATCATCATCATCAACCATTATCAATCCACTGCAGGATGGTCTCTCCAAGTTTAATCCATCTTCTCCGATCTTTAGTTTCTCTTCTCCACAACACCCCTGCACATTTTCTTATTTCATCCATCCATCTCACATGTGGTCTCTTTCTGGGTCTTTTACAATCTCTTGGAATCCAGTTTAAAACTTCAATATTTCTTGGTGTATATACATACATAAATGATAAATAACTAAGTGTATATTAAATGCTTCATAAAATTGGTATCATTGAAATGATGATCATCATCAGTGCTCAGAGCCATGTGGTACAATAATAATCATCAATCATGGATAAACTAAAGTTTATGAACTTTATTCACACACATCCAAATTTTATTTTGTCTTCAGATAGCTTTGAATTACAAAAATTCTTCTAAAAACATATGTGAACAAGAATAAAGGTGTAAATGCATAATCTAGTATTAATAAAATAATTCATTGGAATAATTATTCTGATTCTAACTTACTCATAGATACAACTATTCCATAGATTGAAAACAAAACAATACCTATAACATTTTTAAAATCATAATTTATGCATATATATAAATTGTTAAGGGATATAATAAGTTCACACACAAGCATCTGGTAATAGAAAATATTTCAGTTAATAATTATTATCTGCCCTAAATTTTATAAGCTAAACCATTTCAGTGATTTATAGACTTTATATGTATATTTACGCGCACTGATGTGGATTTATAATATGAAATAAATAGTTCACTTTTATATATCTAGATATATGTATGTTTATATAAAAATATTTCATTTATCAACCTAATTATTAATTTAACATATAAACTAAATTATTTTAACAAGTTTATAAACATTGAATATTTCAGAATTTAAATTTCTATTCCTGATTCAACAAAAAAATCTCCCATGGAAGTAAAAAAAAAACAACTTAAATTAACCAAGTCTTTAAAACATAGGAAAACTTTTTAAAATAAAATTTAAATTTAAAGAAACAAAAAAATACTGTACTTCACTTCAATTCTTGGCAGGGCGGGGGGGGGGGAGATTTTATTCTCTCAATTTGTAAAGTTAAAAAAATTTTCAAATTGATTTGCATCATTTAGCACATATTGTTGAAAAATCTTCTTTTAAAAAAAAACAAGGGAAAATAACTATTTTTTTTGCACAATAAAGAAATTGACTTTTTTAACTTTTAAAAATAAAGAGATCACAATTTTACATATATATATATATTATTCTCATGCTTTTCTATATATGTAAAGTAGGCTTTATATATAGAAATAAGTAGATTTTTCTTCATTAGAATCAATATTTTAAATAATATATACATTATATATTTATACTAGTGAAGATCTATTAATAACATGCTTTTTTGTCTGCTTCTGTGCATTTATAAAAAAAAAATTATATTTAGTTGTGTACAAGTGATAGCAGGTTTATATCATATATTTATATTAATTAACCAGAATAGACAGTTCAATTACTTATGGCTTGCAATTTACATCTTCAAAATTCAAGCATGTTTAAGTGGTGATTTCTATATAGTTATTGGGTTTTGAGTTACACAGAGCTTCAAATTCGATCAGTATGGGGATAGCTATCAATTTCTTTTCTTTCTGATTCTCTCTGGGCCTATCTTTTATTTGAATTTCCATCTCTATATTTATAATCATTCCAAGGAATGTATAAAAATTGAGAAGCAAATTGATTAAAATAAGTTTTTTCTTAATGCAAAGAAGATTAGAATGACAATACTGTTGTTCTTTATCTTACATATCAAAACAAAAATATATCCAAAAATAGTTTCTTAATTAAAAACTTTTTCTTAATTTATGTTAAAATAAACATTTTGCAAACAACTTTTACAATAAATACAATCTTCATTTAGGCAAAAATAGTTTTCTTCTTTATTTCATTAAAAATCTAAATTTTTGTCAAATGAAGAATAAATAAGAATTCATTTGTATTTGAGAGAGATTTTCTTATTTAAACAATTTATTTTTAATAACAAACATTATTATCATTCAATTAATTAATATTTAAGTCAGTTTAACCATTTATTTTAACATTCATATAATTAACTTCTATCTGTGTTAATTTCATCTTTTCCTTTAAACTTTAAATATATATGCACAAACACACCATCAATATTATTTATATATTGTGTTATTTGCCATCAAACAGTCTGTTTCAATAGTGTTGTAACATTTAGCAATTGTATAACGCAACAGAAAAAAATTCTCATAATACCACATATTCCATTTATTAAAACTCTCAGGGTTGTCATTTGTGTTAGAATAATAATACATGTTCCATACAGCAAACAAAATAGTAGCAACACTATATTCCATTGGTTGGGCCAAAAAGTTTTCTGTTTTAAAAAGTGTTGGTATTAGATAAAAGAAAAACTATTCTGTGTGGGCGATTATGATTTAGCCCAACTGATGAGTGCTTGTTCTACACGAAATATGTATATTGGGGATCATGTATTTTTTACGCATGTGTGTGGTCATGGGTATCAAATAGTTGAGATAGAGTGGAGGATGAATAGACTGAAAAATCCTGAGTTCAAATCCCTCCATTTACATGTAGGTAATATGGTTAAAGTATTTGTAAGTAGTGCTAAATATATATGGATGTGTATATGTAGTTGTATTAAATTGAAATTATTGTATATATATATTTGTAAAAAAATATTGTACTATAATTGTTTCTTTATTTCTGAAGAAGACTGCTAGGCAATTGAAACTGTTATAAATGAGTTAAATAAAGCATTGTGTAAAGTGTATTAGGAAGAGTATAGTTTTTGATGCAGTAATAAATTGATAGACTCTAGAGTTTAAGGCTTGAAAGACCACTGTTAGCTCTATAACTTCCGGTGCTTAAACGTCTTATGAACTTCTGAGCAATACATTATTAGATTATTTAATATTTACATTGGGAAGCATTATTATAAGATGATATTGTTGATATTTGATCATACTTATGTCAGCAAGAAAACATCATTTCATACTTAACAGAAGAAAGCAGCTATTTCTGTGTACTATATTGAAAGTTTTATGAATGCATAAAAAAAAAAATCCTGGACTTTATGTTCATTTATTGGCACAATAATAATAATTAAATATAATCTCTGGAAAAAAAGTCTGCCAGTAATATGATTTTTTGCAGAGGAAAAAAAAAACATATTAACAAAATAAAATGAGACAAAAATTTTAAGTTACTTCTATAGCTCTGTGGGAAAAACAGAATCAATAAATTTCTTGCATTCTTGTATGACAAAATTTTAGACAAAATATACATATCTATTGATTTTTTTAAAAGTAAAAATGAATTCTCTCATTTTTTAGATTTTTTTTTTTTAATACTGTTTATTTGAGCAGAGTAAATAAAAATAAATTATCCAAAACATGCTTTTATGTTTTAGAATTTTCTACAAGATAATTTAGAAATGAATGTAGATGAATTTTAGAATAGATTGAAAAGTTATTGAATATTAAGATAGTGTAACTTAAATTCTAATTATTACAATTTATTTTTTTATATGGATATTTTATTATAATTGCGGTTTTTATTTTTTATATTTTTAGCTGAGACGGAATATTCCTTGTTATCTCACAGAAGTGGCATGTGGAAGACCTTGTGCTAAGCCTCTTCCTTGTGGCATGCACAATTGTCTGGCAAACTGTCATAAAGGTCCTTGTCCAAAGTGTAGTCAACCTTGTACAAAACCCAGAGAAGAATGTGGTCATCCTTGTGGAAATCCATGCCACATGGATGAAAATTGTCCAAATACTCCATGTAAAACGATGGTAAACTACATTTATAACATTTAAAATTAGCTTATTATATAACAAACATATGTGCACATATCATAATCTTTCTTCATAAAAAAACATTTTTATAGTACATTAATATTAAAAGAAAATGCATGTATTCAGTAATAGTTGAATTTTATAATGTTAATTCAGCATCATTGTGATTATAATCATATTTCAAATTTTATCAGCATGTTTTTCATCTTGAAATTGATCATATCACAGCTATTCACTATTGTAAAAGATTTCAGATCAACATATCCCACTTCACATCCATTTCAAGAGTAATTTATTGTCTGGTGAAGTAGAGGTTTAAAACATCTAGACCTCCACTTAAGGAATAATAGTTTGATTTTAAAATGTATATCAAGATGGCAACTTGTTTGATTTTAAAGGCTCTTTTCTTATATAATAAATGAAATTTTTTTATAAAACTTAAAGTTTCAATGACTGTAATAACAACTTGTTTAATATTGGCATTAAATAAGATGTGGACTATATTGTTCTGATAATAAATAATGTACCTCTTTAGTTCTTTGCCATATATGTATATATAGTTATAATTTTGTGGGTGGATGAAGTAAAAATAACATTTTTTTTTTCTGTAATACTTTATATATAAGTTTCAGAATTTTTTGTTATTTCTTCCACAAAATTATTTAAAGTTTTGTTGAAGGATATTTCACAATATCCACTATTTAATAATATACTAATTCCTCTTTGATTATATATATGTGTGTATTCATATATATGTACACACACAAAATAATGAAAACACTTATCTTATTAGCAGTCTTGACATCATATGACACAGAAATGAAAATAACATCAGTGGATCATTGTTGTTGTATAATTTGAAATATTTTTCTCCAAAACTGCTGAATATATATCCAAGCCACCGATCTCAAGGGAGATGATGAATTTCTTAAATATGGGGGAATGAAAGGTTCTAGAAGGATTTGTGGTTAAAATCAATATTTATTGAGGTGGACCAAAGGTCCTTACAAAAGTTTGTAGCTGAAAAAGAAAAAAAATCATAAT
The DNA here is from genome assembly GCA_028023455.1 of Epiperipatus broadwayi. Taxonomy (NCBI): domain Eukaryota; kingdom Metazoa; phylum Onychophora; class Udeonychophora; order Euonychophora; family Peripatidae; genus Epiperipatus; species Epiperipatus broadwayi. The sequence continues at coordinate 860,313 of JAQFVV010006515.1, read as the reverse complement.
GTGACAAATAATATTGTGACGGTCATCTCTTATCTAGGTACTCTGCTGTGTACCAAATTGATGATTTCTCAGATCATGTTTCCAATCACCCATAGTATAGTTTTTATGGTTATAACATTGCCATTTTCACGTTGTATATTCCTTTCAGAAACTAGTAACCTTGACTGCAACTCACCATAAATTAAAACAGAAAAACATTTATAGCTGAATTGTTGTCAGAGCTACTAGTTTCCAATGGAGAAGTGATGGTGTTATGAGTCTAAAAACTATATAACGGATGATTTGAAGCATGTTGTATGGTCGAACAAATCAGTTTATTGCTTTTTCCAATCAAGATTAATTACAACTTGTCTACAGTGAACTTTAGATTTTAACCAACCAGAAGAACAAGGTGGATTAAAAGTAATTTTAGTATAATGGATTGCATCCAAGTATTGAGAGAGGTTATAGAATGGACCAATGAATGTGAGTTATCATTATGCTTCGGATTTGTAGATTATGAAAAGGCATTTGATTCTATACATATTTCTACAGTGTTTAAAGAATTGGCTCATCAAAATTTAGAACCAGTATATTATCATATTCTAAAGAATATTTATCAAAATACAACAGCATAGTGATAATAGAAAGATTAATATCAAGAAAGATGTCTGTCAGGTGACTCTATATTTCCAAAACTTTTTAAAGCGGTTTTACAAGAAGAATTGTGGGGATTAAAATTTAAACTAAGGGAGTAAAAGTAAATGGAGATTATTTAAATCATCTAGATTTTACAGATTATGTGGTTGTTTTTGCAAAATATGCTTCAGATTTTTAGGAAATGTTGCAAGAGTTATCAGATGAAAGTAAGAAAGTAGAACTAAAGATAAATGCTAAAAAGACTAAAATAATGTTAATAAATTTTCTTAAAATAATAAAGATCAATAATGATGAATTAGAAGTTAACAAATACAAATACCTTCTTCAGATTATTAATACAAATAGAAATATAACAGATAGAATTAATTATAGAATTAAACTTGTATTGAGTGCTTTTGGTAGAAATAATTTTATATTAAAAGCAAACATGCCAATATGTTTTAACACGTTTTTATATAAGGATCTGAGATTTGACAATTAACATAAAAGCAATACAGTCTTCACTCTAATTAATAAAACATAGAGATATTTTAGGAATAATAATAAGGCATCATATGATGTGATGTGATACACTGCGACTTCTTAAATGGAGTCAGGAATCTCTCAACAACTATACCCAGAGAAACTTGTTAGCCGCTTTACTTTCTCTTTCCATTCCCCACCCTAAGTTTTCTCATAATCTGCTCCATTCCATTTCCACAACATAATCTTTGTCAACTCTATGGCCTTTATATCTAAATCCCCTTATCTTTTCCCAAACCCAGCATAAAATACAATAACCCATTTTCTGTATAATCATTTTGTTCATATTTATTCTTCCATAACTTCATTATTTGTATCCTTTCTGCTTTCAAGCATTTACATTCAATTAACAAATGCCTAATATTTTGCACAATTTACAAACTAAATCACCCATATTTTTTCATTTATGTGTATATTCTCTTGTTGCTAAAGATCCCGTTCGAGCCTTAAACAATAAACGGCTGAGACACCTAGCGGTTATTAATGACATCATTGAAAGAATTGAGAGATTGATGTGGAGCTGAATGTATTAATAGAAGAGACGATAATAGATGGACAGTTGAAATCTGGAAGTGAATACCAAGAGATTGTAAAAGATCCAGAAACTGATCACATATGAAATAGATAAATGAAATAATGATGTTTGTTGATATGATATGGAGGGGAAAAGGCTAGAGATTAGAAAGATTGGATTAAACTTAGAGAACCTCAATCTGCATTGGATTGATAATGGTTGAAAATGATGAGAAATAATGAATATGATGGTGGAGCAGGAGGCAGTAGTAATAATAAAAATAAGTATTCAATTTTTGTTGTAAATATAAGAGTGTGGAATGTTATATGAAGTCTTGGTATGAATTCTTTCAGATTTAAATCTAGGACAGCACTTGATGCAACTGCACATATTAATGTTTAAGATTGATATACGATAGATATTTGTAATGAAATCGATCTTTCCAATTAAAAGAATTTTAATTAGACAGAATTGGCTCCTTTTATTTTGGAAGGGCAATCAAGTAAAAAGATACTGCATAGTGTCTGATATGTGGATTATAATGTAATATATTCTGTTTTTGAAATTCTTGGATGCATCTGAAAAGCTAATGATATTAAAAATTAGTTTGCACAATGGGACTTGTGACTGGTTTATCAGTGTTTGCCCTCATGCTAGATTCAAAAAGTTTGGAGAAAGGAAATTTTTTTTCTTATTGCGTATATCAGTTCTTTTTATAAATCTTAAATGCTTGTATTTATGAGAACAATAAACTATGATCCCGGATTTTTGGGAAAAATCACTATAAAAGAATATAAATGTTTCTTGTGTGCTGTTGTAATAAGAAGCCAAAATTAAAAAAAAAAAACGAATCTACTTAACATAAGCACTTATGGTTTAGATTATTTGAAATAATTCACTTCTAAATTAATACGATAAAATTGTCTTTATGTTCAATAAAAAAAAATATCTATGATTAAAGTTAGATACTATCCCAAATATATTGATAGGAAATTTAATGTATATTCTTTTATTAATCATGCTAACAACACCTAAATTTTAAGAACTAAAAAAAATTACTTATTTCAATTTTCAAACTTGTTGAATTACTGAAGCACAGAAACCTTTTGAGAAGTATGTTTATAATTTATGAGTAAGTCTATTCTTAGGTTCACTAAACTGAAAACTCCTTTTTTTTTCTGACAATATGTTTTACTGTTAATTTGGTTGGAATTAAACTTGATATTTTGCCCTCGAGTGAGTAATAAAATAAATATGGCGCTCCAAAAGCAGTATAGAATTTAAAAACAGAAACCAATGACTGCGAAAACTGTGAAGGAAATGAAGTCATTTGATGATTGTGGTATCTTTTGATGCATTAAAACACATATGAATCTGCAAAATGATATAACTTCATGAAATCAATACAGGGCACTGGAAGAATTCTATTGAGGCATCTGTTAATTGAATGTAAATGCCTGAAAGCAGAAAGGGTGCAAATGATGAAGTTATGGAAGAATAAATACAAACAAAGTGATTATACAGAAAGTGGATTATTGTTTTTTATGCTGGGTTTGGGAAAAGATACAGGGGATTTAGATATAAAGCCCATGGAGTTGACAAAGATTATGTTGTGGAAATGGGATGGAGCAAGATAGAGAAGAATATGGTAAAAACTTAAGGCGGGGAATGGAAAGGGAAGGTAAAAGTGGCTAACAGGTGCCTCTGGGCATAGTGACTGAGAGATTCCTGACTTCGTATAAGGAGAAGTCACAGTGCATCGCGTTATTTGGATTTCAATATGATTATACAGCTTAAGAACACATTGGTGGTCGAGAGGTTAGCGTGACTGCCTTGCACTTGCTGTCAGTTGCCCGGGTTGCGGGTTCGCGTCTCGGCCGATGCTATGACACTTAAAAAAAAAAAAAGAATATCAAAATAACTTTTTATAATTTTAACAATAGAATGAGTACAGATGCTGATGAGATATGCAAAGTTTTAAAATATGATGGTAATTGAAATTTTTTATAAAGAATATATATAAAAATCTCTCGTCTTTGTGTTTAAATGAGCGGACGTTGTTTAAATATATAATAGTTTTTTTTGTTGTTATTGGAGGATGGGAGGATAGTGAAAGGTAAAGTGTTAAAATAATATTTGTTTTTATATTAATATTTTATTATCTTAGTTATTTTATTATAGCATTTTAGACACTAGTTAATTGGTATGTTTTTTTTAAAATTAGGTTAATTTGACATGTGCCTGTGGTCATCAGTCTCAAAAGGTTGCCTGCAATGTTACACGTACCCAATATCAACGTTTGACAACTTCTGTGCTAGCTAGCAAAATGGTTGAAATGCAGTTGGGCCAAAGCATAGATATTCGTCAATTGATGTCATTGTCAGGAAAAAATAAGTTAAGCAGGTAAGATTAATTAATTAATTTGTGCAATATTTTTCATTTTACTATCAAGAAAATGATTTTCAAATTCATGGTTTTTAAATATTTATGCAGATTTTTCACAAAATAATTGAAACTTTGGTCATGTTAACAGTAAAATTTTTGTTATTGTGTAAAAATAATTACCTAATATATTTATATAAATCAATGTTTTACTTTTCTAATTAGTAGGCATCTTTTATTGGTTAGCTAAGCCTAGAATGCAAAAGTTTGAACCCAGAATCGTTCAGTTTACTTAAGAATGGTTTGAATTCTCCATGTATTTTAATTAAAAATGAAATAGAGTTATTTCCTATAATGAAGTTTGATATAGTCTTATTTTCAATAAGAAACCTTATCAGCTTATAATATTTTTCACATGAATATGTAAATTATTAGATCTAATTTGATGAACTTGGAACTTGTTTAAATAATTTTCTTATCGGTTTTTATGATGGATTTTCATGGAAGAATAGCAATATTTAAACATTCTGGATAGATATTCAAGCATTTTTGTTCTACAGATTCATTAACGTTTGGGAGGTATAATAGTTTTATAAAAATGGGTATTTAATTATCATACTTCAACACTCGCCGCTGCAGAATGTATTTTGACTAATTTGAATTTTCTTCAGTTTATTTTTGTTGTTGCTGCTTTATATAGATTGTGTACACCTGTCATTCTAGATTTTATTGCTGAACTTGATGTATTGTCATTTAATTTACATTTTCCTGTAGAACTTAAGAGTGGTCTGAATATAGATTTAATTGGTAATCTGTGTCGGCCTATTGTATGTTATTCCAATTTATAGTATAGTTACAATTCTGATCAACCTATCTTTTTGACATTTAATTTATTTTTGGCAAACTATGTTGGATCATATATTTGTGAGATTAAACCAGCATCCAAATTATGAATTGTCATTACGTAAGTTTTTATTTGGATCATTTTGTTGCTGTGTTAAAATTATTTAATGTAAGCAATAGGTAAATACTCACTCATATGGTAATAAGTTATTCCATAATAAATTAAAAATTTTATTATCTAATCAAAATTGGATAGGATTTTTTTTTTTTTACAATGACGTTAATTCCATATATTTAAAATTTCAGGATATTTTTAAATATTTAATTATAAAATCAACGGTATTTTTTAAATTGACAAGCAATATCAGAAGATGCTTATTTATGGATAACTAATAATTTAGTAGAAAAGATTAATTAAATAAATTAACTAAAAATGATTTGGTGGAAATTTTGTAAATTTAATATTTAGCAAATTTAAAAAATTGAGTACTGAAATTAAATCTAATATTAGGAAATTAAAATTCAGAAGTCTTATAAGTTTGATTGTTTAAATACTGTTAGTTGAACTAGATTAGATAGTTTAATACCAGAAATTCTTAAAGAAAATAAATCTGTTTTTATATCTGTTCTTCTTTATTTATTTAATCTTTCCTTAAGAGCATATCATTTCCCAAATGTTTGAAAGTTTGTATTATTTCACCTATTTTTAAAAAGTAAGATTGTTTAGTTTTTGATAATTATAGACTGCTTACTATTATTTCTGTGATTTCTAAATTCTTGGAAATGGTGAATAAAGAGAAAATTTTACGCCATATTTACTTACAAATAATATATTATCTGAGCCTCAGTATGGATTGGCTTTTGGTGGAATGTGCGCAATTTCACGTCATCCCTAGATAATAATATCAAAACGATTGCTATATATTTGGATTTATCTATTAATATCTATATTTATATGGTTTCCATGATCTTTTTGCTTTTTGGCTTGCAAATTATTTTTAAGGAAAGAAAGCAAGCCACGAATATGATACTAGTTTTTTTTTACAATGTTAATCATGGTGGGCCACAAGGTTTAGTGCTGTATCTAATTTTGGTTTTAATACTTGTAAATAATTTGTTTTCACTATATATAGATTCAAAGATTTTTCATTTTATAAACAATATTGCTTTGTCTTATATTGCAGTTTCATATATTTATCTTGAAATATGAATTTTTTTTTTCTACAGTACAGAACTTTTTTATACCTGCACTTATATATGTAATATATAGGGTTTGAACTCAGACTTTCACATGACCCTCAACCATACATGCTATCTCATAAAGTTGATACACTTGATCACACACATGTCGAAAAGATAAATAATCGCCAATATCCATATTTTGTGCTGAACCAACACTCATCAGTTGGTCATTCATCTCCACACATATGTACAATCAAAGCTCAGCTTATATTAAGATATCCAATCTTCATACTTTAATGGACAGGCTTCAAACCATTCCACCCACAACTTTTCAGCCATTCATTTCATTGAAAATCTGATGATGGAATGCTCAAAGCCCATCTTAGTGCAGACCTTCTCATCCTAACCATGTTAACCACAAGTCACTCTGACTCCTCATGTACAGGACATAATCCATTTACATACAGATATGAGAGATGTGCAGACTTTACAGCACTTTATTTTGAAATATGAATTTTTTTTTTCCTACAGTACAGGCTTTTTCATACCTGCACTTATATGTGTAATATATAGGGGGTTTGATCTCAGACTTTCTCATGATTCTCAACCATCCATGCTATCTCATACTGCTGATACTCTCGATCACACACATGTCAAAAAGTTAAATAATCACCAATATAAGTATTTTGTGCTAAACCAGCACTCATCAGTTGATCTTGTAAAAATAATTAATGAGGATTTACTTTTAATTAGCAAATGATTAGCTTTTAATTGTTTATCAATTAATTTGAATATACAAAGTTTGTATTATAATTGTTTGATATAACAATTAGTAATAGCTTTTGCATTGCAGTAGTATTTGTGCTAATATGATTATTGTATTCTAGGTATATTTATTGATTCTACATCATCTTGGTTAAATCATATTGACTTACTTTGTGTTCATTTCATAAATTAAATTATATGTTTTTCTATTTATCTAAGTTTTTACTCTTAATCAGCTTTATTATTTATATTACTTGTTATTAAAGCTTATTATGTTATAAAATCCTTGTTTGATAGAACTGTTCTACTTTTGTAATGTTTATTTTATCTGTTTTACAGAATTATATGTTAAATATTATTTTTGATAGATCTTGTGCAACATCTCTTAGAGATATTCATGGAACTCTTAGTATAGTAAATGTTCATTTATTTGGATATAAAACAATTTTTGATATATATATATATATTGCAGAAGATCTCGCTTAGATTCTATATTTTCTCTTGAAAATACAGAATTATCTATTTATCAAAAAAAAATTATATCAAATTTTTTCTAGACTTTCATCAGAAGCAGTTTAGTTAGAATGATTTTAAATGATTTAATATGTTATGGAAGAATATTCTTGAATTTAACTTACACCAGTTATTTGACTTTTAAAAAATGTTTATGACATTGGTTTACATTATATTATAATATTTTATGTGTTTTTAATTTATTTGTTTTTATTATATTTACATTTTATCATATTTTAAACTACTCATTTAAGATTTCATTTGTATGGAATTTATATTACTGTATCATTTACTTTTTGTTCTTTGAATAAATAAACAAATAAAATAAATATTAATTATTGTTAAGCGCAATGTCAACCTCCGAAACATCACATGATCACTGTATGAAGAATTGGCTACCATTAAATAATTATTTTCATTATAATTACTTGTATTTATAAAATTATTGTATAAAAAGAGAATGTGTGTATACCAGAAATAAAGCACTTGTTTATAGATTTTGAAAGGCAGTTAGATATCTGCTATAATTAATTTTCAAAATAAATGCTCTTTAGCAATACATATCCTTTCAAGAATAGTAATGATATCTGTCTGTATAAAATTAATATTTATAATGGTAGATACCAATCAGAAGAGCTCTTAAATAAATTGTTTTTGTTATGTAAATATATTTAGTTATCTGTCATTTTTATTTAACTAGTTTCATTGCAAATGCATGTCTTACAATTCACTCTCAATCTTATGGAGTCATGCTTTGAGCTGGAGAAGTGGGATTGCTTGAGGATGATATATCCATAGGTATTTTTGTATAATGAAAGTGTTGCTTATAAAAATTAATCGCACAATTCAAAGTCTATTAAAAAGTATTTGTGGATGAGAATTGAATATAACTTCTGGGAGATGATTTATCAGATATACAACCTAAGTACCTTGTATAAGTGGCATAAAATTGTTATCTAAATGATGCATGGGTTGATTACTATCTGCAGCATCAGTCTTAATTAAAATTAATTAACAAAACGAACTTTTTATTATTATGTTGTGTATAATTCTAAAAAGAAAGAAGTGCTGAAATTGATAGCTTATTAAAGTGATTTTATTTATATTATGGGTTTCTTTATCCAATTGTACTTGTGTGAATCATTAGGACATATATCATGCAGATTGTGATGCATTATTTATATAGAAGTATCCACTCACTATATACTTTACTATATCTCTGATGCTCCTAGTGTTCAGAAAACAACTACGAATAAATGCAAAAAAAAGATATCTCTTTCCATTTATCTCTTAAAACTATTATTCTATATGTGTAAATATTTAAGCAAGTCATGTATAGTACTTTCAAATCTTAAATTGTTAAGATAACAATAATTATTATTAATTTTAATAATTGTATGTAAATATATCTAAATGTAATAGACATATCTAAGTATACCGTATAAATATGTAAAAAGGTTAAACAAATGTTATTATTAGCTGACATGATTTCAATTGGAAATGTCTGCTTTTTTGTTGGTACTTTGGTTACATCTGTAATTTATAAAATATATGGTTGATATTTATTAAAATTATTAATATTTACATCTAAAAACTCATGAAAATCTAATTGTATATATATTATAATTACAAATACTACAGATTTTTAAAAAAAATTTTTCCTAAAAGATTCAATCAGTTGTTAAATTTTTGAAATTTCCAAAACAACTAGTTATTTTTAAATGTTATTTATTTTTTACTTGCTTACTAAAGATTTAATTTATTTAAGTTTTATTTTTAGTCTTAATGAGCTCCAATATTAACCATCAATATGTATATATCTAAAGCAAAGATAAAATTATGCAATAATAAATCTTTCTAATATAGGTATTTAATAAAAAAAAAAATGTTTTCACTTGTTAAATAAAAAAAAAAAAATATTGCAGTAAATAAAAGAAAAAATATTATTTTTAATATGAATAAATTTTTTTAAAATTATATTAAATTTTATATTGAAATTAATGCAAGTCTTAACATACAGAAAATCTCTTATAATGGGTCTTATTATTATAGAGTTGCATATAAAAACAAAACTTGTACTTTCATGTCCTATACATTTCAGATTTTAGTAATTTCATTTAATATATATATATAAACATTAGATAGACATAACTTAATGTATTTGAAATTTAAACAGAATAAATAAACACTACCTCTGGAATCTATGTATAAACAATACTTGTGCATCAATAAATACGTAGAATAGAATTAACGATCTCTTCCTTAAGTTTTCATTAATATTATGAGATTGTTGAAAATGATTATATGATTATATTATCTGTTTTGCATAATTATACTTCCTTGATATTTTTGATGAACTTTGATATGAGAGGAATGTGCTTAGTCATTTGATCTAAAATTTTAGAACAAAAACTTTTAAATGGAATGTTGATTGATGGAAGCTGCTAGTGTAAATTAACAGAAATATTATAAAGTTATTATAATTCTCCCATGCTTATTGAACATTTAATCAAAGGACATAGTTTGTGACATTCCTAATTGGATCAGTGAACTTGTAGAAGAGTTGGACTTGATGTATCTCTGGGAATTGAAATTGTAACTGGAGTCAACCTCTGCTGATTCTACATGTTTGATTAATTATTTGTTGTATGGGGAAGGTACAGATATATTAAATCATTTGAATTCTTATATGAGTTGTTATCTTCATTGTTTTTGAACTCTTGAACTTCATCTAAACTTGATAATTTCTTCTTGATACCATTTATGTAGAGTTGATCAATTTGCCATATCAGTATGTACCCTTTGCCAAGTTTCACAAAGGAATAGAGTTGACCAAATTTCTTTAAGATAGCATCTAACTACCATTCTGATTTCTGGATGGAGTAAAATCGAATCTGAATTCAATTTTCTCCATTTAACTGCCATGTTTTACTATATGTTGTATTTTTCTTGAATTTGATTTTTGTCAATTGTTGAGATTTTCTCGTTTCTCCATAAATTATTTTATGATCTTGCTTCATGAGACTGATTCAATTGTTTCTTTGCACAACTGGTAGATATTGATTATTATCAATTTGAGGACTTGATAGAATAGACAAGCAGTCATCATTTGCATTACTATATAATTTCATCGAATTCATTGATGTTATTAATAAATTGCAACATGACGTATTTTATCATTGTCAATTGATGCTGAAATGTTGTCAGATTATATTCAATCTAACAAAGCAGGTTAAATATTTGCTGCAATAAAAAACATCATCTTAGATTGATACCCCTTTACAAGAAATATTGTCAATGGCTTTTCCATCTGGTGTAAAAATATTTTTATGTATGGGTTCAAAAACAGATGTTGGCAGCAGTAGTATTTTTAAGTTAAGATGTGCAAATTTATTCTGATATAAAAACTTGTATCTTGAACCAATGTCCATTTTAAATTTCACAGAATTATTCTTGATGTTGACAACAATAAAGTAATGTTTATTATTATCAGTTGAGAAACATTGACTCTGGTCATGTTGATTATACCATAAGATTTCACGTTGTTGTTGTTTCATACAAGATAAGTTGATGATTTTTTTTTTGCTCTGACAAATATCTTTACCATGTAAATCTTTTTGGGGCATCCCAAGCATTTTAATTTTGATGTTTCAATTCTGATAGTCTTTTGAAAAGTGGTTATTTCTTCCAGAGCATAGGCAAAAATCGTTAAGGTCCAAAGAAATAAAATTGAGTCTCGCTTTTGATTGATTTTATTATCTTGATGGACCATGCTTTCAATGTCTTTGTTTTGGACTTATGGCACAAAATAAACTACTTTATTAAAATTTGATGTCAATGGCATTAACGAAAATTTTGTCTTAATTCCTTGGAGGAGGCTCTTGATGTTTTCTGTGCTAAAAGTCTCAGTTACCATCTTGCAATAAATTAAGTAAAATAAAAGCTCTATATTCTGCTTACGTAGTGGTGGTAATCATTTGTATGTGATAATATATTCACAACTAATTAAAAACCGTAGCAGCAAATTGGAGTCTGTATTAGACCTCAATATATAAGTCTGACTTTCTACTTATAAAATTACCAAGTTAATTAAACTGGTTTACTTTCTCAAATTAGTAATCATGCAAGCTAGAAGTTGCTGAGGCTTTTTTTCCATCAGTGGTTGATAAAAAATTTGAGTTTTTTCAAATTAATAAACCAAAATCTTTATATGTTGCATTCAAAACATTAAGAACATTCTGTAAATTGCCTTTTGAACTGATAAAAATAGTACAATCCTCAACATTCTGTAAATCCACAAAGATGAAGTTCTCGTTTTTGCTTTTAATTGATTCAAATTAAAAATTTCATTATCAAACATATATCGTATCTTGATTCCTGTTTCATTAAGCCGCCTATAAACAATTTAAAAAGACCACTGCCATAAAAATTGAAAACATTCTTGGAAGAAATACACATTCTTGTTTAACATCAGTTTTCATTTCAAGTGCTTTCAATTTTCCATCTGTAGCCACATTTCCTCTCATTCCCTCATGTAAAGCTGTATAGTATGAATACATTTTAAATTTTGGTGGGTTACCAACTAATTTCAAACAATGCTACACACCTATTATTGAATTAAATGCCTTGATCAAATCAATAAAAACAATATATACATCTTTTTTTTTTTTTGTTCCAATCATTATTCTTGCATTTGCCTGGCAACGAACATTATGTTTGTAGTGCTTTTTGATTCTCTAAAACCACATTGAGTCTTTAGTAACCATTTATTTAAAATTACGAGCATCCTATTCAATAAAATTCTTGAAAGTAACTTTGTTGTAGTGGATAATAATGATATTCATGATAATTACTGCAATCTTTTATTCCTTTTGTTTTTAAAATTGGAGCAATAAAAGCATCGAAGATTTAGGAATTTAGGGTTTAATATATTGAAATATAGTCTTGTATAGTCAATTCTTCTAAAGAACGAATATCAATTTTCTTGTGAATATAATTGGAATAATATCTGTTTTTTTAGTGCAATTGTCATTTTAATCTTGAATTGTACTAATCTATGATCTGACTAACAATCTGAGCTTCTAGATGCTCATATAATGTGAACTTTTTTTCTATTTCCGATTCCTAACTATAATGCTATTGTTTTGAGCATAGATGTTTGTGATGGTTAATCCATGTGTTGAGCATAAATTCAATAATAACAAACATCATTATTTCCAATAAATTTTGGCCAAAATTTACTATCTGAACCAACACGTGTTAAAGTCTCCAAGAAAGAAAAAATGTTTTTTTTTTAATGACATTGCTGTTATAAGGCTATCCAACAAGGGATAACAGCTTTCCTTTTTTGAATTTTACGAATCTAAGATTGGAGCATAAGCAGTAATAAAGTGAGCAGTAGTACTATTATTTAAAGTGAATTTTATGACCATTAGTCGTTCATATATATGAGAAATTCCAACAATAGAAAATATATTAGATTTTACAGCAAATCCAACACCATGCATTTTCTTATCTCTGCCTGACCTGCCTTTCCAAAAAAAAAAAAAAACTTGCTTTATCACTACTACTGATGATATTATTAATATTATTTCTATTACTGGAATTAGTAATCTGTCAGACAAGACAATCTAGCCAGACTGTGTGAGATAGGCCATTTTTAAACCATATTTTTTAAGCTCTTCCTTGGGGTAGGCAGGGCGATCCTTTAATTGGGCTGCCTAAACATAAATCTTTGCCAGCCGAATCTCTTGTCTCACTGAAATCCAGTTCCAAACTGACTCATTAGTTGAGTGTACTACTGTGAGCAAAGATCATAACTAAGAGTTGCCAGCCTACTAAGCCTGTTCCTGTCATTACTTTTTTAATTCTCAAGCTCTTGAGCTAAAACAAAAGAGGAAAAGGGAAATTGAAATCAGAAATGCTATAGTTAGTTATGGTTGAAAATGTTACTCATACACACAATCTCATTGTAACAGTTAGTATAAGAAAATGCCCAGTGACTTGGTAAGCTCACAATAACTTAAAAGACCTGAAGACAGAAAAGATTTTGCATCAGAAACAATACCTAGCCTTTGATGAATCAACATCTTATCCTACAAGGCAGAAGATACTCTTGGTGAGGCACTGTGTATTTATTCTTCACAGTTGGTCTTTGTTCTAAACACTATTCCATTATTCACCACTAGTGAAGCTAATGGTAGCCTGAGCACAACCCCAACTAATATACATTAAGCCATGTGTATTTAATATTTACATTCATAAAACTGGGTCTTCATTAACATTATGATGTTTTATCCTCTAGAGGTTCAATTGTAATTTGAGAATAATTTTACATCATTTAAAAATCAGACCAGTTGTTTAGTTATAATTTCAGAATAATTTACAACATATTTAAATCAGACCAATATACACATTTAACTTTCTATTTCTAACAATATCAATAAATAAATTCATAAAACCATTGAAAGTTTAAAAAATAGATGGTTCATTCTATTTGCATTTATTAATACATGAGTGTTAAAATAAGAAAGTAAACCACAGACAAAAACTGTAACTTCAAATCTTTTAAAACAGATGATTCTTTACAACACAAATGTTGTTTTTTTTTTTTAAATATTGATATAATATAAATTTGTATATAGAACAGATGTCTTCAGCATTAGCAATAACAATTGTAGCTAATTTATGTTTTGTTAAGAATTGATATTTTAATCTTTAACATATGATAGGGTTTGAATTATTCTTTGATATTTATGTTAATAAGTAGTTGATTTTATGATAATAAATGAAGATTAATTTTAGGAATAACAATAAATCTTGATAGAATTTAATTTTTTTTTCTAGGATTAAAATGATTTTTCCGCTATCTTCTCCCATACTAAATTTATAACTATTATACGTGCTGTTAATAATAATTTTGCAGTCAAAGCAACTTTAAATAATTTTTTTATACTTATTGTTTTATATAAAAATATAATTTTTGAAGTAAATTGTTAACAAACATACATTGTTTAATTGAAGATTAATTTAGCTCTTTTTCTATAATCTAATTGTCTTTTATCATTCATTATAATGGATAACTCTTTCTTGTTAATATTTTGCAATCAAGTTTGATTTAATATATTACATCAAAACAAATTCATTACGAAAGCAAACTAGTCTGAACTTAAAAAACTATATTGGTTAAAAAAAAAAAAGTTTAATATTTTACTTTGATGTTAATTATATCATATGGGCCAAATGTTTTGTAATATTTTTTAAAACTTAATTTCAATAATATAACTAGGACACAAGATGGTATGAGCTTTTTTGTAGCATTTTAAAAGCATGCAGTAGAAAAATGGTGTTTTTCTGAAGGTTTGTGATGATGGTGTTCTAGCTGTATTTTTATGTTGGACTATTTCCATCATCTAATATGTGTGTTGAATGTCTTTAGAAAAGTAATTTTATTTAAATATTCCAAATGCATTCAACTGTTAGTAATATCACAGCAAACAACTGTTAGTAATATCACAACAAACAGGTTAGCATATGCACTAACTGTTAGTAATATCACAGCAAACAGTTTAGTGTTTGCTGTGATATTACTAACAGTTGAATGCATTTGGAATATTTAAATAAAATTATTTTTCTAAAGACATTCGACACACATATTAGATGATGGAAATAGTCCAATATAAAAATACAAGTAGAAAAGTGGGTATTGTTGATTAGTTTTGAGGATCAGTTGAACTATCAGCATGTAATTTGGCTCTCTGGAATGATGTGATCAAAGATAAAATTATGAGACTAATCCAAGGAATCTTCAAGAATTATAGCAGATTTAATCTGGAGTTGTTTAGGAATTAAATCTAGTTTTATTTGATCAAATATGTGAATTAATATTATTTATTAGTATTGAATATAAGAAGTATCTATATTATTGTAATTATTTATATTAAATATAATCATTCTCTATTTTATTTTTAAATAATATACTTTTTAATATTGAAAAATAAAAATAATAATTATAAGAATATAATACATTTGGAAATGAAAATTTTTATTATCAAAATGTACATACAGTTAAATAAAAACTGTTTTAAGGGGGAAAAAAAAGAAATAATAAAAAATAATTACTTTCATTAGAACAAGCAAATATAAATTTTATAAGAATCAGTTTAATAAGACTGAATTTAATTCAGATTAAAAATATATATCTTGTGGCAAACTCTCCATGCTGTTGTGCCACTAAGTGCAAACCTCACTACTATTATATGCAAAATTTGCTATTGTTATTGGCAGTCTGTATAAGCATGTAAAATGGTAATCATGTGATGTTTTGATAGTTTTACACCTATTCAGCCATGGGATAATGGTGACTGTCATTTTTAAAAAATCAAAGGCACAAAAATGTATAGATGCTGAACTAAGTTTAGATCTGTATGACTATACAAATGAATGAACTTGGAATGAAAACATTATTGTGTTTTTATCTTGGGCTCCTAGCTTTGTAGTAAACTAAATAGCTAAAAGATGGCTGCTGGAGGGTTGCATTGGATCCTAAGATCCAAGGGTAGAGTTCTCAAATCCAACACTCCTCTCTGATGAAAGCCACAAACTAGAAACTAGTCTAGGGATGTTGGATGGATAGATGTTAGATAGGAATTTTATGCTCAAACCTTCTTGCATCCATGATTATTAAGGCTTGCATTTGGTGGCACTACTGTATGGAGAGCAGCCCATGTAAACTTATGAAATGGTGATCATATGATGTTTTGATGGTTTTATATATCTTTTTACGATAAAGAAAACAAATAGATTGGTTATTATTATATGCAAATAATTTTTTGGATAAAATTCCAATGAAATAATTATCAAATATTTCTTAAGCTAAAAAAAAAAGATCAAACTAATGCATTTAAAATAAGATCTTAAATGCCTGTTATTAAAATGAATAAATTACTGTAACGATATATAAATATGTCGTTACATTAATTTAAAATAAAAACTTAAAAGTTCGCAAATAAAAGTAAAAAACTAAACGCTAAAATTAAAATGTTTGTTAAATGTATATACATTCGCACAGATGCCAAACTTTAAAAATATTTTTTTTAAAAAAAAACAAATAAGTATTTGAACGTACTTTTTTATAAATAAAAAAAAGTATAAGATTTAAAAATAAAAACAAGTATTAATTAATTCTTGTAATCTGTAAATGGAAATGATTGTTTATAAATTGTTTGAAAAGCAAGCTAGCCGTGGGCTCTTGTATAATTAAAATGATCTGATGAAAGATAGATAAGAAGAAAAGAGAAATTAGCTTGACCAATGGAAGCACTAAGCCTTGGCTCGGACCCTAACGAAAGTGATGGATTAGTGACGTTTTGTTGACTGAATCTGTGTGGATAATATAAAAAGGGAAATACAGTTTTTTCGGGAGTTCCAGCGTGGTGTGTTTGAGAGTTGTGGTAGGACGCACATACCACACTCTCTATTTAAAAAAGAAAAAGGAAAAGACTGTGATACCTTGAACCAGCTATTGCCATCTCCAGAACATTATCTTCCAATGGAGGCGTCGCGGGAATTAAAAACAGGAACCTGGACTCTTCTACCATAAGCTATATGAAATGAACAATTATTAAAATCAATTAAGAACTTTCGTCAAGTTTTATAAATTGATAAACAAGCCAACTTAAATGTTAAAAACGGACTCTTATCTGACTTTTGTAAGTTTTTAAATCAAATTAATAATGTTTAATTTTATATGTTTTCCGATTGATAAAAATCATTTCCATTTTTTTTTCTCTTATTGTATAAATTATTTGTTGTTTAAATTTTAAATGATGAAATTTAAAGTTGGGTATAGACGTTGCATAGATTCGTTAGCGGTTGATAATGTTGTGGTTTTCACATTCGATTAGAATATATGTCAACGATATCACTGCAAGCATCTTACGATGAATGCTAATGGGATTTGTATATTCCCTATGCAAGTGACGCTTATTGATGACTTTGTATTTTGATCGGTTGTGTTTAATTTGGGATGTTTTTGACCGTGGAATCTGTGCAGCTGATCTATACTCAACATTTTAAAACAAATTTTATAAAATTCATTTGTGCGAATGTATCTAAATGTTAAATTTAAGTCAGGCGTGAATGGCTATATAGTTTTGTAAAGTTATATTAAGGGAGGGTAATCTTAGGTTATTCGTTTCGTAGTTGAATTGGCTCAATGGATTGGATATATTTGTGTAATTAGTAGATGTAGTATGAGATCCGCTTCGGGCAGGATTGCATATATACCTCACACACCTTCTGTTTGCCTATGGATGGGTTTGTAAGTCGGCAGAAGACCGCAGTCCATTCCTATGGAGTTTTTTGTTTATTGTTCTACTTGCCAACAGATGTCACATTCCTGTTGGTGGAGAGTCAATGTCTTCTCTAATTCTACTTACTGTTCAGATGTACTTTCCTGACAGTATAGTATTTTGTGTTGTCGTATCATGCTACATTGAATACATGAATGTATCAGATGGATTGGCGCCAGTTGATTGCGAAATTTGTTGCCTAAGGTTAAATCAGGGAAGAATATTTTCTTTTCAAATGCAGATCTATGTAGTCTATTCATACTTGACTATCTAAATAAAATATTAAACTCATTGAAACTTAGTTAAATGTAAAATTAAAAGTTAATATAAAAATCTAAAATGTTAAACTTATTCCTCAACATTTAAATGTTATTTTATATGTGCGTAAATAAATATTTTTATGTGTTAATTTCTGGCAGTGGCTTTTATTCTTTTATATTTAAGATATAAAATTTATAGATTTTTATCTCTGCATCTCCGCTGAGCTAGTGACTTGGGCTAACGATCGGAATATTTAAATAAAGTGGAATCTTAACAGCGCGTATCTGCCTACTTTATAAATTTTTCTAGGCTCAAATGCCTAGATGGCGCCCTGGTAGTTGCAGATATTGTTTTTGCGGTTAGATTCGATCTTCACTTTCATTTCGATCATTAGAGTTCTCAAATCCAACACTCCTTTCTGATGAAAGCCACAAACTAGAAACTAGTCTAGGGATGTTGGATGGATAGATGTTAGATAGGAATTTTATGCTCAAACCTTCTTGCATCCATGATTATTAAGGCTTGCATTTGGTGGCACTACTGTATGGAGAGCAGCCCATGTAAACTTATGAAATGGTGATCATATGATGTTTTGATGGTTTTATATATCTTTTTAAGATAAAGAAAACAAATAGATTGGTTATTATTATATACAAATAATTTTTTGGATAAAATTCCAATGAAATAATTATCAAATATTTCTTAAGCTAAAAAAAAAAGATCAAACTAATGCATTTAAAATAAGATCTTAAATGCCTATTACTAAAATGAATAAATTACATAAATAGAGTACTATTAAGAAATTTTATTTCATCATAATAACTTTATATTACCAAAATTAATATATAAACAACATCAGCAAAACTTATTGTATAATAGTAATTATTATTTATTGCATAAATACTATAGGCAGCATTTTGATATTCCCTTTAGTGTAACATATTGAACATATTACATATATTGTCACATTTTTATTTACCATTGTCAAACTCACTCCACTCACAACTTTGACACCATCTACCTCAGATAAATACAATAATGATTATTACTAATCATTTTCTAAACTAGAGATTATCTCTAGCACAGATATAAATTTTAAACCTCAGTTAAAGATTAATATATCTAATTTTTTAATTTTAAACATACACACACATGGAGTTATTCACCATTCTTTTTCCCGTGTGTAATATCTTTAAAGATATATTAAACAACCTCCATACTTCCCCATTCTTTTTAAATGCATATAAATAACGATACAATAAAAGACAAATGACCCCCAAGATGCCATCACTCATCGGTTGGCTCAGATCACTATCTCCTATATATCTATCTATTATATAAAGAGTATTTATCTATAGTAAATTGTTACATTTTTATTTACCATTGTCAACTCCACTCACAACTTTGACATCATCCATCTCAGATAAATAATTGTATTATTACTAATCATTATAGTAATATCAACATTTTATTTCCTGAATTACAACTTTACATATATATATATATAATAATAATAATAAATATAATGCTAGTATTAATTATTTTTATTGTTATTACAATAGCTTTTAATTAACTGGCATTTTATTTGTGTTATATATCTAAGTATTATACATTATATAGATACTGCAAAAATATAACTATTTTTATGTGTCCATAACCCCATCAGCAAGCTAAAAATAATGATATATTTTTTTTTACCTATTTATAGTCTACATTATTATTTACTCATAATATATATGTTACACTGGGAGGAGTAATTAAACATTGATGAAAGAAACTCTAGTGATAAATAATTTATTTATATGCAAAAGGCAACAAATTACTTTCAAAGAATACAAAATATGTACAATTTTTTTAAAAAAAATAAATAAATGGATATTTAATATATTAGATCACAGAACATTTTTACAAGTAACATTGAATCTTATAGATGTATCTTTAAAATTGAAGTGTTAGAATATATTATGTTAAATGGGAGGCAGCAGCGGCAAACTCATTGATGATCATCATTTAGATATAATGCTTTGTTGTCTAGTTGACCAAATCTGTCTTTGAACAGAGAGAACTTAACAATCATATTTATACTAGAGAATTTAAATGATCAAATTGCATAATGGGCTCAATATCTGTAAGAGTATAGCATCTTTCCTATTACTAGTAAATCCATATCATATTATAGTCATATTGTTTGTTTTTACAATCAATGTATTGATACTCATATCCTAATTAACTTATGGTTACAAAATATTTATTTAATAATAAAAGTCCAAAATATTTATATAGCATATGTTAAAAAATGTATCCTAACATGTTAGATTAAGGAGAGATAGAAATAGATAAATTAAAATGATTTATATTAAATTAAATAAGATCAGTATATTATTGTTTTATAATACTTTTATATTTTAACTATCATGGTTTATTAATAATGGTTTGAGATATGGGGAGAACCTCATTTGCTGGATCATATCCTCATTATTTTTATACTTTTTAAGTTTTACTTTCAATTAAGCAATTGAAGGATCTTCTATGCTAACCTGTTTTATTGTTTATGTCATAGTAATAAAACAAATCAAATTCGTTTTTAATTAGAGGGGATTTTAACCCAGACTTTCAAGCTCCCCTCAGCCATCCACTCTATCTAATATACTCAATACACATGATCACATACATGTGTAGAAGATAAATGACCTCCAATATACATATTTCATGCTGAACCAGCACTCGTCAGTTGTTCAGTATCACCATTTCTACTCATATATATATATAATCAGTGGTTAGCTTATATTAAGATAGTAAATCTACAAACTTTAATAGATAGGCTTCAATCCTCTCTGCTCTCCAACTCTTCAGCCATCTCTGTCATTGAAAATTCCAATGATGGAATGCTCAAAACCCTTGTTGATGCCAATATTATTGTCATACTCATGTTGACCTTAAGTCAATCTGACTTCTCATATGTAGAACTTTAATATGTTCATTTAAATATTATACTTGTACTTAAATATTATATATTCAGCTTCTGCCCATCCCTCATTGAAGTCTAAATATGGGAGGTCAGACTGACTTAAGATCAACGTGGATATGATAATAATATTGGCATTAATAAGGTCTTTGAGCATTTCAGCATTGGATTTTCAATGATACAGATGGCTGAAGAGTTGGAGAGCAGAGAGGATTGAAGCCCATCTATTAAAGTTTGTTCATTTGCTCTCTTATTATAAACCAAACACTGATTATATATATTTGTGGGAGATGATGATCTGGACCAACAGATGAGGGCTGGTTCAGCACGAAATATGTATATTGGAGATCATTTATCTTTTACCAAATGTAATGTGGTCATGTATATTGGGTATATTAGATAGAGTGAATGACTGAGTGGAACTTGAAAGTCTGGGTTCAAATCCCCTTTAATTACATCTAATTTAAGGTCATGTATATTGGGTATATTAGATAGAGTGAATGACTGAGTGGAACTTGAAAGTCTGGGTTCAAATCCCCTTTAATTACATCTAATTTAAGTATATATACTATACTTGTACTTAAATATTACAAATTAATTTTTATTATTAGATAAATATTCCAATATATAAGTCAAATGTCCATTGACATAAAATGCGGTGAAAAAGAGACAGTAAATTTCAGCTTGTTGATGTTCAGAAATAACAATGCTGCTCACTTTGTCTGTTTGAGAATTAAACTAATCTGAGTTATATTGCCTGAATGACAGGCAGTCAGTGGCAGAAGTGCTTGTTTTGTTGCAGTTTGCATCTACAACTAATGAGCAGAAAGAAATTGAAGGCAATCATTAGCCATGGAATTGGGGCATAAAAAATGAACATATGGATGAAGCAATGACTGAATGAAATGAATGAGCATTGAATGTTTTTCTGGTTGAGACAAGTTTCTATTTTACCTATTAAAAATAATTTACTTATTTTGAAATATTTTTATTTTTGATCATGAATAAAAGTTTATTATGGTGTGATTCAATTGGATGTAGATAAGAAACTGCTTAAAAGGTAAAAGTTCTAGTTGATTATATATCTATTTCAAATGATATAACATTAATATATTGAAATGAAAAGCAGAGTTCAAACTTGGTGGATAATCATCTAGTGTCACATGTTGAATAGATCCAATTTTTAGCACAGATTCATTTGTACAAATTGAACAGATTGATTTCAAAACTTAATATTTGCATGCAATAATTTGTGATTTCTATTCATTATATACTATATGCTGAATGATTTTTTCCGAGAGTTTGCATTCTGATATTTTTTTAACTTTGCTTTTTTAAAAATGATTGCTATTTTTATCTTCTATTTTTTTAACACAAATATTATAAAACTTATTGTAATTAATAATAATAGTAATAAGAAACAAATTTATTTCATTATAACAATTGATTATAAGAAAACTATCAATTGAATCCAATTAAACAAAAGTAATTTTATTTCCTCATTTTTGCGATTTTATAACTATATTTTTTATAAATTTTTTTTCCAAACATTATAATATAGTAAACAATGCTTATAAAAAAAATCATATTTGAAGCAATATTTATATAAAATAAATATTTTTTCTAGGAATGATATGAGATAGTGCTTATAGTCTATGTTTCTATACCACTTTGTAGCCATTGCAGGCTAATTAAGGATATAAATTTAATTGAATATAAAATTTATTTAGTTCATGCTTGGTCTCAAAATTAAACTGCTGTAAAAAATTTTTTTGTTTTATTTAATAATTAAAAATAGCTGTTCCAGTTGTTTGTGGACTGGCTATCTGAAATAAATAAAATATGCTTATTTGGAATCTGGAAAAAAAGTATGATTGTAAATATTTTTATATTATCACATACACTATTTTTCACGCAATTTTTATTTTGTATTAAATAATAGTAAAAAATAGTAGTAATAGTAAAAAAAATCAAGTCATGCATCATGTGACTTAATTACTTGTATTAAATGTTCGAATTCATAGGAAAACAAATAAAAATAATCAAATAGTTTGATGTTTTAGGAGAATTGTTATCCTTGAATTCTTAGCTCCACACTTTTGCACCAATTTACTAATCAGTTGATTCTACGAAACAATGCCACTGAAATAAAACATTTTTTGAATACATCTGAATGCTCAGATCTAATTTTTTAGTGTATTTATTTAAGGAAATATATATTTTTACTGTCTTTTTATGAATTATGGCTTTCAAAATTAAAATTAAAGTTAAATATATATCACTAATGTAATGAATGTTTATAATTTTAAACTTAAAAAAAATAAAATAAACGATTAATGTTAGAGTTGTAATAAATATTACATCATTAATAAATACTAGTTATAATTAATGTTTAAAACAATTATATTTATTTGTTTTTCTCAAATTGTTTTGAATAAAAAAAAAACGAATTTGATCTGAACATGACTATAATTCAAAGTACTACCAACTAAAATAAAATTTAAAAATTGCTCATGTCATGTGATGTGATGTATTGTGGCTTCTCCTTAAACGAAGTCAAGAATATCTCAGCAATTATGTCCAGATAAACCTGTTAGCCACTTTATTTACCATTCCCCACTCTAAATTTTCCCATATTCTGCTCCATCCCATTTCCACAACATAATCTTTGTCAACTCTATGGCCTTTATATCTAAATCCCCTTTATCTTTTCCCAAACCCAGCATAAAAACTAATAATTCACTTTCTGTATAATCACTTTTTTCATATTTATTCTTCCATAACTTTATTATATGTACCCTTTCTGTTTTAAAGCATTTGCATTCAATTAACAAATGCCTAATATTTTCTACTCCTTCCTTACGTAATTTACAAAATAAATCACCCATTTTTTTCCATTTACATGCATATTCTCTTGTAGCTAAAGATCCAGTTCAAGCCTTAAATAATAAACTACTTTCCTTACTATTATCATATATTAACTCACACCTAATATTCTGTTTATTTCTATATATATTTAAACTCTTTTTACTCTCCATACTATTTCTCCATCTCTCTAACTCCCTATTCTTTATTAATAAATCTATTCTTTTATCCCATTCCTTACTACTACAACACTCAACAGTCCTCTTAACACAATCATCCCATCTTTTGTACAAATATGCTGATATAAATTCTTTATCCAAATCTTTTGCATATGCAATGAAATAAATGTAAAAGTTGTAAACCGAATATATAAATTACAAATTGAAAATATTAATAGAGAAAAGATCACAGTGTGTGCGTAAACACAGTTTTAACTCATTTTAATGATTTATTATCGTGACAGGATCTCATGTTAAAGGCTAAAACATGCAGATTGTAAGAAACATTTAAAGTTGTAACTAGGGATATCTATTAACAGTATGTGCAATTGAACAGGCATAATGAATACATTATAGAGCTGAAAGTTAAATAAAAGATATTGGCCATTTCACATTTCATTTATTGGTGAACTAATGTAGTTTGTGAGTTGTAAAATATCTAGCATAGAAAAGTATCTCATATTTTAATTTCTGTTTGAATTTAGCAGTTAAATTATTTAATGCTTTAGAGTTTATATTATATGTGTAGAGTGTGTATATTATGTTTTACTCATAGTAGATTCAAGTGTCTATTCAGTAGTATTGAGCCGAGCAATAGTAATTAATCTTTATAGCTTGTTTCTCATTGCTTTGCCACTTTATTAACTCATCTTATTTCTGCTTTTTTTAAAAAATATACTTCATTGTTAATTAACTTTAACAGGAAGCCTTATATTTGGAGCATATTATTAAATGAGGAAGCTTTTTATATCAGTAAGATAATTTATATATATATTAATGCCAACATTATATAATGTATTGCTTTTAGTTGTATATTTTTATTTTCACGGAAATAAAAAAAGTATTTGTGGAAGTCAAAATTAAAAAGAATTTATTATATAATAGCGTTAATGTTAATATTTGAATAGAGGAAGGGGAAAAATCCAATGTTTTGCAGTAAGAAATAAGAAATTAATGAAATAATTATTGATTAAATAATAATAATAATATTAAATGGAAATGTCTCATCTTATGTTTTTTTTTTTTTTTTGCAAATAAATAAAGTATATAAATGTTAATGATTATGTAACAGCAAATATTATATTCCATACAAAATATTAATTTATTATCTTCCTTATTAATAAAAAAAAACGCAATAAATAATGCATATGGCTTTTTTTTGCTCGGGAGCTCGTAAGACTTTCGAGCACCACAATTGTGGGTGGCGGAATTGATCCTGGGACTTTCCAGCACTAAGTCAGATGCTGTACCAATTATGCCAAAGCCGTGCAGAGTCTCTTCCTTACTATAACATATATATTACTGAGAACATTTACAGATTAATGTATATATATATAGAACTTTTTTAGTTGCTATGTATGATAGTCTACAAACTATTCTCAAAAATATGAATATCACATCTGGGAGAGTAATAAAAATATTACAGAAGGGTTTTTTTTATTTTTTTAGATCAAACATTATTCACTGTTATATATTTTTATTTACTGGATGAATAAATAATATTTTTTCATATATATAAAGTATCACATAACTGAACCCCTCCCCCTAGTCTCAAGCTTGCCATTGACATTGCAATTTAAAAATTTTAAGAGAAAAAAGCAAATGAATAAATAAAGTGGAAATCCCCCACCAGCGACATCTTTCAATTTCAGAAATTACAGTGTAAACAATAAAAAGTAATTGTGCAGTTAGTTGCTTGGGAGATTGTGTATCATGTGAACACCCAAACAGAAAAATGATTACAACAGTTATCATTTGATCAAACATGGAGGAAGGGTACTTAAATAAGGTATGAGTCAATTTAGGAACTTTTAATCCTTTAGGCCATTCCTCTAATTATGAAAAGTAATTTCAGTTAGTGGCAGCATACCTGATCCTATAATTGGTTTCTAGCTAATTTCTCCCCCCTTTTTTTGTATATATACTGATTGAATTGAAATAATAAAAAAATATATTTTAATTACAGTGCTTGTATTTGCGCATATGCGACTCACATGTAAATGGAAATTATAATTGAGTATTTTCAATAAAGATATGGTCTAAGTGGGTATATTTTTTGCCCAGGGAGAATTATTATTATTTTTCTTATGCCAAATGCGTTGACCGGGAAGCGAACCGGGGCCAGCTGCTTGGAAGGCAGCTATGCTAACCGCTAGGCCACCAACGCTTGACAGGAAGAATTAATTAATTTTGCCTCGATTTTTTTGACGATCAATTGACATTTGAAAGTTTTGTATGCAACTATGTAATTAGAGTAAATGTATATTCAGGCAGTTATGTTGATTAAACTTCTATTCGTAATTATATAATAATATATTTTAAGTTTTGGCACATTTTTTTGAAAAAAAGTTTATAGTTAGTGATAATGCATCAACAAATTCACAAATATGTGAGATTTGTTAAAAATCATTGTTTTTTTCCCTTTTAAATAAATGTTTATTGCCTAATTGAAACAAATTTCTCAAAGAAAAATTCCAAATGTTCATAGTTTTAAAGAAAAGGATATATATTTCCAATTTCGAGTTGATTTTTTTGTATCACAAAAATGGGTTTATTTGAAACATTTTTGATGAATGCTCTAGAGCAGGGGTCCCAACCTTTTTGCACTTAAGAGCATATTCTATAATGCCGGCCAGATGGCGGGCACCATTTATTTTTTCAGTGTAAATTTATAGTTGGATATTGTTAATAATACACATAATATACAAAAAATATTTATTTCAAAAATAAAATTTTAACATATAATTAACATTTATATTTTTACACTGTAAAAGTATAGTATGCCCTACAATTTGATTACAATATAATACAATAATTTATAAGAAATTTTAAAAATTACATTTATTTGTATCAGATAAATAATTTTTTATCATGTTTGGATAATGGCGGGCACATGTAAAATGGTCTGCGGGCACCATGGTGCCCACGGGCATAGGGTTGGGGACCCCTGCTCTAGAGAGTTCATTAATCAGTTTTTAAAATTAAACCATTGAAAACTAAATACATATTCTGAATCACTTATACATTTATCAGCAATTTTGTAAACAATACATATTTTTTAAAGTGCCAACGAGATGAATTTTCTCCATGCCAAAAAAAATGTATAGCCCTATTCTTATAGATAAGAACTCCGTTTAGAATTTTTAAAATGTCAGATATAAATGTTTAAAATGTCTATCATGTGCAAACTTACATAATGTTAATATCAATATATTATATAGAAAAAAATGTTTAGTTGTAAAAATAAAATGTTCAAATGTGGGGGGTTATGTACACATTTTTCATTTAAAATAGAAGGGTAGAATTTGCCATTAAGCAGGTTAAATACAAATTTCAATTTAAAAAAATTTCATTCATTTTATAAGGGCACTCTGTTTTGTCAATCATTCAATAATGAAAGCATCTATTGAGATCATTATGAACTAATTTTTTTCAATATTTATAAAGTGCAAGTATGAAATTTTAATTTTTTTTCCCATTTACAAATGTATATTACTACCAAATTATGTTCAATTTATTGAATTCTGATATAGAATAATGGTTAATACTAAAAGCAAAAATTGAAAGCTTACTTAAAGTCTCACCAGGGAGAAGAATTAATGTTAAGACTAAGTGAAAAATATAATCTAAAATTGAATGTCTTGTTCTAGGTTTTCGGAAAGTAATTGCAAAGGTATGTCCTGAAGTTGTAAAACTACATGGTTTTATTCTGAAGACATATTGGGAAAATTATTCAAATTTAGAAGTTTGAATTTAAATAGTGTGTCTCAGAGTTCTACATAATTTAGCAGAGTTAAACAAAATGAAAGTTAATTAGTTTCACTCTGAAGAGGTTAATTAATAGTGATAAGAATGAATGACTTGAGCTCTAATGATTCTGGTTTATTTCCTAATTGAGGAAATGGGGAGAGGTCATCATAGGGAAGTAAGGCAGTAGGGTAATATGAATCTGGCTCTTGAATGTAACTTCAGTGTTCTTCTTGTACTTTGTTGCAATCATTTGATTTCTCATACAAATTAATCATTTATAATAATAACTGTATAGTGATGCTACACTGTATCAAAGTACACAACTTCAATTATATGCTGTCCATTAGAAAATATAAACAAATAAATAGGAGTATAAATAAACAAACAAGAAAATATTAAAATTTATAAATTTAATACATTTTATGAAGCTCAAGCAATTTTTGTGTCAGTGCTATTTACTATCACATTAAAAAAAAACTTGAAAATTTGTAAATATATTTATTAATAATATTTCTTCAGATTATGTTGAAAACACAATTTATTTTTACTTTATTTTACTTTACAAATTTGATATGTAGAATTTATGTAATAAAGTATTTTATAATATACTAAAAGTTGATACGGATTCAAAAGTATCGTAACAATTAATTTTTTTGATAAGACCATTATAAGAGAAAAAGGTTATTGAAATAAAAAGAATATTGCTTAGAGCATATTTGATAGCAGTGAAAGAAGAAATTTTTCTATTTACTTTAAAAAATAAAATTATGGTCAGTTACTTTTTTTTCTCATTATTATTTCAATGAATGGATGAGTGAACATAGATTGAGTAATATATATATAAATGTGTCCCCTCAATTTATTATTAATTATATTATTATTTTAAAATTTTGCTTATAATATAATCCTGATTTATATATGCATACTATACACATAAAAAAGTCATCTGTGTTGGTGTTGAAAATTACTGTACACTTGCAGTTCAGTGAACAGATAAGTATTATAATCATAGTTTATCAACAAAACTTTTATAGGCTATATACATTTGAAAACTAGAGGAAGACTAGAATAAAATATAATGTAGTTCACTGCTCCACTGTACAAATATAATATACTACGCTTTAGATTTATAAAGCAAAATTTGTGGGATGTCACTTTTTTTTTTGTTTTAATATATTAATTATTGTTTTTTAAATTGGAATAATGTTATCATTCATGTTCATTGTTCCTTTAAATATACTTTAATAAGACCGTTAATTTTATACCAAATATTAGCCAAGCTAACTAATGTAAAAATATTTACTTAAAATTGTTTCTCAACTATGTACAAATTACCTAAATGTAAGTTCACTGTTTAATATTTCAATAGTGAAAAAAAAAAGTATCTCAGGTAGAATCTGGGTTCATCCATATCAACTAATTGGGTCTGGGATGAGAAAATGCATCAGTGCTATCAAATAGTGATATGAAATGCGCACTATGGAAAATGTGATGCTTTTATTATGGTATATTTCTTACATACAATAAAAAAAAAAAAGAGGGAGAAAATCCAATTCATTAAGCATATGTTAAGATTCATTTGTTAAAAACAACAAACACTGTTAATTAGATTCTTAAAATTTTTTGTAACTTCTCTTGCTATTTCATATCATTGGTTTGAAAATGTAAATGTTTTTAAATTCAAGTCAGTTTATCTTATATAATTAAACAGACTTTTAGGAGTTACATATTTGTGATCTGAATCATTTACTACCTGTAGATACTGTTGGTCTCTTTAGCAAAATGAAGGTTAAAATTCCAGAACGTATTCACAGATTTCAGTTGTTAGAAAAAGAGAGACGTTGCCTTGCCTCACTCGTGAACAGGGATTTTAATTAAGTGGAGCTTGAAATTTAATTTAGACCGTTTTATATTTACCGATAAACAATTATCTAATCATTCTTACTTAGAAAGTGAAAAGAGAAAGAAAAACCATTACCGACCCACTAGGTGATTTTCATTTATTGCTAATTCCAGAAATTCTTTAATAAAAATAACCTCACATTGGAATGAGCTATTCAAAATTGTTTTAATTGATGTATACCATTATAAGAGAATGAATATGATGAAATGTAAAACAGATGATCTGGAAATTTATGGATCCAGTTGCAAATGAGAAATTTATTTCATGTTTTTTTTTTTTTTATGTCAATTTTAGACATTTTTCCATTCTAAAAGAATGTTGCAAGTGAGATGAAATTCCTTAGAAAAATAATTCATCTGATTAACATATCACCATGTCAGAATTTAAGAATTAAATTAGAATAGTCATTTTTGTGTCATTATCGTAGGTTGATTATTGGAGTGGTTATATAATGGATTCTGGAGTTGAAGATCCATGTATCATTGTTCAATTCTGTCCTATTTGGTGCTTGAACTTCATGGGAAACTTTTTATGAACTTAGAAGCAATAGAACATATTGTTACTATTCATAATGTGCAATGCATTTGACACGCAAATAAATGGAGATCTTAATATTTACCTGGTCCTTAAATATGACATTGCTTAAGGGATAATATTTTTGCATGATCAATGGTAAAAGAATCAAAGATTGAGCTAGCCAAGGAAATGTCTAGTTGTTTGATGTTACGAAGTCTTGGCCATGGATTATTCATTAAACCATGGGCTAACTATTCGTAAAAGCAAACAGATTATAACAATTTTATCAAAGTATTATTAAACTTTCAGCATAATATCTATAAAAAGGATTGATTATGATAACTAATGACACTTCATATAGGAATACTTTTTTAGTGAGTATGTTCTGCTTGTAGATAACAATTGAGTTAATCCTATGAAGATATTTTTATAATTGTTAGTATTAAAAACCAAATCATAACCTTTTGTTGAAATTGGATTGGTGCCACTTCTATTACTATCCTGTTGAGTGAAATCATTGACAAAACTCCGAATCTTGAATCTGAGTAAGGATTTTCATTTTCTCATCTCAAATATATTTATTGTTATTGCTTATTGAATGTTCTCTATCATAATTTAAGGCATGCCCATTATCTCATGACAAGTCTGCCAATTTTTGTCACCATAGGTCAGCAGTCTTGGCTCGTGGGCGCAACATGAGACTTTTTGAACTATGGCTTTTAACTTTTAGCCCACAGGGCAAACATATACAAAGTAGAAAATGTTGGTGTTGAAAGTTATATCATACTCAACTCATACAAAGATTCTATACATAAGAATGTTCATAAGATCTTCCTCATTTTTTATACTTTTTAAAAAATATCTCTGCCTCTTCCCAGTTTGATCTGAGATGCAATGTTTCAGATTCTTTTATTTTGATCAATTAAAAATGTACTTATATTCAAAAAGGTTGCTAATTCATGTTCTACAATGCTCTCAAAAGCTTTTCTGCAATCATTGCTGTTAAATACATCCAACTGTTCTTGAAACTTGATGCATTTAAGCTGTGTTCTAATGCACAACCAATTCGCTATCTGTAGATTTATGATCATATATCTTTGGATTATGTTTACCTGTAATAGAATGACAATAAGATCTCATAAGCATCTCTAATAAAATCAGTGAAATTACTGTTTTGTTAAATATGAAGGGTCACTGCTAGATGACTTTTGAATCTTAATTCATGTATTTAACTATTTGCATATCTTATGCTGTAATTCAAACATATTCACTTGCGTGCCACAATTCTATATAGATTTGTACAATTGAATATTTGATTATAACATCTGGCACACAATAGATTCAAGCCCTGGTTTAAGCATGGTCTGTAAGATTTGGTGTATATAGAATGTACGCTTTGAACTTAAATGATTCACTTACATTTTTTTAAACTCTTACCTGCAGGAGAATGCGTGTAGATTTATAATATTTAAGATATAGCGCATTATCAGGGGTTGACTTCTGTTTGAATAATTTCAAAGTTTTCAGCACTTTATAGTAATAGATTTATATTTACAAGTCATGTTTGTCTAATCGTAGGTGATTAAAAAATGAGACACTGTCTTTTTCCTGTGATGGGTTAAATAGATTTGTACAATTGAATATTTGATTATAACATCAGGCACACAATAGACTCAAACTCTGATTTAAGCATGGTCTGTAAGAGTTGGTGTATATAGAATGTAAGCTCTAAGCTTAAGTGATTCACTTAAGTTTTTTAAACTCTTACCGGTGGAAGAGTGTGCATAGATTTATGATATTTAAGAAATAGCGCATTATCAGAGATTGACTTCCATTTGAATAATTTCAAAGTTGT
This sequence comes from Epiperipatus broadwayi, assembly GCA_028023455.1. Lineage (NCBI taxonomy): Eukaryota > Metazoa > Onychophora > Udeonychophora > Euonychophora > Peripatidae > Epiperipatus > Epiperipatus broadwayi. The sequence goes on along the minus strand of JAQFVV010006515.1, from coordinate 828,268 downwards.
TAGTGCTTTATAGTAATAGGTTTACATTTATAAGTCATCTTTGTCTAATCATAGTTGGTAAAAATGAGACAGTGTTTCTCCTGCAATGGGTTAAATAGATTTATACAATTGAATATTTGATTATAACATCAGGCACACAATAGACTCAAGCCCTGATTTAAGCATGGTCTGTAAGAGTTGATGTATATAGAATGTACACTCTAAACTTAAGTGATTCACTTAAGTTTTTAAAATTCTTACCGGCGGGAGAATATGCATAGATTTATAAAATTTAAGAAATAGCGCATTATTGGGGATTGACTTCTGTTTGAATAATTTCAAAGTTTTCAGCGCTTTATAATAATAGGTTTACATATATTGAGCAATGTTACTGTTTTTTTTTTTGGTGTGTTTTTAGTTTTCATTCCTTACATGTTCACATTTTTCCATTTTTATCTGATAATTAACATTTTGTATAATTGGATGGCATCACGCTTTTAATCTGTATAATCTACGTTAAATTCTCAGCCTAAACTAGGTTAATTAGGCAATAGAATGCTATGACTAAGTGATTAACACTTGATCATCAATCATGGTAGTTTGTTATCATTTGTCATCCTCATAACAATTTATTCTGACTTTCACATTATAAGTTTTTTGACGAGCTTTTACATTACTAAGATGCATTAAGACTGTCCTTAATTTCTTATGTAAGATTGTACACTTGCTTTCAACCAAGCAATTAATTGGTTTCATATCATTCTTTATTAAATCAATATTTAATCGCATTTTGTATATTAAGAATAAATTTTTAATAATGCATGATAGCATTATTAAAATGGATTAAAAAAATCTGGTGTTTTACCCCCCCCCCCCAATACAATTGAATTTAGACTATTTTCTTGTTAATTTTGTTTTGCTTTGATGGCTATAGTTTTTTTGCATCTTTGCCAGCTTCTGCAATTACTAAACATGTTCAGCCATTCTTGCATCTCCATGCATGAAAGTTTTATTTTGGTCATAATCAGATCTTTGTCTTCAGAATCTAAGAAATGTACTTAAATTACGTTTTATTTATTATATATATATATATAGTAAGTTTTGATTTTATCAGTGCATCATTCACTTTTAACTCAATCCTATCACAAACATCCATCAACCCAGTAGTCAGACCAACCTTCCACACTATAGATACATTAGGAATATACACTTATTCAAATAAGTAATATAATGAGCATGTTAATAGCTCTAGGAAAGCTTTTCCAATAAATGCAGCAAGACAAAGCAGTTAAATTCTCTATCTAGATTTAACCATATCTCCAAAACAGTTTCGAACTAATGGCTCTCCTCAGTGAGATGCTAGGCTATTCAGACAATAGATCTAAAATACCAACTCAAGCCCAGAATCTATCTAATACTTAATTATTAAACAGAAAATTGAATTTTTCAGACACCTATATATCTTCAAATGCAGCTGTATAACTTAAGAAACTATGTGAGTCTGAATAATTTTCAAATACAATATATATTAATAGCTTTAGCAATTAATATATGGTATAATTGAAAATTATTCAGACCCATATTGCTATTTGAGTTAGATAGCTGAATTTGAAGACATATAGGTATCTGAAAATTTCAAATTTTCTGCTTAATAGTTAAATATTAGACAAATCCTGGGCTTATGTTGGTATTTTAGATCTAGTGTCTGAATAGCCTAGTGCCTCACTGATGAGACCCATTAACTCGAAACCGGTTTGGGGATAGGGATAATTCTATATTAGAGATTTTAAATGCTTTCTTTCTCTTGCGGCATTTATTGGAAAAACTTGTTTAGAGATATTAGCATGCTTATTATATTAGATTTGTAACGCAAGCTTATTAAGTTAAGTCACATGATGTCTGACTTGATTTTCTTACTATTATTCCAATGAGCTATATAATATGTTACAATTTAACTTTATATACAACATTATTTTTAGATAGTTTTAACTTCATATATAGAGATTTTTTTTTTAAACTTCTATTCCATCACGCATTTCTGAAATATGTGATCCAAGACATGTGAAAAAGACAAATGATTCCCAAGGTGTACATTTTATATTAAATCAGCATTCATTGGTTTTCCCAATGTGCATCTTGGTTATCATGTGTCTTTTTCACACAACTTGGATTACACGTTTCAGTAATGTGTGATGGAATAGATTAAAAAATTATATATATATATGAAGTTTATGTTAAAGTATCTAAAAATGTGTATATGAAATTGAATTGTAACATGTGCTATGTGACTTACTCTAATAAGTCCATATTCCTAATGTATCTACAGTATAGGAAATTGGTGTGATTTCTGTGCTGATGGATGATTGTGATAGAATTAAACTAAAGATGAATGATACATTGAAAAAATCAAAACTTACCATGCATATTATTGTGCAGTGATTGTCACTCAATCCATAGGGTATTAAAAGTAGGTAGAAATATGTCCCTACCTTGCATGAAGGTAGTGTTGTAAAAGTTCAGATGTACTGATAAAAAAGCAAACGATTTACTAATATGTTGTTATTAATTTTATATAATTTTTGATTTATTATTTTAATTAAAAAATTTGTAAACACTTTTTTAATCAAGAATATATTTGCCTATTTTTAATTAAAATAGTAAATGTAAAATATGTATATAAGAAATTGATAATGATATATTGTGTTTTAAAAAAAATGTATTACATAAATTTCTCCACTCTTATAATTTGATTTCTTGATGATCCAGTTGTGTGGATCTTAGTAAATTGTATTCTAATATACTTTCTAACACTTATGTATATAGGTAGATCTGTGTTTATGTACTGTATGTTTGCAGTGAACTAAAAATTTAAATGTATAATTTTTTTTTATATTAATTTCCTAAAAAAATTTTTATACCTAATACGAAATTTGTTAATAGAGGGGAATTACTATGTATACACACCATTGCCTAATTCACTTAGTGAAGGCAATTGGTATCCCAAAACTTATTGTTAAGCAAGAATATTGCATAAAGAACAAATAGTTATAATGGTTTTCTATGGGGAAAAATTTGGCAGGTTCCTCCAGTTAAAAATTACATTATAAACTTAACAAACAATTTAATCTAGTGTATATAGTAATTTAAAAAAAAAACACCTTAATCTATATTATATACATGTGTAAACTGTACCATGTGTATTATGCAAGTATGTACTTAAAATAAGTTATATATGATAATGCAACTTAAATTTATGTAAAAAAAAAAAAAAACATCTTAAAGTTGTTCTTTCTGATGATTCATTCACCAATCATAATCTAATTTTCTGAATCATGAATTGCTTATTCTAAGGTCCATTATTGCATTCTAAATCCTTTGATAATATTGAGGTTTTTGTTTTGGGGGAATGCACCAGATGATGATTGGGGATCTAAAGAAAAAGTTTAGAATGAATGGTTGACATGCTTCTTGGATTTTTTTATATGCGATGCTGTGATTTCATGATTTTGAGAAGTTTTGATATACCTATGATGGTTTGAGCACTTTGTTGTATGTTATCTTGGTTTTTAAAAATAGTGGTGATAGTAAACATTGACAAACTCGTAGAAAAACAGATATCACAATTTCCTTCTCTTTCTAGTCAACTTAAGATATCTATTTCTGTTTCCAAGCTCAGAGATTTTCTTGATTTTTTTCATGGTCATATTAGTTGCAGCCAAGATTCTAATGAAAATGTAAACAAAATTGTTAGAAAAAAATGTCTTTTAATTGTCCAAAAGTACAGCAAAGTGGATGAGAAAGTTAAAGTAAACTAGCAGTTAATAATTTTTTCGTGTTCTTTCAAGCAACTATTTCTTGTTGCACCGGGAAAAAATCCATACTTCAGTTTTATTTTTTTCAAATTTATACTGAAAGAATGTTTAATAACAACTTATTTAATTGATTGATTATAAAGACTTGTTATTTATCATTTGTGTAAGAATACAAAATTAGCATACTGCACATTGCAAAACTACTTCAAAAATAAAATATTCTAACATATTAAAAAAGAAAAAAAAAATGTATCAATGCATTCTGTGTTAGCATATTATAATCAATATTTAAGGGTTTTTTTCTTTTACAATATGTACTACGCAAGGCTAAATAAAGAATACGCTGAGAAATTTTTTATATCACAAGGTGTTGCATTTTATTAAATGCATAGGCATGTTCTTTGAAATAAAAAAATTTTCGATTAGTGCATTCAGTCTATTTAAAATAAATATTAAAGGTATGAATTTTTTTCTGTTTATTTGTATGCAATTTTATATGTTTTTTTAACAGTTTTATGCTGAATAAAATTTTCATTTTTCATTTTTATACATATGCGATAATGTAACGAAATGTTTTAAAATCGAGCAAATAGATTGTTATTTTAAATTTAGATTTATTATGAAATCATTTGTTTTTTCAAAATAATTATGATAACTAAATTACAATACAAGAAACATTATTTTTGCTGTAAGCTAAGTATACTACTAGTAAAAAATTTAATCCATAAAAGTGAATAAATGCAGTGTACAGTTTTTAACTTAATGTAAACATTTAAAAATTTAATATGGTTTTAACATATTTTGGCTGCTGTATGTCATTGAAATATGGTTTTGATTATAATATTGATTGAAGCACCCTTTTGGGATCTTTATAATCATTAACGATGAAATTCTTTATTTTGGTTATATCATTAATGAACTGATTGTCTTGCAGAGACACTGGATGACAATTAAATAAAATACTGTATGTTCATTAATCATATTCTAAGTTTATAATCAAAATATTATATACAACACTAATATTATTTACTGTGTTGTGTATAATGAATGAACTCTGTACTGTATAGTTTCAGTATGAAATTTGCTATTTTGCTTCAAGTGAATCAAATTTGCATGTTAAGATATAGAAGAATCAAGACATGTAAGTGCAGAAAAAAGAGAAAATGTTGAAGCTAAAATGCCAGTGACTTCTAGGAGAATAAATTACTGTACTGCATCAATGTAAAAAATTATGATGTAGCAAGGAGTGCTAACTGAATATGAATATAGTATTGTCTCCTTATCCACATTGCATTCGGTTCCAAACTTTTCTTGTAGATTCCTGAAACAATGGATGATAGAAAATGTTATATATATTTAACACTCAGATTAAAGACATGAACAAAAATAACTAACAATAAAAAGATAATATTGTACCGGTCAAAATTGTATGCTCACTTAACAAGATTCAAATCCTAAGCAAAAATACCTCGAATCCGATCATGCTCGAGATACACAGGTCTCGAGCAATCCTGAATTCTAACCTATTTGCCTATTCTTCGAATCTCTGACCCAATGAACAACAATTCTGATGACATAGTAAAATTATTTTAAATCCGTGCCCATAAGCAAAGCGGTAGAGCATAAGTTCAGACTGATGATGATGATCAAGATTGGAATAGCCCAGGAATTACATTTATTATAGTTATTTATTAATGCTAAGCTCTTAGCTAAAGAAAATAGTTCTAAATATTAACTAGAAAATAGTACTTCAAAAACGACAAACCAGGATTTACATGAAATTATATATATATATTTAATAAATGTAGAAAACGCATATATATGTTACAAAAGGTTTCACGCTTAGGACAATATTATTTTATCTACAAGACTTGGGAATTTGTTGTATAAAATCCCCTCTATCACTCATTTAATAAATACAATTTTACAGATACAATTTTATAGTGTTTTATAACTTATGCGGAGTTAAATAAGCTAATTAAATAAAACTTTTGCTACGGAGCATTGTGGATGCCAAAATTAAATATAAAAGATCGTGACAGTTTTAATAGTAAATGATTTATTTGATAACAGGCAAAATATATGATTTCAATCATGTATTTTTTTAGGAGAACCATTATTTATACTTTTATTCACATTGTTTGGCAAAGACATCTTTTAGAAATAAGAAACAAACAATGCGCTTTATTTACGAGAGTAAGTTATGCGATCATTAATATAAATTAGATTTACGTCTATGGGAATCGATAATGCTTTTTTAAACGAAAGCGGTTTTAAGATGAACATACTGAATGTATTTTACGAAATGAATCATTTTCTTTAACACATCATTGTGACTTACCAAGGTTAGATGGTGATTAAATTGAGAACAAGGGTATCAGTACTAGCATACGTTAAATAAATCTGGCCTTCATGGTGATTGTGGATATTTTATCATTTTAAAAAGCATATTTGAAAAATGAACTTAGATTTGATTTGTCCACACCTTCTGGCGGAGCGATATCGAAAGAGGGTCTGGGTTTGAGAGCCCAGAATCTGGATGCACTGTATTCTGCAGCACATAATATCATAACCCTCATATTCCACAGGAAGTAGTGTTCCTAATTACGAACGATTTTTGAAAAGTAGGACGTCCCTAATGACAAACAGTCGAGTAATGGAAAAGATAAAATACCAGAATAAAGGAAATTGTATGCCAGCAACGTTATTGGACATGAATATAGGGTATATGAACACAGACTTTCACACCACCCACCTCTCTCCACTCTATCTAATAACACTGATACACCTAAACACATATATGCTGAAAAGATAAATAATCACCAATATACGTATTTCATGCTAAACCAGCAATCATCAGTTGGTCCAGACTATCACCTTTACACACATATATAGTATAAGTGCTCAGATATATATTAAGATAGACTATCCTCATAGTTTAATGGACAAGCTTCAATCCACTCCAACACTTCAACCGTCCATCCAATTGAAAATCTGATGATGGAATGCTCAAAGGCCACCCTGAGGCCGAAATTATTGTCACACCCATGTTGACCTAAGGTCAATCTGAACCCCACATGTACAGGACATAATCCATTTAATACATATGCAAGGATGGGCAGATATTTCTATAATGTAATAACTGAAACACAGGCTTGTTATATACCTGTGGCTATATATATGTAATATAGGGTATATGAACACAGACTTTCACACCACCCCTCTCTCTCCACTCTATCTAAATAACACTGATACACCTAAACACATATATGCTGAAAAGATAAATAATCACCAATATTCGTATTTCATGCTAAACCAGCAATCATCAGTTGGTCCAGACTATCATCTTTACACACATATATAGTATAAGTGCTCAGATATATATTAAGATAGACTATTCTCATAGTTTAATGGACAGGCTTCAATCCACTCCAACTCTTCAACTGTCCATCCAATTAAAAATTTGATGATGGAATGCTCAAAGGCCACCCTGAGGCCGAGATTATTGTCACACCCATGTTGACGTAAGGTCAATCTGAACCCCACATGTTGAAACAGTAAGATTCATATTCGAATCTTAAGTTTCACCTTTTTCTGTCGTCTCTCACTGACCGGTCTATCCCGCCCAAATTTAAACTTTTTGGTATCGAATTGTGTGTGTGGCAATATTAAAAATGTATAAATATATGTAGAATTCAGCATAAACACGCACACATTTCGATCTCAAATTAAAAGCAATAAATAGGGATAAAATAGTATAATTTAGATTTCTTTTAGTTATATAATTTTGTATAATTTTAATCATTTATTTTGGATTATAAAGTTCGTATTTATTGCTTTGTTTAAATTTCGTTTAATAATAATTCTAAAAAAATCTGATGTAATATTTAATTAAAAGTTAAAATAATCTTATGTTCCCTTTTTGTCTTTGAAATTGAAAAGCATCGGTCAGTGATAGATAATAGATTAATTAAAGAAAAATTCCCCAAAGTATAATTAGTAAATGTAAAATGTAAACAATAGAACGGCAGCTTTCTTTAATTAAAAACCAACAAAATGTGTTGATTATCCTCAGGGCAGATTAAGTAGAACCTAAAATATCTTAACAAAAATGTGAAAGATCAAGATAAAAAAAAGAGGCCATCTTAGACTTGCTGGAGACATTCACTTCAACTTTAGCTTTGCTCTCGATCACTGAGAGTCTCCAAAAATAATAAAATAATTTGTTTCTGCCAAGGTATGACCGAGTAAAGCACCTAGATTATTCTCCATCGGGAGATGGTCTATCGGATGCCGAACTTTCCATTGCCTGTCATAAATTCATCATGAAAATCTGCTGCCCAAAATAAATGAAAAAGCTGCTGCTGCTGTGAAATTAAATGAAATATCTAAATACAAGAAAGAATTGCCACTCGTGAACTTTTTGCTGCTAAACTAATGGAATCTGAAAACTTCTTATAAAACAGGTACCTGTCTGTGTTCAAACTCTAGAGTAATCTAATAATATGCTATAGCTCTTCTTCATACTACTTATCTAAATTATAAAATGTAAAACTACCATATGTATAACTAAAACTGAATAATTAATGTGTAAATTTCTCTACTAATCTAGCTTACCTCATTCTATCTTGGGTGCGTATTTTTAAAATCTACATTTTATCTATATTTATTATTTAATTATTGCATGCTCATTATTATCTCAATTTTCAAAGTTTAAATCTATGATCATTTGAAACAGTGAATGCGTGTCACATTTTCATTAATATGTACTTCGTCGGGCCGAGGCAGAGACCAGCCTGACATTCTTATTTTTTTAATAACTTCACTTTCATATAAATCGACACACATTCAGTATATCATTTATTGTAATGCAGGGTCTACTACTTCGCAAATGGCTGGCATATTAGTTGTAATAACTCCCAGTTTATATATGTTTTGTATTTATTAAATCTAATGAATAATTCTAGAAAATCACATTTCTTTGAGAGTCGCCAGAGTTCTTGAGTAAATGTTGGTAATGTAGGGCCAGTCAGAAATCTATTTAAACCTCACCAAAATCGTTTATACATTATACATGTGTTACGTTGTAGAGACACGATGACCCATTCCGCCGTGAAGTCATCCTACACAAGCGGGCATAATGGGTGCTCCCGTAGGACTTGACCACGTCATGCAGCCAGCCGGCAAAACTGCTATACGGACCGCTTGTCTCTGGTTATGCTTATGTGACACCTTACTTCGTCGGGCCGAGGCAGAGACCAGCCCGACACTCTTATAAACCCATTCACGGCATTGCAGTTTCAATATACTGCCATTCCATATCGCCTTTCTAAAGCATACCACTTGTTCCTTTACTTAATTTTATTATTCTATATATCACTCCGCCTCTGTATTATCTTCATAAATCACTCTCAAATAAATGTTTGCCCTTAGTTATAAATAAATATTTTAATTAAATAAATATATGTCTGCCATTACTCTTATAACCCATACTTTAGACTCTTGCATTGCAAAGATATAAATCCATCCAGGCATGCATTAGAAATACTTACTCGAGAATTTTAGGTAGCTAGATTATGCCTTCAAATAAGTGAATTCCTTTTGTAAACATTTCAGTATTGGAAATACTGCTACTGAAATCCTCAATATAAAATAATGTCTAAATAAATAAATGTATTTTTTAAAATATAATCATGTCGCAAATCCCACTACTGAAGCTTTAAATCCACAAAATATTATTAGTAAATGTCTTCTTAAAATGTGTTAATAAATAATTTTAAACTATACATCTGTATATACGTTCATTTATTCGATACCCATTCTATATAATATTTCCTCGATTATGTAAATATGAATGTTTAATTAATATTAGTTTGATTATTGGCTAACTCGAGAATAAAATCATGAGTCTCTTGCATATCCCTGACCACTGTGCCTAAGGAAATATTTACTAATGTCGCATCAGATGCGTTGTTTCGTGGATTGTATTGTGGAACCGATAAACTATGTTCGAACTCAGTACCACGGGTAGCTTCGCTACTCGATGGTGCTGCTGTTCTGTATGGTGGTCGAATTCTGCACTATGTTTACGAGTCACACGTTTTCTGACTGTTACATAGTTAATTTTTTTTTTTTAGCATTAGTTAAATTTTTTTTTTTAGCGTTTGTCGTTTTTAATATTCTCATATAGGTGAAACTTAAGATTCGAATACAAATCTTAGTTTCATTTCCCCGTACTTCCCGTGAACAATTAAGGAAGACCAAAGGAGGCAAGAAAGAGAAAAAAAATTTACATTACATAATTGAAAGACGAAAAGAAAAAAAAATATTATTGTTTTTACAGATATTGAAATAGAGAAAGCAGAGATTACATGAAGCAACGAACAATTTATATACCCGGATCTAGAATTGAGTTTAATTAAAATGGCCTAATTTGGCCATATCTGGTTAAAATCATAGTAATAATTAGTTAAACCTAATGTATATATATAAATAATTCTTAGAATAGGATTAGTTAGTATAATATAAAAAAAATTTTAAGAGTAATAGTAATTAAAACAATATATATATAATAAAAAGTCCTAATGGTCTAATATTTTTACAACCCCGGGTCGGGTGGATAATACCGATCTCTCGTCATCCATGACTGCGGTCTTGGGTTTTCTAATCTTTGCCTTTTATCGGGTGGTTCTTTGGCCCAATAGTTAAAATCCAATGTAGTAAGAAATTCAATCATTTCTTCTATGTCTTTGATCCGACTGCCTGCCATTAATTGTTGGATGGTTAGCGGCATACTATGCTGGATGGTCCCTATCATGTGTGAATCCGAAAAGGTGAACATTGTAAGGGAGTTAAACCGGTTCGCTTGGTGGAGGAAAAACTGTGTGTGCATCTCTTGGGGTATTGTCCCATATTTTTCTGGTAGAGCATATTGTAGATACTGCTTTGACGCTCGTTGCTCCAGTAATGCTTCATTAACGCATCTTTGTATTTTTCTATGGTTTTAGGCTTCCATCTCACCATATTCCACCAGTCCTTGGCAGATCCCTGTAGATGGTAACTGGCTATCGCTATCTGCTCATCTTATGAACTTGGAAGAACTTTTGCAAGCTCTCTAAGTGGGCTTGAGGATTTTCTCCTATCTCCCCTCTAAAGATTGTGATGTGGATCATCTTTGCTAAATAGCTTTGGTGTCCAATGTCCATCTTCGTCTCTTTTTTAATGCTGACTGCCTTCTCCGGTTCTTGAGGGCCTTCATCGGCTGGAATGAGGTTTCTTTGCTCATCACACTTTTTTATATTTACTACACTACCTGCTTGCCCTTCTACTATCATCGGTTCATCTGATCTCTGACTTCCTTTCCTTTTTCATATCTTTAATCTTTTCTTCCTTTTTACTAGCTGGGGATATTCCAAAATGTTCCTTTATGGCTTCTAACTCTCTCCACATAATGTCTTTAAATTCCTGATATTCTCTGACTCTTCTCTTTTCTTCTTCTTGTCTCTTTTGATTCTTCATCTCTTCTTTTTCTCATTTCCTCCTCATACATTTTCTTCATTTCTTGCATATTCTGTCTAAATATTTCATGTAACCTTAGACTGAAGTTCATTGATGCTATTCTGTCATTTTCTGCTTCCATTTTTCTTAATATTATTTTCTTTTTACTATTAGCATTTGACTACTCCCCACCGGTATATTGGCCCTATAACACTCTTTCGCTGCCCTCACCTACTCTACATTGCCCTATCTCTATATTGCTGCATTTAACATATTTAACATATATATTATAGCGAACTACTGGTTACGCGTATATTTTTGTACTTTAACAAAATATTTACTATTAACATATATAACAAGCTTCTGCTGTCTATGCTATATATATAACGACATTTTAATAAAAAAAATTCAATGCTACTTGCTTTCTCATTTGACGACAGATTACTTTTTTTTCTTGACATATATATATATAAAATAAATATTTCATTAGATCCGAGTATTTTCGTTCCTTCTTAAATTACACACACATCCCTGCTTTCCTTAAATTTGTTATTATGCCTGCTGTCCTTTCATTCACTCGACCCACATTATTTCACTCGATTTACTTTTTTTCATTATTTTTATCAAAACAAAATCGTATATATATATAGAATAATTAGCCAACTCGAGTAACGAACACTAAAAGAAATTTATACGCGTTATATTTTGCTCAGGGTAAATATGGGTTTTTTGTATCGAAAGCCCCATGTTGGGCGCCAAATGCTAAAAAAAAATTTAACTATGTAACAGTCAGAAAACGTGTGACTCGTAAACATTGTGCAGAATTCGACCACCATACAGAATAGAAGCACCATCAAGTAGCGAAGCCACCTGTGGTACTGAGTTCGAACATAGTTTATCGGTTCCACAATACAATCCATGAAACAATGCATCTGATGCGACATTAGTAAATATTTCCTTAGGCACGGTGGTCAGGGATATGCAAGAGACTCATGATTTTATTCTCGAGTTAGCCAATAATCAAACTAATATTAATTAAACATTCATATTTATATAATCGAGGAAATATTATATAGAATGGGTATCGAACAAATGAACATAAATGCAGACGTATAGTTTAAAATTATTTATTAACACATTTTAAGAAGACATTTACTAATAATATTTTGTGGATTTAAAGCTTCAGTAGTGGGATTTGCGACATGATTATATTTTAAAGAATACATTTATTTATTTAGACATTATTTCAGTAGCAGTATTTCCGATACTGAAATGTTTACAAAAGAAATTCTCTTATTTGAAGGCATAATCTAGCTACCTAAAATTCTCGAGTAAGTATTTCCAATGCATGCCTGGAGGGATTTATACCTTTGCAATGCAAGAGTCTAAAGTATGGGTTATAAGAGTAATGGCAGACATATTTATTTAATTAAAATATTTATTTATAACTAAGGGAAAACACTTATTTGAGAGTGATTTATGAAGATAATACAGAGGCGGAGTAATATATAGAATAATAAAATTAAGTAAAGGAACACGTACGCTTTAGAAAGGCGATATGGAATATCAGTATATTGAAACTGCAATGCCGTGAATGGGTTTATAAAAGTGTCGGGCTGGTCTCTGCCTCGGCCCGATGAAGTAAGGTGTTATATAAGCATAACCAGGGGCAAGCGGTCCATGTCGCAGTTTTGCCGGCTGGCTGCATGACGTGGTCAAGTCCTACGGGAGCATCCATTATACCCGCTTGTGTAGGATGACTTCACGGCGGAATGGGTCATCGTGTCTCTACAACGTAACACATGTATAATGTATAAACGATTTTGGTGAGGTTTAAATAGATTTCTGACTCGGCCCTACATTACCAACATTTACTTAAGAACTCTGGCGACTCTCAAAGAAATGTGATTTTCTAGAATTATTCATTAGATTTAATAAATACAAAACATAAACTGGGAGTTATTACAATAGATGATGCACTGAATGTGTGTCGATTTATATGAAAGTGAAGTTATTAAGGAAATAAGAATGTCAGGCTGGTCTCTGCCTCGGCCCGACGAAGTACATATTAATGAAAATGTGATACGCATTCACTGTTTCAAACGATCATAGATTTAAACTTTGAAAATTGAGATAATTATGAGCATGCAATAATTAAATAATAAATATAGATAAAATGTAGATTTTAAAAATACGCACCCAAGATAGAATGAGGTAAGCTAGATTAGTAGAGAAATTTACACATTAAGTTAATTATTCAGTTTTAGTTATACATATGGTAGTTTTTCATTTTATAATTTTGATAAGTAGTATGAAGAAGAGCTATAGCATATTATTAGAGTACTCTAGAGTTTGAACACAGACAGGTACCTGTTTTATAAGAAGTTTTCTGATTCCATTAGTTTAGCAGCAAAAAGTTCACGAGTGGCAATTCTTTCTTGTATTTAGATATTTCATTTAATTTCACAGCAGCAGCAGCTTTTTGATTTATTTCAGGCAGCAGATCTTCATGATGAATGTATGACAGGCAATGGAAAGTTCGGCATCCGATAGGCCACCTCCCGATGGAGAATAATCTATGTGCTTTACTCGGTCATACCTTGGCAGGAACAAATTATTTTATTATTTTTGGAGACTCTCAGTGATCGAGAGCAAAGCTAAAGTCGAAATGAATGTCTCCAGCAAGTCTAAGATGGCCTTTTTTTTTTATCTTGATCTTTCACATTTTTGTTAAGATATTTTAGGTTCTACTTAATCTGCCCTGAGGATAATCAACGCATTTTGTTGGTTTTTAATTAAAGAAAGCTGCCGTTCTATTGTTTACATTTTACATTTACTAATTATACTTTGGGGAATTTTTCTTTAATTAATCTATTATCTATCACTGACCGATGCTTTTCAATTTCAAAGACAAAAAGAGAACATAAGATTATTTTAACTTTTAATTAAATATTACATCAGATTTTTTTAAAATTATTATTAAACGAAATTTAAACAAAGCAATAAATATGAACTTTATAATCCAAAATAAATGATTAAAATTATACAAAATTATATAACTAAAAGAAATCTAAATTATACTATTTTATCCCTATTTATTGCCTTTAATTTGAGATCGAAATGTGTGCGTGCTTATGCTAAATTCTACATATATTTATACATTTTTTATATTGCCACACACACAATTCGATACCAAAAAGTTTAAATTTGGGCGGGATAGACCGGTCAGTGAGAGACGACAGAAAAAGGTGAAACTTAAGATTCGAATACAAATCTTACTGTTTCAATGTACAGGACATAATCCCTTTAATACATAGGCAAGGATGGTCAGACATCTCTATAATGTAATAACTGAAACACAGCCTTGTTATATACCTGTGGCTATATATATGTAATATAGGGTATATGAACATAGACTTTCACATCACCCACCTCTCTCCACTTTATCTAATAACACTGATACACCTAAACACATATATGCTGAAAAGATAAATAATCACCAATATACGTATTTCATGCTAAACCAGCAATCATCAGTTGGTCCAGACTATCATCTTTACACACATATATAGTATAAGTGCTCAGATATATATTAAGATAGACTATCCTCATAGTTTAATGGACAGGCTTCAATCCACTCCACACTCCAACTCTTCAACCGTCCATCCAATTGAAAATCTGATGATGGAAAGCTCAAAGGCCATCCTGAGGCTGAGATTATTGTCACACCATGTTGACCTAAGGTCAATCTGAACCCCACATGTACAGGACATAATCCATTTAATACATATGCAAGGATGGGCAGACATCTCTATAATGTAATAATTGAAACACAGGCTTGTTATATACCTGTGGCTATATATATGTAATATAGGGTATGTGAACACAGACTTTCACACCACCCACCTCTCTCCACTCTATCTAATAACACTGATACGCCTAAACACATATATGCTGAAAAGATAAATAATCACCAATATACATATTTCATGCTAAACCAGCAATCATCAGTGGGTCCAGACTATCATCTTTACACACATATATAGTATAAGTGCTCAGATATATTAAGATAGACTATCCTCATACTTTAATGGACAGGCTTCAATCCAATCCACACTCCAACTCTTCAACCGTCCATCCAATTGAAAATCTGATGATGGAATGCTCAAAGACCAGCCTGAGGCCGAGATTATTGTCATACCAATGTTGACCTAAGGTCAATCTGAACCCCACATGTACAGGACATAATCCATTTAATACATATGCAAGGATGGGCAGACATCTCTATATTGTAATAACTGAAACACAGGCTTGTTATATACCTGTGGCTATATATATGTAATATGGGGTATATGAACACAGACTTTCACACCACCCACCTCTCTCCTCTCTATCTAATAACACTGATATACCTAAACACATATATGCTGAAAAGATAAATAATCACCAATATACGTATTTCATGCTAAACCAGCAATCATCAGTTGGTCCAGACTTTCATCTTTACACACATATATAGTATAAGTGCTCAGATATATATTAAGATAGACTATCCTCATAGTTTAATGGACAGGTTTCAATCCACTCCACACTCCAACTCTTCAACTGTCCATGTACATGTAGGGTTCAGATTGACCTCAGGTCAACATGGGTGTGACAATAATCTCTGCCTCAGGGTGGCCTTTGAGCATTCCATCATCAGATTTTCAATTGGATGGACGGTTGGAGTGTGGAGTGGATTGAAGCCTGTCCATTAAATTATGAGGATAGTCTATCCTAATATATATCTCAGCACTTATACTATATATGTGTGTAAATATGATAGTCTGGACCAACTGATGATTGCTGGTTTAGCATGAAATACGTATATTGGTGATTATTTATCTTTTCAGCATGTATGTGTTTAGGTGTATCAGTGTTATTAGATAGAGTGGAGAGAGGTGGGTGGTGTGAAAGTCTGTGTTCATATACCTTATATTACATATATATAGCCCCAGGTATATAACAAGCCTGTGTTTCAGTTATTACATTATAGTGATGTCTGCCCATCCTTGCATATGTATTAAATGGATTATGTCCTGTACATGTGGGGTTCAGATTGACCTTAGTTCAACATGGGTGTGACAATAATCTCGGCCTCCGGGTGGCCTTTGAGCATTCCATCATCAGATTTTCAATTGGATGGACGGTTGAAGAGTTGGAGTGGATTGAAGCCTGTCCATTAAACTATGAGGATAGTTTATCTTAATATATATCTGAGCACTTATACTATATATGTGTGTAAAGATGATAGTCTGGACCAACTGATGATTGCTGGTTTAGCATGAAATACGTATATTGGTGATTATTTATCTTTTCAGCATATATGTGTTTAGGTGTATCAGTGTTATTAGATAGAGTGGAGAGAGGTGAATGGTGTGAAATTCTGTGTTCATATACCCTATATTACATATATATAGCCATAGGTATATAACAAGCCTGTGTTTCAGTTGGACATGAATATAATGTTTATAATATAATCTTCATATAATATTTTTTTAGAACTTGGAAATTGTCTAACCTTTCGCGCGCAATAATCTGTTTTCAATTCTGAGTCATTTAACTAATCATAATGAATAATAACGCTTCTATTTATAATATTATTAAACTAACAACATTTATATTTAAAGAATCGATTCCCAAATACGTATTAACTGGTAGAATTCGCCCTTCAGGCACTTGCAAAAAAGGAATGGATTAATTATGTGAAAGTTCATGATCTTTTTAAAATAGAAATTTAGAGACAAATTCAAAGCAGCAAATTTGGCAAAATTCATCCACAGTAAAAGTTTTTAATTGACTTTAAGAATCATGAATTTAAAATGAAACCCAAACTCGTGAGCAATTGCTATTTAATATAAACAAAACTTTATTGATAAGTTTTAAATAAAGCCCACCCTTTTTCCAAGTAAAACAATTATTTTCCTTTTTACTCGTGAATTTAGTGATTTTGGCATAATAAAGAAAATAAATTATATCTATACATTAAACAAAATACATGAAATCTTAATGGAATCACACACATTTATATATATAATTTAATTAAGCGTGAAAGGTAAGTTAAAATACATGATATTAATAAAAGATTACTGAGAGAGAGTTTAAAAGCAAAATTAGCAGAAGCTTATAAAATAATATATAAATTAAGATATGGAGGTTGAACTATAGATTACAAATTACAAAAGTATTGACTTATGAAGGCATTTCTACGTTAAAAGGTTACCTAAGGAAAAAAACAGCATAGCGGCATCATTAGCAATCAGCAGTTAGAAGCAATCATGTTGTATGGTCAGCTAGATGGAACATGGCAGTGACAGGCAGACAGGTCTTTGAGAGAAGAAGAAAAAGGTGCTTGATTCCACTACTCACGCTTCATCGCACAGGATTTGCATTGGCTTCTTAAAGTTAAGGTCTTGAAACGCTGACGAAAATCTCAACTCACTGAAAGATAACTAAATCTGAAAGTCTAAAAACTGAAAATGAAAATCACCGACTGACTATAAAAGGTCCTATGCGCTCTTTTTATACACTATCTCTATAATCCCTTTACAAACAATATTTAATTAACATGTTTTTTATACAGATAAGGCTCGAAATACCATTTTTAGCTATTTTAAATCATTGGACAACAACTGATAAACGATTTGTTGTCGATCTTAATTGCGATTGACAATTTTAATTAAAGGCAACAAACTGAATTTAAACAAAGATTATTTTAGCATTTCGAGCCTCCCCATTTTCTTTGTTGTTACATTCCAACAGTTTAATTAAATACTTTAAATCAAAATACATATAGATATAACAAAAAAAATTTACAATTATATACAGAAAATGTTTAGTTGTCAGCAATAAACCTTAATAACATTATTGCTTCATTCATATATATATACTCATCATGCACACTACTGTTTTACTTTACTATAAATAAAGATTAATTTTACTAATCTTTCTAATGATTCGGCATACAGTGTGTGAGTGAATAGCATATATTTATAGCAAGATCTGAATCGTGGACTCCTAGGAGGTTAGTATAGATGGCGAAACATGAAGCATCGATGATGATTAGACATCGATTGCTTCAATATATGGATATGATAAAATAGTACAGTAATAAGTTGAGAGAAAAAAAAAATACGACAAATGGAGATAATTCAAGAGAGTATGCATATGAGAAAATGTTTATACATGAATATATAATTTTTTATCATTTGATATTTTTTTAAAATCATGACAAATTTATACTTAAGGAGAAGTACTGCATATTGATGGCAGCTTATTATTAAAAATAACCGAGTTTGATCACTAATGTTACCATATGGGAAATGATACAAAGTCAGTCAGGAATAGTTTTGTTAGCAATTATTTCTGGTACTAATTCAGGAATGGCATGTTTGATCTGCTATAATAAATAATTATTCAAATGTCTTCATTGTTTAAAAACTCCAAGCATCATAAGTGCCAAAACTGGAATAAATTCAGGAACCTTGCACTCCAAACTTTAATACTACCATTGTATCAACCCATGCAAGACTTTCGATCTGCTATTATATATATATTATCATTAACAACAGTCAACATGACTTCTGCTACCATCGATAGGCTCACATTTAAAAGGATATGGGGAAAATTAACATACTACTTTGATATAATTCACGGGACATTAGGTTATATTGTATTTGCTAAAATCTGGGAATTGTAGATGTTATAATAATTATGACATGAGATTATTTAAATCTTTTGTTATAGCCCTGAAGACTTTATTTTTGATTTTATTTTTTAACCACATGTTTTTTTTAATAAAATAGAAAAAAATAAAAAATAGCTTTTCCATTAAACAGATCCTTGTCAAGCATTTTCAAAGCTTAGAAAATGAAAATGCAAGGAATGGAAATATATATTCTAGAAAAGGATATGGGATACAATTTCAGTACGATGATCCTGCCATTTGTCAAAGTATAGGGAAGTAGACAAAGAAATGATTTAATAGAAATATAATTTTGCATATATGAGTATATTAATAAAGTTTGAGGGCAAAAGTAAAAGATTGTACCACAAATATGGGGAAAAAAAGTATGTTGAAAATTATTAAAAAGTATATAAATAAAATGAATGTCAAGGTGTTTATGATTATTAACCAATAGTAGTTTCCTATTAAATGATTGGATAGAGTTCTGCATCTCCAATCATCTGTCTCATTTAGCAATTTAATCATCAAACTTATCGCAGTGAGTTCTGTGATAATTAATGCCAAATAATATTTAGTCTCCCCCATGGAGATTCATCAGATAATGGATATCTAGTTATTATTACGAAGTTCCCCATTTTAATCTGGTTCATTACGCAGAAGGTTGACTACTAATGAAAAAAACTAAAAAATATATTTTTTATAACATGATGCAGCTTTCAGTCGCTGGTGGGAAAGGGATTAGATTCGATTAAGTTTCCCTATATCTTTTTAATTTGTGATTTCATGGTTTGGGGGATAATATTTTTTTTTTGGGGGGGGAGGGGGCTCGTCAACCTGTCACTTTAGTTTTCGTACATCACTTGACCTCCTGAGCAACTGATCATGCAAATTAATATTTATTCTTCTAGTTATATATATTTCTCTGTTATTCTATCTGATAAACGAATTTTCATCTTATCTATCAATCTTTTTTTTGTCTTAAATATTTATGCAATCTTTTTATTTTCTTTAAGTAATCAAAAAAGAATAAAGTAAACTTTACAATTAATGTGAAATAAATGTTTTGCATTATCTCTTAAAAATAAAAATTATTAGTATTTGTTTTGCACTAGTGGTAAGTGTAAAGCAGATATTGATGTCATTCTTATCTATGTATAATGGGTTCTCAAATTAAATATACTGGAACGTGTCTGAGATATAGGTGTCATGTTTGTGTTAATGAAAGTGTTGTAAAGTATGTAAGTCGCAATAAATGCTTTGTTTATTTCAGAGATTCCTTAAGTGATTTTGTAAATCATCTTTGGTTTTTAACTTTTTCATTATTGTTCTTGCAATAAAAATTGCATTTATTCTATATATTTCGAATTGATTTTTCACCCCTTTTGTTTTGATATTTTAAGCAAGAAATGACATATTTAAATTGGAAATAGAAAATTATTTATCTACATTTAAAATTACTAACACACGTATATATATTTAATGCGAACGAATATTATTTTTGTAGCGAGTACTACTTAAATTGGGAGTAGAAAATTATCTGAATTTTTTATAAGGGATTTGAACTCAGACTTTCAAACTCCCCACAACTGTTCACTCCATCTTATACAATTGACACACATGAACACATACATGTGAAAAAGATAAATGATCTCCAATATGCATATTTCGTGCTGAACTAGCACTCATCCGTTGGTCCAGATCATCATCTCCCCCACACATATAATTATATAATCACATTATATATATATATAATACGAACGGATATTATATTTATTGGAGTACTATTTTTCCCCACATCAATATTTTTATTCTCTTTCATCAAAATTTTAATTAAAATCTTTTTGTGAGAGTCAGATAAAAAATAATTTTCCAACTTAATATTATAATTTACATAAGTAGATTTTCCCTTTAATATTGGATATATGTAATTTTATAATTTAAACATTTGTAAAGAGAAATAAAAGTTGAAAACATAGTAAAATTATTGATATTCATTAATTATTTATGCATATAGATATAATCAGGAGTGAAGACAAAAAAATGAATGATGTCGAAATCATATAAGAAATAATAGTTCAATAGTTAATCATCTGAAGTTATCAGTAAATGAGTGGCAAAATTTGCCACAGAAAAGAATACCAATAATCTGTTTCTCATGGCTTAATAATTTTTATCATCCAAACAAAATTGTAATGGGGGGGGGGGGATAAACACATTTTTATAAATTCGTGCCTTTATTGGTTTATGATTACATGATTGAAGTAATATTTTTTTATTAAAAAAAAATTAAATACTAGTATATATACGCAAGATAGATATAATTAGAGAGAATTTGAACCCAGACTTTCAAACTCCCTTTAGTCATCCACTCTATCCTATACAATCATTATACACGATGGCATACATGTGAAAAAGATAAATGAATGATCTCCAATATACATATTTCGTGTTGAACCAGCCCTTACTAGTTTTTCCGGATCATCATCTACGACACACATATATATAATCAGTGATCGAGTTATATTAAAGATAGCAAAACTTCAAACTTTAGCAGATAGGCTTTAATCTTCTCCACTCTCCAACTTGTTAGCTATCCATTTCATTGAAAATCTGATGAGGACATGTTCAAAGCCCTTGTTTGCCAATTTTGTTGTACCCATGTTGACCATAAGTCCTTCTGATATGTAGGATCTTAAGACCATTTAAATACACAGAATACAGGCTGAATTGTAACATTTAATTACAAATATAGATAAGCTAGATATAGTTTAGAGGAGATTTGAACCCAATCTTTCAAGCTCCCTTCAGACATTCAATCCATCCTATACAACTTATATACATGATAACTTACACTGAAAAAAGTAAGCGATCTCAATAAACATTTTTTATGCTAAACCAGCATTCATCACTTGATCTGGATCATTATCTCCCACACATATATAATCAGTATTCAGTTTATATTAAGATAGCAGATGGATAGGCTTCAATCTTCACTACCCTCTCAATGAAATGAATGGTTGGAGAGTGGAGAAGATTGAAGCCTCTCCATCAAAGTTTGAAGGTTTGTTATCTTAATATAAATCGAACACTGATTATATATGTGTGTGGGAGATAATGATCTGGGCCAACTGATGAGTGCTGGTTCAGCATGAAATATGTATATTGGAGATCATTTATCTTTTTCACATGTGGTCATGTGTATTGGTTGTATAGAATGAAGTGGATGACTGAAGAGAGCTTGAAAGTGTGGGCTGAAATTCTCTACAATTATGTCTAGCTTAAGTATATATACTACACTTGTATTTGAATGTAACAGATTCTATATATTTTAAATGATCTTAAGATCTTATATATGAGCGATCATAATGACTTATAGTCAACATGGATGCAAACACAAAATTGGAAAACAAGGGCTTTGAATATGCCATCTATCTATTTTGTATAAAATTAATTATAACCCATTAAAACAATACAGAATTTTTAAGGCAGAAAAAAAACATGTATAAATGTGTAATATATAATTTTCCATTCATTTGTCATTAGCCAATTATTAATTAAATTAATTGATGTTTTATATATATTCATACAATTATTTTTATTGTAATTAATGTAATTGGTTTCGTATTCCTTCTATTAGGTTCTTTAATATTCTTAAAAGATTTTATATTTTTTACACAATTTATTTTATTTCTGTATTTTAAATAAAGAATACATGAGGCAAATCTATCATCTCTTCTATTAATTGCATTATTTTGTTCTTTTGCTCTTTCATCTGATTGTTTCCCTGTATGTCCATAGTAACCCATACTTCAACTTCCACAAGTAATTTTATATACAATTCTCTTTTTATATTTCACATCAGCTCTTATTTTATAATTACCTATTAATTTATCAAGATTTTTACTATTTGATCATGCTATGTTAATACTTTAATTTATATATATTTTTCGTAATGTATAATAAATCTTAGGAAGTATGAAAGTTTTGTCCAGTTTTATTATTCTTAGAGCTTCTATTTTCATTTACAATACAATTATTAATATTTAAATCAAGCGGTTTATAATTAAAAAGTATATTTTCAATACTCTTAGGGTTATATCCGTAATTAGTGTATAATTCAATAAATTGTTTCTTTTGTAAAGTAGCTATATTTTTGTCTTTGTTATATCTATCATTTTTATGTTTAAAATTTTGGATAACTGCCATCTTTTTTATCCATGCCTTTTATAAATCTATAGAAATTATCTTTCTTAATTTATCTTCTTTAATCAAATGTTTTAATATAATTTTGTTATCATTATCCATATTAATCTCTATATCTAAATACTGTACTTTATTTTAAAATCAAATTCCATTTTCGTAAATTTTATATTGTATATATTATTATTAAATTCTTTTAAATATTTTTTATAGCTCTTTTGTTACCAATTATTAAAGTATCGTCAACATACATAGAATAATGTGTTATTTCTTGATTTATTTTTTAAAACTATTTTTATTTCCAATTGATGACATTAACCCATTACTCATCCTTTATGTATACATCCAATATTCATTATTCGCACGATCACCATCTTATACTAGCACATAATTGTTGTAAACAAAGGCAAAACTCTCCACACAGCAGTGCCACCCTGTGCCAACCAGAGCAATCAATGGATGCCAGAAGGCTTGTGCATAAAATCCCTATCTACTGCCTACTCATCCAATATCCCCAGACTAGTTTCTGGCTTGTGGCCTTCATCAGTGAGAAGCCTTTGATCTGAGAGCACTGCACCTAGATCTTAGGATCTAATGCAACCCTCCAGCAGCCACCTTTTAACTCTACTTTACTACAAAACTATGAGAATGAAATTGAAAACAATAATATTTTCAATCTAAGCTCAATAGCTTATAAGTCAGTTGGGTCTGAACTCAATTCAGCACCCATACATTTTTGGTGTCTTTGGCTCTTAAACAACCATAGCCACCATTATCCTATTAGGCAGGATTGGTGTTAGTCCACCAAATATCACACGATCACCATCTCATACTAGCACATAATTGTTGTAAACAAAGGCAAAACTCTCCACACAGCAGTGCCACCCTGTGCTAACCAGAGCAATCAATGGATGCCAGAAGGCTTGTGCGTAAAATCTCTATCTACTGCCTACTCATCCAATATTCCCAGACTAGTTTCTGGCTTGTGGCCATCATCAGTGAGGAGCCTTGAATCTGAGAGCACTGCACCTAGGTCTTAGGATCTAATGCAACCCTCCAGCAGCCACCTTTTAACTCTACTTTACTACAAAACTATGAGAATGAAAACAATAATATTTTCAATCTAAGCTCAATAGCTTATATGTATGGGTGCTGAATTGAGTTCAGACCCATATGACTATATAAGCTATTGAGCTTAGATTGGAAAATATTATTGTTTTCAATTTCATTCTTGTAGTTTTGTAGTAAAGTAGAGTTAAAAGGTGGCTGCTGGAGGGTTGCATTAGATCCTAAGATCTAGGTGCAGTGCTCTCAGATCCAAGGCTCCTCACTGATGATGACCACAAGCCAGAAACTAGTCTGGGGATATTGGATGAGTAGGCAATAGATAGGGGTTTTATGCACAAGCCTTCTGGCATCCATTGATTGCTCTGGTTGGCACAGGGTGGCACTGCTATGTGGAGAGTTTTGCCTTTGTTTAATATTCATTATTGTATTTAAAATATAAGCTATTATGTATTAATGTTAAACCTTCTATAATATTTATTATATTTACAGCATTAATGTACATAAATTCTGTATTAATATTTCTATACTTTTAATTCTTAGAATACTAGGATACATTTTCTCATTATCCATTGTAAAAATACCTTGGTTTTTATTCAGTTGTATTTTATTTAATTTATTTATGATTGAATCTGTATTTTTAATGCAAAATTTCCCATAACCAATAATATTTGCTATCCATTTGCTTAAACATTTACAAAATTTCTGTAGAATGAAATCACTAAAATTAAATAATAATTTCAATAGATTATTTTCTTTATGAGTTTTTACCTTAGTAAATATATACGAATTTTTATAAAAAGAATACAAAATTTTTTATTGATTTATACTTATAATTTTATGTATAATATTAATAGGATCTTTTGATAATTTATCATATTCTTTTTTTATTTTATATTCTATTCTTTCTATAGTATAATCCTTAGAATACAAAATAACATAGACTACATAATAGCTTATATTTTAAATACAATAATGAATAGTGGAGTATACATAAAGAGTGGGTAATGAGGTTTGCAATTAGTTGGTTAATGTCAACAATATTTATTGATGAATTGGAAATGAAAATAGTTTAAAAAAAGAATAATAAATCAGTAAATAACACATTATAGATATGTTAATAATATTTTTATAATTGGCAACAAAAGAGTTATAAATAATATTTATAAAGAATTTACTAATAATATATACAATATAAAATTTACAAAAATGGAATTTGATGTTAAAATAAAGTATTTAGATATAGAGATTAATATGGATAATGATAACAAAATTATATTAAAACATTTCATTAAAGGAGATAAATTAAGAAAGATAATTTCTATAGATTCACAACAGGCATAGATGCAAAAGATGGCAGTTACTAAAAATTTTAAACATAAAAATGATAGATATAATGTACATAAAAATATAGCTATTTTACAAAAGGAACATTTTATTGGATTATACACTAATTATGGATATAACCTTAAGAATATTGAACATATACTTTTTAATTATAAACCTTCTAATTTAAATATTAATAAAAAATGGATAAAACTTTCATACTTCCCTAAGATTTCTTATATGTTATTAAAAAATAAAAATTATATAAAGTATTAACATAGGATGATCAAATACTAAAAATCTTGATAAATTAATAAGTAATTATAAAAAAAGAGATGACATGAAATATAAAAAGGGAGTTGTATATAAAATTACCTGTGGAAATTGCATTATGGTTTATTATGGATATATAGAGAAACAATTAGGTGAAAGAGCAAAAGAACATAAAAATGCAATTAATAGAAGAGTTGGTAGATCTGTCTTATATATTCAGTATTTAAAATACAAACATAAAATAGATTGTGTAAAAATATAAAAAAACCCATTAAAGTATATTAAAAAACCTAATAGAAAGAGATATATGAAACCAATTACATTAATTACAATAAAAATAATTGTATGAATATATATAAAACATCAATTAATTTAACTAATAATTGACTAATGGTAAATGAATGGAAAATTATATGGGTAAGGCGTATCTGTTGAAGGTTTTAGCTTTCACGTTATTGCAATATTATCTGTTTACGCTTAATAAATTTGATATATTTACATTTGATAATATACATTTGTACAGTTTTTTTCTGCCTTAAAAATATTATATTGTATTAATGAATTATAGTTAATTTTATATAAAACAGATAGATGCCACTCTGTATGCACAATTATAAAATAGTTCAAGTACATTGAAAAGGGCAAAAATTAATATTTGCTGAAAAGAGCTTTTATGAGTGTAATTGTTATTATATATATATATTGCTGTTATATAAAGATATATCACATTATATGATTTATTTAAATATACATAAAAGCAGCATAATGGATGAAACTTCTTTCCATTTTTGATGATTATATATATTAAATAATAATAATGAAATATTTATTCATATAAAAATAAGTAGCAATTATGAGCAAAAAATAGGACAAATATCCTAAAACTTGAATAACTATTTTATGAATAAAATTATATATTATTTATTTAGAGATTATTGTTTATTTTCTTATTTGTCTTCACTTTTTAAAATTGTTTAGTGCTTAGCAAGCTTGTAGGAAGTTAATTTGTTATAAATATTTTGAACCGTATATATGTAAAATTCATATTTTTTTAAGTATAATTTTCTTCATTGTACTTCAGAACCATTTATTATGATTGTAAATAATCAATGAGCAACAAATAATAGTGCTATTATATCTATACTTCAAATTAATTTCTGGCATATGATCTTCTTTAGTTGGACTTGTGTACTTAATGGATCTCACACATTTTGCTTCTTTTATATTATTAACATTTATGTTATAAAAATAAAATATTTGATAGTGGTACTGTTATTGCATTTTAGACAAAAAATGAGGTACTTTGGATTGATAACACCATTGATCTTTGTAGTTACATGAATATAACTTTAGTTAAACTTTTACTCAATAGATTTGAATGCATGTAATAGTCCTATACATCTGACACTAAACCAGTAAGTATAAATAGTATTGACTTTAGTTTTAAGCTAACTGTAAGCCTTCTTTCACCCTTTGGCCAGAATGGTATAATTTTAAAAAAATAACATTTTTATTTATTTATAAATAAAATAATTCATTCATTCATGATGTACACAGTTGTTCCCTATGGAAAAAATCATTGGTTGTCTCCAAGACGCCTGCAATGCCATCTGTGAATCAATATAGATGTTGTGTCTATTTACGATTTTAAAAAAATTAAAGTGCTAGCATATGTGCGTATAAATAAATCGGAGATTTTGATGAATTGTTTTCTATTTCCATTTTCACAAAAGATTTCCTTTTCTTAAACATTAACAATATATCATTTGGAGATATCTTTCTAATGAAATTTGTAAATTAATTTCGGTTTTGATTTGAATGTTCATGTATGAATTATGTCCTGCTTTTTGTCTCCACAAATTTTTCCTAATTAATTTTAAGACTTTTTTTTTTAAAAAAAAATAATAATAATCAAAAAATCGAGCTTTTATGATGAATTTTGGGCGAGAATATGTTTTAAATAAAATTTCTGAGATGTGTTTTTAAATAATTCTTGGTAGTCAATATTTAGACATTAAAATGTTTATTAATTAACCAAAAGTATAAAGTGTAACGATATATAAATATGTCGTTACATTAATTTAAAATAAAAACTTAAAAGTTCGCAAATAAAAGTAAAAAACTAAACGCTAAAATTAAAATGTTTGTTAAACGTATATACATTCGCACAGATGCCAAACTTTAAAAATATTTTTTTAAAAAAAAAAACAAATAAATAAGTATTTGAACGTACTTTTTTATAAAACAAAAAGTATAAGATTTAAAAATAAAAACAGGTATTAATTAATTCTTGTAATCTGTAAATGGAAATGATTGTTTATAAATTGTTTGAAAAGCAAGCTAGCCGTGGGCTCTTGTATAATTAAAATGATCTGATGAAAGATAGATAAGAAGAAAAGAGAAATTAGCTTGACCAATGGAAGCACTGAGCCTTGGCTCGGACCCTAACGAAAGTGATGGATTAGTGACGTTTTGTTGATTGGATCTGTGTGGATAATATAAAAAGGGAAATACAGTTTTTTCGGGCAGTTCCAGTATTGTGTGTTTGAGAGGTGGTAGGACGCACATACCACACTCTATTTAAAAAGGAAAAATGAAAAGACTGTGATACCTTGAACCAGCTATTGCCATCTCCAGAACATTATCTTCCAATGGAGGCATCGCGGGAATTAAAAGCAGAAACCTGGACTTTTCTACCGTGAGCTATGAACTTTACAAATTAACAACAACCAAAAAAAGTAATTAAGAACTTTCGTCAGTGATTTTTTTTTTTTAAAGATTCAGCTAATTTAAATTTTAAAATGAACTCTTATTTGATTTTCAAATTAATAATTGATTGTTTAAATTTATATAGTTAAGTTTTGCTAAAATCATTTCCATTTTATTATTTTATTTGTAGTAATATTTATTGTAGAAATTATTAAATACATTACGTTTAAGTTGGGTATAGGCGTTGCATAGATTCGTTAGCGGTTGATTATGTTGTGGTTTTCACATTCGATTAGAATATATGGGTCAACGATATCACTGCAAGCATCTTACGATGAATGCTAATGGGATTTGTATATTCCCTATGCAAGTGACGTTTATCGATGACTTTGTATTTTGATCGGTTGTGTTTTAATTTGGAATGTTTTCGACCGTGGAATCTGTGCAGCTGATCTGTACTCAACATTTTAAAGCAAATTTATAAAAATAATCTGTGCGAACGTATTTAAATGTTAAATTTAAGTCGGGCGTGAATGGCTATATAGTTTTGTAAAGTTATATTAAGGGAGGGTAATCTTAGGTTATTCGTTTCGTGGTTGAATTGGCTCAATGGATTGGATATATTTGTGTAATTAGTAGATGTAGTATGAAGTCCGCTACGGGCAGGATTGCAAATTGGCTCAATGGATTGGATATATTTGTGTAATTAGTAGATGTAGTATGAAGTCCGCTACGGGCAGGATTGCATATATACGCCACACACCTTCTGTTTGCCTATGGATGGGTTTGTAAGTCGGCAGAAGACCGCAGTCCATTCCTATGGAGTTTTTTGTTTATTGTTCTACTTGCCAACAGATGTAACATCCCTGTTGGTGGAGAGTCAATGTCTTCTCTAATTCTACTTACTGTTCAGATATCCATTCCCGACAGTATAGTATTTTGTGTTGTCGTATCATGCTACATTGAATACATGAATGTATCAGATGGATTGGCGCCAGTTGATTGCGAAATTTGTTGCCTAAGGTTAAATCAGGGAAGAATATTTTCTTTTCAAATGCAGATCTATGTAGTCTATTCATACTTGACTATCTAAATAAAATATTAAACTCATTGAAACTTAGTTAAATGTAAATTAAAAGTTAATATAAAAATCTAAAATGTTAAACTTATT
Source organism: Epiperipatus broadwayi (assembly GCA_028023455.1). Taxonomy (NCBI): domain Eukaryota; kingdom Metazoa; phylum Onychophora; class Udeonychophora; order Euonychophora; family Peripatidae; genus Epiperipatus; species Epiperipatus broadwayi. The sequence continues at coordinate 798,510 of JAQFVV010006515.1, read as the reverse complement.
CCTCAAAATTTAAGTGTTATTTTATATGTGCGTAAATAAATATTTTTATGTGTTAATTTCTGGCAGTGGCTTTTATTCTTTTATATTTAAGATATAAAATTTACTAGATTTTTATCTCTGCGTCTCCGCTGAGCTAGTGACTTGGGCTAACGATCGGAATATTTAAATAAAGTGGAATCTTAACAGCGCGTATCTGCCTACTTTATAAATTTTTCTAGGCTCAAATGCCTAGATGGCGCCCTGGTAGTTGCAGATATTGTTTTTGCGGTTAGATTCGATCTTCACTTTCATTTCGATCGTTATAAAAGATATATTTATTTTTTTAAATCCCCACATAATCTTCTAACCAAAGAGAAACAATATTATATTGTAATAATATTTTTAAGAAATGATTCTCTTAAGTCTATTATTTACATCGTATTAAAATTTAAAAACATAAGGCACAAGTTTCATTTAAGTTAAGAACTTGTACTACATGTAGACAAAAAATAAATAACCGTTAAGCAGTTTGCTGCGGGGCAAAGACATTGTCAATAATTCTTATTGAGCAGCTATAACGAAGAGGTATTAGCCATCGGACTTTCTAAATGTTAGTGAAATGTTTTATTCTTTATTCAATAGATACCTATTTACTGATCAATGCGAAATATTTAGCTGTTTTAATGGAGAAAAAAAAACCTATGCCTGATTAGTACTGTTTGGGAAAAAATTCGTTTTACTCAGATTCGAATTTGAATTTAGCTCAAACATAATAAGCCGATGCATTGCCGTATAGGAGATGAAAGAAATATATATATAGTGTGTGTGATAAAAAATATAAATAAAGATAATATAGTTTTATAAAACCATTAAATCATTACTTATATATTTCTCAGATCCCAAGATACTTCGAACAAATGTGTAAACTTAAAACCTCAATGGTGATTAAGTAGTCATTATAGACAAGATATTTACATCCTCTCTTGAGAAGAGCAGATAAATTTATTAAACTAATTGTGGTATTGCACTAAAAACATTTGCGCTGAATTATATGTCAAGTGTATATCTTTCCATTAAGAACAAGATAAAGCTTTCATTGCGTAAATCCTAACACAGAGGGGATCTATTTCAATAACATTAAACTTTACAATAGTCTAGTGAGACTAATAACAGAACAGTATGCATATATTAGTAGAAACTTATCTGAAAAATAAAAGTTGTCAGTATGTAAAACAAAAGCAGTCCTTCGATGCCACAAACAAACAAACAAAAAATCAAAGAAAAGTGTTAACTATTACTTTAAAAAATAAAAAGATTTACTTAATGTAATTGAAAGTTTAAAAGTTAATAGTCCTAAAAAAAAAACTACCCCTTCCTCTTACTCATGGACACAAAGTTCAAATATTTGAGGTAATAAAAATTTGGATCCAAGTTTTATATTTTAGCTTATAAATCAAAATTATTCAAAAATCGCCGCTAATATAGAAATTTCATACTTTCGAAGTATTTATTTAGCATTTAAGAAAACATGGTAGTCAATTAAAAGCGGTATCAATAAAAGTCCATTTTTTACATGGTTAACAAATTGGCTTTATTACGAGAAAGTGGCTTTTTTTGCAAATTTATTTAAATAATTTTTTAAGAATCTGATTTGTGAATTTAAAGTATTGGAATTTAGTAAATAAGTTAATAAATCAATATATATATATATGACCCCTGGTTTATGGTATGCGCGTCCACCTCATATTTTCATAACCCCGATTTGAACCTGGGCCAGGTGATTCTTGAAAATATTTTAGATTACAAATAGCCTTAGGATTTTTTTGCAAATAGGTTATTCATAACCATCAAAATAAAGCGTTCAGTATATATGAGTTAATAAATCACTATATATGAATTAATAATTAACTAACTATTTTTAGTTAGAGACTAATAGTTCCAGATTAATCTCATTTGTTCAGATAATGGAGTATGAAAATAAAAAAGACGATTGTAATATGATGCAGTCTCACTACATAACTAGCATGTAGACATATATATATATAATTTTGTATGTTAAAATGAAAATAATCCTATTTTTGAGATCAAAAATGATAAAAAACAACAACATGCATGGTGAGAGGGTTAACTCTCCCACACTTTGACAGACCCACTGCTCTTCCTTTTTACATTTTTTGATTTTAGTGTTAAATTGTTATTTTACTTCAGAATTTAATAAATGAGGCTTGATTTGGGAAAAATATACATTTAGAAATTTAAAAAATTCTAAAAAATCATCTCACCTTTGAAAATATTGAACAAAGGATGTTTTCATCATTGAATGGTCAACAAGAGCAAAATGACTTAGAAAACTAATATAAAAAAATTGGATTGAAATTTGTTTTTAAAATGTGAACAAATAAATGTTAGTTGATAGTTCCTGGTAAATCTGTCAAATTCTGCTTTAAAACATCCCTTTTAATTTAAAGTAAAATATTAATAGTTTTAAATACCTACTAAACAGCAAAGTCTTATTCTAGCTTTTTTTTTTAATTGTAAATTTTGAGGCATGTTAGAGTAGTTAAAAACAGCCATTAAACAATCTGTTGCAGAGTAAAGAACTTTTTTTTCTTCGACTAAAGAAAGGAGCAATGAAGAGGAGGATAATAGACACCAGGTTTGCAAGTTGCTGCATGACTGTTTTTCTGAGTGGTTTTTCACCATTATTTTACTGGCTAGATAAAAATAGCTAAATGCTTATTTAGGAACCAATATTTAGTTATTGACCATGGACGTAATAGGAAGGTATCTATCAGTACACCACAAAGTATTTCTATTCTGGAATAGTTATGTTTATTAGAATTATATATGCAACTTTATTATTGGCTCTTATTCTCTCACATATGTTTATTTGATTTTATTAAAAATCGAATGATATTTATACTACTGGCCAATTCTCTTGCACACTGTTTTGAAAACTTTTTTTTTTTTTTAAAGATGCATATATAAATGGATTTAGTCATTAAAATTCTTTGCCTAAAGAAGATCTGCACAAAACTAGATTTAGATCTCAAATCAATATAATTCATAAAATAGATAAATAATAATGGCAAACACTACTTATATCTGTTTAAGTGTAGAAATATTAGCCATAGATAAAGGTAGACATAGAGTGTTTTTATGTAATGTTTTTTTAAATAAATAGCAGTTAAGATATGGCGTATTGATCTATTATTTATATGTGTTTCTGACAGTTTATATATATAAATAAAGAAGTTTTTAAGAAAATTTGTTTGCATTGAAGTGTATATGAAAGAAGTGTTATAAGCAATATTTATATATTGTTTGCAAATCATGAAAAACTAACAATTGTAAATATATATGCATTCTCACCTTTTTTTTTCCTCATATGTCAAGCCGTCGGCCGGGCGCGAACCCGGGACAACTGCCTTATTTACTGCTTGGAAAGCAGTTGCGCTAACCTCTCGACCACCAATGCTTGACTGCATTATCGTCTTTGCTGGATAACGTAAAACAGATTACAATTTTGTAAAGATTTTTATTCTGCAGATGATTAATAATAATTAAAAAATGATATTTGCTTTAATCATAATTTTGTATTTAAATTAAACAAATAAATACAGTTTATTAACTAGTGTTACTGAACTTTAATTCAGTAAAAAAAATATATGGCCTTCCAATAAATTAAAAAAATTGTAATTTGAGATGTGTTGTTTAATTAATTTCAATTTCGAGTTCATTTTTGTTTGCTTGAAGCTTTTGAAATTTTTCTTTTCATTTTACTTTAGTAGTAAACAATCCTTAAACTAGAAAAAAAATAAATTATTTACTTACTTGGAAAGTTTATCACCTTGATTGTTTATCTCTTTCTGTTCAGTATATATGTACACACAGTATATTAGCAATTTCAGGACCTTGTAATGCAACAATAATACAGCAGCTCGCTATAAGTGCTCGAATGCAGGCAGAGTAAACTTGACATTTTTTTCAGTATCTAATCAGGTTTATACTCCCCTCCCCCTAAGTAGCTAATCCATAATCAAAAACAGCTCCTATCTGATCAGTTTCAACCATTATTATCCACAGAGAGATGAAACTTTTTCCAAATTTAATTCAAGTTTTTTATCACACATCACTTCTGCAAACTTCCTTATTTCATTCAGTTATTTTTGCATGTCGTCTTTTTTTTTTTTATAAACTTTTGAGATGTAATTTAAGCCTTCATCTTTCAATCTATTGACATTTCTTGTAACAACACATTTTTTTATCTCTGCTTGTTATCTCAACCTAATCTTATCTTTATTGTGTTGTCTGTGGCCTCTGTATTGCTTTTGTATTAAGTGGTCCAAGTCTCAAATCCATATGTAAGAACTGATGAAACACAACCATTAAAATTCTTATTTATCAAATGCATAGGCTTTTAAATTGTTTCTTTCAAAAGTGCTTCACTCCAAGTTAAAATTTTATGATTAATTTCACCCACTATGTTTCCATTGGTATTATATTAATAATCGGTAATAGTATGAAAGCTGAACCCTACTGAGTGATGGCGTTCTTTTTCACAAAATGCACATCAATATATCGTTTTAGCGGCCTGAACGTACAGCTGACAGTACAAGAGGTGTTTTTTGAGCCGTAACAGGCCGCCTGAGGATGATGTATTCTATGGTTACGCAACAAAATACTACGCCCATTGCATTGCAACAGTATTCGTCAAGTGAGTGCTCTTGAACTCTCGCTGCAGTCTGATTTGATGGTGGCCATATTTGAAAAAGACGAAACTCTGCAAAAATTCATTGTCGGAAATTTTTTAGAAAGTGTAGTGGAATTAGTATTCCATATTAAGAATTTTCATGTCGTCACACACTCTTCCCAGTGCGTTTGAACTGCACACAACTTTTGAAAAGGTTCTTCTTTTCAGCAGAGTTTTTTCCAATATCACACGCAAATGCCCATTTACACGCGAATCCAGGTGAGAACTGTCAAATGTCATCTGCAAGTTGTCCGAATTGGTCGAAGCTGAGTGAATTGTCGGCCGGCCACACAAGTGGATGCACAATATTGTGTTTCCCCAGAAAGAGAAACTCCTACAAGCATACTTATGTATGTCTGTGTAAGGGAAGCTGTTAGTTCAAAGGCTTCAAAATCCTGTTATAGCTTTGAGGCTTCCCTGTTATTTTATTTGTGTGTTACTTTTGGTTGCTGTTTTTTATTCCCTTATAAATGGTGGTATTTTTTTTTTTTTACTTGTTTTGCTTCACAATTTGTCCAAAGTTTCATTTCTTTTTGATTCAATAAATTATTTTATGAGGAAACTTGTTGATGTTTTTGTTGTTCACATGATTATGAAGTAGATAGGTAATATTTGATAAGTTTCATTAACAGTTAAAGTATATATTATTTTATTATACCAAAAAAAAAAAAGAACAAGTGTTTAAGAGTTTATTCAAAAGGCCCCACCAAATAATAATAATAATAATAATAAAGAACTTTGTGGTAACATAATAAAATGTTCAAAAAGAAAATCCAAAAAGAAGTCAATAATTAAAAATCAAAACAAACCTTCCCTGCCATCCTACCTCCCCTGGCTTAAAAAAAGTATTCTTTAAAAACAAACTGTTTATGTCTTTTTTTAAAATTAAAGGCCCAAAAAATTAAGGAAGAACTTTTCGCTAACATATAAAGCTTTCTGTAGCGTAAAGATTTGAAACAAAAAAAAAAGCCTCATAATAAATTAACCAAAAAAAACTAAAAGGTGACAATTCAAAATCAAAACAATCCCTCCATCCTCTAAAAAACCAAGTGTTGGTTTATTCAAAAGTACCGAATTGTTGAAGTCTTTCAGCAAATCAAAACATCACCCCCCCCCCCAAAAAAAAAGATAAGTTCAAAGCAAACAACCAATCCTCTCCACCATCTAAAAACAACAAAGTGTTTATTATCATATTTTTGTGTAAACAAATCAACAGTGTTAATCGATAATTTAAAAGCAAACCAACACCATCTAAAAACAAAGTGTTTGTTTCTTTAAAAAAAATGAACAAATAAAAAAACTGGGTGAAAAAAAAAACTTTGGTTTACCGTAAGTAATATTATGTAAAGAAACCTACGGACAGTTAGTCGTTAATTTACAAACAAACCAACACCCCTAGACCATCTAAAAACAAAGTATTTGTTTATTAAAAACAAAAAAAATGGGTATAATAATAAAAAAAACTTTTATCGTAATATTATGTAAAAATAAAAAAACTTTGGTGGTTTACCGTTGCCAATGAAAAAATAATAAAAACCGGTTGAAAAAAAAAAATCTTTTACCGTAATATGTAAACAAATAGATGGCCCATGAATCTGTATATTGATGTGAATTGGGCGAAAAAAAGTGTCAGCAGATGGTAGGGTTCAGTATTCATACTATTACCTAATAATCTAATCAAGATATTTATAGTTGTTTATTATTCTTAATTTTTTTACTACTTTTTATTTTTATCTTTTGTGGAAAGCCATTGAATATTTGTTTTATCTTTTTAGTCCTACTTTCTTGCTTTCATCTGGTAGGTCTTGGAATTTCCTAAAGTTTTTTTTCTCTCATGTGTCATAGCATCAGCCGGGAAGCAAACCCGCTATCCCGGGACAACTACTTGTAAAGCAGTTGTCGCTGCCCTCTCGACCACCAATGCTTGATGAATTTCCTAAAGTTTTGAAGCATTATTTGCAAAAACAATCCTCTTTAAAATGTAATTAACTCAAAAAATCTAAATTTATTTTCCTTTTCTTAGTATTTTTTTTTTCTTACAAAATACTGCCTATAAAACTGCAATAAAAAGTTTTGGAGATACAGAATCCTCTTGTCATATATTTTATCAATGATCTTTATAGTGTTGACCAAGTAACCTCTTCTCTATTGATAAATATTTTTCAGAATTTTAATAATATTTTTGATTTAAAATTTTATGTTGCAACACTTTATTCACATGGAAATGTTTTTAGAGTCCAATGCAATTCCAAAACCTAGTAATAACTCATACTCACTAATAATCTTTTCTATAATCTCTCTTAATAGTTGATTGTTGTTGTTGTTTGTAATATTTACATCTAGTATTTATTTGAATAAATTCGTTTATTAAGAGAAAACTATCTTATCAAAAATATATATGCCGTGTGATAATTTAGTAATTGTTTTTTTTTTTAAATTACACAATTGATTTTTAATATTTATAAGATTAATTTCATTATTACATTTATGCATTTAAAAAAAATTAACTCGAATAAAAATATTTTATTAAGATTTTTTTTTAATACTATTAAGAATTTTTTTTTGTGTTGATAACATTATTGATATTTTTTTCACAAAATTAATTAGTATTTAATCTTAAAGAATAATTTTGTTATTTACATGTATTCTTTAAAAAAAAATTGATTCAAATGTAAAAATTGGATGTAAAATGTTTTTTTTTTTCATTTAAAAAAAAAAATTAAAAGAAAAATAATTTTAAATAATGAACATAAAAGACCTATTAGTTTGCTTCAAAATAATGTACTTAAAAGAAAGAACCATATTTCTAATTTGAAAGAAATGTAATGGAAAACTTTGTCATTTATTTTTAAATGTATGTGGCATAAATAACACATACAAACATTCATTCAAAAAATATATGTTATAGACACAAAAATAGATTTAGACAACCTTTAAATATTTTCTCTCTTTTATTATTCTGTCTACTACTTTCTAATTTATTTAATTAATCGTCACCTATGAGAATGTTGTCTCAATATGTATATATATACATACATACAGCTTTATTTATTTTTGAGTATTTAATATGTAGGGAGAGCTTGATTATCAATTGAAAGAAAACAGATTGGTAATGTTATACAAATATTGCAGTTATAAGTTATTTATAAATTTAATTAATATTTTTAAGAGTTTATAAAAAACAGTAATTGAACAGAATTAAAAAATAAGATCTGTTTTATTTTTAATGAGATCTCAGCATTTTATTTTATGTAAGAAGAAAATAAAATTTGAATCCGAGATTAGTGTTTAAAATTAGAAAGCCATTGCATAGTGTTTTCCTGGAGGTTTGTGGTGATGGTATTTTAGTTGTATTTATATATTGGACTACTTCCATCATCTAATATAAGTATTGAACGTCTTTAGAAAAATGTAACTTTATGCTCAGTTGGTTAGAACATTATCTTAAAATTCAATATTCAATAATCTAAGATTCCAGGTTCGATTCCCATGCTAGTTCTGTCACTGGTCAGACCAGCAACATTGGAAGAAGAGGAAGAGAATAATACCTCTCGAAATGTTGAGCAACCTCTGAGCTATTACTAACAGCTGAATGTATTTGGAATATTTAAATAAAGTTAAATTTTTCTAAAGACATTCAGTACTTATATTAGGTTATGGAAATAGTCCAATATAGAAATATAACCATTGTATGATACATTGGTATATGTGTGAAATAGTGATATATCAAGAAAAACAAGAGTACATAAACGTTTTACCATATTTCTTTAAAAAAATGAAATTTATTAATAAATTTTCTGATATTACAAAGAGGAATTGACCGACAGTGATTGTATATATATATCTGAAAAAATATCTTTAATTGCTCACCTTATATCATCTGCAGAGTCAGTTCTGAAAATTAATATTTGATGTTAATGAATCTTCTAAGCACTAGAAGACCAGAAGGTTTGTGCACACATTATTTTTTAAGAATTTCAATAAAATGATGAGTACATGATTATTTTATTAGTGTTTAGTTTGGGAATATGTTTCCTGACTGGGAAGATTAATTCAGAAGATCAATAATCAATACTTGCCTGCTGTTGAAATTTAGATCACATGAAAAAATGTATCATTCTCCACAAAAATTAAGCCTACCAAATTTGTGCATTAAAAGAGAATTGAAGGCATGAAAGAATTATGCACTTCATGAATAGTTTTTTTTTTTTTTTTTACATTTTAGAAGCTAGACCACATTTTCCTCCTCAAGATTCTAACCCAAAGAAAAAAAATTCAAATTATCAATTGACATTAAGAAATGGAAAATGAATTAATTAGGCAAAATACATTGTTTAATTTTATTAATTTAAATAATATTTGAAAAATAACGTTGATGAATGGGTGATGTAGAGCCACTCTTTTTAAAGATTCAAAATTGTAATTTTATTAACTTTTTTATTTAAAATGAATTTCATACCAAGTAGTGGTGCTTCAATTGCTTTGTTTCAGTTCATTCTTGCCATTATCTACTGCATTTGTTTGACGGTTCTTTGTTTATTTGGTAGTAAAATCTGGAATTAAAAAATATATTAATATAAACTAAGCATTTCATCATACAATAACCTAATACAAATGGTCAATGGGGATAGCAATCTCTTTATTCTCAAAGTAAGCAGGACTCATCCTTTAAATCAAATCTTAAAAATCAGTCATACATTCTCCATAGTTTGTTTATATATTTACAATTATTTTTTGCAAAATATTTGTATCAACTGTGTATATATATATAATTGGTGTAAATATATAGTTGGTGATTAATACATTCATTATTTGTTATTTTAGAAGTGTTTTTAATTGCTACAGCATTATGTGATAAGTTCTGTTTCATTTTCATGTCAATATAATAATATTTGACAATGGTAATTTCAATTTTTTTATGGACCATTACTTTAGCAAACATCATTCATTGATATCTTTTTCCCCAGACCATTTTTCACTCAAGCATTAAGTTTATATATATATATATATAAGTATTTTGAGAATTTTAGTTTTTTTTATTTTATAATTGATCTAGGAACCTTTAGTTTTTGAGCACTACTTTTCTATTGCAGAGTTAATACTAGGATCATGTTTTCTACTGTAGGCAGCTAATTATGATTTTTGACATTTAGCTTAGTCACTTGTAGAGTTTTAATATTTCATTATAAGTTTTATTTCAACTACCATTTGGTATTTTACTATAGGAAATTTCAGATTGAAGTAGGAATATTTGGTCAGTGGATGCTATTTTGCCACTCCATATTAATATTTGAGAAGTATTTGATAGGAACAAATATCAGTATCATATTATATATATAGCATAATATCAATGAGAAATAGAAATGATATGTATAAATTTGATCCAGGAAACCTTGGTTTTCTAGTCTGCGATCAGTATGATTGAAATCTCGTTAGGAAATTAGTGATTTTATAATAAACAAATGTTTATTTTAATTTTGTTTTTAAATTTTTAATAAAATAAAAAAAATCTTGGGGAGAAAGGGCCAAAAGTATTATAGTGGAGCTTTGAAATTCTAAGGATTTTTTGGATCTGCATTTTTGAAAGTTTTGATATTAAACCTTGCTATTATTGAGTCAAGATACCATCCAAATCAAATTATAATCATTTACTAGTATTTTATCCTTCTATTCATATTAAATAATTTGATATATTTTGTTGCCGACAACTATTGTTTTGTTTTCTGTGCCTTTTTGGTGACATTTTTCTCTTCTGATGTTTTGACTAGCTAGTAGTCTTTTTCAGGGCTTCGTTTTTGTTTATTAAAGCAAATGAAAAGTAAGTCTGTTTATCAGTTAAACATTGCAGAAAAAACTTCAATGAAAAGTATTCAAAACAAGTAGTGTGATTAGTCATTTAAATTTTCTAACAAATATTTTATTAAATAAGTTAAATAACAAATATTTTTCTTCTTATTTGATAATGACTTTTTCAAGTTTAATTAACATATTTTACATCTAACATTTAATATTATCTTTTTTTAAAAAAAAAATTGATCCAAATTATCACATGAAATTATTTCATTAACTGTTGCTCTGATTCTATATATTATCAGTAATTTGTGCTGTGATTGGAAAGAAAAAATTGACACATTTAATGAAGTGATAAAGAAAAATTTAATTAAAAATTTATTATTTTAATTATGAATTGTTTCAACTTAAATATATTGACAACTTTTTCTAAAAGTAAATTAATATAACATGATTAATCTCAATTATTCTGATATTATATAGTAATTACAAATTGCTGTTTAAGAGATATTTGTTTAATTATATTTACTTTCCAATTACTTATTTCAAAGTTTATTTGGCAAATTAATTTTTGAGAATTTGCTCTATCAGTTGTTTATTCTTATCAAATCATTTGCACAATATATATGTATATTTAAATGAAGTTTTTTTTATTTATGTGGACAGTTGACTATATACTTTTTTAAGCTTACTGTTGCTATTAGTAAGTGGTGCATATTCTAGTTATACAAAGATTTTGATTTTTTTTTTTTCCATTTCGTACAATATTCCTAGGTCTAACTTTAACCCTCAATCATAATAAGTATATGCAGACAAGAACGTTAAATAGAAAAATTAAAAAAAATTAAAAAATTTCATGTCCATGCCAACTATATTGGCATTATCATGAATCATTCACCAATCACCCCTTGTTTAATCTTGTAAATTCTTGTGTGTACACTGTCAGCAATAATCACCCCCTTCCTCTGTTATACTTTATATTATTTTATTTTTCTTGATGTCTCCATCTGTTCAATTTTTAAATGAAATTGTGGATATATATGTTAAATATAATCAACTCTATTAATCACGCACCGAAGTTGATATGTAATAATAAATAACAAAAGGAATAATCCTTCAGTCATATGCACTTCATGAATATTTTTTAAACTATACACACTCATCCATTAGCAAGGCTTCATAGCGCTTGATTAATAAGTTGAATTACATTACATTTGAAAATTAATGCATCTGTATAATTGCAAGTGGTTAAAATTAAGATTGTATCTCTTCTATTATGGACTGAATAAATTTATGCAATTCATTTGTCAATTTATACATCAGGCATACAATAGACTCAAGCCCTGACTTAAGTATGGTAAGCAAGGATTGGCTTATATAAGAATAAGCTCTAAGCATGAGTGATTCACTTGTGTTTTTCAAACTCTTGCTTACAAGTGAGTCTGTGTAGGTTTAAAATATTCATGAACCACGCAATGACTAAAAGATTATTTCCATTGTTATTTATTATTACATATGTTAAATGTGTATATTATTATTATTCATGATGTCAGTTATCCACAAGAAGGATTGAAATTAAATATAATAGATATAGGAAGTAGCATATATAGAAAATTTGAGTTTAATGAATTAAAATGTGAAGTGGAAAGAATGTATAAAATGCAGTACATATAACAGGTAATATATATATATGGAATATTTGAGTTATAAAACAAAACATTTTACTCAGTTAAAATATGAAGTGGAAAAAAATGTTATTGAAAAAGATAATTAGAAAGTGATTGATATAAGTTAATTTGGAATATTTTAGACTCAGAATTAATTAATGTTAAACACTCATCAAAATTTATGATGTAGCTTTAAGATGTAGATACTAGAATAAAATGTGCTAAGAAAGTATAGCAATTATCAAATCAACTTGTACTTTTGTTATTAGAAAGTCTCATTATCTTGCATGCATCTAATCTTTTCTTCTCATGAATTAGTACAGTGGTAAAACGATTACTTAAAAAAATTTAAAAAACCCTAGATAGTGGCTGCTGTTACTTTCTATGTTTAAAGGTCAGTGAATCCCCTAATGATGTGATCATTCCTACTTTATTTGTATAGAAAATTAAGAGTAAAATTAAAGTAGCATATATTTTGAATTAATTTGTGGAAACCCAATCTTATAGAATCAAATTAATATCATTGTACTATCAGTTATTTTTTATATAAATTAAATAATAAATAATATTTTAAGTGGCTAAGTATTTAAATTTAACAAAGTAATATTAATTTTTAAAAACACTGCAATTTAGCATAGTGATTGAATGGAAAGCTCAGACCTAAAAGTACCACAATCAATTCTAAGCTGAGCAGCATAAAAATCTTCAATTCTGTTAATTAAACAGAATTGTTATGCTTAATGTGTCATTATAGTACACAAACGTAATGTAATTTCCCAAGAAATTAAGCATCCCATTATTTATGTTGTTACTGTAGTAGAATGTCAGATTCGAAAGCTAAAGGTTCCAGAATCAAAACTTGATCTATCATTTTTGGTGCTTGGATATCCATATAATATTTTGAAAAATGAATCATTTTAATGAGTTTTTGTCTTGTGTAGTTTAGTGCTTTTGTAAAATGATAGATTTAATAATTAAAGGTTCCCAGTTGTTTCTGAACTTGTTCCTTCTGATACTCGAATGTTACATGTCCTCATGAATAACTAACCATTCAGTTATTTAAATGTGCTTTTTTTTATTTTTAATAAAAGGTTGAATATATTTAGAATCTTGATGAATGATGGCCATGTAACTGAACTCAATATTAGGTAACAGAAATTTTACACTTTACTAAAGATTTTTTTTAAAATGTAAAAGCAAATTGGAATTATGAATAGAAATAATGCATCACATATAACTGACCGAACAGATGTTTTCTTTAATCTTGCAGGTATATATATATATATGGGTAAGAGAACAAACAGGTGTTACTGACCTCATTGAAAAAATTAAAAGATTGAAGTGGAGTTGGGCTGGACATATTGTTAGAAGAGATGATAATAGATGGACAATTGAAATTTTAAACTGGATTCCAAGAGATTGTAAAAGACCCAGAAAGAGACCACATGTGAGATGGATGGATGAAATAAGAAAGTGTGCAGGGGTGATGTGGAGAAGAGAAGCTAAAGATCGGAAAAGATGGATTAAACTTGGAGATACCTTCATCCTGCAGTGGATTGATAATGATTGATGATGATGATATATATATATCAGAATAAAGTATCTGTTTAACAAGTTTCAACTTAAGGTTATAAAATGATTTATATTTTATACTTATAACATAAATTTGAAATACTGTAATAAATTATATTAGCGAGTAGTGTGCAGTGCGAACTATAATCAATAATCTTGTATAATTAATACTCATTTGATATCACTGTTGTATTGCTTTATGGAATCTAACTGCCTTTAGACAAAGAACAATATATATCTAATACAGGAGATTCTCATTATCAATGTTTTTACAAAATTAAATTATTGAGTATCATTGTTAAAATCCCCTTTACTTATTGTTAAAATCATCTTTACTTAAACATGCTTTCATGAAAACTCAAATGAGAGTGATGTAAAACAAAAAAAATAGAATTGTTATTAACAGAAATTAAATTACAAGTTTTTAACATTTTTTATTTTTATTTTTTTTTTAAGTGTCATAGCATCGGCCGGGACGCGAACCCGCAACCTGGGCAACTGCCTGAAAGTGCAAGGCAGTCGCTCTGACCTCTCGACCGCCAATGCAAGACAAAGTTTTTAACATTTATAAAAAAATCTTTATGGTTTATTAACGACTTAATTATGCCATAATTTTTTTTTTCATTATTTATTGATTTTTACAATTATAATAGAAACATAGTCTTATTAAAGACATATATTTTTTTAGTTGAAGAGGAAAAATTAAGCACTGTTTAAAGATTTATAATTTACCAAAATATATGGCATATAGGATATTATGAATAGAGTATAATTCTTACTATTTATTAAATAACATTAAGACCAGAGATCAGACCATGCACCAGCTGATATTTTTGCAACTACAGGGTAATCTCATTAAGAACATACCAGTGACTTAGTTATTGATCATACTAATTAATATATATATGAGACCAATATTTGATATATGTGAACATCTATTTTGCTACTTCCCTACTTGAAATTTTTTTTATCTTAATAAGACTTATAAATAATCTCCAATATCAATGTATAAAGTAAACCAAATAAAGTTAATTTAAAACTAATTATATGGATAACAAAGCTACATATATGAACTTTATATTTCAGTAATAAAGTCAAACTATATATTGATGATAGTATAATATTTATTAAAAGAGCCTCTTAGTTATTAATACATCAGTTCAGATGTACTTTTAATTCATAGTTTGATCAAGAACAAGGGTTAGCTTCAAACCACAAAAAAGTTTATTGCATATCCTAATGATATAAGATTCACATTAAACGCCGCGATAGACTTTTATTACATATATTTAAAAAGAGACTACTTGTAATATTTATATTGATAAAAACTTTTCTTCTCAATGTTCTGAAATTAATATTCTACAAACTTTAAATTGAGATGTGATTCCTCACGAGTAGCGTCACATTTAAAACTTATCTGCCTATTTAATATTCTGTTTATAATATATTCCAAAAGGATATGAAATTATTAAATGTATGAGAATATACTTTTTTTTAAATCCAGCTTTTTGTTGCACTTGTTTTTTTCCGATTTTTTTTTTTTTAATAAATTACCTTAAATCTTTTGAACTACAGTAAATACATTAATATATTTATTATACATTATATTTTTTTGTTGTTGTTCAAATGGAATTTATTTGTTCATTTAAGGATATGAATCATGAAGTATGTCATTTATGAAAAATATTTCTTCTTATGTTTTATGTTCATCTTTTATTTATAAGCCTTTTAAAGTTATCGAATGTCATATAAGTAGTGTGTTAAAAGTTTATGTATATATAAAATTTAAAAATAGAGCATCTATGGGTTATTTTTGGAAATAAAGAAAAGTGTTTTTTTGTTAAAATTATGTTAGTTACAATGTATTTTAGGAGTTCATGTTTCTTTTGCTCCAATGTCTAGCCATCTAAAATATGAGTGAGAATGATCATAATTTTTAGAGAATATAAGGTCTTGGAGCATGAATAGACGGAAAGGGTTAAAAATGGAGATTACCAATAAAAAGTAATGGATAAATTAGAATTTTATTGAAATATTATAATGGTTTTTGTATATGTGTTTTTATTGTTTTTGTTATCATAACTAGGACATTTATGTCAAGCGTTGGTGGTCGGGAGGTTAGTACAGCTGCCTTACAAGCAGTTGTGCTGGGTTAGCGGGTTCGCTTTCCGGCCGATGCTATGACACATGGAAAAAAAACTAGGACATTTATTGACCTGTTTAGTTTTTATTTATTAACTTCCAACATTTCTACATTATTATATATAGATTATCTTCAGGATATATAGTTTTTTGTTTAATTATGCTAATCAGATGTTTAAATTCTACATTTACAATCAATTTGCATCCAATTAATGATGGATAAATAAATATTTAAGTATCTGTTGAAAAAGGATGTTAAATTTAAATGCGCGTTAAAAATGCTCACTTGGAAGTAAATTTATATAGGACAAAGCACTTATGAGGTCAAGTAACATTTGAACATTAGTGTGATAAATTGTAGACATTAACAGTTCATTTTCCCTTAAGGTTAACCCATGTGATAGTTTTTTTTTTTAAATTTTTCATTATTCAAGAATTAATGCAGGAACAATTTTCTTATTAACTCATTAATTTAATTCTTCTATGCAAATTTTCAATTTTGTTTTAGGGTTAGTCATTGATATGTGTATGTGTTATATAGAAAAATTTTATGCATTTATGTTTTATGCATTAAGTAATTATTTAAAATCATTTAAATTGCTTGACTGAAATTTCATTTCTTTTAGACAAATTCAGTTTTCATGTTACTATTAAATAGAAATTGGAAAATCTTAGCAATCTGCAATTATGAGTCATTATTTTAGTTTTTTTCCCCAGTCCCACTCTTCTTTTCCACCTACCTGTTTTGTTTTCAATTATTCTAAAAAAAAAAAAATCTGAAGACTTAAATCTGACTTCATTTTATAGCTAGAGAAAAAAAATATCATTAAGGAACTGTCTAACTTAATTTAAGATAGACAATAAAAGGCCTTAGAAAAAGAAATTTTATTACAAACTTTTTTTATATATTATAGTATACATTTACTCATTTTACCGTTTTTTATATACGATTTTCAACTATATATTTCAAAGTATTGTATTTATGATTTAGCTAAAAACTCTGAAATAATACTTTAATTGATATGCAAAAATAATGAAATAAAGTTGTTATTTTTTTTTAAAAAAAAGTAAATAGATGTATAGTTGCGAAATTTTTCGTTTTTTAAAGATTATTTTTAAGTAGTAAATACCTTCCACAACGAATTTTTATTTTAAATTTTGATTAATCTGTTAATCTATTAATATTTCAATAATAATAATAAAAATTTATCAGAGTAAAGAAATGTAAAAAAAAACATGGTTTCAATGCCCAAACGAGTATGATACGTTGGCTTTCTAATTATTTAATGATGTAGACAACACCATTTAAGAATATTCATTTGATTAACTCAAGTTAATCTGGGATCATTTAGTCTCACTAATAATAATAAATAGCGAGATACATATTTATACAGCAATAGGGTCTGGTTACATGAAAGAGAATTCGAAGCCTATAATTAATCATTTGATTTTTTAGTGATTATTTTAGTTTATTGTAGGTGGCAAGAGAATAGAGCAGCTGTTCTTGTTTATCTTTAATCTACTTGTGATTTGAAAAATTTCCAACATTAATCTGACCTTCACTTGAACTCCCAGGTTATGAGCATGGGAAACAAATACAATAAGTATTATGCCATGAGTCCATTCTAAACATAGCAATTTATTTATATTATATGAAAATTTTAACATTTTTATTAAAAAATTATAATGAATAATCAAATGACTATTATTCTGGAATGCTAGAACTGGAATTAGTTAAGAACTTTATGCTCCGGAGTGCACCACTCTTTGCAGAGCAGAAAGTTCTGTATAGTTTATAATTTAATTTGGAGATATTAAGTAAATTGTATTAAGGAGGTGGCATGCAATACTGAACTACCATTTGTGATCCTGTAAAATTGTATTATTCCTAGTTCACTGTTGCCTGCTTACACTTTGCCTTTAATTAGGGAACTTAATATACATAGAAGATGTAGATTTCAAAAAAATACTACTATGCATTGTAAAGGCAGATATTTGTTGAACTAGCTATATGAAGTAAATGAATAATAGACTTTATTAAAAAATATTTCATGATGGGTTTTGTGACTGAGATTGGTTTCATTTGCATTATGATTATCTTCACTGAAAGCAAGTGCTATATTAATTGCTTTTATGGGGGTGATATGGCTGAATATAGAATAGAGTGAAGAGATACTAGTAGATAAGATATTGAAGTCTTTCAAACATTAGTTTGCCACAGAAATTAAGTCTGTGTTACAAGATGTTAAAATAAATAAAGGATCAACGTGTTATATATATATTTATGTAGATGTATTTGTGTGGCTAGTTTGAATGTATTTAGAATGTTCTGTTTTAAACCTTTAAATATCACATGATCACTATAAGTTCAGACCACTATGACTATATAAGCTATTGAGCTTAGATTGAAAATATTTGTGTTTTCAATTTTATTCTCATAGTTTTGTAGTTATGTAGAGATAAAAAATGGCTGCTGGAGGGTTGCATTAGATCCTAAGATCTAGGTGCAGTGCTCTCAGATCCAAAGCTCCTCACTGACGAAGGCCAAAAGCCAGAAACTAGTTTGGGGATATTGGATGAGTAGGCACTAGATAGGGATTTTATGCACAAGCTTTCTGGCATCCATTGATTACTTTGAGTGGTACTACTGTATGGAGAGAGTTTTGCCTATTTTAATGTTCTGTTTTTTCTGCAGGCAGAGGACATCTTGTTAAGTCTCTCTTCCCTGTTATTGTTTGTAAAACAAGAATTCAAAGAAACCTATTCTGCTCCAGTTTTGCCAACTATTGTAAGCTTGAGTGGTCAGTAATTATTAGATGGTAGTGCTTATTAAATTCTTATCGAGTACTTACAATAAATTGGCAGAATTAGAATAGAAAAAAGTTTGCTCTGAAAAGCATTCTATAAGCTGGGATTGTATGATGTTTTTTTTATTTTTTTTATGAAAAGAAATTCTGTTATACCTTTATTAATGTAATATAGGATTGCCATTTCCATCAAGAACTGCTTGCATTCTGTGTGAAATAGAATTATATAATATTCAAACACTCTCTAGAATAATAGTATACTATTTTACAAAGAAACCCTAATTTGTTTTTTTGGATGACATTGACTTTTCATTTATTTATAAATAGAAATGTTCTTCACAAATTCTTCCAAACCAATATTTAATTTTATTGATTAAATGAATTAAAGTATTATTATCTTGGAAGATTCCCAATCTAGAGATGAACTTACATTTGCAGAATGATGATAATTACTTTGAAGCTGTAATGCTTCTATCAAGAGTGATAATGAGATGAAAAGAATACCATGGTAGGACTTGTTGCACCATGACAGTTCAACGTATGGACGAGTATCTCGTGTTGAATAAAAGTTGAACAAATAAAGTCAACGAAAAGTGGTGAAATCTAAATATCTGCTATTAAATTAATATTAAAAGGAAGACATATTAAAGTTAAGTTTTTTATTAAGAAACTTCTTGTGGTGGAAATTAAAAAGCTTCAATTTTTAATATGCCATTAATTACATATTTTTATTTATGTATGACTCTGTGTATAGCAATAATAAATTGGACTCAAGTTAAATCTTTGTGAATCAAAGCTCAACCTGTAACCTAAACATTAGCTTGACATTCTGAGTACCTAACCATATGGCTATTTTTTTTTTTTTTTGATAGAAGAATGCTTCACATTATAACTAAGAATGAGAAATGATTTAAAGTTGTCATCATAATTTTTATATCATATTAGCATTTGATTAAATCAATCATCTTTATTACATTAATAGATATAAAAAAATTTTCAAGTTGGATCATATTTAATTATGACCTAACTACTTAATATTGTAATTGAAGATATAATTATTTTTTTTTTGCAAAATAACAACCCATTACTAGGAAACTGATTTTTATTATTATCTTAATGATTTGTGTTAATTATTGTATTAATAAAGTAATTTATATTGGTTAAGTCTCATGGATTTTAAACAGTTGAAATCCTTCTTATCATTGACTCATGATCAAATAGAACACTATTTGATAAATTATAAGCTTAGATAAATAATTTAAAAGAACATGGTTGCCTTGCTTTTATTACAATAGTCTCTTCGTCCATGATTTTCTTTTATTATTGAATGACGTGAGATGATATGAGTTTGAAAATCAAAACAATAGCAGTTGTATTTTAAGACTATTTTATTTTGAGCTACTTAACTATAAGTTTGGTGAGAGAATATATGGTTTTGAAATAGTTATATTAAAGGTTATTATGTAAT
Source organism: Epiperipatus broadwayi (assembly GCA_028023455.1). NCBI lineage: Eukaryota > Metazoa > Onychophora > Udeonychophora > Euonychophora > Peripatidae > Epiperipatus > Epiperipatus broadwayi. Next base: position 778,332 of record JAQFVV010006515.1, on the reverse strand, counting down.
TTGTATAATAATTTAAGTGGTCAAGGATTTCAATGTTGCAAATGGACAGGCGATTATGGCTCATGTCACTGCAATTATAAAAATCAAAAATTCTTTGCAATTCTAAATACCATAAAAACTCTTCCTGCAAAAATGAATAGTTTTGACATATTATTTTATGTATAAATAGTTTGTAATTGATTGTAATTTTATAAAAATGTAAAAGTTTTACCTTATTAAAGTTTTATTGTTTTGTATTTCTTATTTGTATAATTTTATTATAATTTGATAAATAATACAACAATAAATTTAAAAAAACATTAAATATTAAAATAATAAATAACAAATGATATTATTTACATATTTTTATTACATTTACCAGACTCTTACTGGTAATTATTAATAATTACCTGGTTAATGTTATTCATATTTTTTATTTATCACTTTGACCAAAAGACCCAAATAATGATTAATAATTACCAGGTCAGTGTGATTTTTATATATTTTTTATCACTTTGACCAAAAAACCTGGTAATTATTAATAATAACCAGATGTATTACTTTAACCATGACACATATTTGGAGACATTTTCCCAATTTTCTTCTGTATAGCTGATTTTCCAATTGCTTATGAAAATTTAAATGTAGTTTGCTCAAAACTCTTTGCTTCTTTTATAAAGTGAGTTCATTTTAGAAGATGTGCATTTGAAATGGGTGCATTTTAGATATTATTTCTATCACTTATAATATTATCCTACTTCCACCCTTATTTTCTTAAACTTTCATTTTATTAAACTGCTTGATTTGTTAATCACAATCTTAACAGAACATTTTTTCACATGGATATATACATATTTAAGATATGCTTAATACCTCCATTCTATCACACGTTAGAAACATGGTCAAAGGCATCAGTAAAGGACAAATGACTCAAGATGAGCATTTTGTACTGAACCAGCAGTCACCATTTGACCCACATCACAATACCTTACACACATTTTCACCCTTTGTTCAATATTTATCAATACTAAATTAATCATTTATTAAATTAGAGAATATTCCTAACCCAGATATAAACTTTAAATTTCAGTTAAATGTTAATGTATAGCTTATAATTATATATCAAATACATGGAAGAAATCAATTTCATATTTCTTTTTTGATGTACATGTTGAAACAGTAAGATTCGTATTCGAATCTTAAGTTTCACCTTTTTCTGTCGTCTCTCACTGACCGGTCTATCCCGCCCAAATTTAAACTTTTTGATATCGAATTGTGTGTGTAACAATATTAAAAATGTATAAATATATGTAGAATTCAGCATAAACACGCACACATTTCGATCTCAAATTAAACGCAATAAATAGGGATAAAATAATATAATTTAGATTTCTTTTAGTTATATGATTTTGTATAATTTTAATCATTTATTTTGGATTATAAAGTTCGTATTTATTGCTTTGTTTAAATTTCATTTAATAATAATTCTAAAAATATCTGATGTAATATTTAATTAAAAGTTAAAATAATCTTATGTTCCTTTTTTGTTTTTGAAATTTAAAAGCATCGGTCAGTGATAGATAATAGATTAATTAAAGAAAATTTCCCCAAAAATGTAATTAGTAAATGTAAACAATAGAACGGCAGCTTTCTTTAATTAAAAAAAACCCAACTAAATGATTGATTATCCTCAGGGCAGATTAAGTAGAACCTAAAAATATCTTAACAAAAATGTGAAAGATCAAGATAAAAAAAGAGGCCATCTTAGACTTGCTGGAGACATTCACTTAAACTTTAGCTTTGCTCTCGATCACTGAGAGTCTCCAAAAATATAAAATAATTTGTTCCTGCCAAGGTATGACCGAGTAAAGCACCTAGATTATTCTCCATCGGGATATGGCCTGTCGGATGCTGAACTTTCCATTGCCCGTCATAAATTAACCATGAAGATCTGCTGCCTGAAATAAATGAGAAAGCTGCTGCTGTTATGAAATTAAATAAACGTCTAAATACAAGAAAGACTTGCCACTCGTGAACTTTTTGCTGCTAAACTCATGGAATAAGAAAACTTCTTATAAAACAGGTACCTGTCTGTGTTCAAACTCTAGAGTACTCTAATAATATGCTATAGCTCTTCTTCATAATACTTATCTAAATTGTAAAATGTAAAAACTACCATTTGTATAACTAAATTGAATAATTAATTTAATATGTAAATTTCTCTAATAATCTAGCTTACCTCACTCTATCTGGGGTGCGTATTTCTAAAATCTACATTTTATCTATATTTATTATTTAATTATTGCATGCTCACAATTGTCTCTATTTTCAAAGTTTAAATCTATGATCGCTTAAAACAATGAATGCATGTCAAATTTTCATTAATATTTATTTTCTTTAATAACTTAACTTACATATAAATCGACACACATTCAGTGCATCATTTATTGTAATGCAGGGTCTACTACTTCGCAAATGGCTGGCATATTAGTTGTAATAACTCCCAGTTTATATATATTTTGTATTTATTAAATTTAATGAATAATTCTAGAAAATCCCATTTCTTTGAGAGTCGCCAGAGTTCTTGAGTAAATGTTGGTAATGTAGGGCCAAGTCAGAAATCTATTTAAATCTCATCATAACCGTTTATACAGTATACATGTGTTACGTTTTAGAGACGCGATGACCCATTCCGCCGTGAAATTTCCGGATTCTTCAGGGTTGAAATTAACCCCTGTCGTCCTACACAAGCGGGCTTAATGGGTGCTCCCGTAGGATTTGACAATGTCATGCAGCCAGCAGGCAAATCGCGCCACGTACCGCTTGTCCCTGGTTATGCTTATATGACACCTTACTTCGTCGGACCGAGGCAGAGACCAGTCTGATATCCTTATAAACCCATTCGCGGCATTGCAGTTTCGATATACTGCCATTCCATATCGCCTTTCTAAAGCGTACCACGTGTTCCTTTGCTCAATTTTATTATTCTATATATCACTCCGCCTCTGCATTATCTTCGTAATTCACTCTCAAATAAATGTTTGCTCTTAGTCATAAAATAAATAGTTTAATTAAATAAATATATGTCCGCCGCTACTCTTAAATCTTACTTTAGACTCTTGCATTGCAAAGGTATAAATTCCCCAAGGCATGCATTAGAAATACTTACTCGAGAATTTTAGGTAGCTAGATTAAGCCTTCAAATAAGTGAATTCCTTTTGTAAACATTTCAGTATCGGAAATACCGCTACTGAAATCCTCAATATAAAATAATGTGTAAATAAATAAATGTATTCTTTAAAATATAATCATATTGCAAATCCCGCTACTGAAGCTGTTAGTCCATAAAATATTATTAATGATTGTTTTATTAAAATGTATTAATAAATAATTTAAAACTATATGTCTGCAGTTATGTTTCATTTATTCGATACCCATTCTATATAATATTTCCTCGATTATGTAAATATGAATGTTTAATTAATATTAGTTTGGTTATTGGCTAACTTGAGAATAAAATCATGAGTCTCTTGCATATCCCTGACCACCGTGCCTAAGGAAATATTTACTAATGTCGCATCAGATGCGTTGTTTCGTGGATTGTATTTTGGAACCGATAAACTATGTTCGAACTCAGTACCACGGGTGGCTTCGCTACTCGATGGTGCTGCTGTTCTGTATGGTGGTCGAATTCTGCACTATGTTTATGAGTCACACGTTTTCTGACCGTTACAATGTAATATCTTTTTAAAGATGTATTTTAATTTTTCATTCTTTCACACATTTTTGAAATATATTAATGTAGATATTTCAAAAAGTTGCTAAACAAATCCCTCATCATTTGGCCCAGATCATAATTTCTTATACATGTTTTCATCACTTGTTCAGCATTTATCAAAACCAGATAATTACAATTTGATTTGCAAATATCAAACTTTCCACACTTACAAATTTGACACCAATCATATTAGAGATTATTACTCATCATTTATTAATCTCTTAATTTGTTTAATATTTTTCCAAATAAATGACCAAAATTATGATTTTTTTTTATTTTATAAAAAAAAGAAAAGTGGGTTGTTTTTTTAAAACAATATAAATATCTATATTTCAAAGAAATGTATTTATAATTGTTGTGGGGGAGGGGTTCAAGAATATTTATAAAATGATACTACTATCTTAATAGTTATAAAACAATTGTTTTTATGAAATTTATAACCTCCATGTTCAAAGTATACATTTTATAAAATAATTTATAAGATTTGGACTGGGAATTGTTTAAATCAAATATCATTTCTTTTCCTATTAGATTATTTATAACACTATAATATTTTATAAAATTTTTTGTTTCTATGAAGTTAAGAAACTCTATAAAGATAGTTAATAGAAGTGATACATTTTATAGAAAGCATTATAATAAATCTATAGGGCTTCAAACTTGGAAGTGTTCCAATTAGAATGAATTGTTCTATTACATAGATTTATAATGTTCTTATAAGTTATAAAATGATTGTTTTTTATGAATTTTACAATGAAATTCAACATCTACATATTAACTATCAACATGGAAAGCATAATTTGACGATTAGAAGAAATTGTTCAGATTTCTGAGTTATTTACTTAAATTGTAAAAAATATTTATCAGTATCATAAAACAAAAAAGTATGAATAAGTATAAAAAAGAATCAAATATAAATGATATACTTTGCAGGTTCATCTGTGTATGATTTTGATAATGAATACACCAATGTTTTAGCGTGATTACACAAGCCATCAACTGGGTAATGAATAGAATATTATAAAGATGGTTGTAGACGGGCTGTAAACACTAGTTTAAAACAATGTTAAAGTTCTATTAATTAAATAACAGGTATATAAAATTGGAAAAAAATCAGAAAATTTTTAGAGAAATATATTTTCTAAAAAATTTTTCCAAATTATATCAATAAATGTGATGACACATGCGATCTTCCTCTTATTTGGAAGAATTTTTTAAAAAACATATTATTCTACAGAAATTTCTGACTTTTTTTCAATTTTATACATCTATTTTTCTATTGGTGGAACTTTAACATTGTTATAAACCAATATTTACAGTGTCTCTACAACCATCTTTATAATATTTTATTCATCACCCAGTTGATGGCTTGTGTAATCAAGCCAAAACATTGGTATATTCTTTATCAAAATCATACACGATGAACCCACAAAGTATATCATTTATATATATATATTATGCTTATACATTATAAAGCCTAAAATATTTTATAAAAAAACAATGGATGCAAAAATTGAATTCAAATGTGCATATAATGACATGTAAGAAATACATCACGTAAAATCTTCAATAAAAAAGTTTATTTATTTTTTGTTATTTATTGAAATACATTATTATAAATAATACATATAAAAACAACAATAGATTAATAGCAAAAAATTTGAAAATCTACAAGAAAAAAGTTTATTTATTTCTTAGTTATTTATTGAAATACATTATTATAAATAATACATATAAAAACAACAAATTAATAGCAAAAAATTTGAATTCAAACATTATAAGTAAGAAAGACATCATAAATTTTTCAACAGCTACTTATTTCTTTCTTTATTGTTTATTGAAATATATTATTATAAAATAATATATATATAATATTTGAAATACAGGCATTCTTCATATATCTGAGCATAATTGTAAATATAGGGGATTTGAACACAACTTTCAAGTATCCTTCAATTATCCACACTATTTCATAATACACATGACCACACACATGTAGAAAAGATAAATATATATATATATAATAAATCTCATCAGTTGTGAGCCTAAAGATTTTATTATTAAATATAAAATGATGTGAAAAAATTTACAAGTTATATTGAAAGTCTACAATAAAAATTGAAGCTTATATAAACGTACTTTTTTAAAAAAAAAAATCAGGCAATCATAAATAATCATTATTTAACTTAATAATTATGAATAGAAATAAAATGGTGATAAAAGGTGGATAATGTGTTCTTTTTCAAGGTAGAGAGAAAAATGCAAAAGAAATGTCTGAATACTATAAATATGCCGAAATTTAAAAAAAAAATTCCTACAATATTACATTGCATATTGTTAAAGAATTTCTATATAATCGTCACTCCATTATATGTTGTGAACAAATGAGTCAGATGGTGCTATGACACAATATTGTGTTGCTTTCAATTATAACATTAAACTAGAGATTATTCATTGGACAGATATAAACTTTAAACGCCATTAAAGATTAATACATCGTTTTTAATTATACATAAGCATATGATATAACTCATCATCGTTTCCCTTTTTTTCTATGTGTAATAAAATTTGTAATTGGGCTAATGTAATCTCTAGTTTAATAAATGATTAATAGTAATATTAATATATTTATATGAAGTAGTTGATATCATAGTTGTAAATATGGAAAGTTTGACATTTGATAATCAAATTGAAATACATACATAATTCAGTTGCTAATGATTATAATATAAGTAATCAAAATACTCTTGTGTGAGTTCTATAGTTGTCTATTTTTCATCATTATTATAATTTAAAACTATTACATATATTATTATATTTTAGTGGGTAACATTATTTTATCCACATATACACACACAACTTAGAGACTAACCACTACAGATATGATTTATTAAACTATAGATTTTCCCTGACCTAAATATAATCTTCAAATCTCAGTTAAAGATCAATACACTATATATATGTTTTTAATTATGTATAAGCATATGTAATAAGTTCATATCTTATTCGTTGTAAAATATCTTTAAATACACAAATGAAGATATTTGAAAAAGACAAATGACTCCTAAGATGCACATTTCATCAATTGTCTCCATCTCTTACACACGCGCATTTTGAGGGTCATTCCCCCTTCCCCGCATCTATCAAGAGTACGGTGCGAAATGGAAGTTTTAAGACGTAGATCTTTAAAATATATACATATATGTACATTTTCCAAAATAATAGTTGTGGATTATTTTGAATTATAAAATCTTTAAGTTGTACTTTTAAATACTTTTTACTTATTTCGTTTTTGTTCTCCATTTTCTTGAAAAACTATGAATTGAGTTTCATACTTTAGAAATAAATATTAAACTTATTTAAAACTTTTGCCTATAATCATTTAAAAATCGTGTTTCCACGATCGAATTAAAGCATTAAGCCAATGTATAATTATCATTAAAATTGCTTTGAAGGCCGTTTTTTCTAACTGTACTATCAAATGCCACTTCAGAAAAATAAGCAATTATTGAAAATTTTAAAGATCACTTTTAGATATTTTGATAATTTGTTTATTTTTTTTACTAATCTACCTGTGTTAGTTTCATTACTTTTAAAATAGCATATTACATAATATCAGGGTGTTAACCCCTGAAATAATTTTATCTAGAGAATAATCTAAATTTTTCTGAAATGAAATTCATTACATGTTTTTTTTTATTTAAAGGGAAAAAGAAATCTAATTTCAAAATTGATTTTCATTTTTTACTTTTATATTATCATTTGTTTTCTTTTCATATTAATATTTAAAAAGTAAATTGTATTAAATTGTAAAAAATGTATTTTATCGCTTTAATTTCTTAGCGATCAATATATTATTTCTAACATTTAAATAAAATAATCTTTATCAATATTCATTTAGAATGTTTGATTTGAGGATAACTTAATATATATATATTAAGTTTTTAAAGTTGGCTAGGAAAGCATATAAACGAAGCTTTTTATAACAACTTCACTTATCGTTTTTTATTTGCTAGAAATATGAGAGGGAAAGAAAATGGGAACGTTTAACTTAGTTTTTATTTTTTAAAATTGATATGTTTTATTTTCGGTAAATTTTTCCAAGCGTGTAACTTTAATATCTATACATGTTATAATAATAAAAATGGAATCTTTTATTATAAGATGTTTTGGTTTAACTGAAATGATCACGTGTTTAAAATGCTTAGGGAACAAGTGCTGAGTAAATTTGTAAAGTTATTAAGAAAGGAATTCATATATTGATAATAATCATTTGCTAAAATATAAGTTTATAAGAGAAAATGGAAAGTGAATGAAGGAAAAGGTTTCGGAGTAACTTTCTATTATTAAAATGAAAGTAAATAAAAATGATAAATATAATAGCCATATTTAATATCTGTAAAATAATTTTAAAAATGTTCAAATGAAGAGTTTAATTATATTAAATTACTGACATAACATATAATTGTGTGGGTAGTGTTCTTTTTGAGTATTTCATTATATAAGACGGTTGTTACTTTGGCTAATTTATGGTATGGAAAAGAAATACGGATTTTCTAACATAATGTAAGAACAGTGGAAAATTTCATTGAATGATAACCTACAAGATTTTAAAAAAATATGACAAGATCATTAATTAGTATGAAGTTCAGATTATTGGATCTGATATTGTGTGAAAGGACACATATTTTCTTTGGCTTGGGCATGGAAAGCTAATCAATAAGAACATGGTTTTTAGAGAGAGTCAGGTTCCATATATGTTATGAAGACCAAATCAAATACACTTTAAAAAGTGCAATATTAATTGCTATTATTAGGAAGATATAGTGGAAGATGGAATACAATGGAGAACTGCAATTAGTTAAAATGCTGAAGTTTTTCAAGAAGTCAACTTTGCTGCAGGAATGTTTAAAGACAACATCACAAAATGTTAAACAAACCAAAGGATTAGCATGTGTTATCTTCATATTTTTTGACTTTCTACTTTTGCCTTTTCTTTTATTATCTGAAACTAGAAAGGCTATCCTCATTTATGAGTTGTGCTTAAGTTGTTTTAAATATTAACTTATATATTGGCAATATTTACTTTTTATTTACCAACTTTATATCTATATGTGCATCTCATAAATTATCAAGATATAGAAATTGTTCTACCCAGAAAGAATTGGGAAATTGAATTTAAATTCATCAACATAAACTAGAAGTAATTGGATTAAAAGACAGTTTCTAACTTAGCACACTCTTTGCGATCATTATAATGTGCAGAACAATAAACATGCAGGATAAATATGTACCTAATTATCTCATTATTTAATTAAGTTTGAAGCTATGGTGTGAAATTATTGTACGACACTTTTTTTAATGGTATCAGACATAGTAGTTTTTGCAGACATGGTTAATACTTTATAGCTATGTTTTACCTATTAGGAAATGGCTGCAGGTTTAACATGTAAAGAAGATAACATATGCTGCAGCACATCATCCATGTATTGGTAATATGTATCAGAAATGATGTTTTTGCAACTGATAAGAAAATGTGGCACTACTTGTGAATAACAATTGATTCAATCATGCCACTTATTGTGAACTCAGTAATTTGATATCTAGAGAAAATAGTGCTATAAATGAACATGTCATAGTATCATTACTGCCATTCCATATTCTAAGTTTAGTGATCCCTGGCAATCACTAAGAGTTTTAAAAATGCTGCTAGAAACTTGAACCTGTTGACCATTCTCTGGTTTTATAGCCCAATTTGTAGAAGAAAAGTTGAATAATGGCATATATGCTTATTCATTTTGTGTTAATATCTACATTACTGCATCATCTATTATTACCAATTTTTAAAAATTGTTCTTGTATCTTGATGCCTAAGATTGCTATTTGGCATGTAATGCTGTCAGTCATTCATAAGTCAGTGATGGTGTCTTTTTGAAAAAGTCCATCTCCAATATGTCTGTTAGGTTTCCAGTTTTTATAAAAACTCTATCAAACAAGAATTATTTACTACATATTTATATCTTTTACATTTCTCATGTTATTGTTTACTATTTTTAATTTTTGATGACTTGTTTATCATATCAACTGGCTCACACATATTGTCATGCTGTAGTATCTCCATTTCGTAGAGTTTTTCACTATCTGTGGTTTTACTTATTTATGATCTGAATCTGAAGATGTATTCAGTAAAAAAATAAAAAAAACTTATGGAGATTTATAAACTTGAATTCATAAATTTTAAACAAACACATATTTATATGACAACATTTATGAATTGTCTATCAATCACTTTTACATTTTGCAAACCTAGTTAGTCATATAAATTCTCTCTCTTTCTCTGGATTGTTTTTTATGCTTCTAGTATTCTATTTTTTTTATTATTATTTTTGTTAATATGTAAAGATGTACGTTTTCTAGACTGTAGGATTCATTATAATTCAGTTTAAATATTCCCAGAAAGGTTTATAATCAAATTGCACTATGTATATTACAGCTATTGTATCTCATTGTGTATATATATTTGGATAAGGCAATTTTTCCATTGAATAGCATATGTTTATGTGTGTGTATATATATATATATTCTGATTTACCCACTGTAGTAGGAGTGTCCAATCTGCAACCCAAGGGCCACATGCAGCCCAAGATAACTATGAATGTGGTCCAAGGTAAAATCACAAATTTATTTAAAACATTGTGAAATATTTTTGTGAGTACATGCTATAGTGTGATGAAAATAAATGTACATATGCCCTCCAATACAATGCCAAATATCTGCTTCCCTCTTTTATAATAAAAATATATATATTTCTTAGATATGTCCCCTTTTTATATTAGTGATCACAAACTTGGAATCTGCTGGATGTTTTTAAAAGACTCTGCAAATGGATTTCTGCATAATGAGAATTATTATTTAAGAACATTAATAATTGCTTATCTGTGGCGTGGAGTATCACAAAAATTATGCATGGACTTTTTTTTTTGCTCAACAGCTTTTGGTGACATTTATATATTTAATGTGTACCCCAAGGCAACTCCTCCTTTTCCATTGTAGCACAGAAATGCCAAAAGGTTGGATATCCCTGTACTATATGGTAAAGATTTTTCTAAATACTTTGGAATTGCATACAAATTATTTGTTACTTGTTTTTTGTAAACTATCAAGCCCAAGAGCTCAACTAATCAATATAATTAGGAGTTAAATAGATTTTTAAATTTCATATTAAAAAGTGTGATAAATGAAGTACTTAGCTTTTAAATCTGATGCTTTTTATAATTAATAAAAATGTCTTTTATACATATATGGTTTTATATTGTATATGCTTGTAACTTATGTAAGATGAAGTATTGATAAATGTAAATTAGATTTGTCTTTTTTAAATGAAATAAAATGTTTTTAATACACACATATGTATAATAGTAAGTTTTATAAAAAATAGAATTGTTTATAATTTTTATATCCACGTTATAATTATATGCATGTTTTTTTTTGATTATGAAAAATATCACATTTAGTAATTCAGTGTTTAAACTTATGCAATTTAAAATAAAGCAAATAAGATCTGCTTAATACAACAAATAAGATCCAAGCCTATTTTCATTTATTATCAGTGTTGCTAGTTTAACAATTTAGAAATTAGTGGTTATATATAATCATCTAATATGTTATTTTTAAAATGAGTTAATGTATGACACTTTTATGTTTAATTCATAATATTATAAACTATAGCTAGCTCATTTATGTATTAATTAAATAATTAGGTGTTATATTTATTTAGTGTATACTTTTCTTTTTGGTAAGTGCACACAAGTATTATAAAAGAATCTGGAAATATTACAATTCAGAAAGAAATTTTTTAGGAGTTTCCTGTATGCATAATTGTTTTTGAAGCCCACCTACAAGTAGCTTATTTATACCTGCAAAAGTATTATCTTTATTTAGAACTAATGTTCATCTTATGATAAACTTTTGATTAATTGGACCACAAACAATAACTCTTATATATATCCACACATATAATAAATGCAATATATTTAAAAAATATCAGAAGTTATTCATGTTTATCACGTTATGCTTTGTTTTTACCTGCAGTAAAATAATATTATTTTTATGATTTAATAGTCTTTATTGCATTTTATTTATTTATTTAGGTTGGATTGTAATGAAGAATGCGCCTTACTGGAAAGGAACAGGAGACTTGCTGAAGCGCTTAATATTGAAAATCCTGAAGTCAGAGGAAAATTAAGTCCACCTAATTACATTGATTTTCTCAAGGATTATGCTAGGTAAATTTTTGTTATTTTGAATTTGTTTGCAATATTAAGTAAATTATTAAAAAATGTTTATGAATTTAATAATTAGATATCATCTTCTGAAAAACACAAATTGATACAAATACTGTGATAAATTTTTTTGTTGTTGTAAAAGATAAGCTTTCAGTCTGTCAACAAAGAATATGGAACATTTATAAATGTAAATATTAAAATTAATCTTCATCGTATATAATAAATTGTTTGTTTAAAAATATATACTTATATATTAATTTTTACAAGGACATTTTTTTTTATGAATCTTTTAATACAAAAGCTATCTGTAATATATTTGTATAAAAATAACAATTAATCATAGAATTAAACTTGGAGTGTTTTTGGTAGAAATAATATTATTAAAAGGGAATATGTGTTTTACTGGTTAACTGGAGACTTCCTATCGCTCAACAAAATGTAAGAGATGTATGTTAGGAGCAACAAGAAGAGCTTAAAAAGGAAATACATGGGTGAAAGTAGTAAAAAGATATCCCTGACATCAGTGAAAAAATTAAAAGACTGAAATGGAACTTAGCTGAACATATTTCTAAAAGAAATGATAATAGATAGATAGTTGAAGATTTAAATCAGATCCTGAGAGATTTTTAAATGATCTAGAAAGAGATCTCATGTAAGATAGATGAATGAGATAAGAAAGTTTGTTGATGTGATATAGAGTATAGAGGCTATGGATTGGAGAAATTGGATTAAACTTTGAGAGACCACCTTGTACTGGAATGATGGATGAAAGTAATGATGTCAAAGAAGACAACATGGATACACATTTTTAAATATATGACTTATGAAAACATTAATTATATTTTGTCTATTTATATTTGCTTATATTTTTTATTTATAGACTGAAGATGACTATTTAAATTGTCAAAACATTTATGGTTATTTCATATTCTACAGTAAAAATTTATTATAAGGGTTTAAAGCATTTTTGTGCTTTTTCAAAATCTTTTTCATATATCAATTTATAATTTGGATGAGTGACAAACGTATTAAATAAAGTAATTGAAAGGTTCCGCACTTGGAAGATTATGTGACATTTAGCACTAGAAGTGAACAAGTTCATCTGTAATCCAGAAACTTTTAGTTCACAAATCCATTATTTTGTCATTGTAGTAAACTACTCAAGGTAAAAATTAAATGAATGTTATTACTCTGTATTTACTTATGTGCATGTTATATATATATATATATATATATATATATATATATATATATATATATATTATAACATAGAGAGTAACATTTAATTTCTCTAGCAAGAACCAGCAAATTCACATTCAATAAATGACATGATTTGACTCAAACAATATGATGACTTAGACTAATAAGCTGATCCAATAGAATGCCCAAAATAAAGAAACACTATCTAGGGCTAATCTCAGTGGTGTTTTTATAATATGATATATGCTTTAATAAAAAACGCCATAGAGATAATAATAATAATAACTAAACATTGTAAATATACTAATTAACATTTATAAATTCTCAACTCACTCTTACAAACTAAAGATGCTCTTAATATTGAAAGCATATACTAAAGAGTAGTTAGATTATAATCTTTCTCATAACATTTTTTAAATACCCCCCCCCCAATATAACTCACAACCATGATCCAATCCACAGTTCAAAACTTTTAATAAAAGAAAATAATGTTTCTTAATTTTATTTGTGCCACTTTACTTTACAAGATAATTTCTTTTTCCAAAAGTCAACTTCTTTTGATCATTGATTATAATAGTAAGATCTCAGGGTTCTTTATTAAATATTTATATTATTAAAATTTCACCCTTATTTTATTTGTGAATTAATAAACAGTAAATGGCATCCTAGTGAAAATATGAGGAGACATACTCTTATCTGAAGATAATATCTACTTAATTTATAATAATAATCATAAATTTAAAAGAAAATATTTTAATTAAAATAAAATACATAAAAACTCTTAATTTAGAATAAAATAATCTACTAGAATGGCATTCGAATACCTAGAATGGATAAGGGATTTTATGGCCACTCAGGATATCCTATTAACAACTCAGATCAAATATTTCTTGTGAATTTAAGATAAACAATTTAAGCATTAAATTTATAATAGATAATCAATTGCAATCTTATGAAATAAGCAAATAATAATTTTATCATAAAAGGAGTCTTCTTTTAATAATTGTTGCAAATAGTTGAAAGTGATCATTTAAGATTAAGAAAATGGATGAATATTTATTTTTTTAGACCATTCTAACAAAGAGATTATTATCTTCAATTTTATGTGTATGTACTCTTAATAAAATAAAATATAATTGTATCATTGATTATATAATTCAAGATTTCTGGATAAATCATATGTGTTTGAGATGATATTGAAACTATACACAAATTTAACAATAAAATGTAACATTTATTTTAAAATAATGATCATCAAATAAACATTAATTTTGGAAATCTACAATCTTCAAAGTAAGCTGCTATTCAAGCACTATGCCATACAACTTTACTGCTTAGAAGAATTAAATTTTAGTAATTTACAGCTTATGATAATTAAATAAATTTACAAATTGAATAATAATTGTCTATTGTGAATTTGCCTGATAAAAGCTTTCTATTAAACATGGCATTATCACAAGAAGTTCTACATTTTTGCATAACAATCATACACTATAATATTGTCCCAGCAATGAACACATTTAAATAATAAGTATGCCTTACCATTCCAGTGATGAATCGATGCCGGAAATGATAAATATTACTTATTTATGCATATAAATAGAATTTTAAATTTTTAAATAAAATAACTCAGTTTTATGTTCTGCAATACTGGCAAATCACAGCAAGTCAGACCTGAATATCAGAACCATCTCTACCCTATACTCAGAATATTCAAGAATGCAACTGAAGAAAAGATTTTTTTCAAAAATAAATAACAAGATCAATCGCCCAAAATAATAAAGTCATTGTTACACACTACACATGGCTCCATATGAGATATTTGATATAATACATCTGAGAGGAAAAGATACATAAGGCATTGAAATTATATGATGGCATGAACTCAAAAGGTAACACTTACATTTTGTCTTGAAACATATGGCAAAAATGAAATGAATCATCAAAAATATTGGAAACAATAACTGCCTTAAATAAAGCATTTACGCAAAATGTGAAGCATGAAAAATATCACTCAGGAACATACTATGAGAAGAGAGAGGCAAGCTGCAATCTCTTTATAAAAATATGTGTTAGAAAAATAAATATTCACAAGAGCCAAACTACATCTCTTGGAAAATATACAGGCAAGATAAGCATAAACAATAAAACAAAAGAGAAACTAATGATACAATCTAACAAATATTATAATTATTAACTGATGTATAAAACATAACATAATTATTTGCCAAATCTGGCCTAATAAAACATGGTCTGAAATAAATAATAAAATAAAAATATCCAACATCTTCATTGGTTATGCATAAACATATTCATTCAAATAGATAAATTACTCATGATAGGGAACAAAGCAATATTTTAAAATGATAGAGTATTATTATAGCAAATATTCTGCAAACTTCTGGATATTATAGTTGATAAATAATGCTTAAAATACATCAGACAAAACACGTAATATAAATAAAATACATGGTAAATTACAAAAGCATAAAATTATAATTTAAATTTATATGCAGTTTACCAAAATTTAAATAATTAAATGTCCATCCTGGAGAGTTCGCCGTTCATTCGGATACAGTTCTGCAAACAGAAAATTTTCTCCATTTGTTGAAAATATGGCAAATTTAAAACTAGATATGCAGCATTCAAACATATTTCTATAAGCAAAGGATTTCCTGATGACATAAGTACACAGTCATATTAATGACCATTTATTTTTGTGAAAATATTTTTAAATAAGGTGCTCCCAATTTCTGTTTTAGCATTGTATTAACTTTACATTCATCAATAGGTTAATATAATTTAATAATGAGGTCTAGGAACAAATATTATTTAAAGACAAAGCAGGTTTCCTCAGAGACCAGTTTAAAATTCATAACTATGACACTGGCAGGTTTATAATTAAAAGTTAATTGTATAATGACTTGAATAATAATTTATTAATTTATAACGCAAATATGTCTGTTTCAATTATTTTGTTCAAATATAGTTACAAAATGATAATAATGAATTTTTTTAAGTAATAAATCTATTATGATGGTATAATATTACTTTGCAAACATGAATTGTCAATCAATCACTTTCCAATGAAAGAGTAAGTTAATTTTCATTTTTTACAGCCTTGGGAAATATTTTTCCTATCTAGCCTGTATTAAACATAAGTTACATTATTCATGATTGAACATCTTTCACTCTGCAGCAAAGATAACAAAGAAATAATTACAATAAGTAATTAAAATATTATTTCAAAATTAATAAAGAAGTTCTACAATCCAGAATTAAAATAGTTCATTCATTAGAAATGAATTATTCCAAAGAAAACCATTGTTTAAAATATAGTAATATTGAAGTAAATATATTTCAAAGAGACATTGCTGAAGACAATGCATTTCATTCTATTGATAAATTTAGTATTCTTTCAGCATTTTTCTAAATACTTAAGCAAAATCATGGAAAATATTAAGTACTGCTATAAGTATTGAAAAACAGTCTCAAACGGCCTTAATATTGTGGCTCAAAGAATATAAATCGATAAAGTTTATTGTAAGTAAAAAATTGGTAATCAGTAAGCATTTTTACATTAGTGAAGTAAGCCATAGAAAATTTCCATGACAGTGCTAATTCCATGTTTAAGTAATTACTTAAATGCTTATTTAACACTGTCATGGAAAAATAATTATAAACTTCACATCATGTTTTCCCTTTTTTTTTTAATAATGTAGATTTTGGACTTCCCAATAGACTTAGTTTAAAGTTTTGACACCTGGATTAGAACTTATTTAAGGATACATTATTTTAACAAAATAAAATTGATTAAAAATAATTACTTATTAAAAATAATCAATTCTGCAATCAAATAATAAAAATTAATTAGAAAAGAAAATAAGCAAGTTTTTCTCCTTCCCTTGTGTGTACAAACTGTTCTCATGTGTGTGCAAGATCTTTCCTTTCTCCTTTTATACTCCTGATCATGTACTTGATTTAAATTGACATTTTAAAATCACCTTTTGACTTCCTGCATTAGTGTTTAAAAATTGATTTGGTATCTGGGAAACAAAGTTAAAAATAGAAGCTCATTTATATGTTGTCTAGATTCTTTAATTAAAATATTTTAACTAAGTCAATTATTTATAAAATTAAAATGATTACAATAAAATAAAATATTACAGAATAAATTACATTCTTTGAAAAAAAGATTATTTTTCTTTATAACAATATTTGTTTGCAGACAGTTGTCGCGGGTTCGCTTTCCAGCCGATGCTTTGACATATGGGAAAAAAATTAATTAAATGAGTAGTTCTCCAGAATACCTTTTATGGTTTTCAAATTAAAGATATTTAAGAATATTTAAAGATTATAAACAAGGAAATGAAAATGAAATTAAAAATGCAAGCACACTCACATATATTATGTAAATTTTCTTTAATTGGAAACTAATAACTTGATAATAAAAATTTTACTCTTTATCTTTCTATAATTAACATAGCTTAACTTTATTTTCTTTATAATGACTAGCATGAATAAAAGCACACTTTTATTAACAAATAACTTAATTAAAAATGCTTTCTTTTAAGCAAGTAAATTAAATAATAATACTGAATATTAAAGATTTAAACTTAGCTATTATTACACTTTAATTTGAACACAGTTTTAATGTATTAGAATCTATATGAAAATAACTTTAGCTTTTAATAGCATTCGACATTAACTTATTGATTATACAAGGGAATATATTTCTAATTGAGGTCACTTGTAACTTAAGATGGGTTCAAATCAATGCAATAAAAATATTAAAAATGATTTTTGAAAAATAATTACATCTTATGAAAGTTCTCAAAATGTCTCAAATGAAGAACTAACTCTTAATTATCAAGCCTTCATAAGTTGTCTTTGCAGTAAAAATTAACTTATTGGGAAAATATCTTTTTTATATACTTAGACAAATTAAATGGCTGGAAATTTACTTTTACTGGAAAAGCTAAAGGTTACAATATATATATTACAAATATTTGTTACAAAAAAGAACAATAATGAACTTATGATATCATTGATTTAAAATGTTTTCCAACATTGTAACTTAAGTTTTATTTTTTGTCATTTCAAATTTATGAAAAGTGAAAGAAGTTTGTTTTGTTTGAGAACAAAAAACTTTTATGTTGATGTATTATACAACACTGTTGATTGGCCTTCAGGATTATATATTCATATAAGATCAAAGTTTAGCTTTTTTTTTTTTTTAAAAAAAAATATTTTATTTAAACATGAAGTGTTCTTTGTACACTGAAAGGTTTACATTGTATTTAAAACATACAGATTAAAAAAAAAAGAGGTACACATTCTGCACAGTCCTGATATTCATGGTGGGTTATTCATTTGGAAACTCAATCTTTTCCCAAGTGTCTGTGTAACAGTTGAGGTGCAAGGACTGAGTCTCTGACTTTAGCCTGTGTGAGTAGCTTGATGTAAATCTGAAGTGTATTTTTAAAATGTCCAAACATTAATTTGCATCTGGTTAGCCATAAGGCGAAGGTCAAGAAGATGGACAGTCTGATGGATGCATATGTTCCCTGTTTGATCGTGTTTTGAATTGATAGGACATTTCTGATGTCTAGTAAACTTTGTATATGATAAAGTTTCTGATGGGAGAGAAGGTGGAGCACATGTATAGTAGGTGGGCTATGGTCTCATCAGCTGAATGGCAGAGCTGGTACTGGGGTCCAATCTTTGAGAAACCCCTCCTGGCCACAAGAAAGCAACTGGTGGGAAGAGAAGCCAAATTGAGCTTAAGAAGAAAGTCGATGTGTTTGGATTCAACATACCAGTGATTCAGCTTTTGGATCAAGGCTTTGTTGGAAAGCCCCAATACATTTTGAGTCAGGGCTTGATCTTGGTGTTTTAATTTGTAGACAGTCCAGAAAGATTTTTTAGCATCAAGGGCTAGTTGGCTGGGATTCATGGCTATACTGACTTGATTCCACATTTCACCCATCCATTTACTTGTGAGTGGAGGTGGAGTATCAGTAGAGTCAACAACCACCGGAAGATTGAGGTTTGGCAATTTTAAGCATGTCAAGCACAGAAGGGAAATTGATTTTTGAAGGTAGAAGGTGGAGACAGAGAGCTTTTGATTGTCTAGAAGCTCATTTTAGTTGACTGTCAAACATGTTTGATTAAATGAATTTTGTTACAATTTTATTATGTGTTACATAGCATATCTGTTTGTCCATCTGACCATTGTGTAAGATTGTTGTAGCACTCACTGCTGGTGATTTAATTATCATTAAGAAGTTGTTTCTGAGATTACAAAAGACTGGACACTCTAATTACATTTGTTCTATTTAAGCTAAATCTTTTCAATGCAATGTATTGAATAATTTCAGGTCACTAATATTAGTATTACTGCTGTAATTAGATGATTGGTTATAGCTTGAAATACCTATTATTCTACTGTAGTTGGTATAATTCTATTGATTAGTTAGTTTAGCAGAGCTGCTGGTTCCTGGATCAAACTTCAACTTAACATTTTTGATGCTCACTCAGAATTACATCTTTTTAAAATCTCAATCAGGGATTGAATCAGTTTTTTTTTCTCATTAGTTGTCTAATTTTTTCCTAACACTGAACTAGCTTTTAATATATTACAATCAAAAACAGGTTCTTAAATCTTCACTGAAATCCTAGATCATATGTAAATACATACATAATTACATTTTTTAACTATCTTGTTTTTGTAAAACATTCAAGAAAATGATATATCAAATAAACATTTTATTTAGAATGCTGAAAAAGTCTTTAACTGACCAGTATAAATATAAGCTTACACACATATTCATTTATAAATATATATGTTACCTGCCATTCCCATGACCTGAATTTGAATTTCAATTTCAATTTCAATGAATTTAGATTTTTTTTTAAATAGCTAAAGATTTATTTAGATGAATGACATATTCATCTGCTGGTCAGTAAATGGGTATTTAATTATTCTTAGCTAAGGGTTAAACAAAAGGAGAAAAAACGTCGATTCTCATAAATTAAGTGTTGACTAGCTTTATGATTATTATTTCCCACCCCCCTACTATTTCTATAATGAGGTGTGTTACAATCATCTAATTTAAGCCCTTTTTATCTTTGCATATTTACAGTTAGTTTTCACCATTGTCAAGATGATAAACTTTCAGACCCATTTTATAGTTCTTGGCATATTTATTTGACTAATAGTATTTTAATAGATTTCCAGTGAGTTTAATATATATTTAATTGTAAAAATGCTATAATTTAATTTTATTTCTAACCCATCTCAATATCACATCATTTATTATGTGTTAATGATGATTGTTGTAATATTTTTGGTATTAGATATTGCAAATAACTTTTTATATTGTCACATATATATTAGATATAAAATAATTGTTTCTTAATTAAAAAAATCAAATTTTTAAAAAGACAAAAAATAAATAAATATATTTTACATAAAAAAGAAATGACAAAAATATTTTGTATTTTTTTTTCCTCATGTCATACTAATTGAGAAAGTCTAGTTTGTAAAAATATTCATAATTATATTTGCAACATGTAAATAAACCGATAGAGAAAGAAAAATTAATAGTTCTCATTTGTTGCAATGGAACTATGGAAATATAGATATAATGATTAACAACAGAATATATTTAAATAAATATCTACTCAGTAAAACTCAGTACTATGCCTTCATAATTTGATAGGAGTATATATATATTTATTGTAGAAACTATAGAGAAATCCCAGGCAAAAACTTATTAGTTTCAGAAGCAGGTTTGCTAATAGTATACATTCAATGATACATGGAAATGTATGTATTTAGGGGTTGTTTGTTCCAGATTCAATGTCCTGAATAAAATTACTACCAGTACAATCATTTAAACAGGAAAAGTATAATACAAAATCAATTATAAGTGGGAAAATGCACAAATAATTAATTTAATGTATCTAATTCTTATATACTGTGATTAATATGTAAATTTGAATTGAAATCAAACTTTTGAAAGCTGAAAAATATATTGACAATTCACTGCACAAAAAATAGACTGTGTCAGGTAAAAGAGTGTTCCGTCCATTTGCACCCCATCCAGATACTTTAAAAAAGTCTTAAGCTTACTTAAACAATTTGTTAATGTAAGAATAATAATTTCTTTCTTTAGAAAAACAACTGATATTATAGTCATATATATTTCAAACGATCACTTGACATTTACTATTTGTTAATACACTTTATTAAGATTTTCCATCTGTTTCATGATATTGTAATGTGAAATTCTAATATGGAAATTTTCCTTGCAAATTACAATTTTTATTTCATTCTTATTTTTTTAAAAATAAATTTTTTATTCTGCAATTAGATATTTTACTATTCTCTGGCTCCTGAATCATTATTTTCCTAGCATTAGTTTTCTATTTTTTTTTAATTTTTTATTTTACACATGTTTAGAATTATTATGCAGTATATATGTAGATTTAAAAAAAAAAAACAGCTTTTCATTGCTATAAAAGTACAAATAATTAGGTAATAAAACTAAATTGATAACAAAACTCTTAATACATGTGAAATTTGTCGGACCAATGAGAAATAAAACTAAATTGATAACAAAACTCTTAATACATGTGAAATTTGTCAGACCAATGAGAAAAGAAGTATTCTAAAACATCTCTCACATGCAGATGTACCAAGGTATTTCCTTGAAACATTAGCATTCATTGATTTAGTACTTCATATATTAGGAATTGTTTACATTAGTAAAACATAAAAATAAGACTTCTTGTTTATTTTTCAAAATAATTGTATTGTTTTAATATATTTTGTTATTTCTAACATGCTTATAATAATAATAAAACTAAAAAATAATTTTATTTTGCTACGAATTTTATTTAGACTATATCTGGATTTAGTCATATTACATATTTAACAAAATTTAAAATATATTTGTTTATAAGAGAACACATGAAATAAAATGTATTTCAATACTGAAATTTATGAAATTATATGATATATTCCATGTTTAAAGTTTATATTATTGAGAAAATAAATTTAACATCCCAAATACTGTATCAGATGAATTGACTGATGTTTGATAAAACAATTATAGTGTTATTTTGTGATTGGAGAACTTTGAGGAGAGAAGCCAATAATTTAAAGTAGATGAATTAATATAATAACTAAGTATTACAAACATATTCATGGCATGGCTTGGTAGTCATCATTTAATAATAAAAAATGTAGTTTGACCATATTTCAGTAAACACATTGTATTATAGAAATGTAGTAAGAGCTACTGTAATAAAAGTTTCTATTTGCGAACAAATTATATGATGGTGATATTTTTGTCATGTTTTATGAGACTTAAAATATTAATTTACAATTTTATTAATTATTTATATTTATACTTTTAACAATAAAAATATACCATAATAATTTTAGCCATAAGTCTTGAAATTCGAGTTAGAAAACTGATTAACATTGCTATTAAAAAAAACAAAAACAATTCCAAACAAAAGGGTAAAATTCTTAATGAATGAAAATGCTATAATGAATGCTATTGGCTAACAGAATATACTGGATATGTGCAAGTCATTTCAGAAAAGCAGAATTAGAAAGCTGATGTATGCTGCAAAAAAAAATTCCAGGACAAAAAGCAATAAATTAGTGATTTGTTTAGTTTTTAGAAGATTAATTTTAATTTTTATTATGAGATAGAAAAAAAATCCCCCAAGTGAAAAAGCAGAGAAATAAAATAATTTTTAATAATATAATTTTATGTTTTAAAAAAAAAAAAATTGGTTTTAATTTTCACCATGAGGCTGAGAAGAGTTACAATATAGCATCAAAAAAAATTCCAAATCAGAAAGCACAAATTAAGTAATTTTTATTAATATGATTTAGTTTATGTTTAGACATCAATTTTAATTTTCACAATTGGGCAGAAAACAGAGCTAGATTGTACAACAATTAATTTTATATGTATTTTTACATTTATATTTTTGAATTTGTATCATATTTATCCAGTTGTTTGATAACTTTGATGAAGGTCTGAATCAGATTGTTTCTAAATATATGTATTTCATTGTAAGCTACAATGAATGGATACTAACATAAGACCTTCTGGAAGGAAGCATTTCATTGTAACAGTTTGTATAACACCTGCTATTTTTATTATTATTATTAATCTGTCACTTTTTGATTTATCATTGACAAATCACAGTCCTGAGGTAATAATTTTTTTTTATGAATATTTTTTTCTTAATTTGAAGCAACCAACATTTTTATTATTAAAAAAAAACAAACTATTATTATAATTCAAAAAGAGTACTTTTTACTTTTTCTTAAACTGAAAATATCTTTATTCCGATCTTTTTTCATTTATTATTAATTTTTTGAAGTCTTTTTGTATATGAATGCAACTTTTACTATACTTTTAATTCTTCAGGGATTGTGGTTAATCTGAGAGATATAAGCAAACTTTTTAAAAAAATATTATTATACATCAGTTGCATATGTTGACAGTCGTGACTATTCATGCCTTTGTATGTGACTAATATTGAACTGTAATGTTTAAGTCATTAGTTTGGTTATAATGTAAAGATGTGTGATATTTAATTATAAAGTTATTTAAATGCGAGTACTAATGTGTAATAGGAATTGTGGACTTAATCAGTGAAGTATTGAATAGCTTCACGCTCTCAGATCTAACCACTTCAGCTTCACCTATTCATATAGGAAGTAGGTTGAAGTAAAGAGATTCCCCTCTTTTCTTCCAAAGCATAAGCTTGTGGTTAAGACCTGTAGAGGTGCCTACCTTCGCATTTTCACACACACACTCTTGAGGTTTTACAGCCTTAGTAAATATTACTTACTTAATGTGTGTTTAAATAAATTTATAATTACAACTTTAAATTATTGTAATAGATTTCTAACTATAAGATCTTTCCATTGATTCATTGTAAATCGAAAGATTTCTTGAGTACTAATGTGTAATAGGAATTGTGGACTTAATCAGTGAAGTATTGAATAGCTTCACGCTCTCAGATCTAACCACTTCAGCTTCACCTATTCATATAGAAAGTAAGTTGAAGTAAAGAGGTTCCCCTCTTCCAAAGCGTAAGCCACACTCTTGAGGTTTTACGGCCTTAGTAGATATTTAATTGTAAATTGTATTTGAGAGATGTCAGGATCTCCAAATCGTGTAATTATGAAATTATTTCTAGATGGTAACTGAAAATAAATAAAAAAATCTTATATTTTATTATAAAAAGTATAATAAAGGCAAATTTGCAACAATTTAATTTTTTTTTTACATTTTAGCACATACATGCAATGATTATATCTCTTGGATATATGTTACTGATATTATAATTTTTTTGACCACCATCTTTATATTTTTATATTTCTTTGTGTAATAATGTCTATATTACAACTAATAATAAATCAAAGGCAAATTTGCAATGTTTTTATTATTTATTTATTTTTTGCATTTAAACACTTGGCTGCAATGAATATATCTCTGTTTTGCATACACACTCCCCTGCAATTTTTTTTAGTGCAACTTTTATATATTTAATCATTAAAAGCCACTTGACCCTTAGACAATCCCAATATTAAATCTAGTCAACACTTAGACAATGCCAATAACAATCAACAATTTCGAACTGTTGTCAAGGCAACCTCCTAACAATAAAGATGGAATTGTTGGAAAGAAGTTGCCTTGACAACAGTTTGAAAATTTTGATTGTTATTGACATTTTGCTTTTAATTGTATATTGACCTATTTTCATTATCTAGAATTAATTGTAAAGTGTCTTTAGAAAAATTCAAAATTTTTAAAACTTTTTAAATAACGCCGAATTATTAGTAATAGCACATATAGTAATAACATATAGATTAGGGTGTAACACATTTTGAATGATATTTTTTTTCTTCAGGTGTAGTTGGACTGATCATTAATCAGATGTGGGATCTTTAGATTGATGGGTAATGAATATAAAGTGATGCTCTATATATTGAATTTAAAGCACAAAGTAATGACTAAAGAGGAAAAAAGAGATAACCAAAATAGCAAACATTGCATATAGCACTGAACATGTGTTGGATCAGGAAGAGATAAAAATATTGGTCAAAGAGGAAAAAGTAAAAACAAGAAAATTTTAAAAAGGTGCTCATATGAATCCCATAAATCAATCTAATGTGATTATTCGTAATGTTGAAAACCACTCATTAACCTTGCCCTCAAGATGAATCAGGAGAGCTCTCATAGATAGGTATATGAAATTTCTACTGATTTGCCTTTAGTGAAATAGCCTATTTGGTTAAAGGGTCTTTAAATTCAATATTCATTAATTTAAAAATTCATGCTTGATTCAGATGCTAATACTGCCACTAGTCAAGCCAACATCACCTGAAGAATAAAGAACAATATCACTTGAAACATTGTGATATATACTAATCTGTGTTCTATTACTAACAGTTGAATATATTTGAAAAGTTTAAATAAAATTTGAATTTTTCTAACGACATGCAACACTTAATTGCAAACTATCGCTTTCTAATTTCTTTTAATCTCATTACATTTCTTTTACTAACATTAGCTTTCTTGTTCTAGAATTGTTTCATAAGTAATCAGTAATTGATTTTTGTCTAGCAGAATTCCCTGGTTTGGCTCAGTTTTTTTTATTGCTTAAATTGTGACTTTTGGAATTTTGTCAACTGATGTAAGCTGTAATGGAAGTCAGTACATATACTCTTTCTGATTATTCATCTTTAGTTTTCTGTTATGAATCTCAACTCATTACTTCTGTTATATCTAAATTTGTATATTTTAATTTTTATTTCTCTGTCAAA
Organism: Epiperipatus broadwayi; assembly: GCA_028023455.1. Taxonomy (NCBI): domain Eukaryota; kingdom Metazoa; phylum Onychophora; class Udeonychophora; order Euonychophora; family Peripatidae; genus Epiperipatus; species Epiperipatus broadwayi. The sequence goes on along the minus strand of JAQFVV010006515.1, from coordinate 752,222 downwards.
AATGTTTAGATGATCAGGAGATCATATAGCGCATGATTCCCGGAAATGACAGATTGAGCTTTGATTCAGGAACCTTTTGTTATTTTAGTTTTCACTAAACTGAATAAGGTTATCTACTTTTTTACTAATTATCTCATGACTAATCTCATGCCCGTTCACTTTATTTTAGCCTTCCTTGATAATACATCATTTACTATATTTAATAGTGAATTGTCGTGCATGATTTAGTGCACTGATAGAATGTTAGACTCACTGGAGTGGAATATTCTCAGATGGGTTCCAGCTCTGATACTTCCTGCACTTATGGATCAATGAAGTCATTCAATTATTTTATTTTTAGTAAATAATTTAGTTTGAATATATTCTAGAATAATAAAAATATATAAAGAAGAGAAAAGATTTCAATGGAACTTTTGGTTTTACCGTTTTGGTGTTTGAATATTACTTCGACCTCATGAGCAACTGATCATATAATGAAACAGTAAGGTCTGCTTTGCAGATCTTCGTTTCACCTTTTCTCACCCATTTCCTACCCTCGTACCTTAGTTTGAACCCCAATCTATCGTAGTGTGTCTGCAATACGCTTATATACCGAAAATCCCCCTAATTTTAAACCACGAGTACAATGCTCGTATTATATATATAACTCATTTCCAAATAAATAAAAGATTATAGATTATGTATATGTTCATATAATTTTGATTTATTAAAAAGTAGGTTATATAAGTCGTAATTGCGCACACACTATGATACGCATTTTAAAACATATCAAAATTATAAATTGTTAAAGTTATTTTGTTTGAATCTATTTACAAATATATTACCGTCGTAATATATTTTGATTTAAAATAAAATTCATTTAGTAAATATTCGTTTAGTAAATAGATTCAAATATTGCAATTTAAAAAGTAAAATCATTTTCTTTAATTTAATAAATGTTATTCCAAATATTTCTGTTAAAATAAATGAGGGACAATAGTTTAATTATTTCATGTTGTAATTAATTAATGTTATATAAGTTTATCTAAAAACAGCAGATGTCCACTTAAGGTTTTCTTTAATAAAAGTAATTTTTAATTAAATCTAGTTTGTAATTCGAGTGTCGACAGGGAAAGTAACAAAAGAAATTAATTAATGTTGAATTCCTTTAGACATTCGGATGATTTAATTACAGCTGATAAGTCCGATATTTTTGTAATGCTCCAGGGCAGTTCTATTGTTAACATCTACTATAAAAAGAAGGGTTTTCTTTTGTTCTCGAGTTTCATTCTAATGTTTCTAAGAGAAATCATTCTGAGTTCTATTGTAGTAATTTGTAAATCTTGACATGACAGAGTAGAGTGCAAGAAGGCTATTTCTCTCCGAAATGGTCATATGCTGCCGTAGACCATCGGAAGTTATCACACAGGGAACCCCGGAACTGCTGCTGCTGCTGCCAAAAATGTGAACATTTCCAGATTTTGCTGTTAAATTATATAAAAACCTGCCGACCATCAATCTACCTAAAATGCTTCTCGAGAGGTAACCCTAAATTAACCCAAGAGCTCTTGTGATAACTAACATGCTATAGCTATTTTAAATTGTTTTCTGATATTTCACATAACTTCATTATGTATTTCTTTAATGTGTTTAAATATACTCAACATTTTGCTCTCTATCCTTGGGTTAATATTTTCTATTTATTAAGCTTTCTGTTATTTTATTATGATAATGTGTCAGAATCGTCTTTGACCGAGTGAATTATTCTTTTTGTTGAAATTAAGACGCCGCTATAAAGGCATATATTAAATTTCTAATATTAGGGTATGAGCACAGACTTTCACACGACCCACCACTCTCCACTCCACTACCCTAATATTACATATATATAGACACAGGTATAAATAAGCCTATGTTTCAATTATTAAATTTCTAAATAATTTCCAATTTTTATTATCTTGCAAATCACTCGTTCGAGGGCGATTCTTTTCTTTAATATATAATATAATCACATAGTTTAAAATCTACATGTTATTGATTTTAATCTACTATGAGAGTATGTGCGAGGTCAATGATTTAAATGTGTCCCCAAATGCATGATTGCGTATATAAATCTATACTTACTTTTCAAACCCGCAAGCATGCATTTTCTTATTTTAATTACCGTGTTCTACTTTAATTACAAAGTTCATCATTGACATCGAGAATGTGTGGACCTTTTTAAATGAATTTTTGGGAATTTGATTGGGCATTTCTCTTAATCCAAGTAAAACCCATTTAGATGTTTTATATATACTAGTCTCATATTGCTGGTATATGAATTGGTTGTTGAGACCGCTTTGTTTTACTTTTCCAAGGATTCTTTACACGGTTAAGTCCATTCTCTTCGTTTGCGGTTTCCAGGCAGAGTGTGTCCCCAAGTGACACACCTGGGAATTAAACGCAATCATCACCCAGTCGCTAAGTTTCGGCTGTTCATCAAAATACTTTCCTACGGGTTAGCGGCGAGACGCCCTCCGTAATCATTCCGGATATTCGATATTGTTTTATTTTATATTTATTTTACAAAGCATCCATGACTTAAACGTGTCACACCCTCCAACATTAATAAATTCATTATCAGCAATACTGACCTCCCAATGCAACTCTATTATTATTATTCTCAAATAAATGCTTTGATCACATTCCCACTTTGTTGCTTAGTAAGCTTTAGTCCGTGCTATTCTCGAAATCAATAAATATTTTAGAACACTTAATTTTCAAATATTTTCTTAAACTTGTATAATTACTCAAAGCACCTCGCACATGTTCCTATCTCGTCAAGCACATTATCGTAATGCTATTAACCCGAAGAATAGAATATATCACCTTGCTTTAAAATCTTTTGTCATTTATTGAAATATAATGCCAACAATTATTTAATACGCGTCCCTGTCTCATATAAGCAGATAGTGGCGTTACGTATATGATTTATATGAATAAATTTTGTGAAATTATTTAAAACTAAATTTGATATCTTATTTTATTGATTCCTATCACTGTCTCGGTCTATATATATATTTTCTGCATTTCTTTTGCAAATCCATAGACGTTAATTAGCCATCCAAACTTCTTTTAGTATAGAGTCTTTTGTTTCTCCCTGACCACCAGGCACCGGTCAAAGGTTATACTAGTAGTGGCATCAGCTGCGTTGTCACGTAGATGGCGCTGTGAAATTTGGACTTTAGATTCGAACTTAGTATATCTAGAAGGCAACCCCTCCTAGAATGTTCAGTTTCGTGTCTGGGGTTTGAATTCTGCAGTGTGTTAGCGAGATAGACGATTCTGACTATTACAATAAGTGTTGTAATGAATGAATTTTAAATGTAGAAATTTAAATCTTATTAGTATTTCTGGTTGAAGAATTGTCTAAAATAATTTTATCAGTTATAGTCAGCATGAAAAATATTAACGTTCTGCTATTTTCTATTTATTCAAAAATTTATCATTTTTTAATGAAATTATTTCACTGTATATAATTTTCACCCTTACTGGAAACCGTATTCATTTGTATAATTATAGAAACATTTATGAAACTTTTTGTAATATATTGTTTGCAAATTTAAAATATACTTTCTCACATATATACAATATTTATTCATTTGCATATATATATAAATTGTTGAAAGAATATGATTTTTAAAGTTATTGATTATTACATGGAAAATATAATTAGACTGCAAGTAAACCCCCACCCTTCCCAATAGAAGAGATTTGCAATGAATAATATTATATGCTAATTGTATTTATTTTAAAACTGATATGAAATATTAATTTTCTTAGAAGAAACTAAACATAAAGAGTAAAAAATGACTCAATATAATTAATTGCAGTATAAAGTTTTATATTATATGTGTACATATGAAGGCCAAAAGTATTTTCAATTATAATTATTAAAATTATATATAAAAAAGATATCATACTATCCCTTTATGTGAAAAACTTTTTCTTTTGTTTAACATTTTGGCCAAATCTAGTTGGACATCTTCAGAAACATCTGTAAATTAAAATATCATGCCTTTATTTCAAATAAGTTTTTATCTAAGAAACAAATTGCCCAGTTAAGGTTTTTATTAGAAAAAGTCTTTTTTTTTTAACGATGTATAATTATTTATAACTGAGAACAAAGATGGTAAGTGAATAAATATCAATTTTTACACACACACACACACATATATATATAGTCTTTCTGAAAGTTAAGATTGGTAACCATGCAATAAGGCATTATAATTATGCAATAATATTTATGATTAGTAATCAATACAATTTTTCTAATGCTTCAACATTCAGAAATACATTGTAAAATAAACCGAGTTCTTTGCATTCATAAGATGCACTGTATTTTATATAATTATTTTTTGAAATACTTTACGTCTTAATTTCTAATCAGAAATAATATATTGTAAAATGCATCAATGTCAGTTTGAACTTGAAATCCTATAATTTTTTCTTTTTCCTTTGTTGATATTTATAAATGCATATATATATATTTTAAATCACTTTTGTACATTATCAATACATCACAGGATTAGTCTTGAGCTTAAACAAAGGTCTCTTAGCTTAGCTTAGCTTTCTATACATCATTATAGAAAACTTACTTAACTATTCACCCATTTCACATGTAATTTTTTTGCAATTCATTTTAAGATTTTAGTTGTCCATCTGTTGTCATCTCGTTTTACTGATATATGCAGCCCAGCTATATTTCAGATTCTTAATTTTTTAAATGAAGTCAATACCACCCAAATATTCACTTATCTTTTGTTTTTGAACCCTACTTGTACATCATACATCTTTTATATTTTCTGCATGGATTTACTCTCAGCATTGCTTTTCTATTAAATATCTTAAGTATACACTAATATAACACATTTATTAATAATTTTTTCTTTTGGTCACATGATTATATATATATATATATAATAGGCTGCAGAAAGGAGTTTGCTATTAACTGAAAGGAGACCCTTTGATTCCTCTTGGAGGCCTTAAAGGAACCGAGCAGGGCAAATTCCTAATGTCCACTCCATACGTTCTTGTCGTTGCAGCTGTTATTACTATATGTTTATTCATATAGTATACGAACATGGATGGGCTGCTCACCAACACGCATTAGCCAGCGTGGTGAGTTTATTGGCTTTTTACCTCTGAGTTTAAGATCAAGAAACACCATGGTCTTTCTTCTCAGTGCCTGATAAGGCAGAATGAATGTTTGTGTAAATGATAAAGATTTTTCCCAATTATACAATTATGACAGACAAAAATAAAGCATGGCCCTTGATCCCAGGAGGCTGTAAAGTCACCAACCAAGGCAGCGGTTGGTGGCCGAAGGTGGAGGGTGCTAAGAATATCCTGGAGGCGGACCCAGGCTGCCATTTGATGACGACTTTTTATTTAGGTACTTACAACTGCAGATCACTTTCAAGTGAAGGAAGATTGCAAGAATTAGAAGAAGAACTCTCTTATATTAAATGGGATATTATTGGACTTTGTGAAGTTAGAAGAAAAGGTGAAGAGACAATTGATTTAAAAAGTGGACATATGCTCTATTATAAAGGGACAAATATTGGAAATACAAGTGGAGTAGGATTCATTATAAATAAAAAGTGGAAGAATAATATTGTGGAGATTGATGGTGTATCAGACAGAGTGGCAAGATTAGTTATACAACTTAATAGCAGATATCAAATGCAGATAATTCAGGTTTATGCCCCAACAAGTTCTCACAGTGATGAAGTAGTAGAAGATTTTTATATGGATGTACAAAAGGCTTTTGATCAGAGTAAACAACATTTTAAAATTGTTATGGGAGATTTTAATGCTAGAATTGGTAAACAAATGAAAGATGAAAGTGTTGTAGGTAATTTTGGTTATGGTAATAGAAATGAGAGAGGACATAGACTTGTGGAGTTTGCAGAGAAGGAAAAACTTTATATTATGAATTCTTTTTTTGAGAAAAATGTTAGAAGGAAATGGACATGGAAGCATCCAAATGAAGGTACAGCAGAATTGGATTATATTTTGACTAACAGGAAATACATATTTCAAGATTGTAATGTTCTTAATAAATTTAACGCAGGAAGTGATCATCGATTAGTAAGATGTAAGATACATGTTAATGTAAAACTAGAGAGACAAAAATTATTAAGAAAAACAATATTTACAGTTGATATTCCTAATCTTCAGAAACATTCTAATGAATTTAAATTAGAACTTACAAATCGGTTTCAAGTATTAGTAGATTTTGAACATGATTCAGATTTGAATGAAATTAATATGAAAATAACTGATACACTTTTAAAAACTGCAACAAAGATAGCTGGTAGAAAAAAGCAGCAATTGACTAATAAAATTTCTACTGAGACTAGAGAACTTATGAAGAAAAGAAGGAATATGAAGATATGCAAGAATGATGCATTAAAAAGAATTGAATATCTCGAATTTTGTAAAATGGTGCGGAAAAGAGTTGAAAATGATATAAGAAAGTATAACTGTGAACTAGCAAGAAAAGCTGTAGAAGAAAATAAAAGTCTTAAGAATGTAAAACAACATTTTGGTATTGGTAGGAAATTTATATCTGCAATAAGGAAAAAAGATGGAATTATTACTAAAAAGAGGGATGACATTATGAAATTGGTAGAAGATTTTTATCAAGAATTATATAGTAATAAAGAACAAGTACCTCCTATATCTATTACATCTTCCGAATTGCCCAGAATTTTAAATGAAGAAGTGAGAAATGCAATTAAATGTATGAAAAAGGGAAAGGCTCCAGGTAATGATGGAATTATAATTGATATATTAAAAGAAGCAGGTGAAGAAACAGAAAAAATATTAGCAAAGTTATATACCAAATGTCTAAATGATAAAGATGTACCGGATGATTGGAAGAATGCAGTAATAATATTAATATTTTAAAAAGGTGATAAAGAAGATATTAGAAATTACAGACCTATCAGCCTTTTATCAGTTTTATATAAAATTTTTACCAAGATAATTACAACTCGTCTACAGAGAACCTTGGATTTTCACCAACCAAAAGAACAAGCTGGATTTAAAAGTGGTTTTAGTACAGTAGATCATATTCAAGTATTGAGAGAAGTTATAGAAAGGACAAATGAATATGAGTTGTCATTATGTTTTGGATTTGTAGATTATGAAAACTCATTTGATTCTATAAACATTTCTTCAGTGATTAAAGCATTGGATCATCAAGGTATAGATCCAGGATATTGTCATATTTTAAAGAATATTTATAAAAATGCAACAGCAACAATTAGATTACATAATGATACTGGGAAAGTCAACATTGAGAAAGGTGTAAGACAAGGTGACTCCATATCTCCAAAACTTTTTACAGCAGTGCTGCAAGAAGTATTTTGTGGATTAAAATGGGAAACTAAAGGAGTGAAAGTAAATGGAGATTATTTAAGTCATTTAGATTTCGCAGATGATGTAGTTGTTTTTGCAAATAATGCTTCTGAGCTGCAGGAAATGTTGCAGGAGTTATCAGATGAAAGTAGGAAAGTAGGACTAAAGATAAATGTTAAAAAGACTAAAGTAATGTTTAATCGATTTGCTCAAAATATGAAAATAAAGATTGATTATGATGAATTAGAAGAAGTTAAGAGTTACAAATACCTTGGTCAGATTATTAATACAGATGGAAACATAATAGAGGAAATTAATCATAGAATTAAACTTGGTTGGAGTGCTTTTGGTAGAAATAACTTGATATTAAAAGGAAATATGCCTATGTGTTTGAAAAGAAAGGTTTTTAACAAATGTGTTTTACCAGTTCTTACTTATGGATCTGAGACTTGGACACTTAATAGAAGATCAATACAGAGACTTCAGACCACTCAAAGAAGTATGGAGAGATGTATGTTGGGAGTAACAAGAAGAGATCGAAAACACAATGTATGGGTAAGAGAACAAACAGGTGTTACTGACCTCATTGAAAAAATTAAAAGATTGAAGTGGAGTTGGGCTGGACATATTGCTAGAAGAGATGATAATAGATGGACAATTGAAATTTTAAACTGGATTCCAAGAGATTGTAAAAGACCCAGAAGGAGACCACATGTAAGATGGATGGATGAAATAAGAAAATGTGTAGGGGTGATGTGGAGAAGAGAAGCTAAAGATCGGAGAAGATGGATTAAACTTGGAGAGACCTTCATCCTGCAGTGGATTGATAATGGTTGATAATGATGATGATGATGATATATAATAGTAATAATAAGAAGTCAGATGTCACATGACTTATATATAGCTTGCACTTACAAATATGTAAAATTAAGAGCGTGCTAATAACTCTAAACAAGCTTTTTTTTTATTTATGATAAATGCTACTACAGGAGAAGGCATTCAAATCATTTTTATCTTGGATTGTCCCCATCCCCAGACCGGTTTCGACCTATGGGTCTCTTCAGTGAGGAGTTGGGACATTAGATCTAAAAAACCAACTCAAGCAAAGCATTTATCTAAAAGATAATTGTTAGAAGAAGATCTGAAACTTTTAGACATCTACATGTCTTTAAAGTCAGCTCTCCAACTGAAAAAATCATATGTCTAAAAGTTTCAGATCTTCTTCTAACAATTATCTTTTAGATAAATGCTTTGCTTGAGTTGGTTTTTTAGATCTAATGTCCCAACTCCTCACTGAAGAGACCCATAGGTCGAAACCGGTCTGGGGATGGGGACAATCCAAGATAAAAATGATTTGAATGCCTTCTCTTGTAGTAGCATTTATCATAAATAAAAAAAAAAGCTTGTTTAGAGTTATTAGCACGCTCTTAATTTTACATATTTGTAAGTGCAAGCTATATATAAGTCATGTGACATCTGACTTGTTATTATTACTATTATTATTTTGCTGTTGTGGCTTTAGCTAAATTAAAGAGCTAAGCCTACTAATATATGGAGTATCTGAATTAAGTTCAGGCCCATATGATTTTTTCAGTTGGAGAGCTGACTTTAAAGACATGTAGATGTCTAAAAGTTTCAGATCTTCTTCTAACAATTATCTTTTAGATAAATGCTTTGCTTGAGTTGGTTTTTTAGATCTAATGTCCCAACTCCTCACTGAAGAGACCCATAGGTCGAAACCGGTCTGGGGATGGGGACAATCCAAGATAAAAATGATTTGAATGCCTTCTCTTGTAGTAGCAGTTATCATAAATAAAAAAAAAGCTTGTTTAGAGTTATTAGCACGCTCTTAATTTTACATATTTGTAAGTGCAAGCTATATATAAGTCATGTGACATCTGACTTGTTATTATTACTATTATTATTTTGCTGTTGTGGCTTTAGCTAAATTAAAGAGCTAAGCCTACTAATATATGGAGTATCTGAATTAAGTTCAGGCCCATATGATTTTTTCAGTTGGAGAGCTGACTTTAAAGACATGTAGATGTCTAAAAGTTTCAGATCTTCTTCTAACAATTATCTTTTAGATAAATGCTTTGCTTGAGTTGGTTTTTTAGATCTAATGTCCCAACTCCTCACTGAAGAGACCCATAGGTCGAAACCGGTCTGGGGATGGGGACAATCCAAGATAAAAATGATTTGAATGCCTTCTCTTGTAGTAGCATTTATCATAAATAAATAAAAAAAAAAGCTTGTTTAGAGTTATTAGCACGCTCTTAATTTTATATATATATATTTAATATTAAGTTATTTCTAATGAAAGTATTTTGATTATGTTTCCATTTGAATTAATAATCTGATCAAAATATTTGTAGTTATTAACTTTATATTTTGTTGCTATCAGTTTTTTTTTTATTTTTATAAAAGCCACAGAACATAATTTGATTTTTTGTAGCATTTATTGTTAGTTTTACTTTCTTGCTTGCTTTCATCTGATAATTCTTGTAACATTTCCCAAATCTTGACAACACTATTTGCAAAAACAATCTCATCTTATTTACAGAATCTATATGACTTTAATAATCTTCATTTATTTTTAATCCTTTTGCTTCACATTTTAATCTGCAAAATAATTACCATAAAATTGCTGAAAAATTATAAAAAGATAGAATCATCCTGTTGTACACTAATTGTGCTAACTTTCTTAATGCCACCATGTACTCTTATCACCGCAGTTACAATTTGATAAAGATTCTTTTGAGTTAATCAATACTCTGAATTTATTGAATTTTTCAAAAGTTAACATATATCATGATGCTAGAGATTTAAATGTTTTTACATAATTAACAAATCTATTGCAAAATATCTTATTTTTATTAGTTGTTATTTTTACAACTTCTCTTAACACTTAAATAAGGTTTATCTTTTTCAAATCCAGCTCTTTTTTCTTTTCTTTTTTATTGGCTTGAGTCAAAGGTTCTCTATGCAGGAGTTTTATAATGATTAAAGATTGTATATAGAACTGATAGATTTATTGTGTTTTTTTAATTATTTGTATACATTTTTTATTTAGATATTTATTTTACAACTTTTCCATCGGTTTTTTCTGCTTGTTTTAAAAATACCTAAATAATCCTATTATTCATGTAGCTTTTTATTCTTTATAGCTTTAGTTGTATGTATCATCTTTTCCTTTAAATACACACTCACTTGAGTTTTCAAAAGATTTAAATTGTAAGAATTACTTTGTTCACTTATTCTTTATTATAATGTAATTCCTTGAAGAATTCTTTCACACATTGTATATTACTTTTTGTATTAATAGTAGAGTTATCTTCTTTATACTAAATAACTTTTCCTTTTAATAGTGTCAATAGTAATATGACAATTTTTGAGACATTCTCTTTCATAAGTTTTCTTGTCATTTCACATTTAGATTCTTTTCTAAACTTATTATGTAGAATTCATCTATTCATTGTTCAAAATAAATCAGTTTAAAATATGTTTATATGCCCCCCCCCTCCAAATATATAGCCATATCTCATTTTAAAATGAATTGTAGAATTACTGCCTTTCTGTTTTTTGAAGGTTATCTGTTTGTTATTCTATTGGTGATCTCATTCATATTCATGCCATGTTTAAAACAATTTATAATTTCTAGCTTATAGTCATTGGTGTATTTCTGAAAATTAGGGATAATATCAAGTGTTGAAAATGGCTTTTTAAATAGCTTATATTTGTTTAGCCTTGTATTAAGACATATCCTATCTTATTAATTAATGCACTCTTCTTGGATTAGATCTGCCAAATGGATTATAGTTTTGAAATGTGTATTTTTTAATAAAAATTCTGTGCTTATACATTTTTATTTATTTTTTAAAAATATTTATGTTTTTTCTTTATTAGTACCAAGTCTGTCTACAAATCAAAAATTCCCACAATGCTTGTATTCTTTTGTTGTTTTCCAATTCTAGCATTGATATCTTCCATGACAATTTAAAGTCTTGATTAATGTGATCAAAAAACATTTTGTATATGTCTTTATAATAATAGTTTTAAAATAAATAATTGGGTGCTGATATAGTACGCGCTCGGCGGCCATTTTTTCTAACGATTTTATTATAAGTTCATTGTTACAAATATCTTATAAGTGACCTATTTTAAAAAGAAATCATATCACACTTCTCTGTTAGGTTTCTGGTTGATTGTCCATCATTTACATCTTCATAAAGTGTAATAACTACTCTTTCTTATTGCATTGCCAAATGTGTATCATATAATACTAAATTGTCCAAGCACTTTACTACTGTTACACAATGCTTTATTTACCACCCTTTTCTTACAGTTTACAGTTTCGATTGCCTCAGCAATCTTCTTCAGAACTTTATATCTCCTAACCTCAACTGTAAATTTACCATTAAATTTGATTGTAACAGTTGAGGTTAGGAGATATAAAGTTCTGAAGAAGATTGCTGGGAGAATCGAAACTAAACTGTAAGAAAGAGTGGTAAATAAAGCATTGTATAATAGCAGTAAAGTGCTTGTACAATTTAGTATTATATGTCCATCATTTAGTTGAATGAAATGGTAAAATTAAAATCGTTCATTATTTTTTAATGCTATTTCAAGTAATGACATGAGAGTTTCAATATTAAATGTTTATAAACTAATAGCAAATAATTTGATTTTTGTGAAAAAAGTTGTTAATTATCACACAACTTTGAATTTCAAATTAGGAATAAAAGATGTGTAAATACATTATTCCTAGCTTTAACTTCTAAGATTTGGTTGATGAAGAGAAGGTTATAAAACAGGTTGGCATCATCTGGTGCCCAACGATTATTACTCAAATTTTCATTAGATGGTCTTAGAATAGGACAGAGAAAACTGTTCTTACAAGCATATTATGAGTAAGATAAGTATGGTGTATGAAATTTCTTACAGAATCTCTATTAAATGATAATGATATCTCATCTCACATCCGTCAGAAAACATTTTATCAGTAGCCACTAGATAATAAATGCAGTTAATAAAAGAAGGTCCTTAGTTGGGTTTATAATTGTGTAAAAAGATTTCAGAGAGAAATCCGACATCATCATCTTATATGTGGCTAATCTAAAATTATTGGAATCAAATTTTGAACTGTATCATAGACATTGTGTTTTTGTTAACTTCCGGACCTTTGTTGCTCAAGAATGATAAATACAAGTTGTCATAAAAATAGTTTTATATATAATGATTTATAATCAAGCCATCGGAAAAACCTTTTAATTATGTGGTTTTTATTATAATATTAGAATGTTTGTTATTGTTCTTAGCAATAATTATCAGCATGCCATTACAGGTTTTATATATTATCTGGTTTGCCTTCTCTACCTATTCCTATCTATATCCCATTTTATGCTGCAGTTTTAAATATATATTCAGCACTTCAAATCACTGGAATTATATCTTGGTGGTTGGGTATCCATCAAATAGTCCATATATCCCTGGATTCATATCAGAAGCTCGGTAAAACTTGAAGCTTTTTCACCTTCCAATGGTGCTTAAGATTTTTTATTCTTCAGATATTCAGCTTTTACAAAATTAATTAATCATCCAATATTGGTTGATAACAGAATATCTAGCTTGTTTTAGTTATATGGTAAAGCAATGATAGAAAAATGCCCAAATCCTTATTGCCTGGAAGTTAGGAAGATAGTTAATACCGCTTTCTGCTTTATTATTTCTGTATGAGGAAGGGCCCTAATGTGGGGTATCCAACTTTTAAGGATACTGATGAGACTTGATTAACATATTTTTTTTTATATATATAGATACTGATATTAAATTTCATTGAGGTTTGTGCAAAATATAAATAATTGGAATGATTTAGGTTGGAAAGGGGGCAGTTTTGAAGGAATAGCATATTAGAGTCGGATGTTTGTATATATATATATATATTTGTAATACCCAGCAAGCCTTGGAAGTTTTTGATCGTTCTTTTCTGTATTGAACGGCTCTGTCCCAATTGGAGCTATTTAACATTCTTTTAATATATATATATATTGTAAGTTAATCAAATTATGGTCTTCCAACAAAATCGAAAAAAGTATGTAAAAACCACAATTATATTTCCTGATTAAATTTAAATCCCTGGTTTGGTTAGAATTAGTTAAAACTGGGTTTGAACAAATATTACTCCTATCTAAAGCATCTTTTATTATAGACATCATTGTCAACGTAAGATTTGTTGACATGCTGCTTTAGTAAAAGAAATTCGATAATTCATTGCTTACTTAAAAACAGTTATAAAATTATCAACTAGTATAGAATCTTGGAATGTAGCTGTTGATATTTTTGTTTTTGTAACTAACAACAAAAAAATATTTTCTTATTAAAAATAAAATAAATGATACAAAATATAAATTAATAGACTATTAATGAACACCTATTTTAAAAGTGATATTTGTAACAATATGTTCAGGATTAAGTCCACATAAAATATTTTTATAGTTTAGTAGTATTATCAAAGGTCTCTTATTAAGTGATTACTTATTAGGAAAAATGTAAATGGTTGACTGATAGGTTTTAAAGTATAGGTCCTTTTTTGTGTGTGTTTCTTTGTTTTCTGACATTAGCTTGACATTTTTGAATGGTGATGACTTCGTTTCCCATTTCATTTTTAATCCACTACAATTGGATTGGCTGAGAGGATTTTATAAATAAATCTTCTGCCTGTAAATTAACAGTGGCAGCAAACTAAGAATAGGCACATATTGGGTGGCCAGAGCTCTATTTTCAGCAGCAGAGAATAGTTCTAGCGATGTCAAACGTATCGAATCTTTATTTCACATGAATGTATAATTACGTATCGAATCTTTAGCCTGTGCATTTGACAATATTTTCCCGATGTTTCTGAAGGTTCTATAGTGTTAATTTTCTCAGATATCGGCTGTAACAGGGTTTGATGTCAACCACTTTGATTATTTCAGCTTTTAAAATTGCTGGCGACTCCAGATTTTAAAGTCTTGAAACTGTGTAACTTCTTTACTGCAAGCAGATAAACGAACTATTAACATAACTGCATTAACAAAAAAAATTTTTAAATGCAACTGACCCAGCTCTCTATATACACTGCTCTAATTAATTAGTTACCGCTGCTTTTCAATAAGTACTCTTTCTTTAATTTAATTAATTAAGTTTTTTTAACACTTAGATCTATTCTGTGTATGACAATTGTTCACACCTAAATGCATTCTTCCATTTTTATTATAAACTAATTTCATTTATTAATACAGCTTATTCCAGCATACTCATGCATGTATATAGATTTTGTACCCTCGGATAGTCCAGTATATATTTAATTATGTTTTGTAAACCATGTTTTTGGTGGCAATCATTTTTAATAATAAAAAAATGAAATAATAGTAACCAATTTTTTGACAAGAATATTTCATTTTCCTTTTGTATTCTTTTTTATTAAAAACATGGTTTATAAAACAGGTTTTACCTGTGTATAATTTTGATGTTATATAATTAGAAGATAATTCTAACATTTATTATATGATTGGCTAAAAGTTATTAGGAATTGTAAAGGTCAGAAATGTGAGGAGTAATGAAAAGTGAAACCCACTACAAGTATATTTCTTTTAAAAATGAATTATACAGTCAACAAGTGACTGTACAACTTATATTTAATAGCTAACACGTAAACAAAGTAACAAATTAGCAATTAAAAAATATTTTGATTATCTTGTTGTATGCTAAAATTACAATAACATCTACAAATAACCAGTATAGAATTGAAAGAACAAAACCAGTAAAAATATACTCAAATTTTATAAATTACAAATCATATTTTATAATTATTACATGATTTTATTTTATGAGATTATTATTTGTACTTGCTTGAATTCTATAATTTATTATATTTGAATGTATCACATAATGTGTGAGTACAATATCGTTTAACCTAGATATCTAAACATGAAAATTAGATAAGACCTTTAGACAAAGTTTAAGATCAGTGACCAAAATATGTTCATATTATATGTGTTAATTTCATTAATGTAAATTTATTACCAACAATAACCTTAGAACTTATTATTTTCATTCACATTTAATGTGAAGAAGCAAAGAGAAGATATACATATATAATACCAATACAAGTCACATGGTCAGTATTTTTTTAAGCTTGCTCAAGCTGTTAAAACAGAGGCAAAAACTCTCCATGCAACAGCGCCATTTAATGCAAGCCAAAGTAATCAGTGGATGCAAGAAGGTTTGCACATAAAATCTCTATCTAGTGCCTACTCTTCCAATATCACCAGACTAATGTCTAGCTTGTGGCTTTCATCAGTGAGGAGCCTCGGAGAGCACTGCACCTAGATCTTAGAATCTAATACAACCCTATAGCAGTCACCTTTTACCTTTTTAGTTAACTATAAAACTATGAGTCTAAATGTGAAAACACAATATTTTTAATCCAAGCTCATTCGCTTACATAGTCATGTAGATCTCAACTCAGTTTGGTACCTGTACATTTTGATAATTTTGGTTCTTTAATAACCATAACCACCATTATCCTATTGGGCAGAATTGGTATTAAACTACTAAACATTTCATGATCATCATTTTTTATGCTTGCTCAAGCTGTTGAAACAGAGGCAAAAACTCTTCATACAGTAGTGCAAAGGTTTCTCATTGATGAAAGCCATAAGCTAGAAATTAGTCTGGGGATATTGGATGAATAGGCACTAGATAGGGATTTTATGCACAAACCTTTTTGCATCCGTTGATTACTGTGGTTTGCACTGAATGGCACTTCTGAAATTTTTGTCTCTGTTTTAACAGCTTGAGCAAGCATAAGAAATGGTTTAATACAAGTCCTGCCCAATAGGATAATGGTGGTTATGGTTATTAAAGAAACAAAGACACTAAAATGTATAGGCACTGAACCGAGTAGGCAGATCTATATGACTGTAAGTGAATGAGCTTTGATTGAAAATATTATTGTGTTTTCAAATTTTAGACTCATACATAGCTTCATAGTTAGCTAAAAAAGTAAAAGGTGGTTGCTGGAGACTTGCATTCCATCTTAAGATCTAGGTGCAGTGCTCTCAGATCCAGGGATCTTCACTGATGAAAGTCACAAGCTAGGAATAGGCACTGGATAGGGATTTTATGCACAAACCTTCTTGCATCCATTGATTACTTTGGCTTGCATTGAGTGGCACTACTGTTTGGAGAGTTTTTACCAATACAAGTCCTATTATTAACATATTATTAGACAAATGAAATTAAGATATACAACATCATTCGGTCCTAAAAACAACATACTTGTCTGCCTTCAAGTACATGCTTAAATATTTATACCCATAAACATTGTTATATGAATGCGCATTAAGAAACAGTAATTAATCTTATGCCAGGATTCCCACTACAACATGCAAATATATATAAATAAAAGGCCCTGAATGTCATTACTCAACATAATGTATATTTGCAAGCATGCTTATCATAATAGCAGTTCAAATAAAGCAGGAATTAGATATCTGCAATTTTGTTATATATATATTCAAGGCAAATAATATATATGTAAAAAATTCAAATTTGGAATAATGCACAATGTCTATATCTCTGTTATAATAATATTAATTTTATATATACACACACACCACACACTCTTTATCCTGATAAATAAACAATAGATAAATCTATGAACTTAAAATTAATTTATACCTATTACTTGAAAAATGGTTAAAATAAGTTATTATAAATATTTAACATTCATTCCTTTAACACTGAGGTCGCCAAAGTGGTCTATGTAGACCCCAGGGGTCTATTTAACAAAAGTAGGGGTCGATCTGAGCCAGGAGGTCGATTGGGGGTCGAAGGAAAAACAATTCTTAATATGCAAATCACACATACCTAACTGTGTATGTAAAATTTGTGAATGTTTTTATAATTGACTTAATATCAGTTTCTTTATAGAAAATAAATTAATAAACGTATATTTATTCGGGTGAAACAAGTATTTACGTACCAGCACGCAGCGGCACGAACTCTGCACTTCTGGCTTATGAGTCATATGCATATGTGCGCTTGTCCAAATGTCACGAGTGTTGATGTTACAAATGCAAATATCATACGCAGTTTCAGCTATCTTTGCAAATTGTGAACAGTGTTAAATATTTGCAGTGTCATTATTACTACTTTTATAGTATTGGATAATTAGTTATAGTTTCTATAAAACTAGTCATTTAGTTTAGATATCAATTTTAATTATCAATACATGTAACAAAGAAGGTAAGTATTAATAATATGGATTAGTATAGTATACTAACTTATTTTTAACTTATTTATAGAACCCTAATTAAAAAATGGCAGCTTCAGTTTCTAAAAATAAATGTTGGTATTATTCATTGGATTATTTGAAATTTGGATTTATTTGTTCACCAACAAATGAAACGATTTCTATGTGTCTTCTATGCAAAAAAACTTTTGGAAATGACTACATGAAACCGTCAAAAATGAAAGATCATCTTGAAAGAGTTCACTCAGATAAAAAAAATAAAGAACTTGAATTTTTCAAAAAAGTTAAAGAAAAAGTCACATGTCGACCAACTATAAAAAGTTTTATGAAGTAGTCTACTGAAGTTGAAACTGAAGGAGGATTAATAGCTTCATACAAGATTTCGCTTAATATAGCAAAGAGGGGAAAACCACACACACTCGCTGAAGAAATTGTTATACCTGCAATTAAAGACATCATTGAGAATGTAATGAAAAAAGACTCCATTAATGTTTTAATGTCCTTGCCATTAAGTGCAAATTCTGTAAAACGGTGTATTGTCGAAATGGCAGAAGAAATAGAAAATATGGTAGTTTCAGAGCTAAAAAATTGCAAATTCTCTATTCAACTTGATGAATCTGTTTTTGGCGTTTCTGCTATTCTTATGGTGTACGTTAAATATTTCAATAAAATGAAAGGACAAGTCATTGATGAATTTTTATTTGCTAAATATCTTGAAACTGATTGAAAAGGAATGACAATTTTTTAGATGTTTACAATAATATTTAAATAAATATGATATTTCGCTTGAAAATATAATAGCAGTAGCCACAGATGGCGCACCTGCTATGGTAGGGCGTTACCGAGGTTTTGCTAGATTTCTCAAAGAAAAAGTGCCCGGTATATGTAGTATTCGTTGTGTGTTGCATAGAAACAACTTAGTAGCAAAATATCTGAGTCCAGAGTTACAGAAAGCTTTACAGTTTTGTATTAAGTGTATCAATCAAATTAAAGCCCAACCTCTTAAATCAAGATTATTTTCCAAACTTTGTGAGGAAAACGATGACCAATTACTTCTGCACACCGAAGTTAGATGGTTGTCTAGAGGTGTATGCTTGCAACGGCTCATTGAGTTATTTGACTCCATGACAGAATTTCTCAGCGAAATAAATCCTGGTCTGAGTGATGAACTCCAAAAAAAATAAAAACCATATTTTTTATTTAGCGGATTTATTTGGAAAATTTAATGAC
The DNA here is from genome assembly GCA_028023455.1 of Epiperipatus broadwayi. Taxonomy (NCBI): domain Eukaryota; kingdom Metazoa; phylum Onychophora; class Udeonychophora; order Euonychophora; family Peripatidae; genus Epiperipatus; species Epiperipatus broadwayi. The sequence continues at coordinate 733,309 of JAQFVV010006515.1, read as the reverse complement.
GTCCAAACAAAGCTGCAAGAAAAAGATGTAACAATTATCCAAGCTCGGACAATACTGTTAGGCTTCCAAGTAAAATTAAATTTATTTACATCTTTATTGCTACGTAAGGATTATCAGTATTTTTCAAATCTACGACAATCGTCTTCAAAAATTAAGCGACGATTTTAAACTGCACTTTGTTGATTTGGAAAACATTGACATCCCTGAATGGATTATTGCGCCATTTCCCGCTCAAATTGAAAACGTGGACATCAACTTGCAAGATGAGTTTGCTGAATTATTATCGGATCTTGAAGCAAAGACACTTCTTAAAAATTTAAAAATTAACAAATTTTGGACAAATATAAATATGCAAAAATATGTAAAACTTTACGAAATAGCTCAGCCATTTATACTGGCATTTCCAAGTTCCTATATGGTTGAAGCCGGTTTCAATCATGTAAATTCAATCTTAACTAAGTACAGAAATAAATTAAATGTGGAGTTTCAAGGGGATTTAAGATTAAAATTGACCAACTTCGAACCCAATATAGCGAACCTTGCAAAGAAACACCAGGCAGGCACACCCATCTCATTAATTAAGAAGCAATACTGTAGTGACTTTACTTATTATTTTTACTTATTTATAATTACTTATTATTTAATAAATATTAAGGTATTTAAATTTCAACATTAAGATATTTTTTATAAAACTATTGTTACACAATGTAAAATTATTTTAATAAATGTTTAAAATCATAAAATAAATGTACAAACACAGTATCTAATAGATAGTTTTATTTTAATTAACTGAAAATTACTTTTATGGGGGTTGATGGAGATTTCGAAAAATTATATAGGGGTCCATGATCAAAAAAGTTTGGCGACCCCTGCTTTAACACATGAAATAAAATATGAATAATAATTCAAATTTAAAACATTTACATTGTCTAACCATCACAATTTATTTAATATCATGTTAAATTCGTATATACCCATTCAAACCTATAACATTTTATGTAAAATTATATATACTTTATTAAAATCTAACAATTTATTTACTTGATTGATAACGAATTTACTCCTTTAATTACTACTAATAATAAACCCTTGAAAATTTTATATTTTTATAAAACAAATTTTAAACCATTTGTACCCTTAGTATATTTAAATTATAATAGTAACTACAATATATGTGTACTATTTATTAAGCACTTTAAAATATAGATAATAAATTATTTAAATCTAGTATTTCCCATATCCAAAAATAATTAACTTTAAGACAAGTTTATTAAAGCTTACAAATTAAACCATCAGAACTTAACACAATAAAGATGGCTTTAACAAGTTTAATTTTAATTTAATTAATCTTGTCATCATTAGTAAAAATATTCGTGGATTATTATCCTTTAGAGCTCTAATATTTCCTGGTTGTTGACTATGAATCCTTGTAGTCCTGGTTGAAAATTTGAACTTCATTTAAACATTTATTGTTAACTGCTTTGTATATAAATACAATTCATTGTATTTTCTTGTAATTCACCCGGATGACACTTAGCTAGAATTTGCTTACATATCTAGGCAGGAATTTTGATGTTTTAACTTATAATCAAAGTAAACTTTATCTTACAAATTTTAATTATAGCCATTTTTATTTCCCAATTGCAGACAGTTCTTCCAGTTTTAAAATATCCAGACTACACAATTTCTGAGTGTAGTGTTCTAACTTTTATTTAGTACTTTATAAAATTGAAATATATTAACTATTATTTTTTTTAATAATTTAAATCATCTTAATATTAAAAATACTAATGAAATATTTGAAATGATCATTAAAATATATATAATTTTGTAACATATAAATAATAATTATTCACACACATGCATACACATATCCATGCATAATATAACACATGCTTCTCTATTAGTCTTATGACTTAATTATTTTCTAATTATATATGTTTTGTTTTATTATATTTAAGTAGCTCATCTTTCCCTTGCCTTTGTAAATTTTGTCTCCAAAATAAATATTTTTGTTGTGCTACATTCCCACCTCCCTATTTTAACCTGCTATAATATGATGAATGAATATAATCACTTGGAATGCTTATATCCTTATGTGTACATTTATGTATTGTTGATTTATATATTATTTGCTTAAAGAGTTAGCTTTTAATTTTTTAAAATATTTGTCTTTTCTGCCTTTAGTTATTGTGTTGGACAATTGAAGTTAATTTAAAAATTGCTATGAGGAAAGCTGTCGATTAGCACATTAATAAAACAAATTTTATTTTTATTTATTTTTAATGAAATTTAGTAAATTTATATGATTCTCTTTATAAATGCAAATTTTAAAATTTATCTTCTTGTAATTTCTTTGTATTATAAATTTTATTTAAAATAAATGAACAACAGCAGTAACTACAGAAAAAAAAAGATTTTTTTTTATTCTCTCTTTCAATTAGAATTGTAAATTAATGGAATTTAAAACAGCATCTATTTTTTTGTGTATAAACTTATAAAAGTTTAATTTGAGTAGTTGGTTTGAAGTTTAGCATTCATTTGGAATTACATTAAATAAGTTTTTAGTTTTTTTTAAAAAAAAAAAACCATTATATATATTGTAACATCATGGGGTGGGATAGGAAATGGAATGAATGAACCTGGGGGTGATGGTATATCATCATCACTCCCAGTCAATTTAAAATGAAATATCAATAATCTACAAAAGTATATATAAGTATAAACTATTTAAGGGGAGCAAGAGATCAAGAGAACTCAGAGATCAGCCAGTCACTCCTTAGAGTAACTATGATTAACTATAAATACGCCAGCATTATAATTATAAAAAAAGTAAAAGTACTTACTCAAAAGAAATAATCATCCATCATGAATAATCAAAATCAAACTACATCAGAATAAAATCAACAGTCAATCTTGTGGCTGGATTTGAACAATAAATAATATAAATCAACAGTCTATCTTGTGACTGGATTGGAAATGGGTCTCCTGTAGACCAGGCCTAACTATTGAACCTTTGCCAGCTTGGGCAATTATTTAACCATTAATTTGGAGGCATAAACTAAGTGCTCATCCATCAGAATACATAACCAGAAAAATGTAAACAATAATGCTGGGATATTAAAACATGCTGATCATCATCAATGCTCAGGTCACTTGTACTGGCCAGCTATAAACTTAATTTCTAATAAAACTAAACAAAAACAAAAAATAGCGCATGGGCTTTAAAGAGTATTCTCTTTTTTGCCAACTAGGATGATCATTGATTATCTCTGGATGCCCAAAAGCACTAAATATACATCCCCATTTAGATATTCATTCTGTACTTTAATCTAGCTCAAAGAACATAAGTTCTATTACTGTTTGTGACCAAGAGATGATGGAAACAATTTTTACCAATTGAATACAAGTTTATTAATAATAAAAATAAAAAATTGAAATTAAGATCTATAAAAATAAGATTACACACATATAAGCTTTCTGATTTGGATTACTATACAAAATTTCAAATGATCGCGTTGAGATTTACATAATTACTATTCAAAATTCAAATTATTGCATTGATTTTCATATATGTGCACACAGACTCGCGATTTCTAATATACAATTAATATATTTCAATTTATATTTAATAATGACAAAAAAATGATTAAATTTGACATATATGTCCTATTTTAATTTGTTACAATATTTTCGTAATTAATTCCATTTGGAAAACATACATAAATTTCACATATATGCATGTGTATAAACAAAACATAGATATAATTTAAAATTAGTTAGCAGTTTATAAATTGTTTTTTTCTTTTCAAACTAAATAAAGTCAATTTTTGTTTGACAGATACTTGTTGATTAATTAATTATCAAGATCTCTAAATATAAAATGTCTCTTTTTTTTAAATTTAATAAACTAAAAATAAAATTGTTTTTTATATCTGTCACTTCAGACCAAAGAAATCATTTAAAATTTCGATAAAACACTGTTAGATTTTAACTCAAGCAAAAATTACTTTGTTTTAACTTTTAAGTTATTAATTTATAATTTTAAAAGTCGTTTTAAAGAATATTAAAATAAAATAACTCACTGTATATGTACACACAACATGTTTATCTGTGGTTCCCTGGGTGTATAGATAAACAGCAGCATAGATACACCAAATTCTTCAAGCTTTCTCTTGGTAAACTTGGTTTTTGGTCCATCAGAAAAATATAATCCAAGTTTGTTGTCATCATCAGGAAAAAGTATTGAAGTAATTTGTTGGCATATCATGAGCTTTCTTCTGTAGTCCAAGCAATTGTCAGTATAAGGAAGAGGTACAATTCAGGTGATTTGTTAGCATGTCACAAGCTTTCTTCTGTCCAGGATTGGCAAGCTGTCTTCTAGAACATATTTAAGCAGCTAGTTGATCCATTTGAAGTGATCCTGGCCTCATGAATCAAAACTCTGCAGTAAACTATGGGGCAGCTACTGGACTGGTACTCCCTTAGATCTTTATAGGAGCTCTGTATAACTTCTAGCTATTCTGCTAACCACTCTTCAGAAAATTAAAGCCAAACTTTGCAGTTGGCCTAGTTGGCCACTGCTTAAAATATTAAAACCAGACTCTTCTGGCCAACTTTTACAAAACTGCAAACAAAAACTGACATTTTTTTATCAGTCTTTTTATAATCTTGGTTGGGTCAGGTGATAAAAACATAGTGACTGTTTTCAATTAATTTTAATCCTTTGGAATTTGACCATAGGTGTGATCTATATATATATATATATTTTTACTTTGATACCAATTAATTAAAAGATTTATAAAATAGACATTTTTATAATTATCAGAAAGCATGCTTATTTTTAAATTTTCAAAATCAGAATTTTTTTTATTTATCAGACCTTTTTTAAATATTTAATTTTATAATAAAACATTATTTTAAATCCAGAGTTATTTAACTCTTTATTTATTATTTTTATTTCAGTGAATGTAGAAAATATCTACTACAATTTTTGTCTGTGTTTATTTCTACTTTTCCTTTACTTTATATATATATATATGTATGCACACACACTATATTATTGTGTGTTATGTAACCCAACTGGTTACAATATATATATATCAGTAAATTGATTAATGCTGACAATGTGGGAAAAAGTAGTAGTAAATAATTTTTAGTATGCTTTACTTATGTTTAAATTTTAGTGGTTAATGTTTTTAAAACCATAAGCTCTCATTTGAAATGATATTGAGTAATTTTTACAACTTGCTTAAATTTTAAAAGGCCAATTTTTATTTATGTTAGAAAACTTCAGAAAATACCAAGTGACTGCTAAGATGCATTTCTGCTGAAAAAGCTTTGTTTGTTGTCTACATTTTTCTAGTATCAACATCTTCATCATGGTTAATTATTTATTCATTGTATTTTGACAAAGTTATCTGCAAAATTACTACTCTTGCACAGCCTTAATGGCAATTATAATCTTTTTATTACAATGTTATTAGCCCAGAAAGACTCTAAACTTACATATTTCTGTTTTTAAATTACTATCCTACAAACTCATTTATATTTTATAAACTAAACAGTATAAAATCTGCCATGATCTGCATTTCAACTAAACCAATCTCATTCAGCTGCTCTTTGTTTTCTATGCTATTCAATATTCCAGTACTATTCTTGGCATTGATGATTTGATATTCTACAAAACAGATTCAACTTATCCATACCAAATAGTCATCAAAGCCATACTGAAAATGCTAATCGATAACAAAAATACAAATTTATTATCCCTATTTATTAGAATTTGCAATTAAAAAAAGAATTCAATCAAACAATTTTCACTGTTTATTATAATTTTTGAAACAAACAATTTGTTATTAAAACTAATCAATTTTGTTAGGAATTCAAATTGACAATTTCTATTCAATAAGAACTACTAATATTTGGATGAACGGATATTATATTTTCATAAAAATTCACTGTAAATATCGCTTGTTGGGAAAAAGATTTCACATCAAACTAATTGTAAATTCATTATTTACTAAAAAAAAAAATACTGCCATTTATCAAAATAATATTTAGATAAGGTATTGTATTTTCACAAAAATTCGAAGTGTGTGCTACTTGTCAATACAAAGACCTCATAACATCAAACATATTTATAAAATTTAATTCATAGTTTTATAATAATTCAATACAAATTACTAAAGCTTGCATAATTTACAAAATAATAATTGCCAAATAATGCATTTTTGTGTAATTTAATAAAAAAAAAAATAATGAGGCTGTAATTTGTTAATAATTTCTTAATGAACTGTGCCATATGTCATCAGTAATAATGTTGGATTCTTTTTTTTTTTAAATAAATCTTTATTATTTTGTAATATTTTTAACGAAATTACTCAAGTTCGTATTATTTGGCAATGTATTATTTTTGTAATTAATATTGCTTTATTATAATCTACCCATTAAGTTTTACAAATACACGTTCAGATTTCTTTTTGCTATGAGTATTTTATTTATTATGCAAACGTTAACTTTATCGATTAATATCTTCCGTATGGCTTTACACGCTCTACCTGATATGTAAATTTTCATATCAATTTTATTTTATGCATTCATAGATTAAATTGTGATTATATGATATATGGTCTTTAAATTAAAGTATATACCATGAGTTGAGAAGTTTAATATTTAAAAAATAGTTGATATTTATGGATGACAGTACAATTAGGATAATATCTAAACATTTGAGTGGTCTGATAGTGAAGCCAATAATTTTAAGTTATATGAATTTGTTTAGATACATATGGACAATAGTGTTAAAATGTTTGTGGAAGTAGAGAATGAAAACCATTTGAATGAGACTAATTTAATGAAACCTTGGTCATGAGGACAATTATGAAATAAAGGAGAATTTGTGAGATAGTAGTTTAAAACCACATTTATTTGAAGTAAGTACATAATTAAAGATGTAGCGAAAAATAAAATACAATGTGACCATAGATTTAATTAGTTTAAACTGAGGAATTTAATAATTTTATATTTGAAGTTGTTTGAGATTTGTGAATAATTGTAATGTTATGCTAAGATCTAAACATTTGAAAATGAGACCGATATTTCAAAATGATATTTTAATGCATTTCTTAAATTTTATTTTGCTATGTTATTATTTTTGAATTTTTACTATGAAGCTCATTCTTTTAGCTGTTTAATGTCATCTCTTAGCTTTCTAAATTTATTTACAGTTCTTTGCTTAAGTTTTTTTTTAGATCAATATTTATTTTGTAGGATAGAGCTCATTCATTATGATTTTTCATGGTCTACATTCATATTTTATTATTTGATTTTATTCTTAGCCATTCATAATCATTTTCAATTATTATCATTCCACTACAGAATGAAGATCTCTCTATATTTAATTGAGTTTCTCCAGTCTTTAGCCTGGCTTCACCACAACAGACCAGTGCACTTTTTTTTCATCAATCCGTCTCACATGTAATCTAGGGGTTTTATAATCCTCTTGGGATTTGCCCATCTATTATCTCTTCTAATAATATATCCAACCTGGCTTCATTACATACTTTTATTTCATTTAATTAATTCTTAGCTATTACACATCCAAAATGGCATAAACACATCTATTGATAATTATTTGTAGCATTTGAGTCAGCCGATTTCTGTATTTTACAACTATGCAGATCTTTTAGAGGTAATTACTTTTAGAAGAATTCTGTAAGTAGATCTTCTAAGTGTTTCAGGGAATATATGAGTCTTTTTTAATATCTAAAAAAATCTGAAAGCATTCAAATTCTAGTCTTTGCACATGTGCTTTGGTACTCTCAATCTTGTGCCATTGCGCTTTTGGGGAATCATTCCCTTATAATTTATTTTAAATAGTACAATGAAATCTAATTATTGCTTAATATTTAGTAGAATGTGCTATTTTTGATTTATAATTGCGTGAAATTAATTAATTTTGTTTATCCTAAAAATTCTTGTGGACATGGGAATATGATATAAAATGGAGAGATAAATGTTGAACTTAGCTATCTGTAAGCTATTATAATTTATTATACATAAACTGAAACAGATCTTTTCATTTTCCCAGCAATGAATTTAGGCAGGAATTTTGTTCTACTATCATCCTGTTTTTTTGTAGTGTAATTATTCATTATGTAACCCCCTCCCCTCGGAAGAGCATAACTGGAAAAAAATTCTACAATGAAGTGACTACTACACTTGGTGGGACTTTAATATAGCAATTCAATTACAGAATTATTTTCTAAATTTTAATGAAACCTTTACAACATTATTGTGCATTAAGCGGTTTGAGCATAATCAGGGTTTTTTTTAAAATTCAACATCTGGTCATTTGGTCAGTGAATTAATCAGTGCTTGAGCATCAAAATAGTCCAATGAAATACAACAATTTTACTTATTCGTCCACACTGACATTTTTTTTATTACTATCTATCTATACAGGGCAACTTGAGCCAGAAACTTTTTGCTCTACTATTTCGGTCTCTTAATTGTGAGCCAATTACTTAGGACAGATGCATAACGGATAAATCGAAAATAAATTTGACAAGTTATCTATTTCTTTGTAGACTATATAAAAGTTTTTTTTTTTTTAATGTTTTAAAATAATTTACTTTGTAACATTAGCAATAAATTAAAAAAAAAAAAGAAGAAGAAAAAAAAGTGAAATTATAGAGTAATATATTTCTTAAGAAAACATTTTATCCGAAGTTTTAATTGGTTGCTCTGCATTGTACGAGTTGTAAATTGTGATAAAATATTAAAATTTAATTATATTAAATTTTAGAAATAGAATTAGAAATACAATAGTAAATTTGTAAAAAAAAAATTTTTTTTTTATAATTGATTTCTCTAATATAATTATTTGCAGAGTTTATTTAGGAAGCTTTTCATTAATTTTAGTAATAAACTTTTAAGCAGTTATTAAATAAAATATTTTTTGTAATTATAATTTTTTTTTGTTCATCGTGTTTATATTAGAAATGATGAAAAACATTGCCTTATTTGTTCATTAATTTAATTATTTTTTTCCACATGCATATTTATTAATAAGCAAATAAGGAATACATTTTAACCTAATATAAAATAGTTTTGCAAACTAGTATATAATATTTTATTACTTTTAAAATTACTTCTGACTATGTGCGTCATTATCGTAATCTAGTCTCCGTATCGCGTGACTACACTTCTTGCCGTCATCTCCACATATTAAAATAACATTTATCTTTAAATTGTCCTTTTTTGTTGTTTCTTACTAGTCTTTAAAAATTATCCCCCAAATGTTACATTTAAAACTAGCCCAATTTTTTTTCTGTTTTGGTGGTGGTGTTTATTTTCTCAACAATTCTTTCTAATTCGTCAAGCGTTGGTGGTCTAGAGGTCAGCACAGCCGCCTTACAACCAGTTGTCCCGGGTTAGCGGGTTCGCTTCCCGGCCGATGCTATGACATATGGGGAAAAAAAATTCTTTCTAATTCTTAATTTTTTCCACACTTCAATATTTTTCTAATTTTATTTTCCCATCTTTTTTATTTTTTTTTTTTAAAAAAAAATTCATATTTTAAAATAAGAAATGTATACGTATATGAAGAGGTATAAGGCAGGATTGTTATTTATCATTTGATTTATTTAAATAAATTTGTTGTAAGAATATTATTTTGATAAGGAATGAAATTAATATCCGGGGGTAGAAGGGTTAATTGTATCTGATTTGCTAATAATAAAACTAAGAATAATCAAATGATTGATTGCTTGGAAATTCTTAAGAAGCTATGCATCAGAAATGACAGCTATTCTACCATTGCGCCAAATCATACAGGGCATATTTGCTGATATGGTAGTAATCCCAGATAATAAAGATGAGCTCAATAAAATGTATAGGATTGACTTGTAGAACGTTTGTGATAGGAAAAATTGTAAGATGGGTTTTTTTTTTTTTTTCTATCTTTTATTCAATACATATTTAGGTAAATTGTTTGGATTAAAAATAAATAGAAATAAAACTAAGTCAAAGGACGTAAATGGTAGGAAGAAAACATTAGGGTTAAGCATTGGGCAAAAAGTTATAGAGCAGATTAATGCTTTTAAATATTACTTAGTTATATCACTGATGATGAAAATAGAAATTAAAAAAATGAGAGTGAGAATGTATATTCATCTAATAGTCTTAATAAGGGTATATCTAGGGATGAGTTTTGATGAGTATTTTGTTTGGCATATGGATTTATACAGAGAAGAAACATGGACAATAAGGAAGAGAAAGAACAAGTTGGTAGTTTTAGAAATGTGAATTTGAAGATTAGAAAAATTGCATTGAGAAGATAGCATTAAGGATGAAAAGTGTTGAGAAAAGAATGTGAAAATATGTTTTTTGAAGAAATTATGAAGGGACAATGAACAGGTTGGGCATTGTAAAAAAAGAAAGAATTTGATTGATGATCTTAAATGTGGTTTGGTTTCCACATGGAAACTGTCTTTGGAAATAAATGATGACAACAACAATGATAAGTAAAACTTGAAAAAAAAAAGTTCTTAATTGGTTCATCTCTGCTTTATTCTAGATGTTAAGGACTTTAGCTAACACAAATGCTTTTTATGTATATAGTATGTTTATATAAATTAAGATTATATTGTAAACAAAATTACAAAAAATAATTAATAATTCTTAATACTAAATTGAGAGAGCACATTTACATATATTTTAACCATGTATATATTCTCTCATCCATAATCATTCAAAAAATATCAGACTTATTGTATCATATCTTTTAAATAAAACTGATATTGAAATGTCAGATTTTCATCACAATTAAATACTCTGAATGATATTCTTTTTCATCAATAGTATTTTCCTCTCCTATGGTAATGTAATAAATAGTTGTCTTGATATCAGCGACTGTAACCTTATTAATTGTTTTGATGATTTTAATCTGCATTGACTTTGGAATCCAGAAAGTCACCTCTACTTGACATTATCTTTCCAGATTTTTGATTAAATTCTTCAAACTTTATGCTCTCTGATGCAATATAAGAACATTTTACAGTTCTTTTTTTTTTCTGCCACCACTAAATCAGTAATTTTCATTTTATTGCCTTAAAAAGGTGCTTTATGATTTTTTTAAATACATAAAATTTTACCTTTATGCTTAGAAAATATTTTATTTTGTAAAATACTGTATCACATTAAAATTTGGAAAGGATGAAAAAGGGAAGAATTAAATATATTTGCTTTCAACATAACCTGAAGAAACATTATTTATAACATGATCTTCATATAAGACTTTGAAATGAAAAATGATTGCTGCCATTTCATGAAATTTATTAACTTTATGAATATTAATGTTTTTAGTTATTATTTATTTATGTTTTTTGGATTGTGTGTAATTGAAGTAGTATATTTTAATACAACACAAATGTTAATTTTCATGTGAAACAAAAATAGAAACTAATAAAACATATTTTTCATTTAAACTGAAAATTTCTAATTATTAAATTATAGCTGTATTTATATAAAGCCTGCAAGATACAAATTTAAGACTTTCAAGCTTATTAATCTGTAATATGAGAGTAATCCCTATCACTTGAAGATAAATAATTGTTACATTTTATTTTATTCAGAGAATGAATGTTAGTTTGTTTATACATTATTAGAGTTAGAAAAGGTAAAAAGTTACCTTTCATTTAAAAAATTTTTTTTAATTTAATTTATTGCTCAAAACCTTGAGATATGCAAGTTAATATGAAAAGGTATAAGAAAAACCAAATTTATATTTAATAGCACTAAGCTAGCTTTTGGTGGATTTTCGCCAGAATCATAGTGCAGAATAAAACCTTGCAGTTGAGTCCAAATACATAGTGGTGGAGAAATATGTAAATTTGTTCCAGTATGCAAATCATATGTTCCATTTCTTTGATAGTGGGATGCAAGTCTTTTTTATGAATTGAATTCAAGTCCTTTGCAACCACCCATGCCTATTTACATTTTCTTTTTTTTTATCCTCCCTCTCTGTGCACATTGTTTAAACATTAGAGAGAGAAAAGATGTGTCTCATAGCCATCTCATGTTCAACAAAGATAGACTTGTGTTTGTGACTTGGTTTTGCTTTTTTATATAAATAGGTGTGCCAGGTAATTCTCATCGTTCTATTAGCATGAGATTCTCCATAGTACACCACAATGCAGGCAGGGGCAGGGCATGAGATCTTATATATAATTTGGGGTGCATGTTCGAAAGGAGTTTTATCTTTGGTGTTATTTAGAAGATTGTTGAGACAGAGGAAGGTGATCTAAAACCTACTCTGAATGTGTCCATGCAGAATTTTGGAGTGTTGTTGAAATTTGAGGTATATAAAGATGGCTGATTCATGGTTTAGTCTGGTTGTTATTATTAGGAACTTTGTTAATACTCTTGTAAAATTTTTCAGTACTCTTTGATTAGCCACCACATGCTGCTTGATGTCACTGATTCCATGCAAAAGCACAAAAATATGCTATTTATGCAGTCTATAGACCAGTTCTGTTTATATTAGCCACTAAGCAGGCCTAGATGGCATTTCACACATATTACGGCCCACTTTTGTGCTTTGCATTACTATGCATATAGCACACACTTCACAGATCATTACGGTATGATGTGAGGGTGTATAGAATTCAAGTAGTAATAACTCTAAGCCCATCGCCGCACTTCCGTACACATCTTTTTAAGGTGAAACAAATTGCAAAAGTGTACATCCCAGCTCCATTTTACAGAATTCATATGAAAAAGAAATTTTTTGCAAAAACAGCTACGAGACTACTAAAATAGCTGTGGTTTGTCGTTTTTAAAAGCATAAGCTTGGTTTGATCAAACGGTAATTTTAAAATGGAATTCTTACATTTTATTAAATAATGTTGTTTCGTAAATTTTTTAAAAATAGTTTTCAAAATGTTGTCGCGGAATGTTTCTAATATGTATATTTGTTTGATCAGAATAGTGCATGTTTTGGCCGATCCTTCAGATCGTCAAAGTCATCGGTTCCCCTCCCTCCACATCGTAGCGCTACACACTGACATGTATAATATAATTTAGAATTTAATGTTTTTCCAAAAAAAAGTAAATGCACTTTTCTAAAAAAAAATGTTTTAAATAAAAATAAATGTAAATTCCTATAAAAAAAAAAAGAAACAGGTGAAAGTGTTATATTTATTTGTTTTTGAATAAATAATAACAAAATTGTAAATCAGCCAGGTAATGTTATATCTATTGGTTTTTAACTAGCAACAGAGCCATCAAAAGCGGCAGCTAGTCGACTATAACCAATTTTTCTACTATTTTAATTAATTTAGTATGATTATATCCTTAACTCTTTAACATATAAATTCAATATTAGTTTTTCTGTCCACTTCATATTTACATAATTTCTGTTATCGTGTAAGAAATCCTTAATACCTGCCATTTTAGGACAATATAAAAATTATATTCTGCATATTTATTTTCTCTACAAACTTTGTTTATTATATGAACTGGAATTATTTCTATATCAACATGTCTTTCATAGTACAACTTAAATTAAACATAAAATAACTGTATAAAGAAATAAAATGATTATACAATTACAGTTAAAATATAGATGGAACTTTATGATGATATATGCATACATATGTGGAATGTAGGAAAAAAATTAAGAGTTCATATAATAAACATGATGTATGAAAAAAATGAGAATGTGAATATCATTTATATATTGAAATTAATAAGCCAATTTTGATAGCAAAAAGGGAGCTATTTATTTATTTAATAATTAGATTTTCACAGGCTTTTAGATATAAATATTAATTGGATTTGTGTATATATTTTATAGATAAATGTCAGCTATGTTGTAAGTGAGCAGCTTGCAATGCATGTTTTCATTAGGTACTTTGTTCAAATACATCATAGCTATTTATTTATTAATTAATTAGGTTCTAGTAAACTTAACTATGCAGCCTTTGATGGCACTGTTTCTGTGTAAAAACACAGAATTATACCGCTTTCGCGGCTGAACCTACGGCTAATATAAGAGTGATCATTAATATACGAGTAGATCGTATGTAGTGGTTATAATACGCGGCCAATTCTTCCGCGTTCAATAACACTATGTCTACTAACAATACTATGATCGTATAGTTTGCCATTGATTTCATTGCGGGTTGAATTCCTATGCATATTGACAGAATTTGTATTGTCGCTAGAATTTAAGATGAGAGTGTGAGCATTGTCATCTTTTTCAAGTGTTTATTTGTTGATGTTTATGATTTTCTGTATTTCCCAACTGAAAGATTTTTGCGTACTAGTAATTTTCAGCGTATTATTGATATTTGTCAAAAAAAAAATTTTTGGCTAATTTTGGCTTTTTTGGGGGTCAAAAAAGACAGATGCTTGGAGTTGTTTGCGTAAAAATACCGTTTCTGTCGTGACTCGGACGAGAGTTGAAAAAGAAGTACAAAATGTCTACCACGTTATTATATTTGTGGGACGTCCCAAACAGAGAAAGTGAGGCAGTTGCATTTTTGCAAGCCCAAAACATCCTGTCATTCGTAACAGTTGATTTAGTTCAGTCATATGTGGTGAATAAATTTATTTTCTGGAAAGAATTTGTGTTTTGTTTGCGATTATTTTTATCTGTAAATCATGTAATTAACACCCAGAATGACAGTGTTAAAAAGGGGTGGCGTAGTTTGTTGGACATCTCTTGATTGATTGATTTTTTTTTAAAAAAAAAATACTTCTTTTTTTGACATACCTATTCGTTCCGTTTAGAAGCAAAAAGAGGTTTTTTGTTGTTGTTGTTTTAAATCAATAAACAGCACGTTAAGTAGATTTTAAAAATGAACCCGAGCTAATTTTTGTTGTTAAAAAAGAATCAAAATATTTCCGGTTCTTAAACAGCAAACAACGTGAACGATAGCTCGCATTAAAATTGAAATCAGCAGGAAAGGGGGTATCAAACCCCATTCCAAACCCCTAAATACAAGGTAAGAGAAGTTTTATATATTTAAAAATGAAATGTGATAATGATATAGATAATATACATAGCAATTCAAGCTTAAATTGTCACACTCAGTCGTTCAACAGAAACGATAGCCGAAATCTTCATAGCTATAATAACAAATCTCAGGCTCCATCTGAGATCAAAAACCTTCCCATTAGCAATGCTAAGCACCAAATAATTACTGACAACATTAAAATGCAAGAAATTATACAAACTTCGTCAGTTATATGCAATAGCGTTGGTTTCCCATCGGGCGAAATAACAGCCAATATTAATAATACATATGAAAACAGTAACAACACTCACCGTATTTCCCAAACTCCTTTAGGAGAAGTAAATAAACACAATTTATTCACAACCGCGAAACACACTCAGAATAATTTGGAACAAAAAATAAAATATCAGCAAAATCTATCTGAAGAAAGGAAAAAAAATTTTTTTAAATCACCAGAGGTCACCAAATTCGCTGCTGTATCACCAGAGACTGTCAACAGTATTTCGAGAGAAAAAAACGAAATAACAGATAAAAAAAAAAATCAAAACCCATTCACAAACAAATGAAAATTTCAAACTAGATGAACCTTTAATATCTACATCGTTCGCACATTTCAAAACAGACTCACAAATACAAACCCTCCCAAAAAAATCTATATCCTACGCTAACGCTTTAAGTATCAACAAAGACGTTAAAACCGCGGAGACTAACTCGGTCAGAAATATTAATGAAATGCTTATAGGCATATCGGAATATGAAAGAGAAATCACAACAGAAGACAATCAACACCCCCAATCAATTAAGATATTAAATTATAATAATATTACCGACGAAATGCATCAAAACATAAACTTTAATTTCAACAAAACTATTCCAAACATGCTCTATAAATCTTTCCAAAATTATTACAATGACAAAACTCTAATCCTAGCAGTAACGAATGAAAACTTATGAAAGAGAAATCACAACAGAAGACAATCAACACCCCCAATCAATTAAGATATTAAATTATAATAATATTACCGACGAAATGCATCAAAACATAAACTTTAATTTCAACAAAACTATTCCAAACATGCTCTATAAATCTTTCCAAAATTATTACAATGACAAAACTCTAATCCTAGCAGTAACGAATGAAAACTTATCATTATACAAATTCCCCATGGAGCATTTATATTCCGTAATTAAACAACATGATTCAGAGTTGGGGATTTATCAAATACTAACACATCCTAATGACAGATATGTGGCAATAGAATTTAAGACCTGGGCAGACAGGCTCCAATTTAAAAACAATATTAAAATACTGGGAAATAAGATACTTTGCACTGTAGAAATGAACAGACCTATGATACTACAAGGGAAAATCAAAAACTGCCTAACAAGATTCACTGAACAAGAGCTCCAAAATATCCTCAATCCCTACGGCACTGTATCAAAATTTAAATTCCTTCCAGACCCCATCTTGAACGGAAACATAATATCAAACGCAGCAATCTTCTCACTAGCCATGAAAAAAAATGTTTCTCCCACTGACATCCCTACTGTAGTTAATGCAAGAGGTTCACCAATGGTCTTAACATTCAGGGGGTGCAGCCTCAGTGCTTTCACTGTTTACAAAGGACACACTTTATAAAAGACTGTTTGGCACGTATCTGCACTACCTGCAATCAAAAGAAAGGCAAGTTCCACCGCTGCAATGGAAAGAATATAGAAACAACAACTACTACAGACACCAAACAGTCACCTAAAACAGAGAATAATATTGAAAACCACACTGATAAACACAGGGCTTCAACATCAAACTATACCGAATCTATAGACATAACTCCCACAGATGTAACACCAGACCACATAATATCTGGAGATGAAGATCAAGATGAAAATCTTTCCCAACAAACTGAAATGGAATTCCACAACAATACAAACAAAAATAGAAATGATAAACAACAACTACATCAAGTACACCTCATCTCATTTCAAATCAATACACAGATAATATTCAGTCAATAAACAGTACAACATTGGAAAAAAAGGGCTATGAATCAATGCTTGACAATCCTTCAGACTTGAAATCACTTCCAATAGAAGAAACAGACACCAGAATCAAAATAGACAAAAATAACACCCAATCACCTAGAAAGTCACAAAGTAAACAAAATACAATAACTCCACATCCTCAAAAAGAAAGTAGCAAAACCAATAAACCAAGGAAAAATTCAATCCAGCACACACCAAAACTCCAAACCTGGGGGAAAAGGATGGTTTATCTGGACATTGGAATCGGGATCTCTCACAAGAAGTAGAGCTAACACGACAAGCTATACCAAATATTAATAAACGGAAATCAGATGTTCCGGATAAATCAAGCTCAGATGACGATATAAATTCTGGGTTTATAACACAACTACCTACATTAAAACCAGATTCACAAGAATCACAAAGTAAACACAAAGTGTCATGGGAAAAAAAGAAAAGAAAAACCTCTGAGCACTCTGATACAGATTCAGCACCAATGGAAGATGATCCCTATTTGGAATTACCAGATTCTATGGAAAATGAGGACCTTCCAGTACTCATGGAATCAAATCTACATCAACTCTCATTGGAAGAAGCATCAGATCAAGAAACCAATTATAGTCATTTACTTCCAAATTCTCCCCGAGACCAGGGGCCGGCTGGAGGGGCAGGGACACTATATTATGAACTATAAAATTGCAGGGATTAATGTACGTGGCCTCAACTCATTGGCCCGTGCTCACGCAATTAGAAATTGGATAAGCATTAACTCTCCCCACATCCTTCTAATGGGGGAAACCAAATTCCATAATAACACTGACACTAAAATAGAAACATTAATTGCCACTATGGGCTTCACTAAATTTTCAGTTGGACACTCAGCAGCTGGAGGGGTTGGAGTATTAATTAACAAAAAATTTCCTCCAAACAAATTCTGTATTCTCTATTTGGATAACAACTTAATCTTATTAGAAATAGACTATTGGGGCTACAGCATAAATCTAGCTTATATATACACTTCAAACAATCCTACTATCTATCACAAAATAATTCAGATTTTAAATGCTATCCTTAGCAACAAATCAGGCTCTTTACTTATATTGGGAGATTTTAACACCACATATGGTCGTTTTAACCTAAAATTTCTTCCACTGATAAATAGAAACTTGATGTGTGGGGAAGGATTCCTTCCTCCCGGATCCTACTCCTTTTACACCAAATCCCACCAAACCCTAATAGACCTATTATATTATTCACCAGATTTACATTTTCATCTAAATGCAAAACTTTTACCGGTGTCGTTTCGGACCATATGGCCCTTGTAGTTACTCTTGAAACCATGGCTGGCCTCCCAACCCCAGAGGCTCTTCACAAAACCATGCGGATGGTAACAAAATCAAACATGACAGAGGCCATAGTGTCCGAATCTTATATATATTTTCACAAAATCAACATCCTTTCAAGACCAGCTGAAGAAGCCTGGTTTTCATTTATAGGCATCCTACAGACAATATTAAAACACCACACCATGAAAGTCAAAGGCCCTAATGGCCTCTTCAGAGATCTTCTACAAATAGAGAATCAGCTTCAGATGCTCCAAAGTCAACCTATCAAAACACAAGATATATATAGTCTTAAAAACCTATACCGATCAAGACAAAAATCCCTGGCGGAATACTTATCCATTAGGAGAGCCAAATGCTATTTATCACAACAACATCACTGGACAAAAGGCTACTTGAGATGGGCACTTGGAGGGAAAAATAACAAAATCACTCCCACCTCCATCATTGCAGATGGGAAAACCTTACTGGGAACACCGATGATGAACACAATAAAAGAACACTTCCGGCAAAGAATGCAAACCGCAATCTTCAATGGCACACAACCCTGGTCTGAAGTTGATCCACAGGCACCACATGGGATCACAGAAAACCTACTCCAACAGAAAATATCTTCCCTTCCAGATGGTGTACATCCTGGATTACTGGGGATTCCCAGATTCCTAATCCTACACCTCAATCAATTTGCAATTCCCATAATGAAGAAGATGGTGGATTACCTAGCAACTGGTAATAGAGTGATACCTAACCTTTACCCAGTGGCACTAGTTCCATTTATTAAAAAAAAAAATCAGGTTATGGATCTCTCAAACATCAGACCTATTTCCATGACACCCCTGTTAATTAAAATTGTAGAGTCTGTGATCAAAGACCTCATCCAACCAAATATCTTAAAGCACATATCTAACAACCAATATGCCAAAAAGGGATCCTCTACTGCACATGCAATGGGCAACATAATCTCCATCATTGACTATGTCAGAATCCACCGGAAGTCAGGGCCGATAGCTATTCAACTGGACATTGCTACAGCCTTTGACTCGGTACATATAGACATACTCTTAAATATTTTGGCCGAGTATGATGTTCCTGCAGCTGCTGTCCAGATCATAAGCAACTTACTATGCAACAGGGAAATTTTTATCACTATGGATGGTAATATCACCTCCGGATTTAAACCGACACAAGCTCTCCCTCAGGGTTCCCCTCTCAGTGCCCTATGCTTCATCGCATATATAAATCCTCTCCTGATGGATTTGGAAAAAAAATCTACCAGGTCTTTTTATACCCAATTTAAGCAGAGAATTCAACACGTTTGCCTACATGGATGATGTAATGATCATCCTACCATCAAGAAAACATATTCCTTTGCTACAAACAATATTAAGCCGCTATTCTGAGAAATACAGGCTGCAATTCAACCCCAGCAAATCTGCCTCCTGGCAAATTGTTTCAGGAAAGAAAATTAACACCCTCTTCTCTGCCAAGCCACAGAGATATCTTGGGTTTCCCATATTCAAATCTACCACAGCAATGACCAAAGAGATTCAGGATAACATCCTAGAAACAACAAACAAATTCATCACTTCCTTGTCACAAGTCTACCTTTCCCTCCCCTGGCAAGGTAGCACTAATTAACATGAATGTGATGCCAAAAATAGCATACTTTCTTCCATTTATCAAATGCAACAAAAGCTTCATAAATAAAATAAATGGCTTGTGCTCAAGGCTTTTCTGGAAAGGTAAAACGGTCGCGATCAGCCTCAAAGGCACTCAGCGACCAAGGAAGCTAAATGGTCTTGCTCTCCACTCCATTCAGGCATTGATTTACCAAAAAACCCACAATGTCATACACAACTTGGTAGCATCATATGGTTTTAACACAATTCTCCAAAAAACTTTCCTTCAAAAGGTAACACCCACTGACCGACCCCCACCAGACAGACAAACATGGATCACTAGAAATACAAGCTTTATCAAACAGCACTGCCCAATAAATGACTCCACATTCAATTCTAAAATATCATTATGGCAAGCATACACAATCCTCCATCCAATCTTACATCCTATAATCAACACATTTTATTACAATAATCAGAAACTGGTATCCAACTTTAAAAGATGGAGTCTAGAGGCCAAATACTTAGACTTCCTCATTAAATACAACATTAATGGACTACCTACTAATCACTTCCTCTTTTACAAATGTGGTCACAACATAGACCCTACTTGCAGCATTTGCATGAACGGCGATGAGACATTGGAACACCTTTTCTCACAATGTATGGGATTCAGAGTGATCCGAGAAATCATACTCTCCAACATCAAGATAGATTTCCAACTGATTTCATCTCTGAAAGATAGTATCAATACTAAAACCTACCCAATAATTCGTCTCTCGGTGTTTTTGAACTATGCCATATGGGTTACACGTAAACTAATCATGGAACACCCACAACCTAATATAAAACAGGTTTTTTCCAAAACAATGATTAAAATCCAGAAGAGAGACCAGCTCCTGGCATCGTCAAAAACATTTGAAGACACTTGGACATTATACAATATGCCAAACTAACAACAAGGCAAAAGGGGGGGGGGCTAACAATCAGATAACAAATTGTGAAAGATCTAATGTTCACACCATATTGGGCAACATAGACTCATCAGAATCCAAACGGAAATAATAAGATAGTTTGAACAACAATGTAAACCCCAATTGTATGATTACACATCACTGTATACATTAGAAATAATAAATTATTATTGAAACAAAAAAAGAATCAAAATACCGGACGTTTTATTTGTTATGAAAACAAAAAATCTTTAACAAACTTGTACGACTCTTAAAAAAGATAAATAAATAAATCCTACAGAATGTAACAAAACCGGTTAATATACATATTTTTTGTGTTTAAAAAACAATACCGCGATTGACTTTTTGGTTTTTGTTTTGGACGTTTTATTTGTTATTATTAAAAAAAAGCAAAAAAATCAAAACCCGCCGCCAAAAAAAAACAAACCCGTATTTATAAATCTAAGAGAAAAAAGGAAGTCCCGTTTTTATTATTAAACAAAAAAAAATCAAAACTCCGTTTTATTTGTTATTAAAAAAAAACAAAAAAATCAAAACACGCCGTCCCCCAAAAAAACCCCGTATTTATAAATGTAAGATAAAATACCAAACAATTCTTTTCGTTTATAAGCAAATACGGACATCTGAGGCGGAGTTTGTCGGACAGATTTGAATTTTTTGTTGCTAAATCAATCAACAGCAAACCCTCTCATTTTTAACATAATTCAAAAAGAAAGTGTCGATTCTAATTTTAAATAACAACAACAACAAAAAAAGAAAGTCGTATGTAAAGCAAATTGTGTATATTTGAGATATTCCAAAAAAAAGTTAAAACTGTCCCTTATTACTTTGAAATGTATCATATCCAAAACAAAAAAATGAAAGACGTCTGTAAAAAAGAAACAGTAGATTTAGAATGGAAACCACCCCCCCCCCAAATAAAGGCGCATGTCAAAAATTATGTACTTTTGAGATCCAAAAAAAAAGGTCAAAATGTCCTTTATAGTTTTAAATTTATCAAATGAAAACCAAAAAAATAATTATGTCCAAAACAAACAACAACAATATATTAAATATTAAAAAAATAATAATAATTATGTCCAAAACAAACAACAACAATATATTAAATATTAAAAAAAAAAATTACAGCCGTATGTCAAAATACGATCTATTAGATAAAAAAAATTTAACGGCCCGGTAATGTTATAACGCTCTGTTTTTAACTAGAAACAGCTCCACCAAAGGCTGCACAGTTAATAGTTTACTAGAACCATTAATTATATTTAAGAAACTTATGTGTTTCTGAAATCTTATAAAATAACACAATTTATTTCACAAAATACCTTATTATATATATTTAGTATTGTTTATAATCCATTATATAACCAGTTTATATTTATGTATAGTACCATATTCCAGTTTCAACAATTGTTGATATGCTATTTTTATATTATTTATTGTAATATTTACAAATTGTTAGTTTTGCCAGTCATAAATGTTACATATTTTATAATTTTTTTAAAAATAATTATTCATTCATGTTTTAAATATAGATATGTATGTGTATGTGTATAAGAATGGCTTTGTGATGTAGTGGTTGCCTTGCCTGTGCCTTAACTAGGTTTAAATCCAAATAAAACTTGAATTTTTGTTTTAAATGTAATTGAAGATTTTCAAGCAAGATTAGAATATGTTTTAAATAAGCAGCCAATAATCAGTCTCTCTAGCTCTTTAGTTATTAGTCAGTAAAACAAAAAAGATAACCATCATATTGTCAAATAGCAATTGATAACCAGAGAGTATAGTCTGTTCTTTATAGTTCCTCTGTAGAGGGATGCTTAGCATGTAAAACATTCTTTGCCTTGCTTATTGGGTTTGCTTAAATCTATTTTAATCTTTTTTTTTTTTTAAAAATTTTTTTATATGTGTCTGCATAATAAATGTAGGGTTAAAAAAAAAGGAAAATATTGCAAAAAAAAAAAAAAAAAACTCTAAAAATTAAAACATTTTATATATTGTAATGGGAACTACCCTACCCATCACTACTGAGTTCAAACCCTGTAACACAACTAGAAGATAAGGCAGAGTGAAATAACCAATTTCACTAATTATTGTTAAAAAGGAGATTAAACTGATATCTATCAGTTATATTTCCTAATCATCCTATTTGGATAACCATCTCCATCAGGATTGGCCAAGCTTAGCCAAAGTAAATCATTTTATAAAGCCCAAAAGCTTTAAGCAACATTTTCATAGAAAGATGCCATACAAGACCCTTATTGAATGATATACCCAACATTCCCTTACAGATTATTCCATACACTAGCTCTATTATTCTAATTCTCAAGATGAATAGACTATCTTACAATAAAGATGCATATTATTCATATTAACTTTGGAGTGAGGTGAATGAAACATTGAACACCAGTTCTTGATTAAATACAACAAAAAACTTATTTTATTAATCTTAATTAGAAATATTAAAGAACAAACGGAAACAAAAAATAATTATAACAAAGATAACACAAAAGAAGAAAAAACTAATCTATAATACAATAAGTGAACATCTCCCTTATATTAGTTTCGTATTCTATGAACTCATACAGTAGATTATGGGCATATAAATGCACACACAAAATAAAATAAAAATATAGAGAGAATACTTGTGCTGATAGGTGATATTATATATAAAAAAAAATAGTATGTTATAGTATCCCAGCATTATTATTTTTTATTGTTATATTCTTATAGATTAACACCTGAATCTGTGCATCCAAATTATTGTTTACATAATCTGCCCCAAGTGTGGCAAGGGCTAAATAATTAGCCTCATTAATAATGGATCACTTTCAAATCCAGTCACACAGTTCACTGTTGGTTTTATTTTTTGATCATTTATGATGATGAATCATTATTATTATTCTCTGTAATACTAGGGAACATATAATTAGTCTTTGTTTTTGCTGATCTCTCATGCTTATGATATTCATTCTTATTTATTATATAATTTTATATCTAAATTTAGATTAACTCACTAACTGGGGTTAACAATGATGAGTGCCATCATCCCAGATGCACTCCTGCTTCTCTGAACAGCTACAAATGGCTATCCAAGTGCGGGACCAATGATGAACAATTACTAGTGGCTATTATTCCAAAATTGCCAATCAATTGGATCTCAAATGTAGCCACATCTGATAAAGAAAAAAAGTATGCATTTTATGCAAAATTAAGATTTAAAAAAAATTACTGTGAAATATACGGCAAGAGTATTGATAATTGTAAGTTATAAAATAGTGGTTAATGTATATTTAAGGAGTTCATATTTAGAGTTGAATAGAAAATTTTTGATTTTGGAGATTGGATTGGGTTTTTAACTGTTGGAGTTTGTTTAGCTGTACTTTCAGTTTCGATGATAGATGGTTTTGTCATTGGCTTGATGATGCAATGTTTTCATGCAACTCTCAAGAGTGTTCTATCTCTGGCATTTCTCCAACCCACTTTCTGATTTCCTGTTGTTTATCATGGTGCAGTTAACATAGTCATGTGATGATCCAGCCTCCAAGTCTCCACGAAAAGGAGCAAGGCATAGTTTTGTATTTTACAGTCCCTAAGACTCAAAGAGCAGGGCTTTGCAAAGATGTTTGCGATTTTATTTCATATTAAGAGTTGCGATAGCTTATTGCATCTAAATTGAGATAGCTCTCATGGTGTTCATGCTGCATTGTGTATTTATTATACAATTGCTGAATTTTGTATCTATCTTGGAATTACAGTTCACTATTCATTCTGTTAGCTGTCAAATACCTATCAAATCTCTAAAAAGATTGATGAGTACATAGTTTGAGGTATGAACTTTGTTTTGGTTATACATGAATATTATGTAAAATATTGTTTGATTGGTGTTTTATTTCTCTTTCCCTTTTCTCCATGAGACGGGATATGAGACAGTTATGTGTCTTATGGCATTTACTAACATAGTAGTGTGTGTACATATATATGTAGAAAGTATTAATTCTCATGGGTTAGCCTATCAAACTTTGTCAAATTTGTGGATAGAACTGTTGGTTCAGGATTTTACTAAGTCTCTAATAATTTTAGTGTATATAAATGAGAGAAAAATCAAAATAGATAGGGGGGGTATTTATTCTTTACATAGTCTCATTGGAAGTTTTTGGTTGCTTCTGAAATCGCTCACATAAGCACTCATTTTATCATAATTAAACCTCTTATATATAATCCCGTGTTTGAGGAACAAAGAAGTAGCAGTTACTCTATGCAGTTTGATGCAGTGGTAAAGTGTTCGACTTGGGATCGGGTGGTCCCAAGATCGATTCTGGCACCCACAATTCCGGCGCTCGAACTTCTAATGAATTGCCGAACAATAAAGCCATTCGCTTATATATAGATATAGCAGTCAAATGAAGCAAAATCCAAAATGGATAAGGAAGAATTTGAAATGTTGATTAGTTTCTAATTGCTACTACTTCGGGGGGGGGGGGGATTATTTTAAGTATAAGGTTATTTATAATCCACTATTTTGTCTCATTCTTGTTTAAGTGATTTTTATGTTTTTTTATATGTCAAAGTGTTGACCGGGAAGCGAACCTGAACCAACTACTTGTAACGTAGCTACGCTAATCGCTAAGCCACCAACGATTTTTATGTTTTTGTTGGTTTATTTAAAGAACAAATACATACGTTGTTTCAGCTACACTTAAAAGTTTTTTTCTGTCTGCTATAATCAAAAATGATTGTAAATTGAATCATAAGTATAAATCTATAGAATAATGAATTAAATAAAATAAACAACTTGAGAATAGAAGTAATTCATTAATAAAGAATTATTATCATAATGATTATAATTGATTGCGAAATAAAGGACCAAATGTTATGCGAGTGTGCTTACGTTGTGTCAATTTAATTTTTTTTTTTTTTTATGTGAGAATAAAATGAAAAAGAAATAAGTAACAAAAAGGAAATTTAATACAGATTTAATTAGTAAAAAGCTGATGTTAGTTTTGTTCCATATTTTTAATTTTCTTATTCAGTTACTACCTGTGGTTTTTAATCATGATTACAGCATATTGTCTTAGAATCATTAAGCATATATCTATAAATAAGTTACTGTATTCATGATAAATTACTAGTTACATTAATCTAGGAAAGTTTTAACTTTTTATTTGTTTGTCATGTTTCTATTGAAACAATGATAACGCTCAATCATTTTTAAAATTTTTTAGATATATGACTTTTGGCACGGCTCTTGAAAAACTTTTTAGTTCATATACATACTTATATGTTGTGCCTGTGTGCATATATACATACTTAAAATCGGTTTAATTTCACACCAAAATTTATTTACAAAATACTAATAATTAAATATTTGAAATACAGGCATTCTTCTCATATATCTGGAGCTTAATTGTAAATTTAGGGGATTTGAGCACAGACTTTCAAGCACTCTTCAACTAGCCACACTATCTCATACCACTGATACACATGACCACACACATGTAGAAAAATAATCAATATACTTATATCGTGCTGAACCAGCACTCATCAGTTGGGCATAGCAGTAGTATTGGCATCAGCATGGAATTTGGGCATTCCATCAGATTTTCAATGGTAGGGATGGCAGAAGAGTTGGGGGGTGGAGTAGATTAAGGCCGGTCCATTATTAAAGGGTGAAGATTTGCCATCTTAATATAAACTGAGCACTGATTATATATATGTGTGGGAGATGATGATTTGGACCAACTGATGAGTGCTGATTCAGC
This sequence comes from Epiperipatus broadwayi, assembly GCA_028023455.1. Taxonomy (NCBI): domain Eukaryota; kingdom Metazoa; phylum Onychophora; class Udeonychophora; order Euonychophora; family Peripatidae; genus Epiperipatus; species Epiperipatus broadwayi. The sequence goes on along the minus strand of JAQFVV010006515.1, from coordinate 706,566 downwards.
ATGAAATACGTGTATTGGTGATTATCTTTTTTACATTTGCATGGTCATGTGTATCGATGGTATGAGATAGTGTGGATAGTTGAAGGGTGCTTGAAAGTCTGTGTTCAAATCCCCTATATTTAAAATACTAATAAATTTAATACTTGATTCAGTAATCTAAAGTTGCATATAAGTGAGCAAATGTCTGAATATTTGAAATTAAATTATTGGACTGTAATGATAAAAAATAATATAAACTACCAAATTAAACAGACGATCTCAAAAATTTTAATTGCCTACCTTTAGGAATACAAATTATGGCACTATATTATAATTCCTCCTATTTTGGTTGTGTATTTTGCCAACAGATTAAAATTGCCTATATTTAGAATATAACTGTATATCACTAAAATATGTAATTATTAGTGATATGTAGTAATAAATCTATGTATCTAGATAGCAAAGGGTGTTTGTATTCAAAACATTAGGATGTTGAAAATTCAGAAAAATGAAGAGGAAAATGATAAATGGCTATATTTCAAAACAGTATTTCTGAATGATGAAGACCAGTTAACCAGAAGATTAATTTGATGTTTCACTAATCACTCCTGCTTGTGTAGAAAGATTATAAGTAGGATGATGTCAAGTGATTTGTTACAGTCAAAGTATAACAGTTGTTAGCAGCTACAGGACAGAGATATTAATAAACCAAAAGAAATTAAATGGTGTCACTTAGGAGGTCATTTGCTTTCAAGCATTAGAAAGGATAGATTAAGCTTTGATCCAGAAATCTTTTAATTTTTGAACCTGTGTTTATCTATATAGGAAAGGATATCAGTGGCTGATATTGGTAATAATGAGTATGATATGAAATTAGTACTCTGGAATATCCTGTTGTAATGTGGAAGATGCAAGGCTTCAGTATATTATTTTCTTAAAAGTCTCATGATGAAGCACTTCCTTATCTGATAGATGCATTATTGTCAGTTTCTACAACTAAATCTGACTTAATAAATCCTGTCTTTTATTAACAATTCCAGGCATGTATAAAGTGAAAAACATTAGAAAATGTGATACACAAGTCAATGCAATGCTCACTTCTTGTGTCTTTCATATCGAACCCTCTTTGTTATTTATTGTAGTGCTTAGTTTTATTTGTTAAATATTCTTATATTTTTTACCACAATTAAAGGCTAACAAGATAATGCAAGCAGATCTAGATTTTGATCAGCAACATTTGAAACAGACAATGTAGTGCAAAATATTAAATAGTGATGACTTAATAATTAAAAGCCCGTCACTTTTCTGTGCATAACAATATATTCAAGAAACCTTGAAAAACCTTTTCTTTCTGGACATTCTGAAAGCACAAGTAAAATAATATTTTTAATAGTTAATAATGGTTTACTCAGAGGATTGTATTGTTCTTGCAATAAGTAGTCTCTTCCAGTATAACCTCTACCTTATTAGTCAAAGTCAAATTCTGGAAATTGTTGACCTGATTTATAGGATTATTTTTTTTATGACAGTTTGCTGTGCAAAGTATACTATCACAATATATGGCTCTGGATCTCATTAATGTGACGTAATTTGAAAAATGATTTTTACTACATAGATATATTTAAGTGATATGCTTTATATTTCCATCTTTTGCTGCTTCTTTTATTCATGGCACTTTATAACCTATCATTATGTATAAACTAAAATTTGATTCACTAACATAAAACCGTGTGAGAGAGAGTATAAGCTTAGTTTATAATAATTAGAGGGGGGGACGGTAAGGGAAATACATTTTGTTCATGAGTAGAAATATAATCAAAATTTAAAATTCCATGAACTCGCAATCCAATTTTCTAAATACAAGTTATAATTATAAATTTATTTAACGCATGTTGATCGTAAGTAATAATTACTAAGGCAATAAGGGACCTCTACAGGTCTTAACCACAAGCTTCCCCTCTTCCAATGCGGAAGCTTGTGGTTAAGATCTGTAAAGGTCCCTACCTTCGCATTTTCAAACGCACATGCTTTAGGTTTATTGCCTTAGTAAATACTAGTTATGAAAATTCACAATAGTTCTTAATTTATACTTTTCAGTGTTTTGTCATTAAAAAAAAAAAGATTACATAATTTACTGTTTTGACAATTTTTATATAGTCGTTGTCAAGGTACTTTTATTCCTTCTCTTCTCTCAACTTACATTTTAGGTAGTAACTGTAGATAATTTATGTAATATATATATTTTACTGGATTCAGTAAAATAAAACAATATGGATTAAGAAATATTACACATTTTAAAAATATTGTATGATAAAAGATGTGAAAATAAAGAATATATGATAGATGAGTGATAGAAGAAAAATATTTTGGAAATTTAGCAAGAAATAACCCAAGCCCATTAAAAAAGTTTTGATGAAAATAAAATAATTGATCTTAGTAGTTTTTAATTTACAATTAAATCACAAATATATATATTTTCAATCATACTTTTTGTTTTTATTATTATTAATCACTTACATTATTTTTATCTGTTGAATGTATTTTTTTTTTTTAAACAAGAAATATGATTAAAAATTTGAGCAAATCATTTTTTTTTTTTTGTACAAAGTTATTTTTAAAAATGGGTCTGCTAATATTTAGCCAATATTTTACATCAAATAAAAAATGATATTCAAAATAATTATTAGTACAAAATTTGAAAAGCTACATACATTATTTAGTATTTTTTTGTATACTATATTAAAATCTGCTCTTATAAAAATTTTCTGTTTCAAAAAAAGACCAGTGAAAAGGGGATATATGGTAATCTTGATATATAAGGTAAAGGTAATGCAAACTTAAATAACCCCCTACAAAGCTCCGTGGTGTTAATATAATACTTAATAATTTTTCATTAGTCTAGTGACTGACTAATTTATTAATATACTTCCATGTAAAAGGTTTGTTTTATGCCAGTATTTACATGTGTTTTTTTTTGTTGTTGTTGTTGTTGCTGTTAGTTTTACTTTCTCAATAAGAAACTGAATGGTTAAATGTGGGCTAGCTGTCTGAAAAAAAAGTCATATGTTCATTTCATCTAGATGAAAAAAATTATTAACTTGATTTCGAATCTTAAGTCATTAACTGCCTAAAATAAGAATTCTTAATCTTAATGTATGTTTATATATAAAAGAAAGTCATTTAAACATGCAATTATTATTTAATATTTTAGATAGTAGATTAGCTTGTATCAGAAACTAGAGCTTATTGGTTGAAAACGCTCAACATATATATATAATGTTAGGAGTGTAAAAAGTCTGATAAATTTTGATTGATTAAGAAGAAATTAAGGTATAGAAATTAGTCAATATCTGTTTATCAATAATTTTATAATTAGATTATTTGTTATGTAATATGATTAGTTTACAATTGTAAAAAAGAAAACCAATATGCTAAAAACAAAATTTCATTTATTATGCGGTAGACTTCATGCATTTTTTTTTTTTACTCATGAATAAAATTAACAATTAATTTATAAGCATTTGTTTAATATGCTTCTCTATATTTTAAATGTATGAAGTATATATAAAAGGTAGAGACTTATTTTTACATATAAATAAATGGGGGAAAAGGGAGATAGATGTTATTAAAAAAATTTAAGAAAATGGATAAACAATATACGATTCTTTCTTTCATAATCATTTTAAAAGCGAATTTGTTTTTAAGGAAGTAAGTTATTTTTGAAATAAATATTTATGAAGTATTATGGGATTAGCTTGATGTTTGTTTTTTGTTTGTCTATTTCAGATTAAATCCTTCGTTTGTACTGAATGTAGAAAAAGAACTAATGCAGGTTGTTCAAATGGCCAATCAGGTAACTTCTAATTCTTATATTAAAATTTATAAGTTAAGGAAATAAGATATATTTTATAGTGGATTTCTTTTTTAGTAGAATTTTGTATTAGTAATCAATATTATTTTTTTTTTTTTTAGCACTAAGCCATAATTGTTAGTTTGAAAAAAAAAAATCTTATGCACTTATCATCATTGTTTAAGTGATCTTGAGAATTCGAAAATTAACAAATATTGAAGTCTCTTAAACATATTTTGTACTTTATTATACAAGTCTAGTAATAAAATAATAAATAAAAAAAGTATATTTTTATTTCGATTAAAAAGTATGTGTGTGTGTATTATTAATATATTTAAAATTAATATATATTAGATATAACGTGCGGTATTTTAAGTTCTCTATCCAAACATAGATTTTAAAAAATAATGGAATGGTAATTGTTCGGGAGGTCACACGACATTCGAACATCAGAAGTGACAGGTTGAGTCTTGATCCAATAGTCTTTATCTTTTCTTTTTTTCTACTTTTTTTTTTCATATGTCAAATGCGTTGACCGGGAACCGAACCCAGGCCAGCTGCTTGGAAGGCAGCCATGCTTACCACTAGGCCACCAACGCTTGACTAAACTTTATGGGTTTATATATTATCTAAAAGTTGTTTATATATATATATGTCAAAGCGTTGACCGGGAAGCGAACCCAGGCCATCTGCTTGGAAGGCAGCTATGCTAACCGCTAGGCCACCAACGCTACACAAAACAAAGACTTGTTGTACAGAGCAATTAAACTTGGAAATTTTTTTCTAGATCTTATCAGCATAGGATTTTTTTTTAAGTAAATGGATATCTAACTATTGTAGCTAGAATGTAAAACATGGATGAAAAACTGATCAAACAAACCTTCACCATCCAGGAAACCATGATGAGTATAGTCTTTTCCTTTATTGTTCCTCTTTGAGAGAGAATTGGAGATATCTTTGTCTTAAAGTGATATATTGAAGAGGGATTTTAATCATGATTTTTAGCTGGAAATTATGTAGATGACTGAAACTTTGGGCTGATAGTAGTATCATATCTTGAAAGAGAGGTTGGTTTATCATATTCTTCACTTTAAATTTTGAAGTAAACGCACACTTTTCCTTTATTGTTCTTCTTTGAGAGAGAATTGGAGACATCTTTGTCTTAAAGTGATATATTAAAGGGAAATTTTAAGTATATGATTTTTATCTGGAAATTATGTAAATGGCTGAAGCTTTAGGTTGATAGTAGTAACCATTTGCACTTTCATATCTTGAAAGAGAGATTGATTTATCATATTCTTTATTTTAAATTTTGAAGCAAATGCATAATAGATTTCTGTTTTTCTGAGTATATAGCAATGATCCTATGAAAATTGTATTTAAAAACTGATATATTTAGAGGGCGTTTTTTTCTCCTTGTATTGAAATAATGTCAAAATAAATATATATATTTTGTCTTGTTTATTGTCAAATATTATAAGTTAAAAATCACAATTTTTTCCTTCTGAAAAAGCAATATCTTTTTTATTCATTGTAAATTTATGTGTGTGTTCTTACTCTATAAACATCACGCTTGTTTGTCTGTCTGTAAGAATGGGTAGAGGGTAAATTCTTTCAGGGCAAAAATATTAGATCATGAAAAAAAAATCTTTTCGTTGTTTTCAGCCAGTGTTTTTTTTTCCTTATGAAATTGGATAGAAAAAAGATTTAAAAGACTATATTTTATAACTTAAAAAAACAAAACAGATAATGCTTTCTAAATGTGTTTTTTTTTTTTTTTCAATGTCAAAGCGTCGGCCGGGAAGCGAACCCGGGACAACTGCTAACCACTCGGCCACCAATTCCTGACGCTTTAAACCTTGAAAAAATTATGTACGATCGTTTTGAAACATTAGCCCCTTTTGCAAACTATTGACATTGACCTATAATACTTGTAATGAATACTTACTAGAAATATATCAGACTAATAGAATGTTTGAGTTTATGAACATCTCTTATTTGTGAAAATATTCAATCAAGTTTGTTAAAAGGGTAGATAAAATGTTTTTTATTGGTGGGAGGGGGGGGGGGGGGGGGGGGGGGGGGGGGGGGGGGGGGGGGGGGGGGGGGGGGGGGGGGGGGGGGGGGGGGGGGGGGGGGGGGGGGGGGGGGGGGGGGGGGGGGGGGGGGGGGGGGAGGGGGGGAGGGGGGGGGGGGGGGGGGGGGGGGGGGGGGGGGGGGGGGGGGGGGGGGGGGGGGGGGGGGGGGGGGGGGGGGGGGGGGGGGGGGGGGGGGGGGGGGGGGGGGGGGGGGGGGGGGGGGGGGGGGGGAGGGGGGGGGGGGGAGGGGGGGGGGAGGGGGGGGGGGGGAGGGGGGGGGAGGGGGGGGGGGGGGGGGGGGGGGGAGGGGGGGGGGGGGGGGGAGGGGGGGGGGGGGGGGGGGAGGGGGGGGGGGGGGGGGGGGGGGGGGGGGGGGGGGGGGGGGGGGGGGGGGGGGGGGGGGGGGGGGGGGGGGGGGGGAAGCCAATTGGGGGGGGAAGGGCAAAGGCATTTTTGTAAGTTTTTCCGTTCCTACTTTTTTACAGACCAATGCTAGGTGGTTAACTGACTCGTCCGTAGGCTAAATGGCTAAACAAAAAAACTCCAAAGTGGCAAACATGAAATTTTTTCAGAACTTTTATTCAGCTGAGATTTGAATCCACATCAAAAGCATTGCAAGAAGATGTATGTCCATTATGACATGAGCTATCAATGTATATTTGTTATTGTACTGAAACTTTAACTATTTAGCTATTATATTTTTACTACCCTGAAACTCCCGGAAATAATACTATGAATTCATTTTATCCGTGAGAATATTAGAATTAATATATATGTGTATGTTGTAAGTGAGCATGTTTACAAAGAAATTAGGTTCCTGCTGTAAATAGCTTTCTAAACTGTATTAATTAAAAATATTAAAAATTTGTTTCAAAAAAATGTATATTATCTTTACATTATTAATTAAATCTATTGAATTGAATTTTTAAATATGTGCATTCAGTTAATCGAATTTAATGTGATGATGTTATTTTTTAAATATATATATATTTCATTGAATTATTTTTGATCTTAGTGTTTTTTGTTGTTGTTGTTGTTGGAAACTTGAGTTAGTATTTATTCACCAACTTCCACTATTTATATTAATATACTACTCATTTTTGCTTCATTTCTAGTTAAAATGTAATGTTTCTGTTATATATATAATTTTAGTAAATTCACAGAAATTAATTGTAACCGCTACTGGAAATATATAACAATATTTCATAACAACAGCATAATTGAAATCAAATTTTAGCCATTGGTTTAAAATAATGTGATATGTGTGTGTGCGCGGGGGGGGGGGGGGTAGATTATAATCTAAGCAGCCATCAACAAAAGACTTAAATGCAAGTGCACATTTAATAACTTCAATAGCTTTCAACTTTAACAGTATTGTCAATCTTCTTAGAGACAGCTCATGTCTCTAAAGGAAGCCATCTATCCAGTGATATGATGTCTTGAATTCTTCTGGGAATAACCAAAACTCTTGCTCTTCTGTCAGCAATCCATTCACAGATGATGTCTTCCAACTCAAGGAAATAATGGTCGCTGACTTGGTCCACATTTGCATTTTTTAGCATTTCCCTCATCCACCTATTGATCATAGTCTGCTCACTATGGCGAACTATTCAGAGATCCAACTTCTCTGCAGAAATCTGTAAGATTCTGTCCCTAGGAGTCTACAATTCCCATTTTGTATTCAATAGGATAACTTACTTTTTCCACTCATCTTGCCTGGGAATCAAACTATTATTTCCTTTAAATCTATTATAGTAAATCAAATGTTACAATAATTGAAGAATTACAAGATATGCAGTGAAAAAATTGCAGGAAACAAAATTCTGAAATCGTTTCTTTATTTCCCATGAGTGTATTATTATAAGCATGTCCATTACAACACATGACATATATAATAATAAAGTTAGTATGTATTCCAAAATGTGAGACCTTTCATTTAACTTTCATTTTAAAAGAAAAACAAATCTAAAGCATTTGACAATGCAATAAATATTTTCCCATCACCAGAGATTCGTATGTTGGTTGGGTCTACATTCTGATTAGTTATTTGGTAATCTTACAGTCAGACTATCTTAGAGCTTCTTTACGTTGATGGTGTGGCGCTGCTGTGATTTTACCAAAACACATTTGTGAGACAGAGAAATAATGTACATATTTTCTTTCTCTTTCTAACTTGGACTTATTTTCAGGGTAGTGCTTATCAGTGCCATAGAGAGGGTATGATGAAAGTGGCCATGGCCATAGATGCCACTTACATTATTTTATAACTGTAACAGAATTTTTTTTTTTTTAAAAAAAAAATTGTAACAAAGTCTATTATTTTTAATGTGGCAACAAAAAGTGCAAAAAAAATTATTATTACGATGCATGCATACATACTGCTGAACCAGTTTGTGCAACCAATAGCAAGTTGGGCAACTTGGTCAGACGAGTCCACTTTTATAAGGATGTTTTTTCCAGCCGCTTCTAAAGGAATTATAAGTTGTTACATTTTGATAAGAACTTAATAATATCATCATAGATTAGTATCATTTGATTGTATTGACCATCAAAATATTTTTTTTAATTATTTATTTATATTTGTAGAATAGTTCACTATACATGCACCCTATGTCGACCAAAAAGAAGTCAAGGTGGGAAAATAAAAAACAAAAAGAAATATAATAAATGAAGGAAATAAAAAATGCAGCCAAAGATGTTGGATAGTTGGATAATTAAAGAAAAGGACAATACTAGCATTAAAAATGAGTGTGATCCTGTTAATAAAGAATGTAATAGTAATAATAGTAGTGTTGAAGACAAAGACCTTTCTAATGTTGAAGCAAGTGCTATTGGTATTAAAGATAAAGACAGTTTTATTATTGAAACAAGTGTGATTTGCAGTTTTAAAAATAAGGATAACTCTGTTGTTGGAATAAGTGTTGGTAGTTCTGATATTAATCAGTCACTGGAACTAGTAGTCGTGATAAGGACAATATTTCGAATATTACTGTGAAAATTATTTTCACTGATCCTTTATCATGGAATTTGAAGTTTGATAAAATAAAAACAATATTAATAGGAAATGGCCCCAAACATAAAATGTTAATAAAATATCCATCATCTGATGGGCGATTGGATCTATAAAAAATTATCAAATGGAGAAAAACAATATAGAAAAATTGATGTTTTATTCAGAAATTTGTAATTCTTTATATTGCTTTCCATGTTTATTAGTTTTGAAAAATTCTACATCTGTATTCAGCACACAAGATAGGATTTTCAAAATGGAAGCAATTGAATCCGAGAATCCCAAACCATGAGCAATCTGATGAACATGTTAATTATTACACAAAGTGGAAAAATTTTGTAAAAAATGGCATCATGTTCTTAAAATAATTTTAAAATATATTATGTTCTGTGCAACAAACAATCTTGTAAGTAACTATGATGTTACTTTAGAAATCTATATTGAACAATAGAAATACTTAAGTCCATAAACATCAAAGGAATTAATTGATTTATTAGCATCCAATGTCAGAAGTAAAATACTATCTGATATTAAAACAGCAAAATATTTTACTTTAATAGTAGATAGTATGCCTGACATATCACATAAATACCAATTATGTTAAATTATTTGGTATCCTGATGAAACTATTAAAATCAAGGAATGATTTATCGATTTTCTTTCAGTAATTGATAAAACTGGGAAGGACTCGCCCAAAAAATTTTAGAAAAATTGAAACATGATGGCTTAAAAATATATTTCCGGCCAAGAATATGATAATGGGGCCAACATAGCTGGCAAATATAATGGAATGCAGGTCCATATTTTGAAGACATGATTTAGCCAAATATCTTCCATGCACTGTGCATTTATTAAAGTTGATTCATGTGCATGCAGTAGGTAATAATATGGAGATGGTGTCATTTTTCGGAGTCATTCAGAAGTTATTCAACTTTTTTTCTAATTTGACATATCGCCCCAGGAAGAAAATGACAAACTATTTAAAGATATCATTGAAAGAGCATAATGATACAAGATGCTGTTCAAAATCAAAAGCAGTAATGGCAGTAAAGCTTCAAATTACTAAAGTATTGGACTTATTACATCCGATAATTTGTCTTTTGGAGATGGTGTTGCTACCGCTAGAATATTAACTTATATCCAAACATGATTTTAACAAAGCTTAACTTGGCAAACAATCAATTAAAAGAAAAAGCACAAGATATCTATTGATCAGCTGAATTAATAAATGGACTTGTAATTATGTTTAACAAAATCAGAATTGAAGGATGTGGGACATTACGTATAGAAACCAAAGACTATTGCAAAAAATTGGATATAGATTCAGAAACTGAACTGAAAAACAAATGAAAGCATAGAAAAACATCTTTGCCTGGTAGGCGAATGTACCTCCTTTTCTCACGAAGATGAAATTAAACATCTATTTTACGAAGTGATTGATATAATTATTTTCCAACTAAATGACCGGTTCTGTGGTTTACGCAATGTAGCAGGGCTGGTTTGATTTTTTATTTGGGAAAAATATTGCAACATTTTCAGTTGACAATATAAAGAAAAGTGCAAATGATTTTTGTTGTCAATATAAAGAATTGGACAAATTTCAATTTTTCAATGAATTAGAATGCTTTAATTATATCAGAGACCTAGGCACCATATCGAATTTTAAAAAAACTGACTTGGGACATAATTTTCTCAATAAGTTCAGTTTTAATAATATTAAAGCAAAATGCTGTATGTTGACAGAAAATAGAAAAACTAAGGAAAACAATAAGGCTAAGACAAATAGTGATTACCATTAAAAAGGTAAAGAAAAATAAATTTCAACATTCGAAATAATTATTACTTTATTGTTTACTCATAATTTCTAATTTATTATTAATTAAGTTTAAATTACATCTTCATTGACAATTTCTTTGTATTTCTCACAAAATTCTTATTCAAACCATATATAATACTTCTTACCTGAGATAATCCATAGCTTCAGAATCTCCAAAAATAATCGCATAAGAATTCTTCATTTTTATCTTGTATCCCAAAAGTTAACAAATCTCAAAGTGGCTATAAGAAAAAGATTCATCATAATAAAAGATACAAAATAAATCATGTCCAGAAAGTGAAAATGCATTTGTCATCATAGCAATTGGCTTCTTGTCTATCCAAAACTAAAAATTGAAGGCTACTATCTGTATCAATGATAAAATGAGTTTCATCTATATTTTATATTTTTTGTGTACACCAGTGATGTTAATATTCTTTGTGCACATCAGTGATGTTATCTTGTTATATTTATTGTCCCACAGAGATATAATTTATTTGCATATAACTCATTTGTTAGCTATAGACTTAAAAATAATGTGATGCCAAGATGTGACAAAACTATTGACTCCACATCATGAGTACCAAGGCATAGATAAGAATCAGGATTTGATTCTTGGCCTGCATACAACTCCATGTGGTATACATAATAACCATTGTGGCTATCACCACACATACTACTGAAACCTCTATTGGATTTAAGAGTTTATATTTTCACATAGTACTATGCCCAGAAATTGATCTGCTGCAATCTTTCTGTTCATCTGATAATCAGTCTTAAAATTTACATTGCACTGTTCTATAATACCTTTATATATATATATAGTAACATAATAAAAGATCAATAAGATCCAAGTATATTAAATAATTATGAAAAGATTCAAATATAAATATTTAGCTTAATAAACGAAAAAGAATTGTAACTTTTTATTTTATATCAAAGAGAAAAGAATTGTAATATGCAACTTGCTGAGCATAAGCTATTAAACAAAAGATCAGACTGAGTTATCAATCATATTAAGGGTCATTGGATTAAATGAAACATACTCCTGGATAGTAGCTATATAGCCATAAGGTCAAAAATATTAAAATGATGAGTAGGAATAAATTAAACATACTTCTGTAATTAGATTTCTCATGATATCACAATATCAATAATTATAAACAAATGCCTGGAGACTAGTCATTTAAGGTGTCTGGCCTATTTCAAATCCTGGTTAGGCAGGCATTGTATCCTCAATAAACAAGTAGATCAAACTATAAGCAATTATTATTCAGAACAAACTATTATAACTCAGGTATATGGAAATCAAGTGAGAGAGTACACTGGTAACTCAATCAAATATCTCAATATATCCAACTGTAGATCACTTTCATTTCTTGGTTGGATCTCAAGTGCATGTCCAAGTGAACAACAAGTGAATATGGTCTATCAGAGCGCCACTAGGTTAGCTGGACCTAGACAAAGTTATATTTATAACTTTTTCACATGTACCAGGTTCGAATCCCTTTGGTACCTTATTTCTTACAAAATGTATGATTTTGATTTTAGACCCATAGCACTGTATGCACTAATATTTAAGTAAACACCTAGGTAACAAAACATCTTGAAACTAAAGTGGAATTCATTAGACAGAAATCATTTCTTAGACCTTAACATAACAAGTGTGTTTCAATATTTTTTTATAAGTTTTACTAGCTCTGATTATATTATTAATTTAGGATAGTAATTCACTCATCCTTGCATGAAATAGTTGATGGGATGGATGGTGGTTATAATAATACTAAGAAATCACTAAATACTATGAAATCAATATTTATTTATGGCCTTTAAACATTTAAACAGCTCATTAATTAAAACGTGATGATGATGATGATGACAACGATAATGGTTTCAACCACAGCTTTAGGACTAAGCCTAAACATAAAACCTAATTGTTATAAAGAAATTCATAATTATTGCTTAATTTTAGTATATCTAATTGGAACTTAAATAGCTAATATTCACCTTGATGATGAATGATCACACTTAATAAAGACTACTCTTAATGAAATATATACGCCTCATTTAATAAAATAAACTAATATTTATTGCTGCATTTCTAACATATACATAAAAATTTCTATATCTACATGAAAATTGATATTAACAATAACAACAGTAATCATAATCGACTGTTTTAAAATCATAACATTAATTTTTAAATTCTCCCCCCTTTCCCGTAAATGTATTTCAAATTGGATGTCACATTGACCATGATTTTCACTCCACAAGAAAATGTCTCAAAAAAAAAAAAAATAAACACCTTTTTTCGCTCTCTTTTCTCTTTCGCACACATACCCTTATAAATCTAACATGTAAGTAGAATGACAAAAATAAATGTTAGTAAAATTGGAAAGAGCAAGTTTTAGAAACAAGTTTTAAATTATTTTCTCCCCCTCCCTTCTCCCTCTGAAATGCTATACTTTAACTTAAAACAAAATCTAATATTTCTAATACCGCCTATTTTTCTTTCTTTACATTCCCACACCATTACATATATGCAACAAGTATTATATTATGTATGTGCGTGTTTTATCCCCATAATAACAAAAATATTATTTAAAACAAAATAATAATAATAAAAATGTGTTACATATTAATAACATTTCATAGCTTTAAGTTAAAAGACAATCATAATTTTAGTACATATGAAATCATTAACGCTTATGTTTATCTTTATTAAGAAATTCTGGGTTTCAATTGATCTTGGTTGTTTTAAAAGTTCTTTAAACAAAAATATACCACTCTGTTGCTAAAATTTTACTAAGTCTCTGATATTATAAAGAAAATATATAAAAGAAAAATTTATATTACCAGTTCTATTCTTTGTAGCGACTTCCAATAATTCAAATTTATCTTGTTCAATGTCTATATTTTGCAGCTACCATTTGTTTTTCTTTGGAACAATCTCTTTCTTGAGGTGTATAATTATTTGATGATGATGATTCTATTGAGGTTATTTGCTTTAGTGGACAATTTGGAAATCATTATATTAACTTTTCTTCTCTTCCTGTCAAGCATGATTCTTTTAGTGGGTGAAGTATAGCAGTTGTTTTCACATTTATAATTTTGCTTGGATTTAAACTCAGTTACTGGAACAATTAATTGGACTTGATGATTTCATAGTTATCAGTAGAATTACTCTTTTTTTTCTGATCGCCTCCAAATGCAGGTGAATGTTTTCTTCTTTCTATTTAAAAACATCTTATTTCTCTCGGTCAGTTGAAAGGTGTAGAATATTATTTTTCAGACAAGACATCTTTTCTTTCCTACATGATAAGCTGGCTGGATGGTCTGGTCAACAGATGGAAAATATATTTTTCTAGCCCGCCATCCTTATATTTTCAACATTCAAAACTTGATATAAAAAAAATGATTAAAAAAAAAAAGGTTATCTAGCAGAATTAAAAATGTTTGTCTGCTTTAGTTTCAATAATTTTTAAAAGTCTCTCTATAATAATCTCAACTGATTTTCCAGACTGCTTTTATATTCCATTTTTATTTCTATTTTTGACCAATTTGTTTTTAGCTGGAGAGTGCAATCTTTCTTAGGAACATTAAAAAAAAGATCACACACCTGGTTTCCAGAGAAACTTTTGTCTTGACAGAAAAAATAGTCTTAATCCTTTTTTACATCTATGTAACATCTCAAATTTGAGCTTCTTTCTTTTGATCTTAAGATGAGACATTTTTAAATTTAGACTTCTCACATCGTCTCTAAGTTTTAACAGAAAAACTACCCTTATAGTACAAACTGTTGAATAAAAAAAATAATTTAACAGATTTTCTCATTTTTCTTTCAATATTTAATAAATAAAAATGTAGTTTATGTATGCAATGTACACACACACTCATTCAAATTATTTATAAACTGACATTAAAATAATCTAATTGCTAGCTTAGTAATTATAACCCTAATATTTAAAATTAAATCCTTAGGTTTTAAATCCAAATTACAATTATAGAAAAGCAAAAATAGAAGTATAGAATAAGATATTAAAATTGATCAAGCATAGGTTGGTTTTAAAGAAAGTTTAATATCTGAAATATAAAACAATTCAATAGCTTACACATACACTACCTATACCTATGCATTATAACTTTTACTTTTTAACAAAAAAAATTAAATACTGAATAATTAACTGTGTGTACTACTCTTTTTTGAGTTTTCTATCAACACACAAACAATTAAAGAATATAACTTGTCCTCCTCTCTTTCTGCCTTAAGCTTTTAAAACTGGATCTTGTAGGGCAGGGGTCCCCAACCTTTTTGCATTTAAGAGCACATTCTATAATATCGGCCAGGTGGTGGGCACCATTTATTTTTTCAATGTAAATTTATAGTCGGATATTGTTAATAATACACGTAATGTACAAAAAAATATTTATTTCAAAAATAAAATTTTAACATACAATTAACATTTATATTTTTACGCTGTAAAAGTATAGTATGCCCTACAATTTGATTACAATATATAATACAATTTATAAGAAATTTTAAAAATTAAATTTATTTGTATCAGATAAATAATTTTTTATCATGTTCGGATAGCGGCGGGCACACGCAAAATGGTCTGCGGGCGCCATGGTGCCTGCGAGCATAGGGTTGGGGACCCCTGTTGTAGGGTTTAAACTTGGATGCCCTACAGCTTCCTTTTTATATAAAAATGTGATGATTTTTGTTTTACATTTTCTTACATGCACATTACTATAAATTTAGCTAATGACTAAATTGTAATGGCACAATATATATATATATATTCCCAGGAGGCTGTAAAGTCACCAACCAAGGCAGCGGTTGGTGGCCGAAGGTGGAGGGTGCTAAGAATCCCCTGATTGTGGACCCAGGCTGCCATTTGATGATGAATTTTTATTTAGGTACTTACAACTGCAGATCACTTTCAAGTGAAGGAAGATTGCAAGAATTAGAAGAAGAATTGTCTTATATTAAATGGGACATTATTGGACTTTGTGAAGTTAGAAGAAAAGGTGAAGAAACAATTGATTTAAAAAGTGGACATATACTCTATTATAAAGGCACACATATTGGAAATACAAGTGGAGTAGGATTCATTATAATAAAAAGTGGAAGAACAATATTGTGGAGATTGATGGTGTATCGGACAGAGTTGCAAGATTAGTTATACAACTTAATAGCAGATACCAAATGCAGATAATTCAGGTTTATGCCCCAACAAGTTCTCATAGTGATGAAGTAGTAGAAGATTTTTATATGGATGTACAAAAGGCTTTTGATCAGAGTAAACAACATTTTAAAATTGTTATGGGAGACTTTAATGCTAGAATTGGTAGACAAATGAAAGATGAAATTGCTGTAGGTAATTTTGGTTATGGTAATAGAAATGAGAGAAGACATAGACTTGTGGAGTTTGCAGAAAAAGAAAAACTTTATATTATGAATTCATTTTTTGAGACAAATGTTAAAAGGAAATGGACATGGAAGCATCCAAATGACGGTACAGCAGAATTGGATTATATTTTGACTAACAGGAAATACATATTTCAAGATTGTAATGTTCTTAATAAATTTAACACAGGAAGTGATCATCGATTAGTAAGGTGTAAGTTACGTGTTAATGTAAAACTAGAGAGACAAAAATTATTGAGAAAAACAATATTTACAGTTGATATTCCTAATCTTCAGAAACATTCTAATGACTTTAAATTAGAACTTATAAATAGGTTTCAAGTGTTAGGAGATTTTGAACATGATTCAGATTTGAATGAAATTAATATGAAAATAACTGATACACTTTTAAAAACTGCAACAAAGATAGCTGGTAGAAAAAAGCAGCAATTGACTAATAAAATTTCTACTGAGACTAGAGAATTTATGAAGAAAAGAAGGAATATGAAGATATACAAAAATGATGTATTAAAAAGAATTGAATATCTCGAATTTTGTAAAATGGTACGGAAAAAAGTTGAAAATGATATAAGAAAGTATAACTGTGAAATAGCAAGGAAAGCTGTAGAAGAAAATAAAAGTCTCAAGAATGTTAAACAACATTTTGGTATTGGTAGGAAATTTATATCTGCAATAAGAAAAAAAGATGGAATTATTACTAAAAAGAGAGATGACATCATGAAATTGGTAGAAGATTTTTATCAAGAATTATATAGTAATAAAGAACAAGTACCTCCTATATCTATTACAGCTTCCGAATTGCCCAGAATTTTAAATGAAGAAGTGAGACATGCAATTAAATGTATGAAGAAAGGAAAGGCTCCAGGAAATGATGGAATTATAATTGATATATTAAAAGAAGGAGGTGAAGAAATAGAAACAATTTTAGCAAAGTTATATACCAAATGTCTAAATGATAAAGATGTACTGGAAGGTTGGAAGAATGCAGTAATAATATTAATATTTAAAAAAGGTGATAAAGAAGATATTAGAAATTACAGACCTATCAGCCTTTTATCAGTTTTATATAAAATTTTTACCAAGATAATTACAACTCGTCTACAGAGAACTTTGGATTTCCACCAACCAAGAGAACAAGCTGGATTTAAAAGTGGTTTTAGTACAATAGATCATAGCCAGGTATTGAGAGAAGTCATAGAAAGGACAAATGAATATGAGTTGTCATTAGGTTTTGGATTTGTAGATTATGAAAAGGCATTCGATTCTATACACATTTCTTCAGTGATTAAAGCATTGGATCATCAAGGTATAGATCCAGGATATTGTCATATTTTAAAGAATATTTATAAAAATGCAACAGCAACAATTAGATTACATAATGATACCGGAAAAATCAACATTGAGAAAGGTGTAAGGCAAGGTGACTCCATATCTCCAAAACTTTTTACAGCTGTGCTGCAAGAAGTATTTTGTGGATTCAAATGGGAAACTAAAGGAATGAAAGTAAATGGAGAGTATTTAAGTCATTTAGATTTTGCAGATGATGTAGTTGTTTTTGCAAATAATGCTTCAGAGCTGCAGGAAATGTTGCAGGAGTTAGCAGATGAAAGTAGAAAAGTAGGACTAAAGATAAATGTTAAAAAGACTAAAGTAATGTTTAATCGATTTGCTCAAAATATGAAAATAAAGATTGATTATGAAGAATTAGAAGAAGTTAACAGTTACAAATACCTAGGTCAGATTATTAATACAGATGGAAACATAATGGAGGAAATTAATCATAGAATTAAACTTGGTTGGAGTGCTTTTGATAGAAATAATTTGATACTAAAAGGAAATATGCCTATGTGTTTGAAAAGAATGTTTTTTAACAAATGTGTTTTACCAGTTCTTACTTATGGATCTGAGACTTGGACACTTAATAGAAGAGCAATACAGAGACTTCAGACCACTCAAAGGAGTATGGAGAGATATATGTTGGGAGTAACAAGAAGAGATCGAAAACGCAATGTATGGGTAAGACAATAAATAGGTGTTACTGACCTTATTGAAAAAATTAAAAGATTGAAATGGAGTTGGGCTGGACATATTGCTAGAAGAAATGATAATAGATGGACAATTGAAATTTTAAACTGGATTCCAAGAGATTGTAAAAGACCCAGAAAGAGACCACATGTGAGATGGATGGATGAAATAAGAAAATGTGCAGGAGTGTTGTGGAAAAGAGAAGCTAAAGATTGGAGAAGATGGATTAAACTTGGAGAGACCTTCATCCTGCAGTGGATTGATAATGATTGATGATGATGATGATATATATATATATATATATTACAAGCATAAAGCCAAACTAGTCAATATAAAATCAAAACTACCCCAAATCCAAAATTAAACCAGACCAGCATAAAAATAATATTAAAACACAACCTAAGGTTTCACTGCTACAAGCAGACTTCTCAAGTGTAAAGAACTACAAAAACTACACTATATATATATAATATTAAAAACTACCCACAAATCCATTCACTTCCCATCCACCCTTAATATTAAAAGAACTCTTAAATAAGTTAATTGCTTCAGAATAATAAATTTTCAATAATAAAGACTCTTTAATTCTTCTTTTGATTTCATTTCTCTCAAAGAAAACCACTTTAGCTTCATCAAAATCAATAGTGTGGACTGTATCTTTTTCATGGACATACAAAGCAGAACTAAGATATCTATTTTTAACTCTACTTTTATGAATCTTTATTCTTTCATTTAAACTTAAACTACTCTGACCTATGTAAACCTTCTTACAAAATAAACAAGGGATAAAATATACTACACCAGGAATACTCTTTCTATCAAAAACTTCTTTTGTATTATTTAATAAATTATTCAATGTAACACTCCTTTTCCAAGCAATTTTCTTATTTCCAAACAATTTACTATTTCTACACACAGTTTTATAAGAAGACAATTTAAATGGCAAAGAAATAAAATCATATTTTTCTTTAACCTTTACATCCTTACAAATATTACTATTAAATAAAATACTTTTAACAAATTTATCAGAGTATCCAACACTCAAGTAGTTTTGATATATATATATGTCATTACTTGTTATATAAACACATATGCAATTGCAAACACAAATACACGATAAACACTCTAATAAATTACTAAGCCTTTTGAGAAACATTATGTCTACAAAATAAGGTTTCCTCAAACTTGGATCAGAGCCCCAAAATGACATTGTACATAAACTACTATGTGTTATATTTGAATACAAGTATAATTTATATACTACACACACTAATACAAATACATTAATAAATTATAATTTACTAAATAATAAAAAAAAATAATAATAATACTATGCAAATAATAGAAAAAGTAAAAATACTATGCAAATAAAAAAATTAAGTAAAATTGAATACTTACGAACCCTAAAATTACATTATACATAAACCACTACATTATATTTGAATACAAGTATAATTTATATACTATACACACTATTACAAGTGCAAACAAATTAATATATTATAATTTATCAAATAATAAAAAAATTAAAATAATACTGTGCAAAATAATAGAAAAATTTTAAATACTATGCAAATAATAAAAAAAAATTAAAATTGTATACTTACGATATGTTTTTATCGGGATGAATGCCTTGAATCATCGAGACATTTTTAACGCATTTTACTACAGTCTTGCTGCTGCAAAAATTGTGCCTTTATCTTCATGCAATCTAGTAAACTAACCAGAAAAGAAAAACATTAAATGAGCCTATTGATAAAAAATCCAAATTGTGTCTGATTTTAATAAAGCAATTCAAACAGCAGAGAATTCCAGGATTTTTGTAAACGCCATGCTTATAGTTTTCCTGCAATTTTAAAAAGAAAACAAAATTTCAACGAACCAGCTGCCACTAGCGGCTATCACATTACCGTCTATGAAATCGTTAAATTGCAGGCACCTGTGATCATCCCCAAATTCAACATTATACCACAGAAATCTTTAAATGAATTTTAAAATGGGACCTATATGAATCATATCCGTATTTAACCATGGCACTACTTATCATGCTCTCATTACTGTTGCTATTGAAGAACGAGGTTTCAGTAAATTAAAAATTATTTAACGTCAAAGTTGACTCAAAATTGATTGACAAATTGAATTGAAAACAGTGTCTTTTTAGAAAACGATTTTGAAGAAGTAGTAAATAATTTTGCAGAAATCAAAACATAAAAGGTGAAGCTTCTGTAATAGCTTTTTTGTAAAATTTTATAATCTGAATAAAATAATATTTGCTGAATCTGTATCTGACAGTTTTTATTATTTATATGTTATATCCTGATTTCTCCTTCACAAAACATAAAATAAATAATTAATAAAGAAAAAATTACAAAAAAATAAATAAATGTTGAATTATTTATTTTTATTTCCTACAAAGGTGTCTTTTTATATCTTGAGCCATAGGCACTTAGAGCAGTAGCTATGGCACTTATCCTCTTTATTTTCATCTTTTGAGACAATCCATTGAACATTACTTCAGTTTTTTTAACATTTACCTTTAGTTCTTTTTTATTACTTTCATCTGGTAGCTCTTAAATATTTCCTGAAGCTCTGAAGCATTATTTGCAAAAACAACTACATCATCTGCAAAATCTAAATGCTTAAATAATCTCCATTTACTTTTACTCTTTTACTTCCCATTTTAGTCCACAAAATACTTCTTGCAGCGCTGCTATAAAAAGTGTTGGACATATGGAGTTACCCTGTCTTATACTCTTCTCAATGTTAACCTTCCTGGTATCATTATGTAATCTAATTGTTGCTGTTGAATTTTTATAAATATTCTTCAGAATATGACAATATCCTAGATCTATATCTTTATGATCCAATGCTTTAATCACTGAAGAAATACTTATAGAATCAAATGTCTTTTCATAATCTACAAATCCAAAGCATAATGACAACTTATATTCATTGATCCTTTCTATAACTTCTCTCAGTACTTGGATATAATCTACTGTACTAAAATCACTAAATCCAGCTTGTTATTTTGGTTAGTTGAAATCCAGTGTTTCTCTGTAGATCAGTTGTAATTATCATGGTAAAAATTTTGTATAAAACTGATAAAAAAAGTTATAGGTCTGTAATTTTTAATATCTTCTTTATCAACTTTTTTTAAATATTAATATTAATACTGCATTCTTCCCATCCTCTGGTACATCTTTATTATTTAGATATTTGATATTTAACTTTGCCAATTTTTTTTTTTTCATTTGCTTCTTTTAATATATTTATTATAATTCCATTATTATCTGGAGCTTTTCCTTTCTTCATAAATTTAATTGCATGTCTCACTTCATTTAAAATCCTGGACAATTCAGAAGATATAATAGATGTAGAAGTTAGTTGTTCTTTATTACTATATAATTTTTAATAGAACTCTTCTACCAATTTCATGTCATCTTTCTTTTTAGTAATAGTTTCATCTTCTTTTCTTATTGCAGATACAAGATTCCTACGAATACCAAAATGTTTTATACTCTTGAGACTTTTTTTCTCTTCTTCAGCTTTCCTTTCTAGTTCACAATTATACTCTCTTATATCATTATCAACTCTTTTTCACACCAATTTATGAAATTTGAGATATTCAATTCTTTTTAATGCATTATTTTTATATATCTTTATATTCTTTGCTTTTTTTCATAAATTCCCTAGTCTGGGCAGAAATTTTATTAGTCAAATGCTGCTTTTTTCTACCAGTTATCTCAGTTATTTTCCTATTAATTTCATTCAAATCTGAATCATGTTCAAAGTCTACTAATACTTGAAAACGATTTGTAAGTTCTAATTTAAATTCATTAGAATGTTTCTGAAGATTGGGAGTATCAACTGTAAATATTGTTTTTCTTAATAATTTTTGTCTCTCTATTTTAGCATTAACACTGATCTTACATCTTACTAATCGATGATCACTTTCTGTGTTAAATTTATTAAGGACATTATAATCTTGAAATATGTATTTTCTGTTAGTCAAAATATAATCCAATTCTGCTGTACCTTCATTTGGATGCTTCCATGTCCATTTCCTTTAAGCATTTTTCTCAAAAAAAGTTTGTTTTTTTTTCCTGCAAACTCCACAAGTCTATGTCCTCTCTCATTTCTATTATCATAACCAAATTTATATACACTTTCATCTTTTATTTATTTACCAATTCTAGCATTAAAGACTACCATAACAATTTTAAAATGTTTAGTCTTATCAAAAGCTTTTTATACATCCATACAAAAATCTTCTACTACTTTATCACTATGAGAATTTGTTGGGACATAAACTTGAATTATCTGCTACTAAGTTGAATAACTAAACTTGCCACTCTGTCCAATACACCATCAATCTCCACAATATTGTTCTTCCACTTTTTATTTATAATGAATCCTACTTCACTTGTACTTCAATAATTGTATCTTTGTAATTGAATACATGTCAACTTTTTAAATTAATTATCTCTTCACCTTCTAATTTCATAAAGTCCAATAATGTCCCATTTAATATGAGATGTCTTTCAAGTGATCTGCAGTTATAAATAACTGAATAAAAAGTTGTCATCAAATGACAGCCTGGGTCTGCAATCAGGATTCTTAGGACACTCCTTATTTTACCACTAACTGCTGCCTTGGTTGGTGGTGACTTTACGGCCTCATGGAAATAAGGGCCATGATTTATTTTTGTCTGTCATGATTGTATACATCTATTAGAAATCTTTTTTATTCGCACACACATCCATTATGTCTTAACAGGTAACTGAGAAGAAAGACCATGGCATTTCTTGATCTTAGACTCAGAGGTAAAAAGCCAATATAATCACCATGCTGGCTAATGCATGTTTGTGAGCAGCCCATCCATGTTCGGTTACTATATGAATAATCACATAGTAATAACAGCTGCAATGACAAGAATTTATGAAGTGGACATTAGGAATTTGCCCTACTGGTTCCATGAGGAATCAGTCTCCTTTCAGTTAACAGCAAACTCTTTTCTGCAGCCTATTTTTTTTTCCCGATATGCTGAACTATATATCACGATCCACACGTCTATACAACAATCATTTACTTCTGTAAACTTGTGAGCATTGATCTATCAGAGATGGTACCAGATATGAGCAAAACCTTAGTTTACAGTAATGCAAGCACAGATCTTTAATATAGTTTTATAAGAAAGCATATCTACTACACTAACTATCATAAAAGCTGCAGAGTTGTAATTTTTTTTACAATACATAAACATGAAAAATAGAGCAATATTTAGTCAGTATTGTGCTATTAGTTTATTATCTCTCTGATATTAATTGTTCATACTGTTTGTATATGACAACAGTAACTCTATACAAATACTATATATATATGTGTGTGTATAAACATATACACACGGTAAATGTGGATATAGATAATTCATAAAATCTTTGCTGTATTTTTTCTCTCACTCTAATTCGTTTCTTATTTTGATGTAAAGATAATTTTTTTAAAAGCCATTTATATGTAGCTTTGTCCATTAGTTGCAAGTATATGACCTAAGGTTTGAAAACTGAAATAAGAATAGGATTAATTTTATTAAACTTTTACTTGCAACATTTCTTTCTTTTTTAAAAGCAACCATAATAAATATTTAATTTATAAATGAAAATAGGATAAAAATTTAGAAGAAAAAAAAAATTAGATGAAAATTAGTAGTTAAGATATATATGCTTAACTACCATCTTTTAAGTCGTTGTTTACTATCTATATTTATAGTAGTCAGTAGTCTCATTGGTAGATATGTTATTGGTGAACTGTTTTTCTATTGATTTTTTTGATTAGCTGGGAGTCGGTAGAACTCTGCACTCGGGATGAACTTCCATGGCTATAATGAGAATTGCTCAAAAAATCCAAATAATAGCCCTTTTTAGTTGTAGAGCTTTATACCTTAGACATGTTAAAATCAAAATTAGCTACTTGTGAGAGAAAAAAATTAAAGTGTAGAAATGACTGCACCGAGGTTATCGTGGATGATATTTAAATTCAGTATCACAAAAAATAATAATAAATATATGCTGTAAAGCAGAAACTACTGCACTGCGCATATATATATATATA
Source organism: Epiperipatus broadwayi (assembly GCA_028023455.1). Classification (NCBI taxonomy): domain Eukaryota; kingdom Metazoa; phylum Onychophora; class Udeonychophora; order Euonychophora; family Peripatidae; genus Epiperipatus; species Epiperipatus broadwayi. Next base: position 682,269 of record JAQFVV010006515.1, on the reverse strand, counting down.
TATACTGTATATATATTCAGAATACATGTTTAAATTGCAATGAAGTCATTTCAAGCATCAAAGTGAGATTTTAATAGATGCCATCAAATCAGCATTGATTTTAGTGATTAATATTGATCTATGACTTGTTTTCAGATTGCTCAGAAGGGTTTTTAATTATTACGTTGATGAATTTCAATCTCTTCATTGTTTATATTCACTTTTTCTTTCACTACTAACTTTTGATTTTGGTGATTCATATTGATTTATTACTTGTTTTCAGATTGCATAAAAGGATTTTAATTATTATGTTGATGGATTCCATTCTCTTCATTGCTTATATTTACGTTTTCTTTCGCAAATAACTTTTTCAAGTAAATCGAATTAGGTTCAACTACATCAAAACAGGACAATTTCACTTGATTGTTTAGTTCTGATCCAATCAATTATTTATTTTTGTGTTGCTTTCCAAAGAATTGTCAAATGCTTTTGTTAGTACCATAATTCAAAAATATTGTTGTTGGTTTTTTTTTTGTCAGTATTCCACTTTCACATCTTTAAAGAGTTACAGGAATCATCTTAGCTTGAAAATATCTATAACTTTGTTGCTAATTATAATTAATTATATCTATCTTTGATGATGAAAAAATAATAAATATTAATGCTATGCATTACATGATTTTCACAATTTCTGCTGTGATACAATGCAAATCTAATTCTGCAATCATTTCCTTGCTCCTTCATTCTTTTAATGTAACTGTTATGATAATCTGTAAGCTTTATCTGTCCTATATTTTTTTCCATTCTTAACTTCATTATGTAATAACCTAACCATCTTTAAATACCATCTTCATTAATATTTTAAAATTTTTTTCTCCCAATATATTTTTGGTTTCTCTCATTTGTGCTTTATATTTCCCATTTTATCCTTTGACAGTTTTTTTTTTTTTTTGCAGCTCATCTTATCGTAGATTTTAATTATAAATCACTGTCTCACATATATAATATCTTATGTATTCTTCTATCCTAATCTTCATAATTGTTGTCTTATTTCATTTCCTAAATAGGTATTGTCAAACTGCTTACAAAATTTTATTCATAATAGTCATTTTACCAAAATGTAATTATTTAATAAGCTTTGTTTATCGTCTTTTGTTCTGCAGTCATTGTTTATATTCATCATAATTTAAAGTTTCGCATAGTTTATATTCAATAAATAATAATGTTAAAGTAGAAAATATTTGTTGAGTCATGGAAGTTCTTAGATAATTTTTTAATTAATTTTAATTTAGGAAAACCAACTCTGCAGAAGCAGTAGCACTTAGTGGAGTTAAAACGATTGTTAAAACTACAATGAAACTGTGAACTGTTTTTTTTCCAAGCCTCATTCGCATTAAATGTAAATAGCATATAACAGTTCACTTTTTGTTGATAAACATTAATTATAATAGAATCATATTGTTTGGGTTATCCATCTATCATAAAATGATTGCCTTGACAACAAACAGATTGAGATTCTTGGTATTGTTTAGATGCGATAAATGTATGTGTTTTTCTTTTATTTTTAAAGTGTGTTCACAAATTTGATGTCTAAAATAATTTGATTAATTTTTGCAAATTGCGGAAGACTTAAGCACTGTTTCTCGGGAATGCCCCATTTGTCTAGTGTTAAGAGTGATAATGGTCATTGTAATTTTTATATAGATACATTAAGATGTGATTTTTTTCCTCGTCTGGTTGCACTATATTGCTTTTGTTCATTAGGTCAAAGCATTCGATTCAGTTATTCAAACAGATTATGGCATTGTTAAAATTAGTTGGTTGTCGGCTTCTACATGATGAAATGAGAGGAAATGTTATTGCTTACTGCAAGTCGAAAATATGAGTCAATTGAAATGAAAGCAGATGTTAAATGAGGATATGTACTTGATCCAATATTGTTTTCAGTCTTTATGATTGGTGACTTTGAAACTTTTTATAGCTGGTTTAATGAATCAGGGATCAATATGTAATACAGGTTTGATAGTGGGATTGTTAATCTAAATTAAAAGCAAAAAAACAAGAACTTGATTTTCTTGGATTCTGGGTTTACAGTATGCTGACGATTGTATTGTTTTTGTCAGTTCAAATGACAATTTACAAAATGTACTTATTGTTTTGAAGTCAAACTTTAAATATTTTGATTTAATAATTATTGTTTTAAAAAAAAAAAAACAAGTCCTTTATCAGCCACTAAAAGAAGAAAAATCCTTAACAACTTTTAGCTTTTAATGGTTCAATTTAAATACCTTTGTATATTTATAAATAGAAAAGTGGATTTAAATGTTGAGATACAACCCAGATTCCAATTTGCTGCTATTATACTGCCATTGAATTAACTGTATATAAAGCTGATATAATACCTGATTTATTATATGGAAGTGAAAGTTGGACATCCTATTGGTACAATATAAATACACTAGAAAATTTTTTTTACGGATATTCTGTAAAGTTTTAAAAATAATATGGTAATTACTATCATAAAATCAATAAATGTTCCTCAGTTTGCAGGATGTTATATTATCGAGTTCATTATTTTGAATTCACAGCTTTATTGGATTGGATATGTAAAATCAATGAACAATGCAAAACTTTCTAAAAGAGTGTTTGATTGCGAACTTGATCATGATTTTGTAGGAGGTAGATCCTATCTATATTATAAGAATTATCTCAAGGTCATTCTAAAGAAGTACAATGTTATTTATAACCATTGGGAAAATATTAATATCTTAAAAGCTACATTTGAAAATGGTGTTGAAGTATTTGAGAAAGGAAAGTTTTCAACTGAAGAAATTAAAAGACAACATCGCAAAATATCAAATGAACAGAAAAATGGATTAACATGTACATTATAAGGACGTATTTGTGGTTCACAGATTAGTTCTTATGGTTATTACAAATGTCATTTCTAGAGCCAGCTCACTCCCCCTTTTTGGAGTTGAAATGGCCATTTTAGTTTGACAGAGGTTGCTATATATGTATGTGTATATATGTATTATTACTATGATTATATTTATAATTGTTAGAAATATTACAACTAATTACATCCGGTTGTTTTCTATATTATTCCTACTTATATTAGACTATTGTTTTTAAATCAGTTAATATTAACTTATTGCTTACATTGTGTGTGTGTGTGTATGTGTGTGTGAGAGAGAAATGGTTAAAGCATATTAAAGGATTTTTTTTTTTACCAATTTTTGAAAATGCCTCTTGGAAATATGACCCATTTATTGCTTCTTCGTTTTACTTGATTGGATCATTACTTTTAAAGAGATTGATTTTTCTTATTAAGTAAATGGAAAATTAAAAAGATATTATAAGAAATGACTATTGTAATAGGAATCTTTAAATAAGAGTTCTCCTAAAGGTGTTTTTAGTAACAAGTTGATCTTACGATTAAAGTTAAAGCTTTAAAATAGGTCTAGATTTAACACTTATCTTCATTTGATGTCGACTACAGACAAATCTGATTATAAGATGTAATCGCAAAAAGTTTAAATTTGCCTTTTCTTTATACTCAAAGATCAACTGTAGTTTTTTATTTTTTAAGTGTCATAGCATCGGCCGGGACGCGAACCCGCAACCCGGGCAACTGCCTGCAAGTGCAAGGCAGTCGCGCTGACCTCTCGACCACCAATACAAGACTTTATTTTTATTTTTAATCTAGAACGCAGGATTTCTTCAGCTATATTTTCATCGCAGAATCTAATTGCTTAGGGAGTTCTTGTTATTTAAAAAAAAAAAAAAACAAATATAGTAGTCAGATAAGCACCTCATAACATTGATAGTTTAGAGATTATATCTCTGTCATTAAACAAATATATCTGTTTAGTGTGTTACAACCTTTTTAAAACTCACAAATGCATATAATAACAGAAACATATTGTTACTTTTAAATAGGTCTGATTCAATTTTTGTTTCTTGAGGAAAGTCTTAAAAAATTTCTTTTTTAAAATTATTTAACAATATCTTGTGGCACAGAGATAGCATATTCACATGTCAATACTAAAATCTGGGCTTTAAATCCAGACGAAGTGAAATTCTTTTCAAGAGATTTAGAAATTTTCTCTCAGGCAGTTGGGTCATGGCCAGTCTCACTAACCTTTCAACATTATTCAGTAAATGGATAGCTCCATATTTTTAGTTAGAAGGTAATAATGTTCAAATCCTCAACATCTGACACTTTGCAAGTCTGGTGAATATTTCTCTTTCCTTCATTAATCCTTTATGAGGAGCTGTTGGAGAGACTTAGATCTTTGTGAACTAATTATTACAAAAAAAAAAAAAAAGTTTTTCTAATTATTTAAAATGGTTTATTGAAAAACACAGTGGATATGGCAGTAATAGGAAAAAATATACATTGAATAAAAAGAAATATCGTGATTAAAAAAAACATACACATAAATAAGTATTATAAGTAAAAAAGAAGCAGAAATATAAAACAAATTAAAATGTATGTAATTTAGAGAATTAAAAAAGTATATTATGCTAAGTCATTTTGGGGGCTTTAGTTTCAACAAATAACTTTCTAGTTTTTCCATAATTTGTAAAATTACATAAAATTTTTATAAGATCACTTTCATTGATCTTGGAACATTAAGTAATTTTTAAAATTTTAGTTTAGAAAAATTATTTTGGGCTTGTTGTTACACTTATAGAGTTAATAGAATTATTTGGGCCATAACATCAACTGAGATAAGACAATGTACAAAGAAAAAGAATTAATAATGATATAAGAAAATATAACTATGAAGTGGCAGTGAAAGCTATAGAAGAGAATAAAATTGTAAAAATAATATCTTGATATTGGATGTAAAGTAATTTCATCAGTAAGAAGAAAAAATGAAACCATTATTAAAATGAGAACTGACATGAAATGTGAAGAATTCTATAAAGAATTATATGGTAATAATGAATAAGAAAACATACCTAAGCTTTACAATTCTATCCTCAGAACTGTCAAACATTTTTTTAATGAAGGAGTCAGACACATAATGAAATCTATGAAAAAGCAAAAAATATTCAAGAAATTTATGAAGATCTTACTATCGTAAAAAAAACTAAAATTGTCAACAAAACTAGATTTCAAATATCCAGTTAACGATATATCAGGTGATTGGAAGAATGAAGTAGATATTGATTTTTAAGAAAGATGAAAAGAGAAATATTAGAAATTACAGATTTATCAGTCTCTTATTAGTTTAATACAAGATCTTATCAAAATAATTACAACTCATCTGCAGTAAATTTTGGCTTTAAACTAACCAAAATAACAAACTGGATTTAAAAGTTGGTTTAACATTATTTATTAAATCCAAGTATTGAGAAAAGGATCAATGAATGCAAGTTGCTAGTATGCTTTGAATTTGTACATTATGAAAAGCAGTTAATTCTTTAAGTATTTTTACAATGATTAAAGCTTTAGATCACTAAGATTTTAACCAGAATATTGTAGTCTGAAAAATATTTATCAAAATGCAACAGGATTATTGATAAGGTTATATGATAGGATGATTTGGTCAATTTCAAAATTTTCTGCAGCAGTTTTATTAAGTATTTTGTGGATTTAAATGGAAAGTTAAGAGAGTGAAAATGCTGATAATGTGATTGTTTTTAAAAATAATGCTTCCTTGCTCAGGAAATATTGCAAGAGTTGTCAAGATAAAAGTAAGAAAATAGAGCTAAAGATAAGTACTAAAAAAGATGTAAATAATATTCAGTGGATTTTCTCATTAGAAAATTAAGATTGATAATCATGAATTGGCAGTAAGCAACCACAAATATCTTGATCAGATTTTTAATGCAACTGGAAACAAAATGGATTAAATTAATTCTAGAATTAAATGTGGTTCAATTTTTTTTGGCAAATATTACATAATATTTTTAAAAAAAATACCTATATGTTTGAAATGGAATATTTTTAATTGATGTGTTTTACCAGTTTTGTTTATAGATTTGAGATATGGACTCTTAACAGAAGAACAGTACAAGGATTTTAGATCATTCAGCAGAGTATACAGAGATATGTAATGAGAATAACAAGAAGAAATTGAAAATGAAATATATATCAACGAGAACAAACACCTATCATTGATAACATTAAAAGAAATAAGATTGAAATGGAGCTATCTTGAACATATTATTAGAAAACATAGGCAATTAAAGTGTTAAATTGGATTCCCAAGAGATTATTTAAGATCAAGAAAAAGTCCACATGTTTGAAGGACAGGTGAAGTAAGAAAGTTTATTGGTGTGGCATAGAAAAGGATTGTGGATTGAAGAAACTGGATTAAATTTGGAGAGGCTTTCTATTCTGCAGTGGATCAATAATGGTTGAAAATGATGATTATCATTAATCTTTATAGAATCACTCCTGTTTAATTTATCATCATAAATCTATTAATATATATCCTGCAAGCAATTGCATGTTTAAATCATTTTAAATATGAAAGAAATTAATTTCCCTTTAAATTTTTGAAGTACAGAATAGTAACAATAATAATAATATTTTTTTTTTTCAACAGTAACAAAAAAAAAAATTATTTGAATTTATAAGTAGTGGCTTGTCAAATAAAAAAAATTTTGCAACAGAAGAATATGTCACTGGACCCCACCACCAGTACAATTTCAAAGATCTTAGTTTGAAAATGAGGTGGTAAAATAGCTAGAGTGTCTCTAAATTATGATTATTACTTTTATCCAAAAGATAAAAGAATTTTGAATAAATAATGAAACGATTGATTTATCTTTTTAAATTCTAAAATTACATCAGTAATAGTTCTATCAAAAAATGCTAGGTAAAAACTGTGGTATATAATATTGGTATAGGTTGTTTAACTCTGACTGTGAAATTTGTTCCTATACTTGTGTCCTCATTATTGATTTCTATTTACGAATTTCTTAGCTAGAAAGAAACTAATACTTTAATACCTATTGAAAGTCAAAATATGAAGGTAAAAGTTATCATTAGCTTACTATGAAAGCTGATAATTTTATAGAAAAAATGTCATTGTTTGACAAAGGGAAAGAAAATCAACTCAAGGATACCTATATGAGAGTTGGATAGACAGAATACAATTTTGTCATATCTTGAGAACAGAATGGAATGGAAAGTGTTTGTGCACTTAACATGAGTAGCCAACTTAACATTGAATTATATATTCTCAATTTTTTTTTTTTTTTGTCAGCCATTCATTTAAGCATTATTTATTTAATTTATTCTTACTTCTCAATGTTAGGAGTTTTTTGGGAAACATTATTGAGCTTTTATGGTCTAGTTCTAGTAGAGAAGTAATTTTTATCATAGACTTATGTCTTCTAATAAGCTGGAAATATTTATTTCTAATTAACATATTTTGAAAGTCAATAAGTCATAAATATCAATCTTAAATTGAAGTAAAGTGAGTATTAAATGTAACATTGTCAAATAAAGATGAAAAAGTATATTTCTAATCATTGTGAGTGTGTATGTTTTTCCTCAGTCTGTCACATTAATAACTTGTGTTCAGATTTTACTTAATATCAAATTACCATATTCCAAGGTCTTTATTTATAAAAAATGGAATACCACCCTGACAAGGTTTTTCAGAAGGCCATTTATTCCAAAACAACTATCTCTTCACAGTGGATAATGAAAACTGTAATTTTGAAATAGTGAATTCAAATGAATACAATAAATAAAGCTAAATTTCTAAGTATGGTAGTTTATATCATTCGGAATTTACCTATAAAAGAAAATATATTTGTAGGTTTCTTGTATTATTGCAAGACAAAGATATATTTTATTTTAGTAACTGTAGTACTGAGAAGCCACTATATCAAGAATAGGTTAGATTTTAATTTGCAGTAACAACCAAAAAAAAAAGATTTGATTTTATTTGTAAAGATTCAATTAATATATTTCATACCACTTAATTGTGTCAATAGATATCAGATAATTGTGGTAAACACATCTCTAGAGTAATCTGGACATGGCTTTCTTCACTGAGGATCAGTATTTTGGTATTACATTCAGGCTAGTGACTTGGAGGTCATAACCTGAATATTTAAATTGAGCGTTTGACCAATGGTTGAGTAGTTAGAAGGTTGAGAAGATTGACGTCTGTCCACTAAAGTTTAAAGAATTGCTATCTTAATATAAGCCAAGCCTTGATTGTATATATGTGTGGGAGATTATGATCCGGCCCAAATGATGAGTGCTAGTTCTGTACGAAATACATATATTGGGGGTCATTATCTTTTTTGCATGTATGTGGTCATGTGCGAGCAGTTGTTTGAGATGGAGTGGAGGATGAATCTAGACTGAAAAATCTTAAGTTCAAATCCCTCTATTTACTTATATAAGAAACATTCAGTACACTGAATGAATAGGCTAACTTGAGTATTTGTATAATTCATATTATTGTCTGAATTGCTTAATAGGGAGTGAAAGTGGATATTGGTTGACTGTCATGCAAACTGTTCCCTCCATTGAGAAAAGCCAGTTAAAAACTAGTTTAATCTGTGAGACCTGATTGCCATAGATTCCACTTTTTTTTTTTATTAATGTAAAATGAATTTGCAGCCATTAAATTCAAATCTTGCGATAAATGCCTATAAAATAAATAGTTATATTGCTTATACATATTGTATAGATCTGTGCCTTTAGGGATGAGATATACATTTTATAACTAGGTATGTTGTTCTGCACATGTAACACCATATGTATATGTCGGTGCGTGTATGTGTATATGGTAAATTCTAAAGATATTTGAGAATACCCGCTGAATGTAATGATCAAAATGTCTCATATTACATAAATCAAGCTTATATAAATGAACTATATTAGAGACAGTTGTCTTGATTACACTTCCACTATTATTCCTGCTTTTATTACAACTTATTGCTAGAGTTTTTTTTTTTTTTAAAAAAAATATTTTAAGTAAAATAATTCTCTCTTTACAAATTAAATGTTTATCTCACCTAAGAAAGAGTGTAGGCCGCAAATGGCTAAAAATTAAAAGAAGTAATTAAAAGTAATTAAATTCACTGGTTTTTTTCCCTCAACTGTGAAGAAAAAAAAGAATAGTAAATTTCACTCGAGTTGAGAATCTTTAAATTGTTCGTGTTGGGAGAAAAAATAAGAGCTGTAAAAATAGGAATAATAATTAGTGTTTGACTAAGAGATAAATGAAGTAAATTAAAATGCGGACTGTTTATTCTTCATTGTTAAAGTAATTAATGTCGTGTTTCTGTATGCATATCGCTGATAATTATTTCTCGATGGTTTAAATAGAATCATTAGGTTTTAAAAATGGGCAACGTAAATCTGCATAAATATTATTTAGGCTATTTCTATTTTTACTGCTTATGGGAAAAAATTAAACATCTGAAAACTGCATCATATTGCAATCATTTTTTATTTTGTGGCAACTGTCATTTGGTCACTCAGTTTATTTTGGAATCTTCAAGCTAAAAATAGATATTTATTTACTGCATGGTTTGAATATTCTTAAATATATATATATTCCAACATTGAAGGTTTTTGGAAATTTTCTAAGCATGCAGATAGTAAATGCATACATCTTATATTATTCAAAATAATATATAAAATGACAATTCAGTGAGATTTAGGAAGTATTTCATTCCTAGCTTAATCAAACACAATAAAGATATATGTAATAATAGCCTGTATTCCACTCCTTGTCATTATAGACATTTATATAAACGTATGCAATCAATGTATATTAGATGATGCTAGCCAGATCTTTGAGTTTGGTTTTGACTATTAATTTTGATCATCACTAAACAACTCTGGGTTGCACATTTCCGTTTAGTTTTGTCGTTTATTTCTTTTATACTATTGAAGATAATGTGTTGAATGATTCAACATGGAAGGGGGGGGGGTATCACAAGACCACAACTGTTTTTTAGGAGCAATTGTGGAGTAGAATGAACAAAATTACGTCATAAGTCATGAACTCTAGTGAATCGCTTCCCGGCTGATGCTATGACACATGAGGAAAAAAAAGATTGCTCAATATTTTTATGTTTATGTTTAACATTTGTATTAACGGCAGTAATCCATTCTCTATCCTTTTTGTCAAGAGCTATTTTGAATAATCATTTGATTCGAAATAGTAGTGCTAATCAGATCTTAATATAATTTCTGACTATCTATCTTAGTGGAAGAGCAACAGCTTGCACATGTCCATCCACATCCACCTTTATTTTTATTGTGATATTCATATATACGATTTGAAAGATTAAAATATTTTAAAGTTTTGAATACAAAACAATCTACTCAACAAACTACATAGATCTGAACCTGAGTCCGAATATATATTAATATCATTTATTATGATAATTAAAAGCATTTTTAACAATTTGGCAAAAGAATATATAGCAAAAACAAATTCTAGCTTGGATTATCAATGAACATCGGGAAGTAATTCCAACTGTAATTCTAAATTAGCATTTAGTTGTTAGCCTTTGGACTTCAGTCAGGTGTTTCCATAAGTATTGTGATGCTATTGTTCAATGGTTAAAATTGCCTACAATTAGTATATAGGTTTAAGGTCACTAATATATATATTTTCTCATATAATGCCAGACCTATGTATATAGCTGTATAACTAGATTGGATTGAATTCAAAACTAGTTTTTGAAACTTTTTTATCTTGAATTTGACTACCACAATAAAAAAAAAAGTGATACTTGGATGGATATGTGTAATCCACTGCTCTCACTGATGAAAGCCATAAGTAAGAAAATAATGTGGGAATCTGATTGGCATTAGTATCTTGTATTCATTGATCATTCATGCTTATATAGATGACTTTGAAGTATAGTGATGTTGAATGATTGATAACTTTGATTAATTCAAGTGGTAAAGACAATCATATGCTTTCAATGTAGATGCAGTTATTAAAAATTAAAATTGCTAAGCCGAGTTTTAATGCAAATACATCTTTATCAAAGCTGGATCAAAATTTATTATAGCAAACCTTAATATATATACTCATAAATTAAAATATCAGTTTTTGTTAAAAGGAATGTTTTGGCTCTTACATTAATGTCATGTTTTGCATTAATTATCTGCTAAGTATTCTTTCTTTTATATATATATATATTTATTCTGACAAATGATTTTGGCATTAATAATTTCAAATAAATGATCATTTTCTCATAATAAGAAAAAAATAGAACGTGTGTGTGGAATTATTTTTTCACCCCCTTAAATAGGTGAACCAACTATACTATTGTAATCTTGAAATTTGCTCATGTTTCTCCATAATATCTAGTCCGACAAATCTAGAAATTTAGCCTATACCAACTGTACTTTATATTTGCAAGCTTGCCCTGAGAATTGTTAAGACTATTTAAAAGTAAATAACATCAAAAGTCAAACTCTTGATCTATCATTTCATTTCATGATGCTTGACGTCAGCATATGTGTATAGTATGCGTATATAAATTGATATTATAATATAAATAATTTAAAGAAATAATTACTTTAATAATAAATTGAAGGAGCATAAATAAATAGCATTCAAATCAGCAAAAAAAAAATGTTCTCAGCAGACTGACCATGAATATGACATGAAAGTGTCAAAAGTATCCTCGTTATAATAAATATTACATTTTATATTTAAACTCTGTATGAGTATTTTTTGTGCATGTTCACTCATATTTACTCAAAAAAGAAAAATAATTTAAAAAATGAACAGCACAAAATGTCAGATTTTAACCACAATTAAATGCATATTCTTTTTTTTTTCAATAACTTTTTTTTTTATGGGAACATACAAAAAGTCTTCTTTTCAACAGATTATAGCATCTGTAGTTGTTTTGATGTTTTTAAGTTTCTATTGACTTTGAAATCTACACAGTCATTCCTATTTGCCATTATCCATTTCAGATTCTTCTGTAAGTCACCAAACATTAAGATTTCTGATACAATACAAGAATATTTTTACAGCTCTTTTTTTCTGTCATTACTAAATTGATATCTTTCATTTTTTTTCACTAAGAAAGATATTTTGTGAATACCTTTTAAGTTTCATAAAACTTCTAGCTTTACATTTACAAAACATTTTATTATATCAACACATCAAACTTTTGGGAGGATTAAAATAAAAAATATGTTTTCAACATAACTTGAAATAAAAATAATAAATCTAATCATGTATGGTGGTCTGAAATGAAAAAAATGGCTGCTATCATTTAAAATTTATTAAATTTATGAATTTTAATGTTTTTATTTTATTGTTAAGTTACTTTTTTAAAAAAAAAAAGCATACAATTGAAGCATTGTATATTGATGCAATGCATATTACAGCTTCACTATACATTCATTTCGGATTTTTTAATCATCAGAATTGAAGATATGGAATCAATTATTTGTGAGAATAGGTTTAAGACTCTAAAGATTATCTACTCAAACATATCTGCTTTCATTCATATATTTTATCATTGGCATTTAAATTTTGAAAATGCAATGCTGCTGCTGTTTCTTCATATTTATCTTCTCTTCTTCTTTTCCTTCTCTTCCTCTTCTTCTCTACTCATTTTAATTATAATGGCTCACATAATTAACCTACAACTAAGAGCAAACTTTGCTACCCTATTCTGTTACTAACTAAAGGATATTAATTAAAGGATTTTCTTAAATAGCTTAAATCCATTTCTCCAATTATTTAATTAGAAACAAAAACATCTAGCCAGCCTTCCCTATTAATTAAGACATACAGACTAAAGTAAACTAAAATATATATTATTAGTTATTTGCAATTTGTGCACAAAATACTTCTACTTTTATCCTGAAAACCCTTAATTTTTTATATACATTTTTACATCATTTATCTTATCATAGGTAACCATTTTGCTCAAAATCTGCAGTTTAATATTATTTTTCTTAGTAATAAAAAGTTTCCTAAAATTGTAACTTTATTTTGTTTTAAATATCATTAAAATGTTTAATAAAAACAACATAAATGATACAAAATAAATCAAATGAATCTTTTGTATGCCTATAATAATAATAATTTTATTTAGTTTCTCTGAAAATAAATTTATTTAAAATAAGATGTGTGCACTTATAATAATTTAAATAAAAACTTCAATTATTTATGACCTAAATTTTATTTATTAACAAATTAATATCTATAGAATTTTTGATGTGTGCTTACATTCACATATATATTATTATCTATCTATACAAAAAAATAATGACATTTATCTAAGAGAATCGATTTGTTAATCCTTTTTTTTCCATAGCAGCTGTATATTTATTCATTCATTGACTATATTTTTTATATATGCATTATATTTTCTTAACCACAGTGAAATGACCGTGTCATTACATATAGAAATCAGTGTGCATTTAATGGATTAAAAATCCATGACACTTTTTTATGATTTGATTATTCATAATTAATTTCATACTGTTGATTTTTTAAATTGGATTATTGAAAATATAATGGCTTTTTGAAATTCTAGTCATTAGAAATTATTAAATTCATTGATTTTGAAAACTAAATTATTTGTACTTATGTGACAAAACTCTTGACCCTAGATTTTAAAATTTTTTGAAAAACTGTAGTTGTGGAATGTGTGTGTCTAAGCATTATTATGGGGCTAATTGATAACTAGCAATATCTTCATTTATGCAATTTCTGTGCATCTTTTCCAGGTTTGACACTAAATATTTGACAGATGAATTTCTCTAGGTGAAGTCTACCTAACAGTGTTTATAAATTTTGTTTATGTAACTACGGTTATAGATATTAATTCTGTTCCTGTCACATTTTTTACAAACCACTTTTATTTATTATAAAGTATCTGGGTTTTTTTTTCCCTCAAGTATAATTTGCACTAAAAAAGTAATATTATGCAAATAACCCTATTTCTGATTCTTATGGAATTTCTGGTTTGAAAATGCTGAAATTATCATTCTAAATTTTTTAGCTATTTCTTGGACAATCCAATGAGTGTTTTCTTTCATTAATATATATTTTCATTTATCATTTTGAAACTACAAAATAGTTGTCTTCATCTTTGAGATTTGTATTTCTGCTATAAAACTTCCGTTGCATCTTCACCCAATTTCAATTTATATTATGAATGATGAGAGATATCAAGCCATGTTTATAACAATGCAGGAAAATGGCTTGTGATTTTTCCTGTACCATATAGTGTATTGATAGAATGCTTGGAGATAAATATTCCAAGATCATTTCTCAACTGTGTCACATACATTTAAAAATTGTTTTTAATCAGATTGCTCAATCTGCTTCAATAATGGTTGCATGTCAATCAATCTTTCAAAGTAATCAAGCATGTGGTTATTTATTTAGATTTTATCTTTTTTAATGTTCAAATTTGAGAATACTGGGGGGGAAATGACACAAAAAGGAATTAAAGAGAACTCTGATATTTAATTCTCAATAGAAATAACACTCTAAATGATTCAGCTTTTTTATGTCTGAAATGTGATTAATGTTATTTGTCAAACTAAACAATATTTAATAAATGGTTATACAATTTAAGGGACTTTTCCCACTTAAACTTAATCTCCAATCATTGTTAATGAAGGATTTATGTGTAACTTCATTGCTTCAATGTATATCATCTATAAATATATTTTAAAAAATTCAAAAATATGAATTTGTTTATTTAAAAAAATGGTTAGAACAAAGATGAAAGTAAATTTTAAAACTATACTTAAACAAATAGAAAATTATAAATATTATGTGGAGTGCTATATTGTTAAACATGGATTTAAAAGCTAAAGATTTTGGGGGCGAAGTTCAGCCTATTGTTTCTGTTGCTCTAAGGTCACTTATCATTCTATACAATATATAAAAGTTATTTTATTATATAAATGCACCATTTATAGTTTGCCATTACAATATATATATTTTTTCCCCATAAATAAATAACCTTTTTTAAAAGTAAATGAAAGGATATATGGTAAATTATATATTGTAAATAATGTCATTTTTATTTTCAGATTAAACAGGGTGTGTACAGTCATGCATTTCCCCCAATGAATAGAGATTGCCGTCGATTTATTCATGAGTTAGCAGAGTTCTACAGTTGTGAAAGTTATAGCTACGATCAAGAACCCAAAAGGAATGTAACAATTGTAGCCAAACGGTAAAGTTTCTAGAAATTTATTATTTGTATATAATGTCTATTGTATAAAATTATATTTTTCCCTTAATTCATAATTGTCAGTTTTTATTAAGACTTGTGGAAAATATTTATGAATGCCTTTAGATCTTCAAAAATGTCAATTATAATTTTTTTAAATTTATGGAATTAATCTTTTGATTATTATTATTTTTAGATTATATCTTTTATAAAATTAACATATATATATTACTTTTTTCTTTCTTTTTTTTTTTTATCAATTTATAAGTCTTTTGTATTTTAGTATAACTTTTCTGATTACTATTTTTTATCTTATTTGTGAACTCAATAATTTAATAATTTATCTATATATGTATCATTAAGGAGAATAAACCATTCTCCCTCCTGTTATGAATAAATAATATTTTGTATATTTAGCAAAAATCAAAAATAGAATGGGCCAACATATTCTTTAAGTTTTTGATGTTTATTGAGCTTATCCTTGTCAATAATATGGATTTTTTGTTTTTTAATTATGAAATTTTTTGTTTTTGATGAATAAATTAAAAAGAAAAATGTTTTGCTTGATCCTCTTGATAGAAATTCTATAATATCTAATATACATAGTAGATTCAGTTTAATTGATTATTACCATATTACTTCGAATGTAAGACATCCCCGAATTTAAGTCACAGTAGGATTTTAAGCTTGGAAAATTGGGGGGAAAATTTTTTAAGTGATCTTATTGAAAAATAAGCAACATTTTTATTTACTTAAATAGGAATTAAAATAAATACAATGAGCTCACCTAATTTATTGCAAATCTTTTTCAGTCACAATTTCACTTTCAACATCCACTTCCATAACTTGAATTCTCATCTTCATTATTCCACCAGGTACTTTATCTTCAGGCCATTTAAATCGTTAGCAGGGCAACATTTTAAGGAACATTTTTTTCTTAATTTCTTCAGGTATATCTTTCCAAGATTGCAAAGCCGATTCAAAATTATACATATATTATTTGCATTACAATTTTTTTTTTTACTATAAATATAATGGTTTTTTGTTTTCAAAAAGAAAAAAAAATTTTTTTAAATACGGTATTGATATTTATTGTTAATGGTAAATCTTTTTTATTTTGATTAAAAACCTTTTCTAAAATGCAAATTAATAATTTGTCCCATTATTAAAGTAGATGAAAGTTTTTTAAAAATAAATTCCTCTTTATAATAAGCAAAAATAATCTATAGTGGTCAACATAAAATGAATTTTTGTCATCCAATTACAAATTGCAGCCATATGTCATTGATTTCTCTCTCAATTTGCTTTTGTGTAAAAGTAAATTTTTCTATTAAAATCTGAATCATTCTTCCAAAATAATTTATATTTTTACAGATATTTTCTGAAAAAAATTATAAATGTGTAAAAAAAGATTCTAAAACATGTTTTTACATTGAAATCAAAATGACGATATCAGAACTATCAAAATTGTTGACAGGCACCCTTGTGTAGAGAACAAAAAACAACCAATCAGAGCGATGGCAGATTCTTATCTTATTATTGTATTGATGTATTAGTTGTAAAATATTTTAAAGATTATTCAGTACAGGTTTCTCGATAAAATAATGGTAAAATCAACAAAATTACATTAAAAGATTCTAAAACATGTTTTCACTTTGAAATCAAATTGAAGATATAATGGGGTTGTCAAAATCATTGACAGCCAGTCTTTTGTGTGGAGAACAAGAAACAACCAATCAGAGTGAAGGCAGGTTGCAAAAAAAATCTAAATGCTATTCAGTATAGTTTTCTCGATAAAATAACATTAAAAGTAGCAGTTTAAACTCATTTATGAGATTAATCCAAAAAAACATTGACCTTTAATATTAAATCTGTTTTTTTGTTTTTTTATTAAAAAAGATTTAGCATGCTATTCTACACAGGTAATGATCGTCTAGCATAAATCAATGATCTGCAAAAGCAAAGTGTTAAAAATTTTTGTTTTCAATTTAAGATGCGCTCCTCTTTTAGAGGTCCAAAATTTTGGGGGGAAAGTATCTAATATGGTATTATAGAAAATCAGCTTCAAAAAAGGGACAGTTTCTGTTGGTCTTAACATTGGTCACATTTGAGTTTTCAAGGAAGTAAAGCAAGATGTCTTTGTGCCCAATATCTACATAGTAACGTATCATTTGCTGCACCTTAAGTTTGGAGATTACAAAAGCTAAACATTATCTTGGACAATTGAATGGGAAGAAAAGGAAGTTAAAATATTTTGATATCCAGGTCCAGAGAGATAATCTGCAGTTAAATTACAAAATGCATTTCAAACCTATAGAAATAAGTTTTCATGCACCTTAAATTCATCTCTCCCAATTCTCACAAATCATTGGTTTATTATTATTTCTGAACAGATATCACCATAACATGCAAGTATGAAGCCTCTCATAAAGCCAACTACTAGCAATACCTAAACGAACTAAGTGGGATAGATTTCAAATATATAGATATTACAAGGAAAGTTAAACAATTTTACAAGAAAATAAGAGCAAACCCATCCAAAAATGACAAAACTTGGATACTGCTCCCATGCATACTACATGTAGTCAAAAATCTAAATAAAATTTACTTACAAACACATCAAGTAAGCTATCATACTCCTCCCATAATAAACCGACTGAAATAATTCCAAGGACTGACTCCACTCCACATACTTTATACAATTGCATGCCTCTCTGCAAGGATCTCTCAATACAAATATCTTTAGAAAAGCCACAAAAAGTCCTCCAAAACATAGTGGGTCATACATTTGAGCCCATAGCCACCAACATTGCATGCATCGAGTGAAATGATTTTAAGCAGAAAATTAAAGAGGTGTTGCATATAGCAACAACCCTAATATCATGAGTAAAAAGGAATCCTGCTTTCTCTATGAAAGAAATGGGCACTATAATTTACATATATTTAAATAAATTTACTGCCTATATATTGTAACCATATATTTGGCCCTATGAGGTAAATATATTCTATAATGTGTTAAAAAAATTTTTTTAGATTATATTAAATAAATTTTCTTCTTGGTTTTTAATTATAAAGTCTTATGATTAAAATAATTTCTTAGCATGTTTGATTAAAAATCCCAAGTTAATAGTTTAGATCTAAATAAGAATTAAAGCCTGTTATGTTTTAGGTATATGCAGTTAATAAAATTGTTTTATTCTGTATAAAATATGGTTATTTTATTTTGTTATGATCTCTGTTTATTAGTTTTTAAAATATATGGTTTTAAAATAATAATTTATAAAATGTTCATGTTGAATTTAAATATGATTAATTGTCATAAGTTTTAATTTAAATAAGTTTTAATAGGTAAAAATTTAGCTTTATTGCTTTTAGAATAATGATTATATCTAATGTATGTGTGGGAGTGTTGGTGCATGTGTTTAAATGAATGGGGCATTTAAAAGAGAATTAATAATGGCTATATTTTTTAAATGGGTACTTTTAAACAAAAGTAATTTTAAAAGTACTCTTAAAATAAAATAAAGAGTGTATTTTAAGTAAAAGTATTTAATTTAAAATAATAATAATAATTTTATTAGAATTAAATAAATCATTTATTTAATAATTAAATTGCAATTAATAAAGTTCAAGGTCAAATTAATTAATTATGAAAGTTAAAAATATGCTAGTAATTTATATATCTTGCTGGAATACTTAAATTGGTTTGTTGAACTGGGTCATCTGATAGGAATTGCAGAAAAGGCACGTGCAAAAGAAAAACCAGGAAATAATTACTAGTGTGTTGAAATTATTACTGAAATTATATTAATTATTCATTTTATTGATTGGATTTTGTTTTATTATTTTAAATCAGTTTAAAAGTCTTCAGTTGATTGTTCTTTTGTCATTTCAATTGCCTGAATAGAAGAGTTAAAAGTTATCCATTGACCGGCTTATCAAGTAGTAAATCACTGAAAGATGCTAAAAATCTTATTAATTTTTTAAGGAAGTCAACTGGAAACTGACTGCACATTTGGAAGCGTGTGTTTGTTTTATCATTATTCTAAAAATGTTAGTTAATTGAACTTTGGCTATAATAATTGCTTTTGACCCTTTAAATATTTTAATTCATTATTAACATTAATCTTACTTATTAATGAAATACTTATTACATGTTTGATAAAACTCTGACCTAAAGATGAATAATTGATGAAAGAATTACTCTTAATTTGATTTGAAAATATATATAAAAGTCATGGTATTTGTATCAAATTAAAAGTATAATGATGAATTTTTCTAGAAGCATTGATTGTATTAAGATTAAAACAAATTGTAATGATTTGGAATTGTATTATATAATTTTAAAGAAAGAAAAAATCATAAGAATCAGATTTTTTCAATGCTTTGAAGAAAAGTCTTTATTCATTTAATTTTCTACTAATGCAGATAAGCTAATATTGGGTTGATATAATTATTTATGCTGAATTCATCTGCCTGTTTATTTAGAATATTTCCTAAATTGCTTATTTGTTTTTGAAATATATTACTTTAATTAAAGAAAGAAGAAATGATTTAAAGATATTAAAATGTGTGAACTTTATAATATGACACTTTACAAAGAACTGTTATTACTTAGCATCCTCTATCTGCTCATATTTCCTTGAATTTGTGCTTTAATTATAATTTGTGCATTTTTTATCTGGGCTTGAGGGAAAGACTGTATTGCAATATTTTTTTAAAGAAGATACAAAAGGCCTTAAATGAAAAGAGATTATTTTTATTATAAGATAAAAAGTACTTAAATCCCTAATCTGAAATGGTAAAACAAAACACTTAGCATACACACACACATATATATATATATATATATTGGTATATTTAAAAATTATTATTGATATCATAGTTATAATTTATACCTTATGTTTAATTGCTATTATTATTTATGGTATTATAAAATAGATCTATGATAGTATGCATACGTGAACAAACTTGAATAAATATATCAGGTAAAAAGATTTATTTTATAAGTTATTTTATTATTATTTAGAGTTCTGTATTTGTTGTTTCAGCCTAGATGAATTATTGTACACAGGGTGGGTATAGCAGGTTTTTTTATATATCCGATACAAATGTTTATGAATGAAAGTGTTATGAATATCGGTATATGTGAGAATTGAGGCAGCTTATAAAATTGAATATTATTATCGTTGTGCAATTATGATTTGTCAGCATATATAGAGTGTTAGGTTGCATGGATGCATTGTATGCCTTTATCATTATCAAATCCATGCCGTGTACTGTTAATGGTATCTATTTAGGCAAATTTATATGGATAGTATATTACTTTTGAATGCATTCAGTCTCTCCATGAGTGAGAGGCTTAGCTTGCTTATTTTCCAGCATTGACTGCACATAGTTACCGAGTGCTTATTCGTGATATTGTATTGTTCAGTCCCTCCATGAGAGAGAATATGGCTTTCTCAATTTCGGCACTGCCTGCACATAGTTACCGGATGCCTATTTGTATTTTTCTTATTCATTTTTTAATTATCCACTTTGCCTGGAATTTAATATAATGTGTATTATGGTATGTTATAATATTTGAAGGCATGTCTACCTTCATAATATATTATTAGCTCTGCTGCAATTTAAAATACATTGTGAGTATCAAGCATATTTATTTCCTCGCCCCATCATAGGTGTTAGTAATATCATATTTGTGTTATTATTTTGCATAATATTTTTGCTATCTTTGCAAATCTATAAAAAGTGTCTCCACAACCTAGTTTCACTGTGTAAAGTATATATCTTATTGGTGGCCTGAATATAGGCAATATAAGTGTATTACTTTAATCAGCGTGTATAATGTTTAAAGAAAGACATTAGATAAAAATGAGAACTTTTGCTTGATGATAATTGCTTGTATTGTAAATTCTTTAGCAATGTTTTATGGAAAGATATTTATGATAAAGTTTATTAATATTTTGCTAATCTAATTTATTAAATTTAAAAATGATACTTATTGTAAATAAATATTTTTTTTTGTTATTAATTAAATCTTATTTAGTAAAATGTTATTATTCATTATTTTATAAGAATACTTTTCAATGGTCACATAAAATTTATTTATTTACTTTGCTTATTATTCATTTTACCTGCATTAAAAGAAGATAAATAGTATGTTTATTTGCTTTTTATTTTTAAATGCACTTGTAATGTAGTTGGTAGTATAAAATATACCCTTCCTACCTGCTGCATTATCCCATGTTAGTACTTATTGAAAGTTGTATCAGAAGAAATAAAATTTAGAAATGTTTATAAGTGGTATAAATGAAATAGCTACTCTTGAAGAACTTAAAAAATATTTAGAAATGTCTTGATTTACTAGCCATAGGTTATTTGAATATTTAAATACTTCATTATTGTGTATTTACATTTCTGCTTACTTAAAATACAAATGTTTAGTGACAAAGCTAAGAGAAGTATATAAAATGTTTAGAGTGTAACTTGAATAATTGATACATTTTAGAGATTTAAAGTATATTACCATTATCATTTTTTTTGTTCCACTTTAATTTAGAACCCTGAGATATAGACATTTTATGAAATTGTTTTTAAAGTTGTTAGAAGAATCTAAATTTTAAATAAAAATAAAACCTGAGACAAGATTTAAATTGATATAAGAATCTGGTATTTTAGCAATTATAATTAGATATTATGGCATCTATAAGGGAACTCATACTCTTTGGAAAATCCATAGGTAGTATGGTGCCTGTGTGATCTGTCCTTTTGTTCCTGTAGTTTAGCCCCTTGTGACAGTTTACAATATATATGCATCCAATCATGCAAATCTTAATGCTATGAATATAAGAACATATGTCACCTTCGAAAGCGCTAAGCTTCAGTAAATATGCATTCATTAATAGCTTTTATTAGGATAGCGCTTAAGCGTAGATATTTATATAGTTTTAACATTTAATTATTTACATTTTATTAAAATAGAACAATATTTAGTCTGTAGAATTAATGAACATAATAATTAATGATTGGAATATATTTATATTACCATACATAGATGTCTATGTGCTTGTATGCATGTATTATGGAAACCACTTATTTATATATATATCTAAATTTTATTGTTTTGATCTTTATTTTATTGAAATATTTTCAGATGTTTGTAAATAGTCAAAATCAGAATGATTTATTTATATTGTAGAGTAAAATTATCAGTCTTTATTTTTTGATTATTTTTACTTCTAATTAATTTATAAATGTATTAATCATTATGTCAAATCATTCCATTGAAGTTATTTAATAATAAATAAAAATAGTAGTGTGAAAATAATAACAATGCTTCATGTTGCATACAGCTAAAATTGTAATGTAATAGCTAAGCTCATCGGGTTTATAAAACAATGCCATATGCTACAATAAGAAGATATACAGGGGTAGCATTTGTAATAAAATATATAAATACAAGCAACATTATTCATAAATCAAAAGGTGGAGAAATCTCACTTCACTCTAGCTCTCATAAAATACTTTTAATATTGCGAACATATGCCATTGAGGTTACATTTACATTTCTGTCTTCCACAAATACCTACTATAACTACCACTTATGCCATTTCGTCAGTATTTTATAAGCATCTCAATACTTTAATCAGATAAAGCATTATTTAATTCTCATAAAATTTAAGATGTTCTTTGAAAATCTATGCCACTTAAGATCCATATCGGAATGTATTTTCTTCATTATCAAAATAAATTTAAATAATATGGTTCATTAAACAAATCAGGATATCTCAGAATAATATGATCCCATTTAAATTATAAAAATAAATTCTTTTAGACTCTTTAGATTTATTCTACATTGAATGAAATCCTAGTTAATAAAATAAATAAGACATACACTTCCCCTAAGCTAATGTTTTATTATAATTATGACAATACAATATTATTACTAACTTAAATAAAATAAAACATGATCTCTTAATTTTAGGCTAAGATAATGAATAATCTAGGATTACACTCAAGATATTAAGAATAGGTAAGGGATTCAACAGCCATTCTAAATATCTTAGAATAAATCTACTTAAACATCTTATAAATATGAACTTGGTTCTTGAAAAATTAAATTTATAATAAAATAATAAATATGATCTTCATATATGAAAATGATTCTAAAATTAATATGCACAGTGATTTGAAGTAAGAAAATTAAATTAATTAAAATAATCCAAAATGACTTTCTTAGATGTTCTACTAATGCTTAAATAATTCAATAAAGTGATTTATCAGCTTCAATATTCATGTATCTTCAAATACATTTAAAATAGTATAAAGTGTGATAATAGTTCTAAACAAGTTTAATGGCGCAAGAGAAAGCATTTAAAAATCTCTATCTAGAATTATGCCTATCCCCAAACCGGTTTCAAGCTACTGGTTATCCTCATTATATTATATTTGTAATATAAGCATATTAAATTTAGTCACATGATGTATGACTTGATTTTTTTTACTTAAACCTTTTCCCGCCTCTTACGAGGCCTCTCGTCGACATCTGACATCACTCTAACTCTGCTAGTTCTTATGCTAGAATATTCGATTGACAGGTATTGATTAGGTTTTTAAAAGTTCTGTAAGATGGTGCCCTCTTCCGAATTATTTTACAAGTAAAAAATCAAAAAAACCGCATTTAAACCTAAACAAAGAAAGAACATTGTCAGTGATTGGTTGTCAGCGAGATCTCAGCCGAAAAAGACATTCTGATTGGCTGGAAAGAACAAAGAAACCGCCTGATCAAAGAAAATAAAGAAAAACGCTGAGATTTTCATTTTGAATGTGATTTAAGTATTTAAAACAGTATAATTTGAGAAATTAAAATAATTTTTAAAAAATAAACTAAAAAAACAAAATTATTTTTGAAAAATATTGAAGATTTTAGTAAAAATATTTAAGATTTAGCAAAAAGAAATCTTTACTTTTCAATAACGTAACATTGAAAAAAAGCGTTTGCGTCAGCACTTTTTTGTTTAGACATTCGCTTTATATTTGCCGAAATTGAATATATTTTATAATAAATAAATAGCAATTTATTTTTGAAAGAACTTTCATTCTCTTACATAACCTGAAAAATTAGTAATATACTTTTTATAAACGTATCTGAGTTGAATTTAATATTATAGGCGAATATGTTTTAACAATAGGCTTTGTCTTCAGTTTGTGAGTTGGCCAATTAAAAGATTTGATTTTTACCTCATACAACCAATAATATAATTAGCGGTTTAAGGGTTAAAAATCATTTAAATTTTATTCAATATATGGAATGATTTCTGGTTGATAAGTGGAATGATGTGAACAAACAACCATGACAACTTTCTTAAATAACAACAAATATTTATTCTGCCAGAAAACAAATAAGAAATTATAAATATTCTATATTTGAATCCACATAGTCAAAAGCTTTCACTTTACTTCCTCAAAAATTTTATAACAGAAAGATCCAAAATGTTATAAAATAATAATAATAATAAATTCAATTGGATTAAACAAAAATAATCCAGAAGATTACAATAAACTTTCTATTCTTTAATTATTAAAAAGTTCTCACTTATCAATGCATTCATACAATGGTAATAACTTTTATATAAGTAATGTTTCTTTTATGAATATTTAACATAATAATAATAGCTTACCAATCCAGCAATAAAGAAGTGATAAGACAGGTGTATATTGCCTATTTATACCTAAATAAACTTTTAAAATTTAAAATTAATTAATTATCATATTTAGCTCTCATTATTAGTAAAGCTCAAATATAGGACTTACACATTTACAATGAATTATTCACATTTAAGCCAATCAAGAATACTATAGAAATAAGGTAGAATTTGTCAATACCTTGATAAAAAAACATTAAAAATGCCAGGTAAAGCTATGGTAAAATATTACGCATTCTTTATTAAACATACTACAAACAAAATCCATCTTCAAATAATTAAATAAGGCAATCTAAAAGTATAATGGCATTGCTCATAAGAATGCACCTAGTTTTGAGAATTAATAAAGGATCTAGGACTTTGTCACTAGTCAAAAAAAATAATGTGTGCGTATCAGGACAAACTATTATATAGAAATTGGCTTAAAAAATAGAGCCGAAGCTACAATCTCCAAAATATATACTATGAGCATATAAACACTAGCAAGACAATAAGTAATAAGAAAGACAAATGAAATGCTATGCCATATCTTTTGAAAAATAAGCTAGCAAAATAATGATGGAGACTAACACTGGCATACATAAGCACTCCTAAAATAAAGAGAGAATAAAGTTACTATCTCTAACAAAAATACCACAACTAACAAATGTGAAATATGATAAATACCAACAATTAATGCCAAATATGGCTTTAATAACATTAGGCAATAAATAATCAAAAAATAAATAATAGAAACATAACATCTACTTATTCAGTTTACAGCATAACAATAAACCTTCATAAACAAATAGTTCATATGTAAAAAAAAAGACACTATATTAAAATATGCAAATATGATAAAGTACAGTTCTGAGAACTTTAACCTGTAATATTTCAAAATATAGCATATACAATATGAAAATAATATGCACATAAATAAAACATGATTTGCAAAATCACAATACAAATAAATTCAACCACTTTACCATTGAATAAATAAATTAAAAAACAGTCCTGCTTTCTTCTTGAATCATTCTCCATTAAACTGGAAAATGAAGAGGAATGTTGATAACATCTTATGGACAGCAAACATATCTATCATATAATATAATTATGATATTAAAATCTATAATGTAATTATGAAATATAGAATGTGTTTGTTTTGGATATCCTTAGTAAGATTTCAGATAATTCTTCTAGGAAGTATAGGATAAATTTATGGCCATTCAAACAAATATCCATGAATTTATGACATATGTTTATTAAGTTGAAATAAATAGTTTACAAGTCTTTGAATTCAGGTTTCCAATTTAATCCATTATACAAACTATATTAAATTTGTAATAGTAATGTGAATATTTTATAATACTGTACTTCTGATAAATAATATTTATCCAACATTATCAATATTTTCAGGAGAAAAATATTTAATTCAAATATATTAATGACCCCAATAGTCTCCATAACAATGTTCAGAAGGAAGAAATAACTTGCAGGGTTTTAAAAGCATTTTTCAGGCATTATAAAATAATTAAATGCAAAAAAGTTATTTAAGTTTATTTAAATATAATGTTCTTTTTCCAGATATATTTTATATTTCTTTTTTATTAAGTGAAACACTTAAATTTCACATGCTATTTATTAACAGTTTTTTGCAAGTTGATTTTTCATTACTCTGCTTGGAGAAAAATTGTTTTTTTTTTACTTCCAAAGGAGAGCAAACAGAAACAGTCATAATAAATTAATTCTTTTATTTATGTCTTAATAAGTTAATAATATAATGTCTTTATTCGAATAATTGAAATAAGCTTTATTATTATAAAATTAAATATTATCTTTTGTAGACTTTGAAATAATTTTAAACATCTGATGAAATATATACTCCTTATGATAAAATATGTCTTTATCCTGAATTAAAAGTTCTTTAATAGAGATAAATATGTTTTAGATGATATTTGATATGAAAAGAGTATTTAAATAAAAATATCAAGAAATTATTAAAATTTTTAAGGTCTTTATTGCCACTATGAATCTTAAATATATTGTGGCAAATTTAAATTTAAAGCAGACATTCAATTATGACCTGAAATCAACAATAGCTCTTATGTCATTATAGTGATAATAATAGTAATGATATTTTGAAGGCTCCCAGTGTGAAAATTTTGAAATCTAATATTTTAAACATTTTAATAATTTAATAGTGTTACCATTAAAACTAGCAGGTATGAAGATTTCAGTTCCTTGGATTTTAAATTCAGACAAGTGTGCCCAGATATAAGTTTAATCAAACGTTCTTAAGCTAAGGAAAAACAAAGGTTTTAAATAATGACTGCTACAAACAAAAATAAAATTGAAACTGATTGAGGACAATTGAGAGCAGGTGACAATCTCATTTATATTATTAGTCATGTGATCATTTTACAAGACTTTTGATTAACATTTTAATCTTTGTCCCCTTCCCTTATTAGTTCGAGTCCTGATCTATTGTAATCAGGGAAGGTTGTTAAGTAAAAATTTACCTAATTAATATTCACATTTTAAATAAATTAATTTCTTGTTTAAATCTTGTCTAGACAATTAGATTAATTAAAAATACTTCTTGGTTGCAAATAAAAATAATTAATTAAAAATTACATACTAGGATAAAATAAAAATATTACATAATTAAAATTTATATTAGATCTTTAACTCATTTTTAGACAGTCACGGTTAAAAATGTGATGGACTTTGACGGACTTTCCATCGTTCAAATCCTGGCAATTTTTGACGGAAAATAAAGATTTTTACATGAATCGAGAGATTATACAAAGTTCCGTAAGATGCTGCCCTCTCGTGAATTATTTTACAAGTAAAAAATCAATAAACCTGTCAGTTAAGATTAAACAAAGAAGGGAGGCGGACTTATCTTAGATCTGATTGGCTAATAAATTTTCAAAGAAAATCTCTTGTCAATAATGAAATCGCTCCAATTTGTTTTGTTTTATTTCGAAAGCAATAAACGAATGTTTTAGATCATTCTAAAAGGTTTTTTTGAAATATAAATTATTTTCATAAAATATGCTGAAAATCAAATTATTTAAAAAAAATAGTTAAAATTTTAACAAAAATTAAACAAAATTATTAACTTTTTCTGCAAAGTAAAACTGTCAAACAAATATCGTCATGTAAACATTTTGATTCGTTTTTTGATTTTGTTTTACATTTACCACTTGTAAATATTTCTACAATTATAAAGAGAAATTTATTTTTGAAAAAACTTTCGTTTACTTTCATAATCTGACAAATTATTAATATACTTTTTATAAACAAAACTAAAATGAATATAACAGGGAAAGTTGAATATATTTTGATGATTGAATTTGTATTTTGACACTTGACTTTGTGAAATTGACCAATTAAAATGTTAGGCTTTTACCTCAATTGGCCAATAAAATAATCAGCAATAAAGAGGTAAAACAAATATTATAGGCGATATTTAATTATTTTGGAATATAAATTTAAAACTATATTCAAAAATATTTTAAAATAAATAATGTTATGTAAATATAATATTTATTTATTCATTCATCATTTATTCATCTATTGCTTTTAAAAATACTATGTTTTAAAATTTAAATGAATTAAAATATTATAGCTTTAATTTAAATACCAGCAAACAAAAATATAGGGTTTGAACTTTGTTTCTTAACCTTAAAATTAATCCAAGCTTTTAAAAAACACTTTAAATGATTTAATCCTGATTAAATTAGCATTATTAACTTAAAATGCATTATTTATCATCTAAATTACCAATTACTTAAAGATTTTAGTATGATCAACACTGATTTAAGCTTAAAACTATTATTATTTAAGCTGTGTAAAATTATTTTTACAGCTGTATAACAAGTAAAATACTGATATTGTAACTTTTATATGCTAAAATTATAGGATTATAAAGTACTAACAACAATTTATTCATGACAGAATTAAACAAATATATATATATTTTAGATATCTTGGCCCAAATATCTTTTTTTTTTTTTTACAATGAGTTAATAGAATAGAGGCTGTTCATATTTATTCATTTATTATAACAGTGAAGTTTTATACAACAAAGGCTTATAAAGCAATCACAATGCATACTTTTATTCATTACATTAAGATTTATATAACAAAAACAAATGTATATAATGAACACTAGACTTGCAAATATTTAAGATTTAGTTATCAATTTAGTCCGCTTTTTCTATCTTGCTGTGATAATATTTTATCGATTTTTTAAAACGATACTCCTAAGCTGTATATCATCATTAACCATAAAAATAATACTTGAAAAAAAAAAAAAATCGGAGCTACTTATGTTAAAAATGGTGACAGTATTAGTGCCAAAAATGAAATCACTAAATTGACAAATGCTATTTGCTGAAATAAGTGTTATAACCAACTGATAAACAAATTACATGCAGAAGATTTTTGAGAGCATTTCAGTTTTGGGTCAAGCATCAATATCATTAGCATATTTTGTGCCCTTATTTTTTTCTTTTTCTTCTGCAACTTATCTATATTTACTATTTTTTCCTCTTAAATTCTTTTCCTGTGCATACAAAAATGACAATTTTAATCCAAATTGCAATAAAAATGGAAAAAGCTAAATGTTAAACATGAATTTTTCTAAATTTGTATAATTCTAAACCAAATTATGGTAAAAATGGCAAAAATTTAAATACTAAACTAGCATTGCTAAATTACTGAATACCATTGACTGAAATAGCCAATTTTATAATGAGTGCTATTGATTGATATAGGCAACCGCATACACAAGATTTTCAGCATGTTTCGGCTTTGAACAATGCATCAGATATGTCTTTCACATTTTGCGAGTTTGCATTCAGTTTTCTTTCGCAATCTGTTCATTTTTTTTCCCCCATATGCATTCAAATTTTAATTTTAATCACGATTCAGAAAAATAGAATTAAAAAATTGATCGGTTTTGAAATAAAATAAAAAATATTTCTAAAAATGAAAGCTGAAAACGATTACTGATGTATGTTCTAAATATGTAATGGCTAGACCAATGATTTGCAAGATTTTAATGAAGTGATCTGTTGCAAAAAAGCAAGCACCTGTTTGAGGAGTATTTTGTTATACTCTTAGCACAAATTCTTATTATCAATAAAATACGGGTCATTTAATAAGGCAGGGGTTGGCAACCTAGGGCATGCGGGCTAAACGTGGCCTGCAGAACGATTATCAATGGTACTCTGATTGATGCAATTCACATGTAAATGGAAACCATGATTCCGTTTAATTTATTAATATTTTGTATAATAAATGTACATTCATTCTTTGCTGTTTTCCATAAAGATAAGTGCTAAGTTAGATGGAAATTTTTTTTTTTCCCAGAGAGGATTAATTTTGCCTGGATTTTTTTTTTTTTTTTGATGATCCAATTGACCTTTGATCTTTTGTATACAATTGCATGTTTAGGTAAATTTATAATCAGACAGAATATTATATTGAGTAATTCATTTGAAAAACTTCTATTCATAATTATATAATAATACATTTTAAGTTTTGTGCATTTTGTTGGGGAAAAAAGTTTATAATTAGTCGTAGTCGGGCAAATACATGAGACTTGATAATATCATTTGGATTTCAAAGAAGTTTTAAAAAATCATTTTTTTTCTTCTCCATATGTCTATTGTGTATTTAAAACAAATTTCTCATGGAAAAAATATCCTAATGTGTGTAGTTTTAAAGAAAAGAACAATATATGAAAAACTTCCAATTTTGGGAGTTGAATTTTTATATCACAAAAATGAGTTTCTTTGCTAGAAAAATAGTTGCTTTATTTTGTTAGAGTTCCTTAATCAACTTTTTAAATTAAACCATTGAAAGCTAAATGGGCTTTGCCCATTCTGAATTACATTAACCGGCAATTTTGTGAACAATACACACTTTTTTAATCGCGAAATTTTCTCCATGCCAAAGAAAATTTTAAGCATTTATTTAGAATGTATGCAATATAATTTAAGGAAAATCTACTTGTCACATATGAATCTATGTATTTTAAAATATTGATTGATATTTTATATAAATTATATAAGATCTGGTTACAAGCTTCAAAAGTATATAATATATAATTTTGAAACCCATTATAATCGGACTAATTTTGATGCTATATATAATAAGATTGGTAGAATCATTTAAGCATGTGGAATAACATTTTAACATAGGATTGATTCAATAACTGCTGCTGAATATTATTTTACAAGAAAACTGTTATTCATTGTAAGTTTGTTTTATTTTATGCTAACTATATAACATGTGCAGCAGTTAATTTTATATACACCTGGGTCTCATTTTATGCAGTAGATAAGTTCCTCAGAAAACGCACACAAAAGAAATCACACAAAAATAGACTTAACTTACCTTGAAAAATGGGGGATACGTACTGTAATTTTCCAAAAATTGCATAAAAGCAACAACATAAAATTACTTTAAAATTCACATAAAAAAAAATAAAATAAAATATGACTAATAAAAAATTTCAAATTTGAAAAAAAATTGATACAAGATAAACTTTTTTTACTTTTTTTATTA
Source organism: Epiperipatus broadwayi (assembly GCA_028023455.1). Lineage (NCBI taxonomy): Eukaryota > Metazoa > Onychophora > Udeonychophora > Euonychophora > Peripatidae > Epiperipatus > Epiperipatus broadwayi. Next base: position 650,845 of record JAQFVV010006515.1, on the reverse strand, counting down.
ACTACAGTATTTAATTTTATTCAAAACAATATATTTTTATGTGTAATTTACATTTTTTTCATACATGTATGGTATTGTAATCATTATCGGTATTTGAGACATCAGAATCATCACAAGAGGAAATACAACTAGCACCAACTTCATTTTTTTAAATTGGTCTTATGGTGGATTTTCCCAAACTAAAACGTTTTCCAACCACTGTTGATCCTTCCCATTTCACTAAGCGATCTAAAATTGAAATTTTTGTTTCCAAAGAAATTCATTTTCTTGGGTGTTTTTTCCTCTCCATTAGTGTAAATTAAAAGTTTAAAATAAAAATAAGAACTTAGACTTACGATAATAAAAAGACACCAACTCTCTACTGTTGGGCAAAATTTAATTAAAACTAACAATTAAAAATTAAATTCTTATTTTTGTCTTTAATTTTTTAATTTTCAATTCCATTTAAAAATCAGATTTTAATTGTCAAATTTAATTGGGCCCACCGCTGTTTCTCATCTTTTAAAAATAAACTTGTGGACACTAAATGATTAATTGATTACGTACTCTTTTTTTAAAAAGCAAAAATAGAATGTGATGTAAAATGCAAAACAATAACACGCATAGTATAGTCATTTATAACGTTTGAATAGATTTACATTATAATGTTGTAAAATTTAATATGTGTATATAAAATGGGAAAATCCTGATTTTAAGTGAATTATGAATTTCTTTATTGTATAAAATCTATTACAGTACTATTATAAAGTGCTGAAAATATAGAAATTATTAGATGGAAGTCAAACTCCAATAATGCACTATTACTTTAAATATGATGTGTGAGTGCGCAAAATTTACAATATTTAAAGTAATAGCACATTATTGGAGCTTGACTTCTGATCTAATAATTTTTATCACATAAAAGAAAACTGCATACAAAGATATTAAGAAGAAATATGAATCGTATAGTTTCAAAATCGCATTAAATAAATCCGCATAAAACGAGACCCGGGTACTAGACCTTGCACCTGATTAAAATTATTTCCAAATACATGTAATGAATGAGTTTTTAGAATCGGTTAATTCATTTTATAGGACTTCATTATATAAGTTATATAATACAAAGTGAATGTTTATATAAACATTGATTTTTGCTCCTTCTTCCTGAGAGAAGCATATTGATAAGTCAAAATTAAGAATGAAGAGAAGAGGGGCTAATAATCTTATATTAAGTATATAATTGTCTTTGAAGAAAATAGAATAAATTCAATGATAGCATGGAATAATATAGTTGGTCTGTATGTGGCATGCTATATAATTGAATATTTTATCTATATAAACAGAGCAAAACTCTCCATACAGTATTGCCACCTGTGCTAAACAGAGTAATCAATGGATGCCAGAAGGCTTGTGCATAAAATCCCTATCTAATTACTCATCCAATATCCCCAGACTAGTTTCTGGCTTGTGGCCTTCGTCAGTGAGGAGCTTTGGACAAGCCTTCTGGCATCCATTGATTACTCTGTTTAGCACAGGTGGCAATACTGTATGGAGAGTTTTGCTCTGTTTATCAACAATTAATGTGCTAGTATAGGAAATGTGATCATGTGATTTTATCTATACATGTATTGTATACATAAATATATACAGATATATATTTTCATAGATAAAGAATGTATGTATATGATTTTTAATTGGGAAACTGAAAACTATTTGATCTCATAATATCTTTTGCACTCAAATATCTTGGCAGTCAAGAGGATTTGTTTTCAGACAATATTACTGGACTGTATAGTTTTTAGCCATACATGTAAATTTTCTAACTGAAAATTGTATATAAATCTTTATACTTGTATTCTACTAAAATGTAAATGGAGTTTTCTGATCATCCATTTAGTTACCTGGCTATGAAATGAATTATCTCAAAGAAAAATTCCCTGCTTGCTTGGAATCTGAAAATGATTTGTTTCACTCATATTTAAATTGCACTGCTGGCAGTCTGATGTACTAGTCACTATGACATGTATTTTTCATAGAAGTAACCTTTTCCTCGTGCAGGATAATAGATACTACTTTGAAGTAAAATAGAGGGTTTAGTTCAGGGGTAGAGTATCAGTCTGTGGAGTGATTCCAGATTGGCACTTTCTGAACTTCTTATGAACTCTCGGAAAATAAAACCAATTCAAATATTTATTAATTTACTTTGAAATAGTTGAATGTTTATTAGGTAATGTGATAGTAAGATAAAGAATGGAAAAACAAAGCATAAGTTCTATTTAAAATGGAAATGTTTTAAACTAAATACTGTTTATAAAGAATTTTTATTATTTGCAATTATTTTTTTGATTCTCTTCATTACTATTTCATTCTTGTTGTTTTGAGGAAAAGTAGACCCCAAAGAACTGAAAGTAAACGGACGTTTTTTATTCAATCTGATAACAATGAAGTAAAAGAGCATTTCTTTTGAAATTTAGTTCATATAATACTAAATAACAAAATATCAATTTTTCGGTTTTTCTAATATATTTTTTAAACATTTTTTTTTTTCACCGTTTGAAATATTTTATTTGTAGTGACTTTATACTAGGATCATTTCATTACAAAAAAAATTGAATGAAACTTTGTTAAATTTATATGTTTATGTGCAAATACACACTCATCGCACACATATATATGTAGGTATGTGTATAAAAATCACTCCGATGTTAATCTAGCTTATGGTCAGGAGATCATATGACATTTAAGCATAAAAATGACAAAGGAGTATAACATTTTTATTATTTTAATCAAATTGGCTATATCCAATTGGTAATCTACCCAGGAATCTTTAACTTTTGAGTCTGACACTTACTATTTAGCATTTGGGATGTATTTTTAAGCATTAAATAAAGCAGCTTCTAATTAAATCGTTTTATTAAATGAATTACTGAAGATTAAATGTTTATGTTGAATTTTGTCTGTGTTAGACTGAAACAATCACTTGGATGCTCATTCAAAAATCATTTTTCTTTATTGTTTCCCTGATATATAATGTCTCCATTTTAATTGCACCTTATAAGATAAATAAGTACAATTTACTTATCTGCTTTTAGCAGTGATAATCTTCATTCTGCTTTACAGCCATATAATATACTGTAAGTCAAATAGTCAGTGGATATTATAGATGTTTTGTTTTCCTTCACATGAATATTAGTTTTTGTTGTATGACCTTCATCATTGAAGAGTTTAGACCTAATTCATAAGCTTTCTGAACCTAATATATCTTTTATTCATCAGTCATCTTTTTTTTTTACTATCAAACTAATTGCCTGAAATTTAAAGGGACCTTAATGATTTGAATCTAAGTCAATTTCTTATGTAGTATATAGATCTGTAACCAGATTCCAGATCTTATTTTAGCGTTTTTAATATTTTAATAACTGTAGACCCTTTTGCCATTTGGCTAGATCGCTACAAACCGATAGACTTCTTATGACTATCAACTAATGTTTTGTTGATTATTCAAGCTAATAATAGATGGCTCTGAAATAGAGTGTAAATAATTACTCCTAATAGCTTATGTTTTATGTAAATAGAAGATAGTTATATGATATTTCTTGGACACTTTTTGCCAATTCATTGTACAATGTTCTTTTGTTACATGTATTTGTGTCTAAATTAAGATAATCAATTAACACTGGTTCAACATTGTTAAGCTAGTATTAAATGTGTTTGTGCTAAGGTCTCTGCCCAAAAGCAGCTTGAGGTCAGTGGATAATAAAGTACTTCACTATCAGGTGATAATAATTGATTATTGTCCACAGTATTTGCTTTACATCTTTTAAACATTTAAGGTAAACATTATTGTTAGAGTTTTAGTAATATTGAAATTTTACATTAAATTTTATTGAGTAAGTAGGATACTCCTTAGATTTGTTGGCAAAATTCTCACTCATCATTAATGATCTAATGCAGCAGTTCCCAACCTTTTTGCACTTAAGAGCACATTCTATAATACTGGCCAGGTGGTGGGCACCATTTATTTTTTCAATGTAAATTTATAGTTGGATATTGTTAATAATAGACTCTTTTACGCTGTAAAAGTATAGTATAACCTACAATTTGATTACAATATAATACAATAATTTATAAGAAATCTTAAAAATTAAATTTATTTGTATCAGATAAATAATTTTTTATAGTGTTCGGATAGCGGTGGGCACACGTAAAATGGTCTGCGGGCGCCATGGTGCCCGTGGGCATAGGGTTGGGGACCCCTGATCTAATGAGTTCTTCTGAATTGTCACTTCTTTGAAAATAGATTCATGTTTAGTAACTTTTTTTTTTACAATGGCTGTGACTTGAGGCAGTGCAATATTGGCTTGTTTTTAATTATTAAGTGATGGTATTGAGGTAGTGAATAATTGGGTCAGAATATTGACATTTAAATCTTGGTCTTGTATTATAATTAGAAACAGCATTTGCCAGCCTGTCACAGAACATCAGTGAGGGGTCTTTGTGAATGATCATCTTATAATTTCTTTTTTGATTAAACATTAATTCATTCATAAATGCAGCATATTAAAAAATGAAATATACATTTTTTATATATTATACTTATATATGCACCAATCCCCTATGTCTCATATATTTAGGCCAAACCTTGTTTTTGTAGACTGAAATTCACAGTATGTATATTAAAAAGGCACACACATATATATATAATACCAACATTCCATTCTTCTTACATTTTAAAGCAAAATATATTTATTTATTCTACAGTTTTGACTGTTCCTAGCAGTCTTTGTTAGATCTATAAAATTTAAAAATATAGTTGTATTGATATAATGTTTAAATTTTGTAGATCTGACGAAGACTGCTAGGAACATTCGAAACTGTAAAATAAATAAATATATTTTGCTTTAAAGTGTAAGAAGAGTGGAATGTTGGTATTATATGTTATATAAAAAAGCAAAACTAAGAAGGAAAGAGGAAGAGAATAAATTGAAGATTATATTATAATATATTTATAAATGCATAAACTTATTTTTTTCCAAAAACTTTATTTCCATATATTAACTAATTAACATATATATATAAATTCACATATTATACATTTCCAATGTTGCATTTGTTTTAATATATGGAAATAAAGTTTTTGGAAAGAAATAACAAGCTTATGCATTTATTTATAATGTTGGAGAACATATTTTTTTAAAGGAAAAGTGGTTGTTTAATTTGTCATTGTATAATGGTAATATATATATATATATATTCATTGTAAATTTTATGATTTTTTTTATATATATATTTTAATTATTATTTTCTTCAATTACCCCAATTGAAATTAATAAATTGGTAATGGTAGTCATATTGGAAGGTTGAGGGGAGAAATGTGGATGTGATAATTAAATGATAATATGGACATTTTTTTTTCTTTTTAAAACATTTTTTCTCACCCCATATATTATATTGTATATAATCATTAAAAACCAGTGAACACTTAGACAATCCCAATATCAATAACAATCAACAATTTCAAACTGTTACCAAGGCAACCTCCTTTTAACAATAAAGGTGGAATGTCACTTTTATTTATATAGGCACTAAAGATTGCAACTTGATCATAGAGATTGAGATTATTGACACAAAGAAATTTAAGTAAACCTTAAACAGGTAAATATAACCTATTCTTAATGTGAACCAATAAATAGGGAATTATAACATTACAAACTGCAATTATAATTTTCAATTTGCACCCAAAGTATTATTTTGCTGTTGGGGCTTTGGCTAAATTAAATGGCTAAGCCTATTAATATATGGAGTATCTGAATTAAGTTCATGCCCATATAATTTTTTCAGTTGGAGAGCTGACTTTAAAGACATGCAGATGTCTAAAAGTTTAGATCTTCTTAAGAATTATCTTTTAGATAAATGCTTAGCTTGAGTTGGTTTTTTGAATCTAATGTCCCAACTCCTCACTGAAGAGACCCATAGGTCGAAACCGGTCTGGGGATGGGGACAATCTAAGATAAAGATGATTTGAATGCCTTCTCTTGTAGTAGCATTTATCATAATATAAAAAAAGCTTGTTTAGAGCGTTAGCATGCTCTTAAGTTTACATATTGGTAATTGCAAGCTATATATAAGTCATGTGACATCTGACTTATTATTATTACTATTATTATTTTGCTGTTGGGGCTTTGGCTAAATTAAATGGCTAAGCCTATTAATATATGGAGTATCTGAATTAAGTTCAGGCCCATATATTTTTTTCAGTTGGAGAGCTGACTTTAAAGACATGCAGATGTCTAAAAGTTTAGATCTTCTTCTTAAGAATTATCTTTTAGATAAATGCTTAGCTTGAGTTGGTTTTTTGAATCTAATGTCCCAACTCCTCACTGAAGAGACCCATAGGTCGAAACCGGTCTGGGGATGGGGACAATCTAAGATAAAGATGATTTGAATGCCTTCTCTTGTAGTAGCATTTATCATAATATTAAAAAAAGCTTGTTTAGAGCATTAGCATGCTCTTAAGTTTACATATTGGTAATTGCATGCTATATATAAGTCATGTGACATCTGACTTATTATTATTACTATTAAATAATAAATACAAGTATGTTGTCTATACTGAACTTAATATAATTAAAAGAAATTTGAACTCAGATTTTCAACTTCCTACAGCTATCCACTCCATCTTATCCAACTGATACTCATTACCACATACATGTGAAAAAGTCAAATGATCTTCAATATATGTATTTCATGCTGAACCATCATCATCAGTTGGTCCAGACACACACACATATATATAATCAGTTTATCTTAAGATGACAAATCTTTAATGGACGGACTTCAATCTTTTCTACTCTCCAACTTTTCAGCCATCCATATCATCGAAAACCTGATGATGGAATGCTCAAAGCCCTTTTTGATGCCAATCTTATTGTCTATGTTGATCTTAAGTCACTCTGACCCCTCATGTATAGGACCTTGGTCCATTTAAATACATCCTTCTGTGTATTTAAATGGACATATTAAGATCGTTTACATGAGGGGTCAGAGTGACTTAAAGTCAACATGGGTATGACAATAAGATTGATATAAACAAGGGGTTTGAGCATTCCACCATCGGGTTTTTAATGATATAGTTGGCTGAAAAGTTGGAAGGTAGAGAAGACTGAAGCTTGTCCATTAAAGTTTAAAGATTTTCTATCTTAATATAAACTCAGCACTGACTATGTACGTGTGTGTGAGAGAGAGATGATGATCTGGACTAATTGATGAGCAGTGGTTCAGCACAAAATATGTATAGTGAAGATCATTTGTCTTTTTCACATATATGTAGGCCTAGGTATCAGTTGTATAAGATGGAGTGGTTAGTTTTAGGGATCTTGAAAGTGAGTTCAAATCCCTTTTAATTACATAGTATAGACAATATACTTGTATTTAAATATTACATATTCAGCTTATATTCTGCCCATCCCTCTTCTGTATATATATATGGATTTACTAAGGTCCTATATGTGAGGGGTCAGTGACTTGAAGTCAACATGGGTATGACAATAAGATTGACATCAACAAGGGTTTTGAGAGTTCCATCATCAAGATTTCAATGATATTAATCGTTGAAGAATTGGAGGGTGGGGAAGATTGAAGCCTGTCCATTAAAGTTTGAAGATTTGCTATCTTAACATAAACTGATTACTGATTATATATGTGTGTGTGTGAGATGGTGATCTGGACCAACTGATGAGTGCTGGTTCAGTATGAACTATGTGTATTGGTGATCATTTGTCTTTTTCATGTGTATGTATGTGGTCATGTGTATCAGTTGTATAAGATGGAGTGGATAGTTGTAGGAGCTTGAATATCTGAATTCAAATTCCTTTTTAATTGAATAAGAATTATAGTAATTGTCAAGGCTAAATAGGTTTATAAGTAATTATTAAAAACCATTTTAACACTTAGACAATACCAATATCAGTAACAATCAAGAATTTCAAACCGTTGACAAGGTAACCTTTTAACAATAAAAGTGAAGTCTCACCTTTATTTATGGTCCAATATCTTTATATAGACAGTAAAGATTGCAACTTGATCACAGAGATTGCAAAAATAAAATAAATTCCCAAGAAAGTTTTTTTTAAAAATAATTAAATATTTCTACTGAAGCAATTAAATAAAAACAAAATAAAAGTTTAAAATTTGACTTCATTATGAATCTTTTTTATAATTCCATGGTGAAAATGGGGGAAATAACCATTGTAAGAGATATTAAGGATTCTGGAGATGTTTTGGAAATTGTTGGTAGAAGAATACGCTTTATTAATAGTATTATGTAATATATTAATTATTTCTACTGTAATGTGATTTTATCATAAGCATTAAAAAACACTCATAAACAAGTATTACAATTATAATTACAGAAGAAAAAAGCAAAATAAAAAGATGGAAAAGAAGAATAAAAAATTAGAGGTAATTTTTACAATGAACTATGCAAACAAATCCATGAACTACAAATAAGTTCATTTCTAATCATATGCTGCTCCAAGATTTCCCACTTATTTCGTGTTACCTTAGTATTCTACCAGATACAATTTGGGCTTCCACAATAAAATTTATTTTTGAGCTCTAATTAATAGTTTGAAATAGGTGTGTAAAATTTTTATCTACATGCAGTAAGACAAAAACAAAATACGTAAGTAAGTCAAGTCCTGCTTCTGATGTTAGACTTCTCCTGTCCAGAATTAAGCCAAATTGTGAAAGGGGGAAATAAGTTTAATCACTCACAAAATTGCTAGTTTGAAATAAAAATATTTGCATTTCCATTACTATTATTAATCTGATCTTTTTCCCCCAATAAAATATTAGTGATTTGTTATTCATTTTTTGATTATTTATAATCAGGTAAAATCAGTTTCAAACATTTTTTTAATTAAATGAAAAGAGTTTCCCTATTAAACGAGTTGGGAGCTGTGTCTTTATTCTTTCTTATATTTGATATTTTATGATAAACTTTACTTTTTGAAATAATTAATATTTTATATTAATTGAGCTCTTCATTATATTCTGTATTCAGGCTTGTCCTTCTATGAAAGTAATCAATATCGCATTTCTGTAGAATATCCCCGACTTTTTACATTTATGTTAGCACTACTAAAATTAATATTGTATCCTTTGTCTAAAAAAGGATATCATCAGCATAAAAGTAATATTAATGAGAACTTATTGTATCCCAAACCTATGCATAGAATGGAGATTTGCAAATAAATTTGGCTAATGTAGTCATGGGCTTTCTATTGTGGTTATAACTTCCAATTATGGTTTTTGGTTTTCGGAAAGTACAAGTAATGTATATCTAATAAGTTTTCTGCGCTAAGATAATTTGGAGATTTTGTACAAAGAGTATATTAATTAGAGAACTTAATGCATATTATAAGCAAATAATAATACTTGCTCTTCTTCGATAATAGTTTAATTGCTGTTGCTTTAACCTTTAACAGGGATCTTCCATAATAACATGGAATGGCACTGAAATAGCTGTGATTGCATGACTCACAATAATATGAGGTTGGATTGTATCAGCATTTATAGTAAAGTTATGCTAAAATGCTTTTTGTACTATATTTTTTTAATGGTTGCAATATTGTATGTTATTTTTTTATTCCTATTTGTTGCAAGTGTAACAAAATTAAAAAAGCTTGATCATGCAAGTGTTAACTCGAGCTTTATAATTGGAATAATTTTTTTTTTATTGTATTTGTGAAGCAAAAAGATAAAAGCTTTTTTGTTTTGTCTAAGGCTAATTTTTTTAATTTTAATAAATTTTCATTTTTTATAATAAAAAATTTTTTTAATAATTAACGTAAAAATTTAAATAATAAAATTAATAAATGTCCTTTTTTTTCTTTCAAAATATATTTGTTTTTATAGTTATGTTGCCCTTTTTTAAAAAATAATAATAATTTACATGATAGAAACAAGAAAAAAAATTATACTAGTAAAGTCAGAAAGATAAGCAGAGGGTTCAATATTTTTATTATTTCTAAAGATTTATTAATAATAATTCAACTTAAAAATAATTTTATTTTGCAGTGTGAAAAATTAATTGTATAGTTTAAGTTTCTCTTTAATTATAATTAATAATTCTTTAATCTTTTTGTATTTTAACCAAATCAAAACTAAAATAGAAGTTAATTTTTCACCTAAATAGTCTTCATTTTGAATAATGATTGTGACAAAATTATTTTTTGCATATTTATTTTTTTCAAATTACTTTACAAATAAATCAAAATATTTTTAAAGCAATAAAATTACTGTTAATTTTTAAAATTGCTTACATTTTTGAATTTACTAAAACAATGTAAAAATATAATTTTATTTCCTATTATGGATGTTAGAATGCTTTAACAAATATATTTTTAATAGTAAACATGACATATATTTCATTTTTTGCAATTATGTTTTAGATTGATAAAAATATTTAGAAATATATTTTTTAGTCTATTATCATAATGTAAACAATGCCTGCCTGAATTTGCAAGTTGTTACTTGTGCTTTTAAACACAAATTATCTTTTAATTATTATTCTCATCTAGGAACAAAAATAATATATCATTTTGTAAATAATGATGTACTAGTATTTTACAACACTGTATAATGAAAAATTATGGTAAAACTTTCAGACTTTCGATTCAGTGCTATAACACACTATCATGGGATGAACTTTACAGTGATCATAATGCAGCAATACATTACTCCGTATACCCCCCTCCCATAAAAAAATATTAATAAGTATTTTTCTACCATAGTAATGTTTAGAACTATACTGTAAATTTCAAAGAGTTTTTACACCTTTAGAATGTGCAAATAACTTGTAAAGATTGAAAACTTGTCTCTCTAAAATGAAATTTATGTACACATTATTTTTTAATATATTTTTTAATACTGCATACTTTTTATTATTATTAATATTATTATATTAATCTGTAATTGCATTTTTTATTTTTTATGAAATTAAAGATATTTTTCTGCTGCCCTTTGACGCAGTGATAAAATATCAGATTCAAAAACTAAAGATTCTTGTAATGAAATTCAATCGTCACTTTTGGTACACAAATGACAAATCATTCATTCATTTATTTATTTGAACTGTTCTGTTTCTGATTCTTTCACTTAGTGTTATTTATTCTCATTTATATGTCAATTTTTTATGGCAGATTTAATATTTCTAGTCAGTAGATCACCATAACTAAGCAATGACACTTAATATTTATCGATGGTAGTTAACTATTCCTTGTAACTCATTTTAACACAATTTATTATAGAGATTAATATTTAGAAACACATTTATATATATAAATACTCATCTCATTATTTAGTGATTATTACAATAGCCTGCCTGATCCATGATATGGGGTTTGAGTTAATGAACAAGTGAACCATGAAATTTTCACAAGTTACAGGCTTAAGATTTTTAGTTCACAGTTAAACAACGTATAGCCATCCCAGCTAGTTCTTTCATCGAGATTGATAAATGAATAAATAGAGCTCTGCATGACTTAGAGCAGTAGTAGAACAAATTCCGGAGCTTAAATTCCATGGATTGCAGCCCAGCTGTGACCGTTTTAGTGGTTAAAATTTTTATGAACTCCTAAGCAGTACCCCATTCAATTTTTTTTATGTAAGGGATAACTAGTGATTTTTAATTAGAAGTTAAGGTTCCATATTAATTCTGATTCTTAGGATGAATGTTGATGTGCTAATGTAAAAATTAAAATGTATAATTGTAATGTGGTACAGCCTTTACTATTCGCTAAGAGGTGTTACATTTTCAAGTGCTGAATCCACAGTCTTTACCTTCATCTAAATTTAAATGAATCCTTTCTGTGACTAAAATGATTACGTGAGTGCACATGCGTGTTAATGGAGTATGTATATTATTTCTTTAATAAAGTTATTATCATCATCAGCAGCAGCTATTCACACATTATCATGGCTATTACAATTGCAAAAGTTGAAAAATAAAGATAAAAAGACAATAATATATTAGAGATAAGGTCTTCTGTTAATAAACAAACCAATTGATAAAAATAAATATATCAATACTATATATAGAACACACTGGTTCATTATTCTGTTTATTTCATATTTTACAATACATTTTTAAAACTTTTTTCTGCAAATTTTATTATAATTTTAGCTTTTCATTCTATTCCATCCTCACCTATATCTTTCCAATTAAAATAATTATCTACAAAATTAGTTGCAATGAATCTATTTCTATGCAATTTATTATGGTGAACTCTACACCAATAGTGCCACTAGATTAACACAACATAAGTATATATATAATCATATTCAAACAAACCCCAACATAAAATCAGTATTCCTGGAGCACGAGATTGACTCTGGTCACATCTACGATCCATTTAACATCAAAATAGTTTGTGTTGAACACAATCGAAAAAGAAAATTTAAAGAGGAATGGGTTATTGCCAGTAATGCCCATGTAATAAATTAAAAAGATTCATGTATTGCTTTATCACGCAAATAGAATATGTAAAATTTAACAATTTTCCTATTAATTATTTTATATGTTTGTTCTCTGCTTCCTCTCCCTCATTTACAAATCCGACTTTATCCAGTTGCTATGAATATGACCTGCTTGGTTGAAACAGTGCTAAGCTGTAGTTATTCTATAGAATTGTTCATCTTTTCTTTGTGGTGAACTACACTCTATATTGAATTACAAAATAAAAAAGAAAGAAGTAAAATTTATAGACTTAAAACAATCATTATTATGCATTTTTATAATGTTTTTGAGATAATCATTATGATATAGATGGGAACTGCCTCTTCCATGAAATCTGTTCTCAAGTTTATTACAAAAATATTTTTAAAAAAGTCTTACTTCACATATTATACCAAACGAAGTTGTGATCTCACAATAGAGGACTTTATAATATCACATTCAGTAAGTTCAATAATATATTGATTTATCTTAAGATCTTGTATTTTTACAATTTTGTGGAGCATTTTTAATTGGAATTTTTAATGCCTTTTTCAATAGGGGTCTGCATCTCACTTCTCTATAATAAATTAGGTAAAATAAGAGCTGTATATATAGCTAATTCAATTGCAGTATTTTTCCTTTAATTTGTTAAAGATGAAAGCAAGACACGGAAGTCAGATCTGCGCCTCATCATTTTAAATCCAGTTTTTTTATTTAAAATGTTACCAACATTTTTAAATAGGCGCATACTCTTAAACTGGTAACTATTTAAGCTAAGAGTTTTTTTCCATCTGAATGATAAAGGATTTGATATTTAAACATAATTATGAAATCAATATATATAGTATTCAATACATTAAATATATTTTATATATTGCTTTCAAATTGGCAAAGATTGCATAATCCAGAACCAAAAAAGTTTTTGTTTTTGCTTTTAATTAATTTAGACTAATTAATCCCTCATTTATTAAGATGTTTTTAGACAGTTTCAAAGACCGTTGTCATAAAAATCAAAAACAAGTTTAAGGGAAAGATACACCATTTTTTAACACCAGTTTTAATTTCAAAAGTCTCAGTTTTTATCTCTTTAGTAATAATACGTTTTCAAATTGTATAACATGGATAAACTTCAATGTGCAAGTGACAAATTTTAAATAGATCTATTTGATTGAGTCAGATACCTTGACCAGATCAGTAAAAAAACTATCTCTTATGTGTGATTTGATAAAATGATATTTTTTGTTTATTTTCTTTATTTTTAAAAATTGGAACAATAGGAACATCTTTAAGATTAGTCTTTACAATTTCCAGAGGCCATTATATTCCTTAAAAAAATTCCAATATTTTTGAATATAATTTATCAGTGTCATACTTTAAAATTTGTTCAAGTATTTCACCAGGACTGCCACCTTTCTATTATTACATAGACCTGTTTTAATTTTACTAAGCTGAATAGCTGTGTCCAAATTGTGTAAACGAAATGGATATGTTATTAAGTCATCATCTCAATTCTTGTATCATAATTCAAAAATTGATCAGAATATTTTATTCCAACTACTTTAATTATATAAGAGAAAGCCCTTGATGGGTTTAACAGGATTATGATATTGCTGTTCTTGGCCAGTGCGTATTTATCTCCACCGTCTTTAATCCATCACTCATTTTAAAACCCTTTTGTCAAGTGTTGAATTTCTGTCTTTGAATATCTATATTGATTAAGAAACTTCATGATTAATTTATTATTCTGCTATGCAAAAAATGCCATGTTTTCTTTTAATGAAGTCATTAATAATAAAATCATCATCAGAGACCCAATCATGATTGTTTTTTTTTAGTGAAACCAAGAATAGATTTACTTATGTCCATAATATATTCCGTAAGAGAATTCTGCCCTTAATATGAAAGTTCTCAAAGCCCAAATTAGCATCTTTATTTTAAAATAGTAATAGCTGAAATTTAACAATTTTATTTAAAAACTGCCATAAATAAGGCTTTATTTGTAAATATATCTACATATAATTATATGCAGACACATATATAAAGTTTTTTATGTGTATGTTTTTAAAATATATTTTAGTTTAAAACAGTGTTAATTTAACTATTGCTATAAAATGTGTTTTGTTTCGAATTAATTTATTCTAGTACATAATTTTTTTATCACAATTTTTAATGAAGTATGCAAATTTACACAGGTATATATTTAAATATTGAAGGTTATACATTACAACTTGTAATTTAAAAATCATAAATAATCTTAAATTTATTAATTTGTAAAGATTGCATTATGGTTGTGTAAAAAATAAGTCAAATTCTTGCTACATAAATAAAAAGAAAATTACTTTTAATATGATATATATATATTAGTAATTTATTAAAACAAAATTAAATAGTGATAAAAAATATTGTTTCATAACTAAGTAAGTTATTATCAAAATTGTTATGAGTCAAACTTCTAATATTTCATTATTAAATATTGTCACTTCTTTTTTGGTCATTCGACGTAGATTCCAATCTGGCTAACCTAAGCAATTTTTTAACAGGCTTGTTGTTTTTTTTCTACATAACTATTCAATGTAGTCAATATATGAATATCTAGCTCTTTTTAGCTAGAGGGTTAACAAGAATGGAAAATTATTCAAATTCTCAACAACTGCTAATTAGCAAACTGATTAATATTATCTTCATTTTTTCCATCCTTTATAAAGAACTGTTAGTGGATTTTTAAAAGATATTTATCTTTTACCTGCATCTTTTATTCTCATGAAGATGTAATTTATCTTTTATTATCTTATTTTTCATTATATTTATTTCATAACTTTCTTGCTTTATATATATTAATTCTAATTTTCTCACGGATAAATAATGAATTCATAGTATTATTTCTGGGAATTTTCATATAATAAAAATATAATAGCTAAATAACTGATGTTTCAGTACAATAACAAGTACTTTCCTCAGAGCTTCCTCTTTCTCATATCATAAGAATGTGTGTGGTGAAATTTTAAATCGCTATTGTTTCCTTTTATTTTCCCATTCTTAAATTCTTTTGGTTGAGAAGTTTTAAAAAAAATATTTTATCATCCAATAGCTTTTTCTAAATTTTGTTAATTTTCTTTAATTTTCACTTTTTATTTATGGTGTTAGGCCTTTTAAAAATCTATATATAGCTTCACTTAGCAGAATCTGGTCATATTGTTCAATTTTTGTCAGAATATGATTAGTTAATTTAATGTGTGAATAAATGGTTGATAGATTTTTTCTCTAACTGCCAAAATGTTTTCTTCCTTTCTTATATTTATTATATGATTGGTCTGACCAATACATGGAATTGTTTACATTCATACCTTGGACAGAATACATGTAAGAAAGGAAGCACACATTTTGGCAATTAAAGAAAAATCTGATTCACACATTAAATTAATCAATCATGACATCAATTTTAATAAAACATTCTGGTGAAAATTGAACACTATAACCAGAGACTGCTAAGGGAAGCTATATAGCCTTTTAAAAAGCCTAAAAACATAAATGAAAAACGTGAATTAAAGAAAATTACCAATATTTGCAAAAAGCTATTGGAGGATAAAATATTTTTTAAAACTTCTCAACCAATAGAAATTGAAAATAATGAGAAAATAACAAAAGAAAAAAAATAACGATTTTAAATCTCACCACACACATTCTTATGATTTTAGAAAAAAGCTCTGAGGAAAGTACTTGTTATTGCACCGAAATGTCAGCTATTTAGCTATTACATTTTTATTACATTGAACCTCCCAGATATAATGTTATGAATTCATATGTATTGTAACTGTCAGAATTGCACAACCCACATACAAATCACCTGAGGACAATCCACATGCCATTCCACATTCTGACATCACAGATTAATAACTTTTTTTTACAGTCCGCTAAGGTCAGGGAGAAATAAGAGACTCAACTGTTTACCTAAGTTATTGATTGCAAGTAAAGATTACAAACTGCTAAGAATAATGAGACAATATTATTTCTTCATGTTAAACATTGGTATAACTTTAGTCACTTGATTTATAACTTAATTTAAGGTAAATAAACTTTTCCAAATTTTATTAAATTATTTTACTTTTAATTATGCACAGTGATATATACAGTGCTATAAAGGTTTAAAATAATTGATATGATTTTAAAATATTTTTAACATTAATTGTTTGAATGGATTCCAATCTGCTTAGACACCTATCTGTTCTTAGCTATTATCACTACTGTTCTAGTGATAACTGATACAAGCTTATAAATTAAGGCTAATCTTACCACTTGACTGTTGTGATTAATTATTAGTATGAAATAAATAATCAAATAATTATAAAATACAGGAAATCATATCTGTATTACAATGGTATCTATATAAGAGCAAATACGTGTGATAATTGTATGCATACAATAGGAATTAACCCTCTACCGCATGTATAGCATACAGTGACTGACAGTCACATCACTATGACATATATGAAGTAAAATAGATGGCATGTAGTAGGAATTGATCATCTTCTGCAAATCACTGTTTTAAATAAGATAATGATTGTAAGAGATCAGCGGTTGCAAATGATGTTACAATCATAAGATGCATTACATACGAATGAGAATGAGATGTAACTCATAACTCAAATTGACTGATACTAACCATACATTCTTATTAACAATAATAATTCAAATACAAGATTAAATACCTAAAACTGATTTTTATTTAATAAACTCCAATCTAGTTTGTCTATGCAGCAGGCATGCCTCCCATTTATAATTTTAAAATTTTATTATTTAACCTACAGTTATTAAATAAATAAAATGGAAATAACTGATTAACATACCAACATTTAGTAGCAAGGCAAGCGATTGTGATTTCAAGATAATTGCCTTTTATAAACTAATTTATTACCATTAGCTCTGTCTAAATTGTGGCAAATAGAACAAACTGCAATCTGTTGGCATACCTTATTGTAAACAGATTAAGTAAATAACTATTCAATAACATTTTACTAGATAGGACACAATAATTAACTAAAGATTGGTTTAAAGTTTATACTTATTCTTTCAAAAGTTCAAGTTCAGTCTTTAGGTATTAGCGGAATTGATTCTTAAAACCATAGCTATAGTGGATGAAGGTTTAAATCACTATTTCACATTAAATTTTGAATGCATGGATTTCAGTTAAGTCTTGGTTTGGTGGCTGGCTCTTCCTGTAGCATTGGACTATCCGTTTTTCCTCTTCTAAGGTGGATACATAGCAGATACACATTCAGATGATTCCTTCTGTTGTTGATGGCTTCTTTGATGTGACTCAGCGGTGGATTTTTGGCCTGCCCTCTGCCAGCTTGACAGAGTGAAACAAATAACAGCTTCTCTACTCTTGCGTGGTAGACTTGCTGGAGCTAGCAGATAAAAAAATTAAGGCAGAATAATAATACTGGCAGAATCAAGATAGAATAATCATGCATATATAGTGTAACATATATGAAAGATGATGTTATAGGGCGTCCACGTTGTGGGCCAATTGTAAGTTTACAGAATTTCCTAAGTATAAATTAAATAGTTTCTAATTACAATCTCCTTCGTGCGACCACATTACAAGCCAATTGTAACTAAATAAAAGTCAATTCTAACAAATGAAAAGTTATGCTTTACTTTGTTAATTTTATAAAAACTTTTCAAATTGACATAAAACACATTGTATAAACTTTCGATCGGTCATCTACATTGTATTTCACATGTAATTAAAATGATTGGGAGAGTTTACAAACATAACATATATTCTCAGGCAGTTTAAGCTAATTATAACTTTATTCAAATCTATATAGCATTAAAACACTTGCAGCTAAATTGCATGCCAATTGTAACATTTTAAGGATGGATTGATGGATGCTTCATCTTTTCCAGCTAACACTATTTTTAAAGCCTACTGGGATGATAATGATGGTACAGAACATCTATAATCTTAATTGCCAGGGCACCAAATTGCAACTTTAATAAAATATAAAGGTTAAATCTCCCTTCAATAACTTTCAGTAATAATATTTAATGAATGGGTTTATAAATGATCAATCGATTAAGAGAACACTGAGAATGTATTAAAATCGATAATATTAATATCTTTGGAAATTCTTGGTTATTCTCAGCACACTCACATTCACCATCATTAAAGCCACAATTAAAAGTTTATTGCAACTACAAAGTTCTATATCCATCTCCACCTTCCTGATCCATTCCTCCATCAACTTCACATCCATAGGTCTATTACACTATTATCTATTTTACTATTAAATTTTACATTCTGCTAGCTCATTTCTCCCATTATAATCTCTTCTCAGAGTTTTTAGGACAATTAGGTGTGGAAATCGAATAAGCTGCGACAGATTATTGGTGATAAACACTCCTCTCTTAATCACCTCCAGGGTGATCTTGGGCTGTCTTTAATGTAGTTTAATATCTATTTACATTAAAGCTCGGAATAATTTAAGCTTGTTAAATATTTTAGAAATACATTTTAAACATATTCACAATTATAACAAAATTATAAAGAAGTGCGTCTAGAGAGGTGTTTGAATACAATTGATGGAGAACGGATTGTATGCCCACTCCCTGCACTAGCTATCACTCAATAACTATCCCTATTTATAATTTATATTTTAACTATATTAAATTATTTGGTAATTCTAAGTATCGGAAATTAACCATTTTAAATAATTTTTACCGGCGTAAATGATGAGTCAAATATTATTAATAATATATTGATGTATGATTGGATTGAGATGTCTAGATAATAATAACCCACAGAAACATTGAGACATACGCAAATTTTATTTAAAACAAATAACAAATTTTATTGACATTCTACAATTCAATACAGAATATACACATTTGCTTGATGACTCGCATGGCTTTCCCCTGTTTTACAACCATATTATGATACAAATAAAACTAAACAAATAAATATCCTTAAATCAATGGATAATATCAATAGGTTTAAAATATCAATATTCATTTCCTAATTATCAGGGAATTACGATTACCATGGAGTAATAATAAAAAAAAATATTTACCTTCCCATATATTATATTTTTGCTTTCCTTTTTTTTTATCCTAGATACAGCGAATACCAAATTTCTTCCCGTGTTTAATGCTTTTAAATTACTGATTTGCTTTGAGAGTTAATTCTTCCCATAATAAATTTTAATAATATTAATTAACTATTTTAAATTAACATTCCTTCGCAAATTTACTAACTTTATTTCATCATTTTGATCTAACATTCTCTTTGCCCTAATCTTTACAACAAAAATACTTTATGTATGATGGGATTAAGTTAATGCTAACAAATCGGTATCTATATCAATCATCATCATAGTGCATATACTCTATATTCATGTTCTTATGACATAATAATATTTTAATAATATTACCTTTCCAGTGAAGTTCTCAGCTGGCTGTGGAAATATTTATGAGATAATTTCATATATGCTTTGCTTACACTTAAACATTCGTAGGTTTTATTTAACCCTTAATTTAACATTTATTAACTTTATTGCTCTTGGCTCTAATTGATCAATCAAACTAGATCAACAAAACAATATTCAAGTACACCAATTGCACATACATTATCTGCATTCATCCAGACATCAAATTGAGTTTGCGACCCTGTATGACATTTATAAGTACTGCTTATAATAGCTATCTTTCATCCACTTGTAAGGAATATCAAACATTAACATGAGGCAGGCAGTGACCCGAATAAGAGAAAACCTTTTCGCTAAGGTTGAGATACGCTAGGATTTTTATCGCTAGTCATACAAAGAGACTTAGGTGTACCTATTACCATCAATAAAGAAATCTTACGGTGTAGAGAATAATCAAGTGGGAAAAACTCTTCCACTGTGTTTAAATACTTTATAAATATAGCATAATATCTTAGTGAGCTACGACTTCACTGGCTTAGTGGAGACTATTAGTCCATCCACATTATATACAGGTCGAAACATCAACTTCTACAAGTAAAACTTTCATATCCAATATTCTGGCGTTATTGCACTGGAATATGAGCAAACAATTTTTCCAAGCATTATAGCAGCTTGTCTCTGGCCTTAAATTTATGATATAAATAATAAGAAATGTGTATTAAATTTTTTTAAAACAATTTCCCTGCACTTTTATAAGATAATGATGTTTTAGCTCAACAGCCACACAATTTTATAGCAATAAGTCTAAGCATTTGACAATAACCTCTGATACGATTCATTCAAAACATTTCTCTTAATAATAATATCTTCTTTTTTTTTAGATGTTTGTAAAGCATTTAAAATAAGGCACATACAGAATGACATGATATACTTTACCTACCCCCAAAATGATAGTAATAGCAAAAGCATTTAAAATAAACACATATAAAATAATCTGATATCAATATCTCTACCCCCAAAATAGCAACACTTACAATTCTGACATGAATTAAATTTAAATGGATATATATGAGAAAACATAAAGAATTTTTTTTTTTTTAGATTAAATGTTCTACATAAATAGTGAGTAATAAAATAAAAAAATATATACTTAAAGAGTTCATTGGAAGTGTCCTTCAAGTTTCTGATTTCCATTTTTTCTTTTCTTCCTGGATTTGTTTATAGGAGCACATGAGTTTATGTAGACAAAGTTCTTGAGATAAAGTTCTCCTATGCCATCAGATATATGAATTTTATGCGGCTGAAACGATTTCCTCATTTTTGATTTTATGTAGAGTACAACTGAACAGCACTTGCTTAAATTTCTCAAGATATAAGTCCATTTCTTGTTGTCTTTTTCCTTCTTTAAATTCATTTAATATTCAAATTGAATGCTTCATATATGAAATCAAATTTAGAGTTTATTTTCTGTGGTTTAAATTTTACCACTTGCCGATTTGTCATCAATTAGTGCTAGACAATCGTGACCGTTGGTTAACTTCAGGAGATTAAATGTGTACCCAATTAAAAAAACTTATTCGATAGACATTTTCTTTTCTTCTTATGATATTAAATTTAACAAAGTTATTTCAAGAGACAAACGAATAATTTACAATAAACGATTTTTTTTTTCTAAAAGAAAAAATATTTCTTTTAACTTTATAGCAAAGTTTCTCTATAAAACCAAATGAGAGATAACTTGCAAACAGAGATTCAAATAGACTAGCCCCCCTTTTACAACACGGCAGAGCATTTTATAGAGTCTGCTTTTTTTATTTCCTGCTTACCCCTATTATGAAATTGTATTGACCCTTGAAATCTGGTCATTCTCTTTTCTTAATTAATTGACTTCTTTCTTTATCGTTCTGGTTATTTTAACCTTTTGCTCCCTTGAAAAACCATGCCAAATTCACATCTGCATTCTAATAGATAATTACCAATTAATTTTACATTTACCAGATATAATCACCAATTAATTTCACACTCAAATTCCTTGGCCATATATATCATTTAAATCACTCTGATAATTTACTTGGTAATACAACACGCGTGATAAAATAAAAGACAGAAAGCTCTCTCTTCAAAATAGATAACAAAGCTCCCCCCTTCTTACTTTTCCATAAAATATATATATAGCAGCCCAGCTTCAAACCCAGAATTTTGAACTAATTTTTGGCTGCTAATAATAAACTATTTAAAAATGACTTAATTTCTTTTTTAAAGATTTCCTTACAAGTGATGACAAGGAATACTTATTATTTGATTGTGAACTTTATAATTAAAATTAACAATTAGATTAAATACATACACACTGTCGCATGTATACAATTCTTATATAAAACCGATTTAATATTTTAATCCTTAATTATTATAACTATTATGTTTTTATATTTTAATCTCATGAACTATTTATTTTATAACTTATCAGTATAAAATTATGACCATCCATTATCACTATCTAAGGTACATTTTAAGAGTGGCACACCCCTTCTTCTTTGCACTCAATTATTAAATGATGTATAAATCTTGCTTTTCTAAAAATATATCTTTTAATACCAAATTTACCCATAAATTACTTTTAAATAAAATAATCTTTTGGTTAGAAATATTTTAGTGATAAATGTTCAGATTGCCTACCAAGTAAAATGTAAGCAATCCTTATGAATATGGGTTCAAACCTAGTCTTGGCCAAAAATTTTGTTTATTAACAAAAAAAATATACAAAATATGAGGAAAATTTTATATTAAACCTTATCTTGCATAGTTAACTCAAAAAATGGAGTCATGGGCAAATCCAAGGGCTACAATAGAGAATAAAAATTAACATAATTTTCAGCACTATTTATATTGTTTGGAGCTATCTTCTCAGTAGAATTCAAATCAGTCTCTTATCATTTGGATCCTTTGACTTATTGACCATAGATAACTCCATTACTTTCACTGAAATTTGAGTTTATTTGTCCAATGCTCTGTTTGCATGCTTTTATTTTTGAGCAGAAATAACAGCCTTTTTAATTAAATTATTTTATCTCCTTAAACTTAATCTAATAATCTGTGTACAAACATTTTAATTACTTTTTCTAGAATATCATTTCCACCTTTTAACACATTTTTTTTTTAAAACTACTTTTAGTTTAATTTAGAATTAATTATCTTTTTAAATTTTAGAAAATATTTTGCACTGAACACAAAATAACTTTATATTTAATTATACCATATGCATTTTCTGTCCATTTGTAATATATATTTAATTTTTATTTATAAAAATTTATTAAAACTTTTAACCTTAAATTTTGTTTATAATTTTTAACATCCAAACATGAAGTATATATATATAAACATTAAAAGCCTAAAGCTAAACTAATCAATAAAATAATCACAATTACCCCTAAATCATCACTAAACCAGACTAGCCAAAGAAAATAAACTCTGAAACACAATCAATGGTTTCCCTTTTACAAGCAGACTTCTCAAGTGTAAAGGACTAAAAGGAAACAACAAATTTTTATTAAATGTTACCCACAATTCCCCCCACCCTTAGTATTAAAAGAACTTTTGAACAAGTTAATTGCTTCAGAATCAAATTTTAATAGTAAAGATTCTTTTTATTTCATTAAAGATTCTTTATTATTAAAAATTTATAATTCTGAAGCAATTAACTTGTAAAGTTCTTTTAATATTAAGGATGTGTGGTATGTAAGTGGAATTGTGGGTAATATTTACTATAAATTTGTTTGTTTGTTTTTAGTCCGTTACACTTGAGAAGTCTGCTGGTAGTAGTGAAACCATTGGTTGTGTTTCAGAGTTGATTTTCTTTGGCTGGTCTAGTTTAGTGGTGAATTTGGGGTAATTTTGATTATATATACTTTAAATTGAACATCTCATTATATATGTAAACAAAGGGAGCAATTCACCCTCCCCTAGGCTATGACTTAAAATCACTAAATGTTGAACAAATGATCAAGAATAGCATATATATATACATTCATTTGATTTTATTAAAATACTTTGTAATTTTCTTTTAATTCTCAGTGAAAAATCCAAAACTGTTTTTATTTATTATTTATAGTTTTGTTTTTAAGTCTTAAGCAATGTTATAATTGCTAAGGCTATTAATATATGGTTTGACTGAAGATTTCTCAGACCCATATAGCTATTTTTAAGTTAGATAGATAGTTGGGTTTGAAGACATATAAGTATCTGAAAATTTCAGATTTTCTACTTAATAATTAACTTTTAGATAAATGCTGTTTTGGGGTTGGTATTTTTAGATCTAGTGTCTGAAATGCCCTAGCACTTCACTGAGGATTTCCAAAGCATGAAACCAGTCTGAGGATTGGGGTTAATTTCTAGATAGAGATGTTTAAATGCTTTCTCTTGTGACATTTATCAATAAAGCTTGTTAGAGCTATTAGTACCACTTATTATTTTTTATTTACAAGCTTATAAAATTGAGTCATGTGATGTATGACTTTGTTTTTATTTACTAATTCTAAAATCAGTTGCATTATTTTATTTTAATTAAGAGTATTATTTTTAATTATTACAAAGAACTATTTATAAGTGAACTCTTAGTTTGCTGCAGTTGGATGATTAGTAAAAATGGTTTATCAAGGGTTTTGAATATGTTATTGGAATGAATCCTCATTTGGAAATAGGGGAGGGGAGCACATTTCTGTCTTGCAAGATGAAATTTCTTCATTCTACTATTGACTGCAATGTATTATGACCTAAGAATAACTCTCCATATATATATTACACTTATTATTTAAGTAATACTTTGGGTGCAATTTGAAAATTATAATTGCGATTTGTGTTATAA
Source organism: Epiperipatus broadwayi (assembly GCA_028023455.1). NCBI lineage: Eukaryota > Metazoa > Onychophora > Udeonychophora > Euonychophora > Peripatidae > Epiperipatus > Epiperipatus broadwayi. Next base: position 626,079 of record JAQFVV010006515.1, on the reverse strand, counting down.
TTGACTATTTATTAGTCTGCATTCAGAACAGGTTATATTTACTTGTTTAAGGAGATTTATTTAAACTTCTTCCAATCAGTAATTTCAATCTCTGTAGTCAAGTTGCAATCTTTAGTGTCTTTATAAAAATATGTGGCATTAATGGAGGTGGGATTCTGCCTCTATTGTTAATTCTTGATTATTACCTATATTGGAATTGTCTTAAGTGTTGACTGCTTTCTAATAGTTATATATATATATATACACAAGTGCCATCTGGTTAGAATCATGTCAAAAAATCTTTCATTAATGATAAGGACTTTGTAATGTGGTCTTTTTGTAGATTATACTTTACTCATTCAGTAATAACAATATACTGAGTGTTATATTATTTATTATTTAAATAATTTACTGTTTGATTATCTTAAATTTTTTGTCATAAATGGTATATTAAGATTAGTATTGAATAAGATACTATGAACAAGTGATAAACTTGAGGCCGAGTCTAGTAAATTTCCATTGCTTACTATCCAGCCACAATTTTTTTCTGGTGTCTCAAATCACATTGAACATATTTTTGTATGTAGTTTTCCTCCTTCTTTTAATATATTACAATAAAATATATAATTATAATATTTATATGTTTGTGATTATTTTAGAAAGTTATACATTTTTGTATATTTTGTCTACAAACCAATATTTTATACATTCCAATGTTAATGCTTAGAAATAACATTTATCTAGAACTGTTTAATGATATGTTTTTATTATATTAGCATTTATGTTTGTATGTGCTTTTTAACTATATAAAAGCAACACAATAATAAATGCGAATTTTATCTGTCATTTTCAAGCAAAGTACATACCAGCTTTAAATATCAAGTGGATATATGGTTTTGATTTATCTGATATTATCGGTAGCCTGGAAACCAGTTGGCACACTCCATTGAACATATCACCCAATCTTTACTTAAAATACCTTTACAATTCAATTTGGTTATTAATCAAACACATTCTATAATTTTATATTCAAATAAACATTTAAATATGTAAATAAGCAATTAAAAATTATTTTGCAATATTAAGTAATGTTACTTCTTTTAGGTAATGATGTTTGATAATCAAAAAATTAACCAATCTCTGCTAGTTAGTCATATGTTTCTGTCATAAGTAACATCATCAGCAGACAGAAAAACGACATGGCATCAAACATAGCAATGCATTCTTTATTTGAATACCTTGCACTGTTATGTTTGATGGAGTATCACTTGATTTCCAGATTGTTATGATATTACATATGGCAAAAAGATGTATCCAACAATGATTAGTTGGTTTTTTCATTAAAATTGCAAATTGAAAAATCATTAAGTTTCTGTACATGGTATCATTTAAATTAACATTATTGAATATTGTTACATAGTTAAACAGTGTTTAATTAGTTATTTACGTATTTAAATGTTTATTTGAAAACAAGATTATTTAAAAATGAATTTGATTAAAGGCACTGGCTTGTTTATTAATATTAAGCCAATATAAAAGAGCCTTTAGTTAAATTATCATTAAATTATGTTCAAATTCTAATATGAAATTGAAATATTGATTTTTCCCCCCAAGAAACTGTTAGTTGAAAGATCATAAAAATTATTCATTATTAAACAGAGAAATGATTGTTCCATTAATTTGTTATTACATATATAATTTCGTGATAAGATTTATACAAAAAATGGAATTGATTATAACTTTTGCTTCACCAGAATGTAATTAAAGTGTACTTATATAAAGCATTCTATTTAACAATTTGTATTTTATATTTCATACTTTTAAATAAAGCGGATAAAATCAAGTAAGATTTGAGCCTACTTTCATTTGTAGTAGTGGTCTTTGAAAGTTTGACATAGGAGCACACTCTGAAATTAGTTTTATGACTTAAATAGTGTTATAATAATTGATAAAGGATCTTTAGATGTTGTGATTCATCGTAGTTCAATATATTAATGTTACAATCATTTTTATCGTATTAGGATGTGTGTCTCTATATATATGAATGCATTGTTTATAAAGTGTTAATTCATTTTTAATTAATCATCATTAACTTTGGTATCAGTTTGTTCAAATACCATATATTATCCCAGACTAAGTTATCATCTATTTTATTCCTTCATTTCCTATGTATATGATTCTTAAGCTCTCTCTCGCTCTCACTCTCTCTCGCTCTCTCTCGCGCGCGCTCGCTCTCTCGCTCGCTCTCTCTCTCTCTCACTCTCTCTCGCTCTCTCTCGCGCGCGCTCTCTCTCTCGCTCGCTCGCTCGCTCTGGAAATGTATTCAATCCCAAACTTCTCCTCAATAAATAGTTTTTCTTTACCATCACTAAATGAAAAATGTAAGAATATTTGAAAGTTTTATGGCATTAGCTTGAATAGCAGATTATGAGCAAAAAAATTATTGCTGGGTGAGTATATGGTTTAAAGCAGAAACTTGTCAAATGATCTGATTAGTTTACCGAAATGTCTCTGAAATGAACTGATTACAATTATCGCTGATAAACACAAATTAGAAGGGCCATATGATGCTTAAGTAAATAAATAAATTATAGTGGGGTTTTTTTCTCTACATATAATTGATTAGATAGATAATTTATTTATTTTTTGCTGAACAGTATATTCTATATTTTATTGAAAGTGTCATTTGAAATTAATATGAAACCTTTGCTAAAGATTTTTTTTTAATTAAACACAAAAATGTCATTTTGTTAACTAATCATTTTTGAAAATGTTTTTATAAAAGCAACAACATCAAAATTTATCATCGGGTTATGTTAATTATTTTTAACATTAATAAAAAAAAAAATAATTAAAACATTCTTTATATATCTCTTCTTAGTATATTAGATAACTATTAAAAAACAGCTACATATTGATACAAAGCCCACTGCAGGACAAAGGCTCTCCAACAACCTTCATCATAGAACGAGTTCATTATTCCATAGATTTGCCAATTACCTAGCGATGAATAGGTTAGCAGTTGTTTTTTACTGTTTTACTTTTCATCTAAGAATGGCCTTTTACCAAATTTTAATTGGATAGATGTGAGCTGGATGCCTGAATCCAAAATCTTGTTTATTTCAGAATTTGAAAATAAAAATAAAATTACCTAGTTTTAATTAAATTCTAAATCAAGGAAATGACAAATGAGTGCTGTATCCACTACACCACAGGTCTTTGAGACTTATGAAGTATTGATTGATGTATAAAAGTAAAGGTAAATATGGACTCAGCACTTATTAGTGTATGTTACTTTTTCTTGCAGCAAAGTGTTACCGATTTGACTCAGATTAATCTAGAATCTCTGCCCTCCAGCTAAGAATAATTAGATATTCGTTTTAAAAAATAATTGAATGATTTATTGCTTGGTAGTTTATAAAAAATGTAAATAGTAGAAATGTCAGTTGGATTTGAAATCCAAGACTTTAAAGTCTGCCATTTTACCCCCTTGATTAATTGAGGTCTGTATTTACGACCAGTTTTGGTTTTCTAGCCGGGTTGGATGTATGAGCTGTCTACCTGAAAGATAAAAGGTAACCTGAAAAAAATTTTCAAGATTAACCTAGTAAGAACTTGAATCTTTGGTCATAGATATGGCTGGCAGATTTATTAGCAAAAATGCTACAAGGCGTGCACTAAACGGCTTTTATTTTTTAAGTTTAACTACAAAAAACTTGAGTGTGCTTAAGAATTTTTAATTATTTTAATTTTTTTTACTTTTATTTTGCACTTGAGCATAGCAAGGTAATGCACTTTCCCCAACATCTCTCTTTATGCACGTACACACACACTAAGGATCTTTAAATTTCAGCTGGATAGATTTTGGTTAAAAAATTACTTGTCACAAGAAGATTTATTTTCATTTTTTTTTCTAGCTCACTCATAATCTTCTTAGCATCCAGTATTGCTCGCAAATGGGTTTCTAGAGAGCAATGGTTAACAAACTTTTTCTTTAACTTGATCGCTTTTTCTATATTGATGATGTAAAATTATGATTACTGACAAAATTTATATAGAATATTGAAAATGGTAATAAAAGTAATATACATATGAAGATAAAAAGTATGTTATTATTCTTATAACACAAGTTCAGTCACAAAAAAATAAGGAGAATACTTGGTGATATATATATGCTTATCAAAATAATTAAAAAAATATAAAACAATAGAAACATATAAAAGTTATGGTTCCACAAGTTTAAAATTTAACTATGAATATTAGCAGAATAAAATTATTAATACATTTGTATAAAATATTAATTGATAAAATAAATAACTGTTAATAAAATGTAAGTCCATTTAAATATCAGTTTATTTTATTTTTGAAATGTAAAAAAATTCTACTTTTCTAGAAAACAATTAGTAGGTCATTTCAATTGCATTTCAGATCATATTTTACCATCTTCTAAACTAAAGAATGAGTTCCAGTTAATCTGGATTGATTAGATCAATATTGATAACAATAGCTTTAAAAGCAAGTAATGTTGAGTATGCTGTGTAATCTGAACTAATAATTGGACAGTTGTTACAGTTCTATGGGTATTTTGCGCAGTTTACTTTTTACTGGCATAAACATATTTACACACTTACATGCTCGACTAAGAAATTATCTTGCAAAGAAGAAAATCATATAATGATCACCAAACTGATGGGTGTGAATTAACGTGAAAGGCATTCCAATTATCAATTGCATGGGAGTTGTAAGATGAGAGTTTAAAAAAAGGTATCTAATAGGGCATTTAGTTACCTGAGGCATTGAATGTGTACAAGAGTACTTTAACTACTTAATAGTAGCTGGATATTTTTCAGAGAGGCATAAAAAATGTGTATAAAAATTGAGTCCAATATTGACTGTATGAACTATCTTTTAAGCTAGGTCAGTATGCATACAAACTAGATAGGTTGAATATTCATTCCTGTCTCATTGTGCAGTTATATTAAATTTAAGCCTTGATGCTTCAATGGAATACACCTCATCCAGATGGAGTAATATAAATGAAGTAAAACTCACTAGACATAATGATCAGAATATAAATTTTTAAAATAATATATGAAAAGTTAGAATTATAATATGTGAGATACTTGGGAATCAAAGTGGTCAAGAATGAATATATGCTGTGCATCCATTTATGATGAAAATATTAACGCAATGGTTGCTAGTCATGATTTAAAATGTGACGATTTGACGCCGCTTCTGACCATTCAAATTCCATCACTTTTAATGGTACGGTTAAGATTTTACCGTCATTTGAAAAATTAGAAAAAGTTCCGTAAGATGCTGCCCTCTTTTGAATTATTTTACAAGTAAAAAATCGATAAAACGGTCTACAAACTTTAACCAAAAAAAGTAGGTGGGCTCTTCTTGAATCTTATTGGCTGTTACATTTCAACACAAAGGAAATGAAATGTCAATAACTGAAAAGTTATGATTTGTTTTTGTTTCATTTTGAAAAACGAATGTTATAGACCATTTTAAACATATTTTTTGACAAATTATAAATTATTTTGATAAAATATGCTAAAAATAAAATTATTATAGAAAAATATATAAGATTTTAGTAAACATTATTTATTTTTCGGGATCGTAAAACTGAGAAAGAAATCACTGACATCAGCAAAATCAGCAAATCTTTTTGGTTGGTGAGTAAACGTTCATTTTAGATTTGCAGACTAGCGAATATTTTTAAATTATAAATAAAAATTTATTTTTGGAAAAACTTTCATTCACTTTGATAACCTGACAAATTATTAATATACTTTTTACAAATGTAACTAAAATGAATATAATATTAAAAGATGAATATATTTTCATGATTGAGTTTGTGTTTTGACACGTGAGTTTGTGAATTGACCAATTAAAAGTTTAAACTTTTACTTCACTCGGCCAATAAAATAATCGGCAACAAAGAGGTTAATCCTATTAACGCGTATATTACATTGAGCTTGGTCAAGAAGTACAATGATTTGCTGTCCCATATTAAAAATGAAAAAGTCAAAGAAAATGATCAAGAGCATGATTTTGTTATACAGCTAACAACACCAACACTATAAAACACAAAGAATCATGCTTCCTCCTTCAAAAAATAGACACTCTAAACTATAATTTACATAAATTTAAATAATATCTGCCTACATATTTCCACCATTTTCTTATTCTGATTCTGCTAAGAATATGAGAACACAATAAGCCCTCAAAAGCATTAAGCTATCATATTGTTACTCTGCTCAGTTTCTCTATTGCTGCATCCCAGCGCATTTCACATATATTATAATTCATATAAGGGAAGTCTACATATTTTTCATTACATAAATTTAAAAAAAAAAAAAAATCACTCTCTCACCTTCACCCCTGCAATATTATTTTTTCAAATTAGTTAACAATAATGCATTTATTATTTTATTTTTTTCTTACTTTAAGTTTAGTAGCTTACACTGAAATCAGATATGTGTTGAATCAATATACACCTTATACACTTTTCAAATAAAAATATAAATAAATAAATAGTAAATAAAAATATTTACATTCATAAATTCAATAAATTTTACTCCATGATAGCAGCCATTTTTTATTTTTTTAATCTTTTCTGAATTTTAATGATAGAATATTTTACATAATAAAGTGTTTTTTTCTAAGCATGAAGCTAAAACTTTTTACAAAATGTAAGAAAATTCATAAAATATCTTTTTTTAGTGATAAAATGAAAATTATTAATTTAATAGTGTCAGAATGGTTCTTATATTATATCAGAAGGCTTAAAGTTGAAAGAGTTCAACTGAGAATCTGAAATGGATAATGGCAAGTAAGGTTGACTGTATAAATTTCAAAATAGATTTAGTCTTAAAAATATCAACTAAAGAAGTCATAGTCTGTTTATAATGAAACTGTTAATGTTTTCATGGGGGGGGGGGTACATTTTGAAGTTATTATCCAGAGCATGTTTAATTGTGATGAATGTTTGACACTTCATTTTATATCATTTTTACTTTTTGAGCGAATGTAAATAATGAACATTTATCAAAATATATCATATATAAGTAAATGTGCGCTCTGAATTTATTATTATTTTTTAATTTGTTTATATTGTAATTTTAGTTTATGCAGTGAAATTATATTAGTATACATAATTTCAATTAGAATCAATGCTATTGAAAAAATATAAACAAAAAAAAACATTAAAATTTAATACATTTTATGATACTCAAGCAGCCATTTTCCATTTCTGAGTGCTGTTTTCATGTTCATTAATAAAATTTCCTCATTTTATATTGAAACACATACTTTTTATTTGTTCTTTATTATCATTTCTGAATTTGATGTGCAGTATTTTGCATAATAAAATACTTTTTGGCCATAATGCTAAAAGTTTTACAAAATTTTAGACATGCTAAAAAATGATACTGATTTAAAAACATCAAACTGATGAAAGAGATCCTAATTTTTTGATAACAAGACCACTATTTTGTTTTTATGACAGAAAAAAGTTATTAGAAAAAAAAAAAAAAAGAAGAATGTATCTCAGAATGTATTTAATTGCAATTAAACTCAGATATTTTGCTATTTATTTTATTTCAAAAATAAAAATATAAGTTTTTTATTACTATTATTCAGTGAATGGAAAATATATGTTAATGTGACCTCTTAATTTAATATCCATAATTATATTATTTTTAAAACTTGTATTTGTACTATTTTTATATATATATATATATATATATAGTACATATACATAGTACAAATATATATATATATATATATATATATATATATTGTACATGTATAAAAGTGTCTGCATTATATATGTATGTGCATGTTGAAAAGTATGTTAAACTTGCAGTTTAATAAGCAATACATCTTTTATTCTAATCAAAGTTTATCAACAAAATAAAAGGTATTAAATATACATGAGGAGATCTTGGAACAAAATATAGCACATTGTGGCTTCACTATATGAGTCTGTTAAATTTGTTAACAAAGCATGAGTTATTATTTAGAATATTTGTGAGGTTTGGAACAAAATATAATGAATAGGATGGCTCCACCATATAGTATAAGGGAATTGAAATTACTTTTCTAGCTGTAAATATTTTAATTTTTTAATTTTTACTTAAGAAATGAACAATTTTCTATATTTTTTAATAAAATTTTATGTCCCAATCAATTCACATTTATTTTGGATATTATAAATGTATTTAATAATTAATTAATAATAATAAATCAAAGTAATTGAATAGTTAATTGCTTGGGAGTATGTAATAAGTTTGAGTACTGTAAACATCAGAGCTTGAGAGCCACACAATCCATAGGCTTTGACTTCCAGAGTCTGCTATTCTGCCATTACTCTAAATTAAACAGACCATTAATTGATTTGAAGTAAATGGTGATTAATTAATATGTTCAAGTTATGTTTACATTTGTTTTATCAATGCTTCAATTGTCAGCATAATGAGATTTTCTTTTCATAAATATGGATAATTTTTTATGCATTTCATTTTGCTTATCATCTACTTCTAGTTATGAAGAAATAATTTTCTGATAATCTAGTTAATACAAAATATAACTTATATGGAGCTGAATGATTCAGTCTTATTTTTCTTCACACACAATTATTGATTTGGTTCAGATCAAACTAACAAAGAAGAGCAAACAGAAGTAGATTAAAACTGGTACCTTCTGTTTTGCTCAAAATAAAAAAAATATAACACAATATGTAACTGTTCCCATGGTTTATATATTTACACCTTTTTTGCATGAAATAATAATACAAGAGTGATCACTTATACTACTGAATTTGATCAATTTTTAGAATTTTATTTTAAATATATTTTTTAAATGATAAGCTAATTTTTAAAAATGGCTGCAAGTGAGAAATTAAATACTTGGTACAAATTAAAATTATCAAAGTTTTTAAAACAGTTAGTTAAAGCAAAAACCCATAGCCTATTTAATTTTCCAAAAAAAAAAAAAAGAAGAAAAATCACAATTGATGTGATATTTGATCAGTTATTAAATAACAAAGCAACTTTCACATTTGTATAGTAATCGATTAAAGATCAATATTAAGTAGAATCAACTGGAGTTTTGTTAATTGATGATTGATTTTACAGTTCAAAGCTTTATATAAGCCTAATTTATTAAGCAAAAGTCAAGAAAACTCTGGAATATCAGATACATGCAAATTTTAAATAATGTAGCTTACTGCAAATTCTGTGGACTCATCCACTGCTGACCAAGAATAACATCATCCTCTGTTCAGTTGCAGACTGATGTTATTTCTGGACACAGAGTAGATAGATTCATATAATTTGTAATAAGTTACATTTTAAAATTTGGAATTTTAAATTAATATTGATATTACAATATTTTCTTCTTGTTTTTTCTTTAATAAGTTAGACTTCCATAAAGTTTTGCATTATAAAAATTGTTTTCTATTAATTAAGTAGATTTTTTAGTTAACTTTGTTCATTCATAAAGAATATAGAAATTACTTCTTCTTTTGTCAGTTTGATCGAAATAAAAATTGGAATTGTGTATGAGCAAAAAACAATTATTTTTTAAATAATTCAGTGCCATATAAGTTAGTTGATTAGTATCCATGTGATCAGTTTTAAATGTGTCATATCTGATTCTCAGTTTAAAAAGCCACTACTAAAAAATAATATAAGGGCATCATAGTAGAATCAAAACCACTTATTTTGTTATGTACCTCTTGGCCAAGCTAGCTTACAAAAAATGGTAAAAACTTTTTATTAGAGAAGCTTAAAAACCATCAAAACAGAAGAACCCCAATTCATTCAAAGTAAAAAGTGCCCTCCATTGTTCTTACAAGAAATGCAAATGAAAGAGAAGCTATAAGAAATTAACTATTTTAGATCAGATGTTATGTACCATCTAGAATAAAGTCTACATATTTTAAAAATTAATCCCGTAGCATTTTCAATCTTGCCCACTCTTGCTGCATGATTTTTTATTTATTTCTAAAATGTTAATCCCACCCTCCTTTCCTACACTTGAATAACATATTAATCAGAATAAAAGGTTGGATGTTTTTTTTTTCCTCATTATGCTGCTGTTAGTTCTATTAGTTATTTGCGTGGAAGGAAACATCTTTACCTTATCTAATTACCTAAACGTAGTTACAAATGGAAATTTAATTTTTATTTTTTAAGAAACTACTTATTTTACAATGTCTTTTGAAAAATGAAATGCAATTCTAAGTAAACTTTTAATAATACAAGTGTAAGATATGTAAACTCTATGACAAGCTTCATGATATAGGGTTTAGCATATGCTCCTATCATAGGAAGAAGCCAGGTTTTGAATTTGGGAGAAATTCTGAAATTTTTCACGAATAAGTTCAGAGATGATAGAAATAGTTCAATATGTAATCATAAATAATTATATAATCATCTATAATTATAAATTATTATTAGTTGAATTTCTGAATTCAGATGTATGGATTGATAATAAATCAAAGAGCAGTAATTTATTTTATAAAATATAAAGTATTTTTTTAATGAAAACCTATTAAACTGCATTTGCTATATTATAACTGAGTTCTAATCTTAATGTGGTTTTAAAATATTTTGCTATCATTAAATAATCTTGTTTTATTTATTTTCGGGATGTGATATTCACTCTCAGCTGTTGTTGAGATTAGTTAATAGTGCTCTCAAATCCTCTTGCCACAACAATTATGGGATTAATGGGGAGCCATTACCACTTTATGTTAAGAGTGTTGTCGTTAGTATATCTAGTTGCTCCTCAAGAGACTGTTTGCCTTACGCTTGTATTCAAGAAATGAAGTATAGGTATTTAAAAGGTTAAGTTATATTATTTTTCATCTTTTATTATTTTAATCCTATATTAAAGCATGTTTAGTAAATTTATCGTTTAATTGCAGATTTCTTAGAATACTGTGTTTATTTTTAGATTTAGAATGTGTTTACATTTTTATTTTAATATTTTAATTTACGTGTGTTTGTGCGTACATATAAACTGTATATGCATTGTTTACATAGGATTTGTTGCTTATTTTAAAAAATAATTATTAACTTTCATTTTGCATCTTAAGTTAAAATGTACTAACATGTAATATACTAATTTGAAAATTATGTCAGTTTTAGTTACTATAAGCATTATCTTTTACTCTATTTTTAAATCATTTTCAACCATTAGCGATTAACGGGAGGATGAAGGTCTCCCCGAGTTTAGTCTAGTTTCTCTAATCTCTAGTTTCTTTTTTCCATAACATACTAGCAAACTTCCTTATTTCATTCATCACTCTCTGGTGTGATCTCTTTCTAGGTCTTAAATCTTTTGGGATTCAATCTAAAACTATCCATTTATTATCCTCTCTTCTAGCAATAAGTTCACCCCAACTCTGTTTCAATCTTTTAATTCTTTTGACTGATACCTGGCTGTTCTCTAATACATATATTTCATTTTTGATGTTTTCCTTTCATTTCTAACATATATGTCTATACTTCACTGAGTGATTTGAAGTCTCTGTATTTTGTTAAATGTCCAAATCTCAGATCCATAAGTAAGAACTGGTAAAACACATCTATTAAAAAACATGCTTTTTCAAATACATAGGCATATTTTTTTTAATATTAATTTATTTCTACTGAAAACTCTATCCAAGTTTAATTTTATGATTAATTTCATTCATTATGTTTCCATGTGTATTAATAATTTGTCTAAAGTATTTACAACTATTAATTTTTTTTAATTCATGATTATCAATCTTTATTTTTCTACTGTGAAAATCCATTGAACATTACTTTAATTGTTTTAGTTCTTACTTTCATCTGATAACTCTAGCAACATTTTATGATACTGTTTTTGCAAAAACAACCACATCATCTGCAAAATGTAGATAACTTAAATAATCTCCATTTACATGTATCCCTTTAGCTTTACATTTTAATCCACCAAATACTTTTTGTAAAATTGCTATAAAAATTTTAGGAGATATGGAATCACCATTATGTGATCTAATTGTTATTGTTGCATTTTGATAAATATTCTTTTGAATATGATTTTTCCAGATCTTTAATTTGATAATCCAATGCTTGTAGACTCAAATGTTGTTTCATAATTACAAATCCAAATCTTAATAGCAGCTCATATTTATTGTGTCTTTCTATAATTTCTCTAAGTATATGAATGTGAACCACTGTGTTAAAACCACTTTTAAATTCATCTTGTTCTTTTAGTTGGTTGGAATCCAAAGTTTGCTGAAGTTAAGTTATAATTATCTCGATAAAGATTTTGGATAGAATTGATAGGAGATTGATAGATCTGTAAATTTTGATACCCTTTTTATAATTTTTTTTAAAAATATCTATATTACTACTGTATTTTTCTAATCATCTGATACATCTTTTATTATTTAGACATTTAATATATAACCTTGCCAACATTTTTTCTATTTCTTAACCTTTTTCTTCTAAGATATCAATTATAATTCTATTCATTCTGGGTATTTTTTCTTCTGCATAGTTTTAATTGCATGTCTCGCTTCTTGCTTAAAATTCTGACAATTCAGATGTAAAATTATGAGGGATAGTTTGTTTTCTTGTTCTTTATTACTATATAATTCTTTATTTCATGGTGACATTTTTTTGTGTGATAGTTCCATCTTTTCTTTTTATTGTGCACATAACTTTCCTTCCAATACCAAGATGTTGCTTTGTACATTTTGGGCCTTCTTCTAGAGGTTTCTTTGTTCTATTTTACAAAACTTTAGATACCCATTTCTTCTTAATGGATCATTTTCAGAAAATTTTATATTTCTTATTTTCTTCATACTTTATCTTGCATCAGTAAAAAATTTACTAGTAAATTGCTTCTTTTTTTGTATTAATTATTTTACTTACAATTTATTTTCAAAGTCTATTAATACTTTAAAATGATCAACATTCTTTAATTTAAAATTGACTATCAAGTGCCAGTAGTAGCTTTTTAAATAATGTTCACCTTTTTTTTTTTATTAATATCTATCTTTTATCTTACTAATTGATGACCACTTTCTGTATTGAATCTGTTAAAAATATGCATTCATGAAATACATATTTTCTGTCAGTCAAAAACATAATCTAATTTGACGGTACCTTCATTTAGATGTTTTCATGCGAATTACGTTTAGCATTTTTCTCAAAGAAATCATAATATACAGTTTTGTTTTGTTTTGCTAATCCCACAAGTCTGTATCCCATATCTATTACTAAAACCAAATTTATTTACAGCATTATTGTCTTTCAATTTTTTACCAATTCTGACATCAATGTCTTCCATGGGAATTTTAAAATGTTATTTGGTCTGATCATATCATTTTGTAATCCATATAAAAATCATCTACTTCATCATCACAATAAGAACTTATTGGGGCATAAACCAGAATTGCATACGTTTGCTATTTTCAATTAATTTGAATGACTAATCTTCCATTCTATCTGATAAACCATCAAGTTTCATAATGTTTTTCTTCCACATTGTATTTATAATGAATCCCACTTATATTTGCCTTTGTTGAAATACAATACCACTTTCACCTTTTCTTTTAACTTTATAAAGTTCAGCAGCACCCCGTTCAATGTTAGACTATTCTTCTTTCAGTTCCTGCAATTTTCCTTCTCTTGAAAGATATCTGCAGTTCTAAGTACTTTAATAAATGGTCATCATTGAATGGCATCTTGCTACAACCAAAGGATTCTTAGCATTAGCTGCCTTCGGCCACTAACTGTTGCCTTGGTTGGCAACTTTACAGTCTTCTGAGAATAAGGACCATAACTTAATTTTACCTGACATGATTGTAAATATGTATTATGAAGATTCATTCACACCCATTCTTGGAGAAAACTTGGATATTTTAATTAAGAACTATCAAACATCTGAGAACAAAGAACATGATCTTTATTGATCTTAACCTCAGAGATAAAATGCTAATAAACACACCATGGCAGCTGGTGCATTTGTTTAGCAGCCCATTCATGTTTGGTTATTATGTGAATAATCATATAGTAATAATAGTTGTAATAATAAGAAAGTATGAAATGGATATTAGGAATTACCCCTGCTTGTTTTCTTTAAGACTTCAAAAGAGAAATTAAAGTGTCTTCTTTTAGTTAGGAGTGAATTTCTTTTTGAAGCCATTTTTAAATTATACTCTTTTATTTTATAATTTTAAAAGAGAACAATGTAGAATAAGTTATAGATTAAAAATAATACAAAAATTCATATCCACTATTTCAAAGAAGCAAACATAATTCAATCTTTTGTTAATCTTAAGATATTTATGCTTTGGTATCATCTGTAGTCTGTTTTGCTCTTTTATTAAATAGCCAAATGTATAAATTAGCAATATTAAAAAACATTTAATAAAAGCCTTTTCAAGCACATAGACAATTTTTGTTTTAATATTATCAAATTTCATCATCTGTATTAATAATCTGTTCAGCATATTTATAATTGTTAACATTTTCTAATTCATTATTACAATTCATTAATTTATTTACATTGAATGTATATTTAAGTCTTTTTTGCTTTTAAAATTTTTTTTAGCTGTACTTTGTTTCTGACAATTCATGTAAAATTTTTTGATGTTCTAAAGCAGTGGTCAACAATCTTTTAACATGGAGAGCCATTTTGTTTACATATTTCCAAATAAAAAGTTGAAAGAGCTGTCAGAGAGTAGATGAAAAATAGGGTGATGAAAAATATGGATTTTTGGTTATGGTTGTATTTGAGCCTTTAATTTGATATTAGAACATAACAGAATCAGTGTACATATCATAAAAATTGAAATTCTTTTAAAAACATAGAAAAAAGACAAAAACAAAACATATAAATTTGTCAGTTTGATTACATAATAATTATTTTATAATAGGACTGAATCTAAGAAGCAACATGTAAAAGGGTAGAGTTGTTTGCAACTCATGAGCCATAGGTTGTTTTCTAAAGCAATCATTTGCAAAAAAACAAAAAACAGCCATATCATTTTTTTTTTATGTGTCAAAGCGTCTGCTGGGAAGCAAACCCCGGACAACTGTTTGTAAGGCAGCTGTGCTAACAACTCGGCCACCAACGCTTGACAAGCCATATCATTTTCAAAAACAGTTTAAGTAGTTTTTATTTATTTGTATTTCATTAACTTTTCATTTTAAAGTACAAAATATTTTCCATAAAATTGAAAAATTTTGGCAAAATATAATGTATTCTTCTTAATATTATTAAGTAGTCTAATTACTGCTGTTGCAATTTGATAAATACTTTTCAGATTTTGACATTATCCTGCATTGGTGCTTTAAAATATTTCAAAGTTTTAATCCTCTCAGAAATGTTGATATGGACAATTGCCTTTTCTTAATCCACAAATCCAGTGCAAAAATGGCAGGCTGTTACTCTTTGGTCTTTTCTTTAAATTTTTTCAAATCCTCGAACATGGTCTGTAATGCTTAAAAACTTTTAAATTTGACTATAGATGAATTACATGTATTGATCTTAATAAATAATTGTATAAAACTTAGAAAACTGATAGATCTTTAATATTTTTTTTAATTAATTTTCATTCATTATATAACTTTGCCAGCATTTTTTCCATATTGTGATCTTCTTTTAAAACATTTTACAATAATTCACCATTTCCAGTCTTCATAAATTTAACTATATATCTTACTTCTTTATTTAAAATATTTGACTTTTCGTTTTGTAACTGGATATTTTTGTTCGTTATTACTGAATAGTTCATTAATAGATTTCTTTCACATATTTATTTCATGATATCATCTCTTTTTTTTAATATTAATGTCACTTTCTTATTGTTGAATAAATTTTTTTTGTTTTATAGTTTTGAGACTCAATGATTTTACAACCTTTTTACCATTTTATAATTCTATTTTCTTATATCTCTTTTTAATACCATTTTACAGGTTTCTAAGTGTTCAGTTTCTAAGTATTTAGTTTCTAAGTATTTTCATGTAACCTTTTTATTTTCATCACTGTTTTATTTGAAAAATTATTGGTAAAATGTTTTTTTTTTTTTGTTTGTCTGTTTGTTTCTACTGCATGTATAGATGTTTCTAGTAGAATATTTGACCATTCTTTTTTATTTCATTCAAGTTTGATTAATATTTTTAAGTCACTCACATGTTTTTGCTTAAATTCATTGAACTATTTGTGAAGAATAGTGGTAGTAATTGTTGTAATTCTTTTTAAATAGTTTGCTTTGCATTAATGCAAGTCTCATGGCTTCCTAAATGATGTGTGGAATAAATAAAACATGTTAATTCTGAATTTCATTTTTTTTTGTTAGTCAAAATATAATTCAATGCTAATGTATTTGCAGTTAAAAATTTCCATACAGGACTTCCATTTTTCAATTATTTTCCAATTCTAGAATTAAAAAAACTTCTGTTATGATTTGAAAACTTTTGGTCTATTTCTCTACATCTCAATAAAAAATCTCTGAGAATTTGTGCCCTAAATTTGAATTTTCTGTTTTCAGTTTATTCTGTTAAGTTAATTAATATCACTTTTCTGTGTGATATACCATTGATTTGCATGATGCTTTTCATCCATTCTACTTGTGCTTCCCGTATTTATGCCTTTATATTAAAGTACATTTTAACAAATCAGTTGTTTCTTCATCTTTTCCAACATAACAAAGTCAGACAATATCCTGTTCAATGTTAGACAGTTATTCTTCTAATTTAAGCTGTCTTCTTTCACTTGAAAGTTATCTATATTTGTAGATAGTTAAATAAAGTCATTGTATGTAAATATTGTTGTGTGAGTGAGAATTTCTCAGCATCCTCAGAATTTGATTGGTATTCACTGTTTTGGATAAAAACTCCAGATTCTGAGATATTTTAAGAGCCATAATTTTTATTTTGTCAAGTGTTTATACTTATTGTTCCTTCAGCTAAATCTAAGTGATGATTGCTTAAAAATTATTAAACGTCTGAGAAAGAACAGTTTTATGATAATAATAATTGCAATGAAAAGTCTATATGGGGAGGATATTAGAAATTTAGCTAATCCATTCTTTTAAGATTGTATAGAATTAGTTTCTTTTCATTAAACTTTTTCAGCATCAAATATATATACATAAGCCATAAGTTCGCATCTTTCTCTCTCTCACTCTCTCTCTCTCTCTCTCTCTATATATATATATATATATATATTGTAATACTCGCGGATGGGGAGGGGGATGAAATAAGTTTTATTATTAATTATTCTTATTGGATTTATTAAATTATTATTAGATTGGATTTATTAACTGCCTACATTTGTTAACTGACTATGTATCTCTATCAACGTTAACGTTCCTTATACATTAGGTACTGTTATTATTTCTATTGAATTAAAAGTTCACATCTATGCCCCAGTTATCACACATTCAAACAAAGGGGTAGAATATCATTGATAGATTAACTGTCAATGATACTTGTGACCAGATCGAGGTTACATGAACGCACAGCCCTGACCATTTTTCCTGATCATAGCACCCATCCATACTGCTGGGATAACAACAATCATCTAAGGCAATTTATTTCTTTTGAGACAAATCTCAGGCGCCATCCGGCCATATAAACTTTGTATAGCTGGCATGCCCAGATGAAAGGCAAACTAACTCAGCATTTGAAATGTATCCAAGCTAGCTCCAACATCTCAAACAGGGAACCAGCATATTAATAACAAGTGCATGGTAATAGCCATATAATCAAGGCGTCACGGTGTAAAGGAGAGAGAAAATAGACCAAGTAAGATTCAGTAAGCACTTTTATTCATACACCCACACATATATATTCAATCATTGATTGCTTTTGTATCCACTCTAATGTGTAAATAAAGTTTTAATTTTGAAAGTATAATAATTATTAACATTTAAATATCAATTTATATCATTAATAGTCTTTTCAATAATGTCTAGACTTTCAGTAATAACTTTCAATGTTCATATATATCTGAGATGATGTCATCTTTTGACAGCATAGTTTTCTTTCCATGATTCATGGTCCTTTCCATTTCTGCTGCTTCTGTCATTACTCATAACTAACCATTCGGTCTTCAGCAATGATTTTCTTTCTGTTCTTCTTGGCTTTCTAGTAAGTAGAATCCTTATACTACAGCAAGGCATTGATAATGGGCGAAAGCGATTGATGGTGCCAGGGACTAAGGCATGAAACCCAGATAGGCACTACTGAGTCCTTTTAGCAATGCAAGTTTTGCTTTCCAGCTCCTAACTTTTTAAATTTTATACACAATAGAAAACTACTTTTGTTAATTTCTCTGCTTGATCTTGCTGATGAAGAGTGAATAGCAAAAGAAACACACACACACCCCCAACTATCAAGCTGCAGCTTTTATATCCAATTCCGCTTTTGTTCACCTTAATCAAAGTTTTAGTTTTTAGCATTTTACTTACATTCTAATGATTTATCTAATATTTCTCTTAGATTCATCTAGTATCTGATCAGCTAGGAATCTTTTCAAAATTTAAGTGAATTCCTGCTGATGAACTAGTTTACAGTGATTACCTTTATTAATTAATTTTATTGTTTAGTTCTGTTTAAAAATCTTTTAACATTTATTTTCTTTTAAATTATAAAAACAAGAGAGTTTCTGAATCTTTATCTAAACAGGATTCTCTTTCCTCTCCTTTACTATTAGTAAAATAAATATACTCTTAAAAAAAATCTGTCACAATATTTTTTAATTCATTCTTAAAATTTATTTTTAAGCTATTTTTTCATCATATTTTTTTTTTTAATTATTAAAGTATATGTAACGCATATATGTGTGTGTTTTACAACATGTATGTTGCGAGTGATATAATATATATTATTATTTCTAATATTCTCACTGATAAATGATGAAGTAATAGTATTATTTCTGGAGACTTCCGTGTAGTAAAAAGCTGATGTTTCAGTATAATAACAAGTACTTTCCTTAGACGTCTGGGGAAATTATTGTTATTGTAATGAAACGTCAGCTATTTCGCTATAATATATGTAAGAGAAACAATCCCTAATGCTAGCTGATATCTATATAAAGTATTTTGAACACTGCATAACTAAAATCTTTCAACCACCCTCCTCCTTTAAATAAAAAAAAAACTTGAATTTTGAATTTAAGCTTTTCTTTATTTAAAGGGGGATTGTAGCTGAAAAATTATAGCTCTGGGACATTTAGTGATATAAATTCATTATGCAAAACCTTTATATGGTGCTAAAGAAAATTGTTTTAGGAGATTTGCAAGCAGTGGAAAACTGTTACTGATGATAGTTAAGTATTGACCAATTGTTTTGACCTGCCTTACAAGTTAGCATATATTCATAATAATAATATGCTATTCATATGATTGCCAAGAGTATGTCAACTTTATGGCATCTTATGATATATATATATACCATAATAGAAATTTTTCTGAGATGTTATATGGATGTAAATAGCGAACGTTTCATGAGATCTGTGCCTTTTTAAAAAAACTAAAATTCAATCATAATATAATTAAGCAAGCAAATAATCAAAAATTGGATAGAAAACTGAAGTTACATTATCCAGCATCACTGTTCTTATTTGTCTAACTAGTTATGGCTTATAGAAATCAGACAAATAAAAATGCTGGTGCTGAATTATGTAATATTACTTTCTGAATCAGTTTTTAATTGATTGTTTGCTTAATGACCTCATCAATGGCTGAGTTTTAATTTTAAAAAAATTCCCACAAGGTCTCATTAAATTTTCAATATTTAGATATATGCACGTGTTTAATTAAAAGACAAATACATTAACCTTTAATGAGATTTATAGTTTATTGTAACTAGGTTAGATATAACCTCTAGTTTAATAAAGAATTAATAATAATCATTAATATATTTATCTGAAGTTACTATTTGTAATTGCAAAAAGTTTGACACTCTTAAATCAAAGTATAATATATATATATAAGACAGCAGTATATAATTATACTCTCTGTTATAATGTCTTTTATATTATATTTATTAATGGCAAAGATTCTTATATATACAGTATATAAAATGCAAACAGAATTACTTGTATGTGAAATTACTTTACCATATTTAACGTTGTAATTCAAACCTAAATCGAAAACTTAGCGTGCGAAAATATATTTGTAAAATAATATAGGCGCTATTGCACCTGACCGCAAAGCTATTTTTATTTAAAAACAAAATAAAATTATATTATTCTGCAAGCGCTTTCAAGAGACGTGCTCTCATCTTCATAGCTCTGAGTGAAATAATTATGCAAAGTTCAAAGGTTAATTACTCCATTTCTTTGAGATCACGAAGCATGTGTCTTTGCCGTTGATGGCATTGCAATCCATCGCAATGAAGCAGGCCTCTTTAACTTTTCTTACGTCGTCGTGCCCTTCTTTGCAGACCAGTTTGACATCTTGTGGTTCATACTGGTGTCTTGTTAGTTTCTGATTAAGTGCAAAAATGGAATAACGTGATGGATATGACTGAGCTTTGATGTATGCATATTTGTGTTGTTGTAATCTGGTTTCTATTGCTGCCTTGGTTTCCCCATAATATGAGGCTCTACAATTTGCATGAGTGCATGCAATATTATAAATGGCTTGAGGTGTTTGAGCCAGTGTTAGTTTATCTTTCGTGTTGTTAAGCAATCTGTTAGAACTAGGGGGGGGTACGAAAAGTTAGTTGAAACTGTCTGTTAAAAATTGTATAAAATTTATTATGTAAATTAGGAATGTATGGCAGCAGAAGCCTGTGTGTATCCACATTGGGTGTATTGTTAGTTACTTTATTGTTGAAATGTGTAATCCTTCTGTCGATCAGCCCATGTTTGAACCCCATCTTCAGTAAGTCTTCTCTATATAATATTAGATTTGTCTCCCTGTCTGCTTCTAACTTGCACAGCTGTTGGTTCCTGTGCAGAAAAGATGTGAGCCCAGCTAATTTATGGCTGGTGGGAGTAATTGAACTGAGTTGGATATGGCCTCTTACTTCAAATGGCTTCACAAACATTTTGTATGTCAAGTGTGTGTGTTCTCATTGAAAACATATCTAGATATTTTACTTGCCTGTTAAGATCTTCCCATTCCATGTTTAAAGTCAAGAGAGAGAGCTGTTCTGGAGTTCATTTTTGATTTCATTAATGACACCAGTGTTGTCACAACTGTACCATCAGTTTTTTTTTCCAAAAGGCTTTTGTTTAGCAAGTGTTTCTAGTCATCATTTTTAAAAATTCTTTCTGATTATATCTATGAATTGTGTATTTGTACAAGGTCTAACCTACAGATCAAACACATCATTTTCCCCAAATTTTTCTTTTCCAAACGTCCATAGCCACTGGTTCAAGTCTCTTTATTTCTTCTCTTGTCTAAAATCTATCTTCAGATTCTTACGTTATAATTTTTTATTAATTCTTTCCACAACCGCTCAGTCTACACAATCATTTAATTGGTAATAAACTGTCTGTCTTCCTTGCAAATAAATGAGGTTTATAACAACAACAAAAAAACTTAAAAAAAAAAAAATCACTTTAAAATAGCCAACAATTTATTGCAGAAAAATGAAGTTAATATAAATGAATTTTTAAATAAATGCTTTGCATGATTTAGAGCAATGGGAAAGTGACACCCGGAGTTCAAGATATATGGATGTGGCTTCGTTCTGCCCATTCCTCAAACTTCTTATGAACTCCCAAACAATAAACCATTCAACTATTTGCCCTATCTGATATGAAACAATGGTAGAATAGCAGATGGGAGCTCAAAATCTATGGATTTTGATTTTGGATTTGTATGTTGCTCAGACTTTATGAACTCCGGAGTAGTGAACCGTTCAATTATTTTCTTATTTTAATTTTTTAATCTTAAACTTTTTATCTTTTTCTTATAATAAGTGACTAATACATATATATATATATTTTTTTCAGGGATAAGAGTTGCCTGCCTTCAATGCTTTTAAGTGCTGTGATTCAAAAAGAAAAGCCCCCTAAACCTCCACCACCCATTCCACATGCAAGCAATAATCATGTTACCAGGTGAATTATTTTAGATTTATATATATTTTGTAAATAATTGCATATTTTATGTTACAAATGATAGATAGATGTATGGATGGATGGATTTTGATTAACTGAAACTGTTATATAAATGGATATATAGATCTCTAAATAAATATGTAATTAATTATTTGACTAAACCAAATATTGATGGTTGGATGTTAGTAAAAACGGGAATGATTTACCAAAGTGTTGGAACTAATATCCTGAAAGCAGGTAGAGTAACTGGATTACCGAATATTAAAACCCAACTTTCAGTGATTGTTTGCTGTTAATTACCACTTTGTTTTCACAATTTGTTTTAGAATCTCAACTTTAAAACTTCATTATAAATTCACAAAACCTTATTCTCCAGAGTCTGACACTTTACTACTGCAATAAATCATGCAGAGCATTTAATATGATGATGATGATGATAGGATACGAATAAAATTTACTATGCTAATAAACATTATGCTATAACCTGCTTACAGCATGACTGCATACTAGGATGATTAGTGAACTGTGGAGATAAGTAATTATAATTGTAAGAGAAAATAATTTTTCTTTTTTTAGTAAAGAAAATCTTCCAGAAATTGTAATTAATTATTTCCGTAGGTCTATAGTACGTATTTATAATATGGAATTTAAATTATATATATATAACAAAAATCTATATATATATACAATACAATTTAAATAATAAGTATATTGTCAATGCTGAACTTAATGTAATTAAAAGGGGTTTGACTCTCAAGCTCCTACAGCTATACATTCCATCATATATAAATGATCTCCAATGTACATATTTCTTGTTGAACCAACATTCATCAGTTGGTCCAGATCATCATCGTCCACACATATATTTAAAATCAGTGCTCAGTTTATATTAAGATAGCAAATCTTCCAACTTTAATGGACAGGTGCCAACATTATTGTCATATCCATGTTGTCTTTAAATCACTCTGACCCTTCATGTATAGGACCTTAATTTGTCCATTTGAATGCACAGAAGTGAGATGGGCAGAATACAGGCTGAATTTACAATTTTTAAAACAAATATATTGTCAGTATTAAACTTAATGTATTAGAAAGTATTTGAACTCAGACTTTCAATCTCCCTATAGACTGAGTTCAAATCCCTTCTAATTACATTAAGTTCAATATTGACAATATACTTGTATTTAAATATTATGTATTCAGTCTGTATTCTTCCCATCCCTTTTCTGTGTATTTAAATAGCCGTATTAACGTACTATACATGAGGCGTCAGAGTGACTTAAAGTCAACATGGGTATGCAATAATGTTGGCATCCACAAGAGCTTTGAGTGTTCTGTCATCAGATTTTCAAAGATATGGATGATCAAGAAATTGGAGAGTGGAGAAAATTGAAGCCTACCCATTACAGTTTGAAGATTTGCTATTTAAATATAAACTGAGCACTGATTGTATATGTGTGTGGTGATGATGATTTAGACCAATTGATGAGTGCTGCTTCAGTGCAAAATACGTATATTGTTCATTCATCTTTTACATATGTGGGTGGTCATGTGTATCGGTTGTATAAGATGGAGTGGATAGTTGTAGAGAGCTTGAAAGTCTGATTTCAAATTCTATATACATACACACACGCGTACATTCATTTATAAATATTAAAAATATTCAAGCTAGTGAAAGATTCCTGAGGGTTTGTTTTTCAGTTCATTTGACATCCAGAAAATATTCGTGTGACTTTCTTTGTGCAGGATATATATTTTAGAATAGGATGGATTAATGACTGAATTTAAGTCATAATAGCAATTAAATAAGTAATTTAATCTACTGTTGAATAATCAAGATCATGTATAGTAAAATAACATTTAGGCTAGTTGCTTGGGATATTGTTTGATGTTTAAAGATCAAGTAATTAGTTTTTGTTTAGTCAACTTACCAAACTTTTTTTTTTTCTAATTAGTTTGTTTACTCGGTTAAAAATCAGTTTGGGAAAATTTAATTTTTCCATTTCACTATTATTCTAAACTGCCCTGAATATGTTAGGACAGTTGTGGAATGGCAGACTCAGTCTAAAGAATTATCTAGGAAATGTGAAGAAAATCTGTTTTATCTATTGAATGGATTTGCTCAATTCAAAACTTTAGTAGTTGAGTGTCAGCTGACTTGACTTTATTATTGTGGTTAAGGATCCTGGATTGTTTTACGGTTGATTAAAATAAAAACAAAAAATTAGTTTTTTTTAGGCAAACTGGGCTTGAGGAATATATCCTATGATCAATTAATCATGTTTTGTGTGTGTGTGTATTGATTGATAGATTAATATACAAATGAATGGGCATATGGACAATATGTGTTTAGAGATTGGATTTACAAGTGCATGGCTTTATTATTATTGCTTTATGAAAATTAAATGTTTATGAAAGAGTATACTTGAGAGAGAATATTATTGTTAAATTTTTATAAGTTTTAAAGTATTTTTTCTTCCTCAGTTTTGCAATTTTATGCATTAGTTGCTAGAGAAAAGGTGCCTACAGTTAGAAATGAAAAAAGACTATTATAATGTATAATTACAGACCTGGGTTCAAAAGCAGTTTTTTTTTTAATTTCAGATTTTTAACTCAATAGTAGACATGGTATTTTCCAGATGCTTTTCTGTATTGCTTCCAGCTTTGAATTCAAGCCTTCATTGATAAAAGCAAAAACCAGTCTGGGTGATTATCTGATACTTACTGATTACACAAACTTATTGTAAATGGCTAAGCTAATCAGCTAATTTATATAAAATTAGAAAGGATAGTGAAAGATGTGGAAGGAGAATGAATGATAAGAATAAGTTAGAAGAATATAAAGTAAAAGTTGTAGAAAGCATGGAAGTGTTGGTTGGGGGTGACTAGGGATTTAGGTGAGAATATTCAGAAGAATAAAAGTAATAAAAAAGTGAGAGTTAGTAAGTGTAAAAGAGAGGGGGAAAGCATGTAGAGAATATAAATGTGCTGTTAAGAACAAAGAAAGTGAAACAGATATTAATGTTAAATGGGAAAGGTAGTTAGAAAAAAAGTAGTTGGCCAAAATAAATAATTATAGAGAGGGAACGAAATTAAATAGTAAATTACTGGAAGATATTAATAAAAGTGGAAGACATGGGAGTAAAAAATTTTGGAAATACATTAAAAGAAGAATTGTAGAGGAGAGAGAAATAGTATTACTAGGTGATGAGGGAATAGAGTGTAGCTCTTGAGAAGAATTAGAGACAATATAAAATAAGTATGTAATGGATATAGAAAAGATGTTAGATGTGAAGGACAGAGTTATCACAAACAGAAAAGCATATAGTAATAGAAATATTAGTTTTGAGAAAATGAATTAAATGATGCAGGGAAGAAATTGAAAAAGAGGAAAGGCAAGAGGTTTAGATGGATGGGCAGCAGAGATCGTAATGAATTTAGGACATAGGGCAAAATTAAACCTATTAGCATGTATTAATAAGATGACACAGAAGATAGATTTTCTGGATAGTTGGAATAATACAAGAGTAAGCCTACTATTTAAAGGAAAGGGTAAGAATCATAGAAAGTTAAGTAATTGTAGACTGATAGCAGTAATGTCAGTGTTAAATAATGTTTTCACGTATATGGTGGCTGGAAGGGTTGCAAAATCCATGGAAGAAAATAATATAATGGGAGAAATGGAAGGAGGTTTTCGAGCAATTGTAGTTACACAACGTATAGATATGAATAGAAATACACGTTAACAGTTATAGATAGTGTTTATAGATATAGAAAAGGTATATCATAGAGTAAATAGAAATAGATTATGGGTAAATTTAAGGCTTGAACAGGATCTTTAGCAACAAGGGAATATATACATAAATGGGAAAATGTGAGTGATTTAGTCTCCAAGTTGTATAAGGAAGGTATAGAAAATATTAGGCATCTGTTAATTGAATGTAAATGCCTGAAAGCAGAAAGAGTAAAAATAGTGAAGTGATAAGAGAATAAATATAAACAAAGTGATTATACAGAAAGTGGGTTATTGGTTTTTATGCTGGGTTTGGGAAAAAGATAAGGGGAATTTAGACATAAAGACCATGGAGTTGATAAAGATTATGTTATGGAAATGGGATGGAGCAGGATAGAGAAGAATATTGGAAAAACTTACAACATGAAATGGAAAGGGAAGATAAAGTGGCTAACAGGTTTTGCTGGGCATAGTGGCTGAGAGATTCCTGACCCCGTATAAAGAGAAGTCACAGTGAGTCGCGATATATATGTGTGTGTTTATTTGTTTTAGTCTTTCTAAAGGGCAAATTTAAAAATCTTAATCTGTAATGTATTATGAACAAAAAAATAATTTCATCATTATAGTTTGGCATTAATTGCTCTCCTTAAATCAACATTAATATTTATTATTTTATTTTACATTGAAATATTTTATTTGTACCTGCTAATCATCATTAATCCATGAAATTTAGAATTTACATGAAAATAACATATATAGATAGAACATATATTACTTTATGTCATAAATAAGTTAACTAATACAACCTTAATTCATTAAAGACAATTATTATAACTGTTGTTGTTGACAATGAGGCTTAGCAATAAAACTGCATTAAAGTTCTATTAACATTTTCAATGTTTTTTTCAAAGAGACAGTAGAATGGTGGAGTTATTGAAATTATTTATTTTTATAAGTTTATCTTCGTCAATCCACTGCAGAATGTAGATCTATTTAAGTTTAATTCAATTTCTCTGATCCGTACTGTTTCTACTCCCTTATTTTAAAAACTTCCATTCTCATCATATATCCCACGTGGTTTTTTCAATCTTTTATAATACAGTCCACCTTATGGTAACTCTTCTAGCAACATCAAGCCCAGCCAATTTTAGTCTGGTCTATTAGTGATGGCAGTGATATTTATTTGTTCTTTCTCCCATGCATTCCACTTATCATCTCTCTTTCCAATAAACATCTTTTCATACTTGGCTGAACTCTGTATTATTTTCACATATTTATGTGAACAATGGTAAAAAAAGAAACATCAAATAAAAATTTTCCTTTCCAAGCATGTACGTATTTAACATAAGATGCAATTGGTTTCTCTGGAGGTCATGTGATGACTGAATAGTCAAATGGCAGGTTGTTAGGAATAGTTCCAGTTGAATGGTCTGATTTTTTTAAAAGTTAGTTGAGAATTAATCGGAACATTGAGGTTGTGCAATTATGTTTCTGTGCAGAATAGTTCAGAACAATACTAATAATGATACCACATTGGAAAAAAATTAGAGATTTGGTTTCAACTTTAAAATAAGTTCAAATGCAGAAAAATACAGCTCCAACCTTGTGTATTGGAAATCTCTCAACATAATTTATTCTGTTGTCTCACTTTTAAAATTACTGCAAAACTTTAATCTGGTTTTGAATTTATAGCTGTATTACAAAATAATGTAATCCTTTTTATGTTGATGAATAACAATAATTATTTTTACTTCTAATTAGAAACTTTTTGACAAATATATATATGTGTGTGATAAAACTTTATCAATTTGATATCAAAAAGTTAGATCTTGGCTTTTTTTTTATAACTTTAACAGACAGAGTTAAATAATAAATTTGTCAATTATATTATATAAATTATTTATGGAATAATTTTTTTTAAAGTTGACCTTTTAACGTAAAATAAAAGATTTCTGATAATGACTAGTATAGATTTTTTACAAATCAATATTGGACACAGGATTTTTTGTTCTCTCATATTTTACATAAAATGATCTTTAAATGTTTTTTTTTTTTTAAACTAATATAAAATATTTAATGACTCCAGATGGCTTGGTTTTTACCTTTATATAGAACGTAGAGTGATTAAAAGTAATATAATTTTATTTGTTCTTCCTTCTTTTTCAGGATTATATACAATCGGAAAAGGGGATCATATAGCAATTGTTATTCTTAATCTAAATTGCATTATTTTATTTTTCAATTTATAGGAGCTACAGAAGTGTATTATTAATATGCGAAAATATGATGTTACAATATGAAGACTATATTCTTATAGTAATAAGTGTATTGCATAGTTTTGTTGTGGTAAAGTAGTAGGCTCTGCACCTTAATGTCCCCATGATATTTAGGGTCTGTCATTTCTGTTGCTCACACTTCTTATGAACGCCTGAGTAATAAATCACTTGATTATTATCGTTTAATATTGTCCCAGTGTAAATTTAAAATTTCAGATGTGCTAATAAGAATATTAAAAATAAGAAATGGATTTAAAATGAATGATTTATAAATTCAGCTCTCACTTCTAGCCACTTCAGATTGGTTCATATAATTATATTTGAGTTTGGAAATAAGGTGACTGCTCTTATTTCCTTAAAGTCACTATCTTGTAATTGGGGTGAGAGTATCCTTGCAAATTGAACACCACTGTTTAATGGTGCTTGTGAGGAAAGAATGATTACTTTCTTTAGATACAGCAATAGTAAAATTTATCAATATATTATCGTAATAATATCCCCATTCGCTTGTTCTCCACTTATTTATCTTATTAATTATATTTATATTATTTCCCCATGTTCACGATACTATTTTTTTTTTGCTTCTTTCATTTGATAATGTAAATTGTTCAGTTTTAGATCTGAACTTGAACGTAGCGTTGTTGTTTTAATTATTAGAAATAATTGTAATTTGATTTATTTGGTATCATATGATACTTAAGTGCCCAAGTAGCAGGTTGAGACCAATGTTTTTATTCAATGAATGAAATAAGATTTTATTATTATTATTTCAACTCAGCCGGAAACTGTTTCAGAAATTTTTACTCTATGTGTGTTAAAATGCTTATGGCAAAAAGAACGATTTTGCTGGTAGCTACAGATAGTCAGTATCAGTCAATAATTCAAGTTCTTTAAATAGTCAGTATAAATTTGTTATGAGAATAATAAATAAATGTACAGAATAAGCTATAAATACTTATAAAAATGTTTGTATATTCTTATTTTTCTCCTACTTTCTTTGCATTTCTATATATATTCATATATATATTGTTTTAACTCCCCTTGTATACGTTTTAATGCAAAAAAAAAATTAATGATTTTTTTTATTTTCCTGAGTTTCAACTGTCCTGCAGTCTTCTTAAGAGCGATCTTAATTTCCTATACCTTTTAAAATAGGTAAATTATTTACTTCATTGGATAATAACATACAGTACATATATGTGCATATATATATACTCTCTCTTTTAAAATAATTGATTTTTTTTAAATTTCTTAAATTTAAAAAAAATCAGTTATTTTAAAAGGTAGAGGAAATTAAGATGGCTCTGATGAAGACTGCAGGTTAGTTGAAACTGTCAGGAAAATAAAGAAATCATTAAAAAATTGTTTGCATTAAAGTGTATCAAAAATTATATATTTCAGAATTATCAAAAAATAATGACTTACTTACTTTTTCAAACAATTCTTCTATGTAAATAGTCAATAAAAAAATAGATATATATCACATGACTCCACTTAAAGCTTGTAGTAAATAAACAAAGAGCTTTGTTAATTGCTCAACAAGCTTTAGGATAAATGTTTAGCAAGAGAAAGCATTTAAAATATCTCTATCTGAAAATCACCCCACCATCCCCTTGACCAATGGTTTCATGATTTTGGCACTCCTCAGAGAGGCGCTAGAGTAGCTTCAGACACTAGATCTAAAAATCCCAATCCAAAGCCAGCATTTATCCAAGAGTTGATTATTGAATAGAAAATCTGAAGTTTTCAGACACCTACATATCTTCAAACTCAGCTATTTGAGTTAGATAGCTGGGTTTGAAGACATTTAGGTGTCTGAAAACTTGATTTTCTATTCAATAATCAACTCTTGGATAAATGCTGGCTTTGGGTTGGTATTTTTTAGATCCAGTGTCTGAAGCTACCCTAGCGCCTCTCTGAGGAGTGCCAAAAGCGTGAAACCATTGGTCAAGGGGATGGTGGGGTGATTTTCAGATAGAGATATTTTAAATGCTTTCTTTTGCTAAACATTTATCCTAAAACTTGTTGAGCTATTAGCAAAGCTCTTTGTTTGTTAATTCTTGTATGTATATTATGATTTTTGTCCAAAGCATGCTGAGATATTTGGTTGATAGAACATTTTGGTTATGCAGTCTGACTTGATCTTAATGATAATTTTTTTATTGCCTATCATTTCCTAAGATAACATTATTACAATATATAAAAATAAAATGATGGTATATTAAATTAGTTTCAAGTCAAATAGATACGTTCAGAATAGAGACCAGTAAATATTTTATTAATATCCCACAAGTTTTAATTGGAAATGTGATGATGGTGGAGGCAATTTATTGCCATGTTCGTGTAAAATGTCAACTATTAATCTGTTTTATTATCACATACTTATTTTCAGATTTGAAACTTTTAGATATATTGCCCGTTATATTTATGTTCCATTAATATCAAATATTTGTTGTATATTGTTTTCATATTCTTTTTTCGATTTTTTTGTAGTTTTATTTTTGTTTATATAATATTTTTAAAAAGGCTGAGAATGTATTAAACAAATTTATTCTTTATGGAAATTCCTGCAGTAAAAATGTATTATAAAAAAGAACAAATTATGAGTATTTTGATATTAAGTTTTTGGTATTGAATTACTTAAGCAAAACACAAAATATTTTAATAAGCCAGTCATCATTCTTTTTATACCAAAATATTTTGAATGCTGAGAAATGTGGTGATGTCACTTATTATAACTTTTCATTATTTTTATGCATCTGTATTTTTTGTAGTTCTTGACGTGTGTATTTCTTTATAGGTATTGGCTAAAAAATGAAAACACTATGAAATCTTATTCATTAGAAACTGCATTTATTTTCAGTGAATTGTATAATATTTAATAATTTTAAAGAGACATAACATTCTTCATTATGGAAAAAACAAGGTGTGTGAAAGATGATATTGTACATGTAGTAGACTTTTTATTCATTCTTCAATTATGATCTGTAGACTTAAATGCCACAAAACAGAGATGTCTATAGTTGTTTAAAAACTAAGGACATTGTAATATATAGATACTGAATTAGTTTCAGATTTTAAAATGATTTTATGAGCAAGTCGGCTTGGATTGGAAACATTTATATGTTTTTCAACCTGGTCTGATAAATTAATAGTATAATAGAAAGATAAATAATGGCTGCTAGAAGGGAGATGTATTAAGTCCTAAAAGTCCAGGTGCATTATTCCAAGATCCAATGCACCTCCCTGATGAAGGTCATAAGCTTGAAACTAGTTTGGAAATTGGATAGGACAGCACAAAATAGATTTATTAATCACTATCATATGGCATAATAGGGGGCATAGCAATGGTGAAAGAAAAAAAGTATGCTGCTGAAAAATAATATATAAGTTGGAGTCGTCTAATTCTTAGAGTCAATAAATATATTAAGCTTATATATTTGACAGAAAAATCCTTACTTATATTGCTATATACAATAGATAGATATATAAATAGCAGATGCACTTTATACTTAAAGACAATCATCATTTTGAGTATTATTAGGTCAAACGGTTTTAATTCTCTTTTATTGCTTCCATTTGGGTCATTAATTTTGGAAGTATAGTAATACCATCTGCTAATTGCATAT
This sequence comes from Epiperipatus broadwayi, assembly GCA_028023455.1. Lineage (NCBI taxonomy): Eukaryota > Metazoa > Onychophora > Udeonychophora > Euonychophora > Peripatidae > Epiperipatus > Epiperipatus broadwayi. Next base: position 594,382 of record JAQFVV010006515.1, on the reverse strand, counting down.
TTGTAACAAAGTAAAAGCTGGGCAAAGCAAAGGTATCTTTTAGATTAAAGAAAATGATTTTATTCGCAATAGTTTTTTGTTTTAATTTTTTTTTTAATCATTTTTATTAAATGCATATTTAAGCTGTGTGTGCGCGTTACATTTTAGCGTTTTTCTTGGATTACAAAATTGTCTCATAAAATTACTGCTGATAATTAATTTTGTATTCTGGTATTTGTCAATAGTATTCTGCTATAGAGAATACAATCAAAATTTGTGTCATTTCACATAATAAAATAAATCTTGCTAATGGCACATGTAAATCGGATGTTTAAATAGAACACATTACATATATGTTTAAAACACTACTGGGAAGAAATGAAACTAGAGTATCGCATCATTAATATATATATATATATATTCACAAAAATTAATTTTACACAGGTGCCAGAGTTTATATCTATTTTACTATTATTTATTGAATGAATCTCGCACATACTCTCTGTCGTTTAGTATAAATGTGATAGTGATTTCTGATTTGATTCTCGTTTAAGGATAGTGGAAAAATTTGATCATTTGAAAGGAATCCCTATTGTGCTGAACTAGCCCGTTTTGGTGCTTTCTATTATGAGTATAAATAATCTTTCACTATAACTTTTAAAAGCTGTGAATATTTTGAATTTGCTGTAGTATATTAAAGATAAATTTTAAATTATTTTGTTTTCAGTCTACAAAAAAGTACAAATGTATATAATATGCTAAATCAGAATGTCATGTGACTCACTTAATTTATACTTAAAATTACAAATTATACCAGTAGTCAACATTGCATCACTAGAATTAATCTACCCTGACTTGAGTAATCATTAGCCATTGGTTTGAATGCTATAGTAGTAGTAAAAAAAATCGCTTTTGGATGACTGTGTAAACTAGCATTTCTCATTGATGATATGTATTAATATGAATAAGACCATTCCAGTACCTTTCATTAGTCCACTATGACAATAAGATGTGTTATATATATTAACCAAATTATTAATTGTGAATTGAAACTGATAACCAAATTATTAGTTGTAAATTGAAACTGATAATATAGCCACAGTACTGTTTTGGGGGTGATCATTAATAACCGTGTGTGCCAAGTCTTAAATATCATTAACTACAAATCGGAATAATAGACTTGAATCTTTTTCACATTAATTCATTTTAACTGAGCCGCATGATATCATGAAGCATTGATAACTCTGCTGTCATTTTATGGCCTTTCTTCATTCTTATAGCTATTTATAGCATGATTTTGTCACGTTTGTCTTCTTTTGACAGTAGAAACTGGAACTAAAGTATATATTGATTCACCAATTCAAACCAAAAATCTGAAAATATCAATATTCTACTGAAAAACTATTACAAACAAGCTAGCAAAGCTTTTGATTGATTCTTAATTCTCAGGCTTCAAAAGTAGAAACTATTTGGAAACTCCTTATTGTCCTCAATGGTGAACATGAAATCAATATTTTTTTGTATTTTATTTAAATATTTATGATTATTTTAATAAAATATTTGTATAGTAATTATTTAAAAATATTGGTATACATGATTACACTATGTTTTAGTTTTAAAAATACAAGTTAAGAAATCCGTAGTAATGGTAAAAAGAAAATCACATTTGATAACATTTTGAGAAACACTAGTATGAAATTTTTGTGATATTTTAATAATTATAAATGCAATTTTGAATTTTTGAATAGAATTTCATGACTGTATGAGGATTTCACAATGTTTTCAGTTTTGCAAATGAAGTTGAATATCAAATATTTCATGAATTTAATTTTTTTATCAGCATTATAGAAATTGTCCAATAAGAAAAAAAGTTGTGGTTCTCATTTCATATTTGGAGTTTTTTATTTTTTATGTATTTGCTAAGTTTAAAAATTATTTTTTAGAATATAGTCACTTGTAAATTTATATTTTTAACTAGAGAACTGTGCCCTTCTATTACCGTTGGTACTTAATCCCTGGAATCGCTCTTCTCACCCACATCCTTCTGGTGAAGCTTATGGAAAAATAATTCTAATACTTCTTTCCATACAATATATATAGGATGTTTTTGGAATTCCAATAGTATTATATTAAAATTGATTAAAATTAGAAAAAAAATGAAACCAACCACATATATTATATAGTATTTAAAATTTCCCCCAATTCAACACATTACAAAAACCATCATTTATGTTGTTTTTTTTTTTTTTTTGCAAAACTTCTTAGAGCAGTTCTGTTTCTGAAAGCAGATTATTTATTGCCAAAGAAAAGGAAGATTGAATGAATGCAATTATCAATGTTTTCCAAATATTTTTTTCCCAGAGACAATAAAAAACCAACTCTGAAAGATTCAAATATCCTAAGCTTCCCCCAATTTTCAACATGTTAAATAAAATGATCACTTTTGTTTTCTACATAAAGTCTCTGGAAGAATATTTAATTTAAAACAAACTCTGTAAAATACATTTATATATTTTAACAAAAATTATAAAAATTAATTGCAAAATTAAATTCTATTTTTCCCATGTTAAATAGATATTTCATAAAATGCAACTTTATTTTTATAAACATATGTTTAATTGGGCCAGAGCAAGTTTATTGTTAAATATAAATAATTATTAATACTTTTTCAGAATACTGTATTTTTTATTATAGATGTTGTGTCTGATTTCTCTTCTCTACAACACGCCCGCAATTTTCATTATTTCAGCCACATGTTTTATTCTAGGTTTTTTTCACTCTTTTCAGTTCCAATTCAAGTCTGTAACTATCCATTTATTATGATATATCTCTTAGTAATATGACCAGTCTATCCTTGTACCAGTTTCTAAATTCTTTCAATGGTGTCAGAGATACCTATTTGTTCTCTCTCATGTATATTCCATTTTTCATCTCTTATTGTTAATCCTATTATACATATCTCCACTCTTCATTGAGGGATTTGAAACTTCTGTATTGTTTCATCCATACATAAAACCTGGTAATAAGTTGTTAAAAAAACTTACTTTTCAAGCACGTAGACTTTTTTTTTTAAATATCATTATTTCTACCAAAAACATTCCATTCAAGTTTAATACTATGATTATTTTTATCCATTTTGTTTCCATGTGTGTTAACAATGTGACAAGGTATTTGTAGTTGTTAACTTATAATTCATAATTGATCAGTTTTTTTTTTCTCGTTTTCTGAGAAAACCTATTGAACATTTTTACAGTCTTTAGGATTTATCTTTAGCCCTAATTTCTTACTTTTGGTTGATAATTCTTGCAATAGTTCTTGAAATTCTGAAGCATTATTTGCAAAAGCAATCACATCACCTGCAAAGTCTAAATGATTTAAATAATTTCCATTTACTTTTATTCCCTTAGGCTTCCATTTTAATCCACAAAGTAAAAAATTGTATGAAATCAACCTGTCATATACCTTTCACATTTTAAATTTTTTTAATATCCCTATGTAATCTAATTATTGCTGCTGCATTTTGATAAATATTTTTTAGAATATGACAATATCTCAAGTCTATATTTTAATGATCCAATGTTTTAATTATCATATAAATGCCTTTTCATAATACACAAGTCCATGACATAATACAAAATTTATATTTATAGGTCCTTTCTATAATTTCTTTGAATATTTTAATATGATCCACTGTGTTAAAACCACTTTTATGTCTAGCTTGTTCCTTTGAATGGTTAAAATCCAAAGTTTGCTATAGATGAATTGTAATTATCTGTAATTTCTAATATCTTTTTTTTAATATTACTATTATATTACTATCTGGCACATATGTATTATGTAAACATTTGGTATATAAATTTGACAACAATTTTTCTTTTCTTTGCCAGCATCTTTTAAGATATCAATTATAATTCCATCACTTTGTGCAACTTTTCCCCTTCTATATATATTTAATTGTATCTCTCACTTCTTCATTTAAAATGCTGGGAAATTCAGAGATAATAATTGTAGGGAATATTTTGGGTTTTTTTTTTACTTTTTATTATTATATAATTCTTTATAGAACTATTCCAGATATTTCATGATGTTATCTCTCTTTTTAATAATAATTACATTTTTTTATTAAAGAAATAATTTTCCTTCCAATGCCATGATGTCTTTCCTTGCCAATTCATAATAATATTTTTTTATATATGCTCACTTAACAAGATTCAAATCCTAAACAAAAGTACCTCAAATCCGATCATGCTCGAGATACACAGGTCTGGAGCAATCCTGAATTCTAACCTATTTGCCTATTCTTCGAATCTCTGACCCAATGAACAACAATCCTGATGATACAATACAATTATTTTAATTCCAGGCCCGGAATCAAAGCGGTAGAGCATAAGATCAGACTGATGATGATGATCGAGATCAGAGTAGCCCAGGAATTACTTTTACAAAAGTTATATTTATTAATGCTAAATTATTAGCTAAAGAAAATAGTTCTAAATACTAATTAGAAATAATTCAAAACAAACCAGGATTTACATGAAATATATATTTAATAACATATTGAGAAAACGCATATATATTACAAAATTGTTTCACGCTTGGAGTGATATTATACATTTGCAAAACTTGGGATTTGTTTTTATAAAATTCCCTTTACATTAATTATTTAACGAATATAATTTTATGGAGTGGATTATAACTTGTGCGGAATTAATATGGTAATTTAATAACATTTTACTAACAGGACGTTGTGGATGCCTAAAATAAATATAAAAGATCGTGACAGGTTTAGTAGTAAATGATTTATTTGATAAACAGGCAAAATATACAATTTTAATCATTTATCTATCTTATGAAAACCATTATATGTACTTTTATTGGCATTGTTTGGAAAAGACGTCTTTGGAAAATATATATAAGAAACAAACAATGTGCTACATTTACGAGAATAAATTATACAATCATTAATACAAATTAGATTTACGTCTATGGGAATCGATAAGTATTTTAAAAGAAAGCAGCTTTAAAATCAACATACTGACTAATTAGCATGTTGGCGCATTTCATGAATGAGTCAATATTTCCAACACCTAATGAAAGGTCAAACCGGCATAAATCCATTAACTAAAACAATAACGATGCTAGCATATAATAAAGAAATCTGGCCTTCATGGCAGTTTTGGATATTCGATCATTTTTAAAAGAATACTTGAAACGAACTTAGATTTGATATGCCAGCGCATTCTGGCGGAGCAATATCGATGGAGAGGCTGGGTTTGAAAACCATAGCCGGATGTACTGCAGCACATTAACCTCATAAGTCTCGCGTTCCACAGGGAGTAGTGTCCCTGATTATGAACGATTTTGAAAACTAGTAGGTGGGGAGATTCGCATTTCCGAAGTCCCCAAATGACAAAGCCATAAAGAAAATATGTGGAAGTACCATAAGTGAAAGGAAAGGTCGGCCAGCAGTGTTATACATATACTTAACTTAATATACTTTATTCGAAAGCCTGTAAATGGTTTGACTCCTGTGCAATGATATATTTAAATAAAGAATCATTCAGAAAATTATACTAGAAAATAACTCTTAAATTAAAACATTAAACTAACAAAATTTTATATTTAATTTCGATTCCCTTATACGTATGTAACTGATAGAATTAGCCCTCCAGGCAACAACAAGAAAAGGTGAAATAATTATATTTAGGTTCACAATCTTTTAAAATGAAAATTTAAATAAGAAAGTAAAATATGCTCCACAATAAAATATTTTAGATAAAAGAAATGTGAATAACAGATTTAAATATGACACCAACCTAGCAAGCGATTTCTGTTACAAATGAATACAACTTTACTAATAAATTTAATTGAAGCCCCTGCTTCTTTCTCCATTAACCAAAGAAAATAAACCCTTATAAAACTCGCGAGGTTGACGGACATCGGCATATTAAAGAAAATAAATTATATATCTATATTAAACAAAATAAGTTAAATAGTTAATTGAGCCGCACAAACCTATATAATATAAATTAAACGTGAAAGGTAAGTTAAAATACACTATATTAGTAAGGGATTACAGAGAGAGAATTTAAAAGCAAAATTAGCAGAAGCTTATAAATTAATATATAAATTAAAATATGAAGGCAGCTCTACATAATGTAAGGTTACCTAAGGATAGCAGCATAACAGCAGGCAATCAGGTTGGCAACTATACAGTCATCTTGTACGGCCGGTCGGATGGAGCATGGCACTTGATGGCATCATGGAGACAGACTTCAGGGAGGTCCGGAGAAAAATGCTACTTTTCTACTCACAGTTCGTAGCACCTAACTTCTGTTGACTTTTTAAAATTTTAAGGACTGGAAACACTTTGAAAAGTAATTGAAAGTAACTAAAAACTCAACTAAACTTAACTGACTAAAATCCAACTAAAACTGACTTCTTTTATTCTATGGACCCCTTTTATACACATTAATCCCGCCAAGAATGCAATGTCTGTTGCCCACAGCTATCTTGATTAAATAAAAAACATTTAATTAGTAAAATATTTTTAAAACAAATAAGTCTCGAAATACCATTGTAGATATTTTTAAAGATTTGAAAACATCTAACAAAAGACTTGCTTTTGATTTCAATTAAGATTTATAATTTTAATTAATGAAAACGATCTGAATCTAGATCAAGATAATTTCAGTATTTCGAGCCTTCCCCATTTTACCATGTTTTTTCATTCCCACACTTTAATTAAAATACATATATATAAAGATTTACAATTATACAAAGGAAACACCTAATTTTCAGCAATAAATTTTAATAAAGTTATTGCCTCGTTCATATATATATGCATCACGCACACTACTGTTTTACTTTACTAAATATTTTTAATTTTATTAATTCCTTGGATAATTATGCCTATAGGGTGTGGGCGAATGGCATATATTTATGGTGACGTCTGAATTGCGGACCCCGCAGGAGGTTAGTGTAGAGGGTGAAGCATGAAGCTCGATGATGATTAGACAACGACTGCTTCAATATACCGTTTTACTAAATTCTAGATATTCAGTTCTTTTGTTTTAATTGTTTTAAAAAAAAATTTATATGTTTTCTTTTCTTCATACTTTTTTTTTTGTCTCAGTAGAAATTTATTGATAAATTGCTGCTTTTTTTTTTTTTTACCAGTTATCTTTCTTGTAGTCCTCAATGGTATATCAATTATCTTCTATCAGTTTCATTGAAGACTAAAGCGTCTTCAAAATTTGTTAATATTCTAAAACGATTTGCAATTCTCATTTGAATTAATGTGAGCATTTCTAAAGATTAGAAATATTCACGGTTAATATTGCTTTTCTTAATAGTTTTTGTCTCTTTATTTTTGCATTAACACATAACTTACATATCATAATTGTTGATCTCTTTCTGTGTTGTTGAATTTATTAAGAACATTACACTCTTGAAATACATGTTTTCTGTTAGTCAAAATATAATCCAATTCTGCTATATTTGTATTTGGATGCTTCCATGTCCATTTCTGTTTAGCAATTTTCTCACAGAATTCACACTATACAGTTATTCTTTTTCTATGTAGCATTTTTTTTTCATAGAATTCATGATATACTATTATTCTTTTTCTACAAACTCCACAAGTCTACACGTCTCATTTCTATAGTCATAATCAAATTTATCCACAGCACTTTTTTCTTTTCAGTTACTCATTCCAGCATTAAAGTCTTCTAAGATAATTTTAAAATATTGTTTAATTTATTCAAAATAAAATGCCCCTACTTCTTCATCATGAGAATACGTTGGGACATAAACCTGAATTATCTACATTTGGTGTCTTTCATTAACTTGAATAACCGATTTTGCTATTCTGTCTGAAATTCCATCAATTTCCACAATGTTGTTTTTCCATTTGTTTAATAACAGTTAATTCCACATCATTTGTGTTTTCAATATTTGTCTGTAGTAAAATGTATATCCACTTTCTAAATTGTTCTCACTTTTTTTTTTTTAATTTCTCAAACTCCAACAATATCTTATTTAATATTAGATAGTTTTTTTTTAATTCATGCAATTTTTTATTACTTGAAAAACTTGCAGTTATATGCATTTAAATAAGAAGTCATCATTGAATGGAGATCTGAGTCTGCTTGATGAGATTTCTGTTACCCTCTAACTTTGACTGTCATCCATTAACCTAGCCTGTGGATTTTATAACCTCCTGGGAATAAGATCCTTAATTTAGTTTTGTCTGTTTTGATTGTAAATATATTTTTAAAAAAGTTCATGCACCTATATACATGTATCTTGCCTTCAAGAAAACTCGACTTACATTTTAGTAAGGACAGCTGAGAGGAAACCATGGTGTTATTTGATCTTAAACTCAAAAGTAAAAAAAAAACCATTAAATTCATCATACTGGATGTTATGTGTTGGTGAGCAACTAGCCATCCATGTTGTTGTTTTTTTACAATATGAATAATCATATAGTAACAATGGCTGCAATAATAGGAAAGTATGGGGAAGTCATTAGAAATTTGCTCAGCTCAGTTCTTTTAAAGCCTTAAAGCAAAATTAAAAGGTCTTCCTTTATTTAACAATAAACTTCTTTCTGCAGCCAATGAAATAAAACACATAATTTTTTTATCAGTAGTTCAATTATTTTAACAGCCATTTAATTATACTTTTTGAAATTATTTATATATAAAAATTATTTTAAAAAAAATATAAACTGTAAAGTTTATACATCTACACTTCATTAGATAAATATATGTATATTATTGTATGTATTTTTAACTAAAATATTTACAGACTTGTAGCAGAAAATATCACAAATAATGGAATTTGCATGTAATATTAAATGGAAAGAAAGTATTGGTCAAGGCATATTTTTGTTATATCAATTCTGATTTATTTTTAATAGACTTTTATTAACGTTGTAACGGTCAGAAAACATGTGACTCATAAACATAGTGCAGAATTTGACCACCATACAGAACAGCAGCACCATCGAGTAGCGAAGCCACCCGTGGTACTGAGTTCGAACATAGTTTATCGATTCCACAATACAATCCACGAAACAACGCATCTGATGCGACATTAGTAAATATTTCCTTAGGCACGGTGGTCAGGGAGATGCAAGAGATTCATGATTTTATTCTCGAGTTAGCCAATAACCAAACTAATATTAATTAAACATTCATATTTACATAATCGAGGAAATATTAGATAGAATGGGTATCGAATAAATGAAACGTAATTGCAGACGTATAGTTTTAAATTATTTATTAATGCATTTTAATAAAACAATCATTAATAATATTTTATGGTCTAACAGCTTCAGTAGCAGGATTTGCAATATGATTATATTTTAAAGAATACATTTATTTATTTACACATTATTTTATATTGAGGATTTCAGTAGCGGTATTTCCGATACTGAAATGTTTACAAAAAGGAATTCACTTATTTGAAGGCTTAATCTAGCTACCTAAAATTCTCGAGTAAGTATTTCTAATGCATGCCTTGGGGAATTTATACCTTTGCAATGCAAGAGTCTAAAGTATGGGTTATAAGAGTAATGGCAGACATATATTTATTTAATTAAAATATTTATTTATAACTAAGGGCAAACATTTATTTGAGAGTGAATTACGAAGATAATGCAGAGGCGGAGTGATATATAGAATAATAGAATTGAGCAAAGGAACACGTGGTACGCTTTAGAAAGGCGATATGGAATGGCAGTATATCGAAACTGCAATGCCGCGAATGGGTTTATAAGAATATCAGACTGGTCTCTGCCTCGGTCCGACGAAGTAAGGTGTCACATAAGCATAACCAGGGACAAGCGGTACGTGGCGTGATTTGCCGGCTGGCTGCATGACATTGTCAAATCCTACGGGAGCACCCATTATGCCCGCTTGTGTAGGACGACTGGGGTTAATTTCAACCCTGAAGAATCCGGAAATTTCACGGCGAAATGGGTCATCGCGTCTCTAAAACGTAACACATGTATACTGATAATTGATTATGATGAGATTTAAATAGATTTCTAATTCGGCTCTACATTATCAACATTTACTAAAGAACGTTGGTGACTCTCAAAGAAATGTAATTTTCTGGAATTATTCACTGATTATTTAATAAATACAAAACATATATAACTTGGGAATTATTATAACTAATACGTCAGCCATTTGCGAAGTAGTAGACCCCTGCATTACAATAAATGAAGCATTGAATGCGTGTCGATTTATATGAAAGTTAAGTTATTAAAGAAAGTAAATATTAATGAAAATTTGACACGCATTCATTGTTTTAAGCGATCATAGATTTAAACTTTGAAAATTGAAATAATTATGAGCATGCAATAATTAAATAATAACTATAGATAGAAATGTAGATTATAGAAATACGCACCCAAGACAGAATGAGGTAAGCTAGATTAGTAGAGAAATTTACACATTAAGTTAATTATTCAGTTTTAGTTATACAAATGATAGTTTTTACATTTTATAAATTTAGATAAGTAATATGAAGAATAGCTATAGCATATTATTAGAGTACTCTAGAGTTTGAACACAGACAGGTACCTGTTTTATAAGAAGTTTTCCGAGTCCATTGGTTAAGTAGCAATAGTTCATGAGTGGCAATTCTTTCTTGTATTTAGACGTTTCATTTTACTTTCGCAGCAGCAAAAAGTTCACGAGTGGCAATTCTTTCTTGTATTAAGATATTCATTTAATTTCATAACAGCAGCAGCTTTCTCATTTATTTCAGGCAGCAGATCTTCATGGTTAATTTATGACGGGCAATGGAAAGTTCAGCATCCGACAGGCCATCTCCCGGTGGAGAATAATCTAGGTGCTTTACTCGGTCATACCTTGGCAGGAACAAATTATTTTATTATTTTTGGAGACTCTCAGTGATCGAGAGCAAAGCTAAAGTTTAAGTGAACGTCTCCAGCAAGTCTAAGATGGCCTCTTTTTTTATCTTGATCTTTCACATTTTTGTTGAGATATTTTTAGGTTCTACTTAATCTGCCCTGAGGATAATCAATGCATTTAGTTGGTTTTTAATTAAAGAAAGCTGCCGTTCTATTGTTTACATTTTACATTTACTAATTAATTTTGGGGAATTTTTCTTTAATTAATCTATTATCTATCACTGACCGATGCTTTTAAATTTCAAAAACAAAAAGGGAACATAAGATTATTTTAACTTTTAATTAAATATTACATCAGATATTTTTAGAATTATTATTAAATGAAATTTAAACAAAGCAATAAATATGAACTTTATAATCCAAAATAAATGATTAAAATTATACAAAATTATATAACTAAAAGAAATCTAAATTATATTATTTTATCCCTATTTATTGCGTTTAATTTGAGATCGAAATGTGTGCGTGTTTATGCTGAATTCTACATATATTTATACATTTTTAATATTGTTACACACACAACTCGATATCAAAAAGTTTAAATTTGGGCGGGATAGACCGGTCAGTGAGAGACGACAGACAAAGGTGAAACTTAAGATTCGAATACGAATCTTACTGTTTCAACGTATTGTGTTTTTAGTCTGTCATGATAAAATCTTGAAACTCAGTTTTCATCTACTTTCTGATCTAATTCCCAATGACTATATTAATATTTAGAGTTTGCAAAAAATTTTAGCGAAAAAACGTTAAATTATTTTGTACGGGATTCATTATTTGTTATGGTCCTGACATTGAGAAGTATTGATTTCATCATCAATTTCTGGATCTATATTTAAAACTGAAAAAGGAGAAATAAAAAATAAGCAAAAAAGTTTTTAAGAAATGTTTTTATTTATATAAATGGACTAAAGAGTAAAAAATAAAGTTTCATCAGGTACACAAATAACATCATAGGGCGATCATATTTACAAATTGACAAATCGTCTAATGAATAGATTGTAGAAAACACTATTTCCAGATTGGCTGTCCTTTTTTTAAAGGTGAAAAAACAAATAGAAGACCATTTTTGATCATTCTTCTAATTTTCTAGAAACACATATTGAACTTTGCCAATGATTGTGTTACATCAACTGATCAAATGATCTTGCTTAGATATTCAACTAATAACTTTAATTGAGGGCATAAAGATTAAATCGCCTTTAATGTGTTTTTGCATTTGTCCCACTTATTGTTTGAACTTTTCTGAGCATGTACTTATTTTTTAGTTATTTCACTGAAAGCACTACTCTACTGCCATCTATCTGTTTACTGTAAGCTCATATAGAGTGAGAAATATGCTGCGAGATTCAAATAATATCGAATTGCAATTAATTTTTTCTAATCTTTTTTTTTAATATACATATGTTCAAATTCATATACTCTTTGGGAACCCCTTTGATTCCTCTTTGAAACCTTAAAAGAATCGAGTAGGACAAATTCTATATGTCCACTTCATATGCTGTTGTTGTTGCAGCTATTATTACTCTGAAAATTATTCATATAGTAAACCAATATGGATAGGCTGATTGCTAATACACATCAGCTAGCATGATGAGTTTATTGGCTTTTTATTTCTGAGTTTAAGATCAAGACACATCACAGTCTTTCTTTTCAGTTACCTGATAATTCTTAACTCAAATATGAGTTGAGTTTTTCTTGAAGGCATGCTGAATGTATATATAAATAACCTTTTGTTTAAAAAAAAATAGACATTTACAATCATTGTAAACATGAGCCAAAGTGATTGGTCTAAGAATCTCTGACTGTGGAACCTGGCTGCCATTTGATGATAAGCTTTTAGTGAGATAACTACAACTGCAGATCCCTTTCAAATAAAGTAAGGTTATGTGAATTAGAAAAAGAATTGTGTAATAATAAATGAGATGTAGTTGATCTTTGTGAAGTAAGAAATAAAAAGATGATTCAATATCTTCAAAATGTTTTGCAACAGTTTTACATGAAGTAATTTTTTGGATTAAAATGGGAAGCTAAAAGTAGTAAAAATAAATGGAGGTTATTTAAGTCATTCGGATTTTTTGAATATGATGTTTTTGTTTTGTAAATAATGCTTCAGAACTTAGGAATTGTTGCAAGAGTTTTCAGATAAAATTAAGGAAGTAGGACTAAAGATAAATGCTAAAAAGAATAAAGTAATACTTAATGGATTTTCTTAGATAAAACACAGGAAAAAGTTAACAATTACAAATACCTTGGGCTGATTATTAATACTGGTAGAAATATAATGGATGAAATTAATCATAGAATTAAACTTGAATGGAATGCTTCTGGCAGAAAAACTTAGTATTGAAAGAAAATATAACTGTATGTCTGAAAGGAAAATGTTTAATAGACTTGAACTCTTAACTGGAAAGTAGTAATATGACTTCAAACCACTCTACTAAATATGGAAAGATATGTGTTAGGAGTGACAAGACATCAAAAACAAAATGCACTGGTGAAAGAACAAACTGGTATCAACTGACATCATTGAAAGAAACAAGATACTGAAATGGAGTTAAGCTTAATATGTTGCTAGAAGAGATCATAAGAAACGAACACTTGAAGCTTGAAATTGGATCTCAAAGAGATTATAAAATACCCAGAAAGTGATCGTATGTAAGATTAGTGGATAAAATATGAAAGTTTGCTGGTATGATATCGAGAAGAAAAGCTATGGATCAGAGAAACTAGATTTAATTTGGAGAGGTTTTCATTCTATTATGAATTAATAGTAGTTGAAAATTATAATAATGCAACTATATATTTTGAATTTTCTTTGAATGAGATATTCTTTCTTTTTTTAAATTTTTAATTTTTGGGCTAAGTTATGATTTGATTCTACATTATATTGTTGGGTTTTTTTTGTAAATAAATAATTTGATAAACATTGCATTAAAAAATGAAAATGTTTTGTCTTGTATTGGTGGTCGAGAGGTCAGCACGACTGCCTTGCACTAGCAGACAGTTGCCCGGGTTGCGGGTTCGTGTCCCGGCTGATGCCATGACACTTTAAAAAAAAAAAAAAAATGTTTTGTTTATTCCTTGTTTTTTTATTTGTTTTTAAAATTGTATATAAGGATTAAATAGGGACATGAAAAGAAAGGGTTGCATAAATTCGCCATTAAGCAAATTTAGAAAGACAACATTTTTTAAGAGCATGAGAGAGCTGGATTATTTGGGGAATTATGTCTTAAAGAATGTATGGAATTCACTTCTGATTAGATAACGAATGGTGATTTTTGACAGTTTATACATGTTTATATTTACATTTATTAATTTATTTGTGTCCAGTAATTTATATATATATATGTGTTAATATATGATATATAGGGAATTCAGCCAAGAATCCCGATGCCATATTGCTAATAAACCATCAGTGCAATCTTCTTTTACTACAGAATTTGGAAAATCTAAAGAAATGTTAAATAATCCGGACATTCAATTGTGTGGTAGATCATTTTATGATAAGGACATTTCATCTCCATTCTCCCATACCTATCCTACTTCCTATAAGAATTCTGTCAAAGATTCTAATTTTAGAATAGCTAAAGGAAAGCTTAAAAGACGATCAAAGAAAATTGCTTCTACTGCTCAACCTGATTATATATTGCCTCCAGAGGAAGAAGTCTCAGCTTTGGACAATTTTAATTCACCTATTGTAAGTGTAGGACCTGAAATAGAAAATACCAATCGTTTTTCTGCTTTAGAAGATGAAGAATCTAATATTTATGCTAGGTATCCAAATATCAAGTCCAAAAGTTTGAATCAAGGCCAAGAAAGGTATTTTTTATCAAAAAATTTATTTAATTTGATAATGTTTAATGTTTTGTTTTTGATTATTAAATTAAATCCCCACTAATAAATTATACTCCTATTTTATATTGTATTTTTTGAATTATTTTCATACATTGTCAATCTACTGCAGCATCTCCAAGTTTAATCCAGTTTTTTTCTGTCCATAGCTTTCCTTTTTCACATACTCCAATAAGTTTTTTTCTCTCATTTATCCTTCTCACATAGTTTTCTTCTAAGTAACTTTCAGTCACTTAGGATTGAGTTTAGAATTTTGAATAATCTGTTTTTATTTTTTCTAGCAACATCTTAATTTTTTTCATTGTCACTGATGCTTGTTTATTATTTCATCTATGTATATTTTAGTTTCTGTATTTCACTATTTGATCTGCTGTCTGTATTACTCTTCTTTATTCAAGTCTCACATTCGTAAGTATGCGATAGTATAACACATTGATTGAAAAGGTTTTTTTTTAACACCCATATGCATATTTGCATTTAATAACATTTCTAACAAAAGCATTTCATTCTAGTTTAATTCTATGTTTGTTTTCATTTATTAAGTTTTTATGTGCAGTTATGATTTGATCAAGATATTTATGATTTATCTGTTTTTAATCCAGTGCCAGAAATCTGTATTTTCTGTTTTTTGAAAACCATTTAACAAACTGATTTTTAAAGGCATCATCAAATAAGATCTACATGATTTAAATAGCTTCCATTTATTTGCTTCCCATTTGAATGCAGATAAAAGGTTTTAGAGATGTGGAATCATTCTGTTGTACACTCTTATTAATGTTACTATTAGTGTCACCATGTAATCTAATCACTGGCATTTTTATAAATATTCTTCAGAATATGACAATATCCTCAGTCTATATCTTGATGATCGAAAGCTTTAATTATATAAAATAATATTGGTATCAAATGCCTTTTCATAATCTATAAATTACATGCAAATTAGGAAGTTATTCTCATTATTCTTTGCTAACTTCCCTTAATATCTGGATATGATAATGAACTTTTAAGTCTAGCTTATTCTTTTTTACTTAATTTATAATGATCTTAGGGGAAAATCTTGTATAAAATGAGAGAAGATTGATAGATTTGTAATTTCTAATATCTTTTTTTTTTCACCTTTTTTAAATGTCCATGTCATTATTGCATTATTTCACCTGTCAGGTATATTCCTATAATTTAGACATTTTTGCAACAGTTTTTCTATTTTTAACAGCTTCTTTCAAACTGCCTGTAATAATATCGATTTTTGTATTTTTTTTACTCTTTATAGATTTAATCACATGTATTACCTCTTCATTTAAAACATGGCATTTCAAAAGATATTTTGATTGTATGAAATACTTTTTTTAATTCTTTATCATAATATTATTATCTCCCCCCCCCCCTCAAATGATGTCTGATCTTTAGGATAAGATTTATCACAGCAATATCATCAATTTGTATTCACCATTTCAATTAGCAATCTACCTTTTTTTTTATGATGGTTATTTTGATAGACTGATAGTGACTTCATGACGGGAATATCGTTGGAAGCTAGCATGATAATATACATTTAAAATATGATTACTGTGAGGCTCTGAGATCAGCTATATTTTATTCCAAGGACTGTTTTGTTGATATATTTTGATTATGATACATATTGTTTATTGCATTGTAAATGTATAGTATGTTTTAGCATGCATATATGAAAATATTCCAATACAAATTGCTAGTTGAAAATTAAATAGAATATATTCAAATCACCTTCCCAAACATTATGATATTCCAACAACGCCCTCTGTGAATAAATATAATCTGAACTTTATATTTATTTACAGAGGGCATTGCAAAAATATAGTGTTTGGGAGGGTGATTTGAATATATATATAACATATATTTTCATGTATAAGTATATATAATGTATAAGCAAGAATTTTTTTAAAAAAGTTATTAATTATAAGTTGAGAGAGCACATTCATATAGCAACCTAAAAACATCCATCATAAAACAGTGTGTGTGTGAACTTAAAAGGTGTTTCTTATCTTTGCATTATCTTACTAACCAGATAAATGTCCACACAATATAGATGTACTATTTATAATTTTCCCCAGTATTGATTTCTGGATTGTCCTGTGGATGCTTTAACTTCCATCTCATATTTGATTTTAAAATAACAAACTTCATATAAAAACAAACTAAATGAGAATACACAATTTATTAATGGATTAGTATTGAATGCATACATAAAATTTTAACTAGTGCATTTATAGCAGTTTTTATTTAAGAAAAGTTGATCCCTTTTGATATAGCTTCATCTTCGTTATCAATAATTTTAACAGTCTCTTCATTATTTAAAGTAGCTTTTATTCCAATTCATATCTTACACTCCTAACTGTTTCACAAAAGTATGTTCCAGCAGAGAAAAAATGGCATGCATTAACATTTATTCATTTTAACTATCCTGTGCCAAACCATATTAATACTACCTCATTAAGTATTCTTAAACATTAAATATTCTTCCAGTCAATATTTGAACTAGAAATGAATGAAAATAAATTGAAGAATCTTAATACAATCACATTTATTAAAACTGGACACAGATAATTTTACCAAAAAGTCAGAATCTCTTGAAATATTGAAAAAAGCCATGGGGGACATACATACGGAAAGATAAGAATGAAAGCAATCCCTTTATTGTGCCACCAAAAGCAGACATACAGAAAGAAAAGAATGAAAGCAATTCTTTCATTGTCCACTAAAAGCATGGACATCAATGAGAAAATGGAAAAAAAGAGATGAAGATCTCATCTATGAAGTGAAAAATTATGATTTGTAATCATGATTCAGATGCAGAGTCAAGAGATGAAGTAATGTCAGAAATATGAGAGAAAGATTATTGGAGCTAAATATTCTGTCAAGTTTATTCAGATGAAAACTTCAAGGGTTAAAAAGCCTAAGTAGGATATTTGAACTATCTGAAGGAGTTTAACATATTACAGCCATTAAATAAAGAAGTCATTATAGCAAGCAATGGGATCGTTAGAGTGGTGGAAATTTGCCTGTGCTTTCTCAACTTTTCGTAAATATTCTAAGGCTATTGTATAATATTATTAGTGTGAGACTAGGCAAGGAGATATATAATACCGGATTTCTCAAGAAAAGTTTATACGAAGTTCAGAGCAAAAATATATGCAGAAATAAGTTTCCAACCAATACTGAGATGTTGTTTTACACTTTTTAATTAAGCAGAGCTGTATTTATTCAATGAAAGATAATTTTTAAAAAATTGGTTTGGGGGGGGGGGGGGGCAAAATCACAAAGAGATTGAGAAAATAAAATTCAGATATTTCCATTTGTACTCCATTCTGAACTTCTCTTCAATTAATTTTCAGAATCAAATTATGATGGTCAACCATAATATATATACTTAAAATTTCTATTCCAGTGCACATTCTCAAAATATATAAATAAAGACATCTGAAAAAGACAAATAATCCCAAAATATGTATTTCATGTTGAAACAGCACTTGTCATTTGGTTCAGGGGATAATTTCTTGAATATGTATGTATTCATCATTTGTTCAGTATTTATCAAAATGAGAATATTACATTTTGATTTACAAGTATTAAACATTCTTGTCTCTCAACTTTGATACCATCTACTTGATATAAATATATTAATATTAATTATTTATTAAACTTGAAAATATTTCTATACCCCATATTAACTTTGGACCTTAGTCAAAGATTAATATATATTTTTAAATAAATATATTATTCAACTTCATTTTTCTTTTTCTCTATGTAATGTCTCTTTAAGTAAACATAAATGGAAGTTTTAATTATATCTTTAAAAAGTATTACATATGTTTTATAAATAATTTTTTTTTAAAATGTATATTAATATTTAAATAAGCATTTATTTTATATAGCGTATGTTTACAATTGTATACATTAAAATATCAGCCTTTTTAAGCTAATTGTGCATACGCTTTGCGAGTGTTAATAATCCTCACGCTTTACTTGCCAGTACTTCAGATTTGCTCATATATAAGCATTTGAGTGGTAGGAATAAGAGGATTCCTTTTATTCCTGCATAAATACTATATCTTGTATTGGTGAGAAAGTATTCATTTATTATTAACACTCGCAAAGCATATGCACAATTAGCTTAAAAAGGCTGATATTTGAATGTATTAATATTTAACTGAAGTTTTAAATTGATATCTGGACTAAAGATAATCTCAAGTTTAATACATTATTAGTAATAAACATTGATGTATTTTTCTGAAGTGCTTGATGTCAATGTTATGTGCATAAAAAGTTTGATATTTGTAAATGAAATTATAAACATGTTTATAAAGTGAAAGGCTCTCAATAGTCTTCAAGTAATACATCTATTTTCCATTATTTTTTTATTTGGATTGAAGTATATGGAGAATAAAACTTGAAAAAAAATTTTTTTAGTTTCCAAACAAATTTAGAGACACCCCCCCCCCTTCCTCCTCCATAAAACTAGCCCAGAACAAATTTGTCTAATCATTCAATATTAGTTGGTCAGTAGGTATCTAAAAAATTTTAACCAAGGGATTAAATTTACATGGTGAAAAAAAAAACAATCTTGGCAAGCATAATAATGCTTTATCTTTTACTAGTTCTGTACAGAAGGCTATTGGGGAGAGTATTTTCTGCGTATTGGTGTATTCTAGTTCTACCTATATATGTGTGCTTATTGATTAATTAATTAAACACTACATAAACATGTAACAATGTTGATGGAATATGATTAATATTGTTCAATACTGTTACATATATAAGGTTTGCTTTTGAAAAGTTAACCTTGACAATGGCAGATACTATTCATTGAAATGTTGGGAAGTAATTAAAAATTATACACAGTTTAACCCACAAACTACTTTATTTATATCATATAACCAAACACATTAAATATAATATTATATATATTCAGATTATTTGAGATGGCTTGTTTAGTGAGAAAAAATGCATTGATTTGTTTTATGTATATGTGGCAGTAACTCTCAAAATTTTGTTTCTCTTGTATATAATCTAATGTTTAAAATGCTTCTGAGAAATTAATTTTCTTTTTGAAAAACTTTGTATTTATGTATACGCTTAAATATTAATATTTTTTTAAGATTTTCTCCATGTGTTACTATGATGTAATTTAAGCAGATTTAGTAACAGTATTCATCTTGAACTATTTGAAACCTAAAGTTTATTCTCTATTAACCCACTATTCAAATTTTTATAAGAGCCATAAAACAGGAATTAGCACTTATGGTCAGAAATATTGCATTTTTCCAAATGTCAAGTAAATTAGATTCTTCTCTAAAGACTTATTGTTAAAAATAATATTACAGACTTGTAGATTAAACTTTTTAAAATTTAAATTGGTTTCTTGCTTCTGTTTTTATGAATGATTTGCATGTGATTTAGACTAAATACTAATTATAAAGAAATATTAGAAACTGAACATCTATCTAGTTATAGTATTTGTCTAAGTTACTGTACAATAAACATGAATACCTTTTTTATATATTGGAAAGTTGGAAGTATCATACTTTCCAAATATCTTTACAATTAAGTTAGATTCACTTTTGATTTATATTAATATTATTATTTGATGGCATGTTTTCAATTTATAACATAACTGAATGTCATTTGAAATTTATAGAAGAAATCTTGTTAAAATATTATCTAAAAGACCATGAAAGTTATTTTAATATTTATTATTTTCTGTTATATTTAAACAGTATTAAACTGTTGCACATGCGCTTTGGATTTTAACTATAAAATAAATGAATACTAACACTTCAAACACATGATAAAGTCTTTGGCCATTCTATCTTTTCCAAAGACTTTATCATGTGTTTGAAGTGTTAGTATTCATTCATTTTATAGTTAAAATCCAAAGCAGCCAAAGACTTTATCATGTGTTTGAAGTATTAGTATTCATTCATTTTATAGTTAAAATCCAAAGCGCATGTGCAACAGTTTAATGCTGTTTAAATATTACAGTTTATATACATCGCGCTGTATAAAATAATTGACTTATTTTCTGCTATCAAAAATGGAAAGAGGTTGAATCCATTATACTTCTTTTACATACATTTAAATAAATCAACGATATAATACAATATAAAATATCTTTATATAACAGCAATAATATATATAACAATAATCATACGCAAAAAATCTCTTATCGGCAAATATTAATTTTTGCTCTTTTCAACGTGCTTTAACTAATTTAAATTACGTAATGATAAATTAGTAAAGCACATTGAAAAGGCAAAAATTAATATTTGTTGGAAAGAGCTTTTTTGTGTATGATTATTGCTGTTATATAAAAATATATTATACTATATCGTTGATTTATTTAAATTATTTTCTATTGTATCTTAATTATGTCAAAGTTTCACTAAAATTTATGAAGCAGCTCTAAAATTGTAGTAAGCAATGCCTTAATGCTATTGAAGATACTGTATGTTATCTGTTGGCCATAGTCTTCTAATATTAACTTATTTTTGCATATTTTCTGGTAAAGCAACGAGTTTTGCAATGACTATACAAACCAGCCTGTGAAACAAAAATACATCCCACATATAGAATATATAGATCCCTTTTTAAATTTGAAATTTTATTATGCTATTATTTAATTTCTTCGACAAAAAACTGTTTTTCTAATATTCTTCAACACCATGTCTAATTGTTGCTCTCCAATATATTCCATTCCCTGCTCTATCTTCTCAATAGAAACAATCAGTATCACACTTCTTTAAAATATCTTTGAGTTAATTCTTATAATGTAGATGGGGTTTAGCTCTCTGATAAAAACCACGCTTAAGATCACTGTAAATATTGTTCTATAGAGACTAGCATTATTTGTTTATTTTACATGTTCACTTCACTAAAGATGTGATTTTATTCTAGCAGACTTTACAGTATCACATTTATCAAACTCAACAATGTATTGATTATTTTATTATCTTATTGTATTTATATAATTTTACAGTGCATTCTTAAAGGAAACTTTCCTAATACCATTATATTGCATCAATAGGGTAAGTCTCAACTCCACACAATAAATTCAGCAAAATAACAACTCTACATACAGTTCAGTCATTTTCTTGTGATGAAATACCCTAACTTTTAACTTCTTGAAGATAGCTGCACATTGGAGTCTGCGGCTTGTGTTGTACTTCATCATCTAAGTTTACTTTTCTACTTATACAACTAACAAGGTATTTAAACTTATTTCCATTTGCAATTTGATAACCATTCAAACTAAAAAATGTTGAGGATTTTTCTTTTGCCATTGACTAATAAATAACTTGAATTTTTTTTTTTTTTTTAACAATAATATAACCAAATTTTTTAAATGTCGTATTCAAAAATTAAATACAGTCTGTTAATCCAGAATCCAAGAAATAGAAGTTCTTACTTTTGTTTTTAATTGATTCAAATTTAAAATTCCACCATCGAACCTGTTTTACATCCTGATTTCTGCCTCATATTTTTCTGTTGTAGTAATAATTCTTTCATTCCATCATGTCAAAGCTCATACAATTTGAATAAATTTTCATGGACAACACTTTTGTTCCATATATTTTTCTTGCATTTGCTTGGCAATAAAACCATGTGTCTTGTTTTCCTAAACCACATTGAATCCCTGGTAACCATTCATCTATGACAGAAGCAACTTATTCAACAAAATTCTTAATATACTTTTGCTGCAATGAATAATTGTGATTTGCCATAATACTTTCTGAAATTTTGTTCATCCCCGTTATTGTTAAAAATTGAAGCATCTTTAAGATCAGGTGGCATAACTTCATGGGTCCATACATTATTAAAAAAATACCAATATTTTTTTAATCTAACGTATTACGACAGTTTAAAGCTTCTATGAATATTCATCAGGACCCGTAGTCTTTCCATTTTTCAGATGACAAAAAAACTGTTTTGATTTCACCGAGTTGCTTATCTTTATCCAAATGTAAATGAGTAAATAAAGTGAATATATCACTAAAAGTCATCATCTGATTCGTGTATCATTATTTAAAGATAACCAAATACCCCTTCCACCTGATTAAAATATTGCAATATAAGAGATGACCATTGATGGATTAAATGATAATTTTTTAGGTCTGCACATTGCTTTCAATACATCAAAAAAAGATCTGAAATGATTTCAATCAGATAATGTCTCCATCTTCTTTGCAAATGCAGTCCACCAATCATTTTTAAGCCTTATTGTTAGCTGGGAATTTCCGCTTTCAGATCTGTGTATTATTATGGAGTTCCACATTTAATTTGGCATTCTGCCAGGCAGAAAATACTAAATGTTTCTTTTTAATTAAATTATTAATAATATCATTATCGGAAAACCAGTCATGATTCTCTTTTTAATAAACTCTAAAATAGAGTTACTTGTACCCAAATCATGTTTCAATAATATGGCAATCCTGGAAGTCCAAATTAGCAATTTTATTATTTAATAGCTGTTGAGACTTCTAAAGAATTAATTTCAACTTTTTTGTGAATATGATTCTTGGAGTCTTATAATCTATAATCCATCCAACAATCCTTGTTTGTCAATGTTCACATAATATGAACTTCTTTTCTATTATGATTTCTTATAAGATAATATATTGGATGTATCCACATTTTTATAGCAGTTTTTTGTCTAAACAAATGGTCAATCTGTGTGTTGTGCAAAAATTCAATTACAACAGAACATTTGAATTTACAACATCAATATTAATATTTCCTACAGCTTTTGGTCAAAGTTTACTATTTGTACCAACATGTTGCGTTAAAGCCTTCAAAAAAAAAAAAAAAAGATATTTTAATGGTATTACTATAATAATACTATACAGCATGGGATAAAAACCTGTTTTCTCTGAATCTATGGTTCCGGTACAGGTACTGTGCAAATCAAGTTCCACCAATAAAAGATGCTAAATTGCTATTTCCTGGAAATCTAAACACCATGCATTCTCTGCTTGCTGATTGATCCGCAAATTGTAGCCATTCACCTTTTCTATTAAACATTCCCTGAAAGATGAGTTTTTCTAAGGGCAGCTACATCGATCTTAAATCTTGACAATTTCTTACTCATTAGTGCAGCTTTCTTTTCTCATCTTGAAGAGTTTGTATTAAATAAAGTTCACATATTTCATGTATCTAATATTCATAAAAAAATTAGATCTATTATATTTATCTTTAGTACTATCGTTATTCTGCTTTATTCCTACTACTGATATTATTATTGTTTCTATCACAGTGTAGGCAGATTATGAGACATGCCATTTTTAGATCATGTTTTCTGGGCCACTTCCATAGATGACAGGATTTTTAAATATATAATAAAAATAAGTGAAGATTATTTAAGTCATCTTGATTTTTCCATATTGTTTTTGCAAATAATGCTGTAGACCAGTGTTTCCCAACCTTTTTTGGCGTACCACTTGGTAGTACATCACGCTAAATTGTACCACTTCGTAAAAATGATTGTATTTCGTGAAATTTGTTATTGCGAGTGTGTTATTTTATTTGCATTATAAATATTATAGGGTGACCATGTATGTATTCACATCTCATAATGAGACAAACTACATTGAAACACGCCTAAACGTCATGCCAGATTATAAACTCACTGACATTATAAACTCAATATAACATATTTATATGTATGTGTTTGTTCAAAGTTTCATATTTTTTCCAAAATAATTTATTAAAGATTACATTATTAAATTAAAGGTTATTTGGTACATATTTTGCTCAAAGTGTTTTCTCATTCCTTCATTTGGTTTGCCCGAATTTGACTCTGTTTTCTTTTTTCGGAGCATCTTGCTATTGGGTGGGCCATGGAGAGGATAAATCCAGCGTGGCCCAAGTCATGGTAAAAATAACTTCAGGGGTTATCAGGCTATCTCTTGTTCTTGTTTTCTTTATATTGTTCAGCATGAAATTAATAGGATTAAAATTTTGATGATTAAATACTAGCTTACATCTAGTAATCCACAGTAGATGATCAAGAATTAATGAGAGTCTAATTTCTGGGTATGATCCTTTTCTGATACATTCTTTCAAATTAAATAATTTAGATTGATTTGCCTTGATCCGACTCATTATTTATTTACTATTTTGTCATATTTCGTTTACTAATAAATGGTTTTAATAAAAACACATGATTATAAAAAAACAATTAGTATATTTTCTTATCATAATCAAATATTTTTATAAAATAAATTTAATGAGATCTTTGTGCTTGTTTCGAACAACATAATTTTTTGAAATTTGGTTCAAAAGATGCGAGGTATACCCTTAAGTCTATCTGCTTCAATATGTTTCGATACTTATTTTTTTTAAAAATATAAGAAGAAAAAGTTCTTCCTACTAATTCCGTACCTGTAAACGGTAATAATAATTTAAGAGCTTTCTCAGAAAGTTGTTCATATTCTTTAATGTTTAATCAAAAATTAATTAGATTGTGTCTTTTGAATTCTACTTGTAAAGTTCTGTCACATGATAATTCTATTAAATTTTTTTTATCCTTTATTGATAATGATGTAGCTTTTTCTAAATTTTCTGATAGAAGGGGTTTGAAATCCATTTATCATTTGTGTTTTCAGGTTTTGGAAAATATTCCATGAAAAACAATTTTAATCCTGTTAAATATACTATTATGTTTTCTCGTATATCTTGAGACAGACTAACCTTATTTTCAAACAAAAAAATATGTAAAGTTTCGAATACTTCCAGTTGATTGTTTTCGATACTTATATATATTACTGTTTCCAAAAATCTAATTTCTTAATCAGAATTTCAATTTTATAATTAACATTAAAGATCGTTATCGACTGTACATATTAACAACATTACTGTATAATATTATTAATTAAAATAATTTTTATGAATTATAGGAAAAAACGTTTCTATATTTTTATGATTTTTTTTTATGTCCGCCATTATAGATTATTTTTCGTGTACCACCAACCAGCAATTCGCGTACCACAGGTTGGGAAACACTGGACCATCAGGAAATGTTGCAAGAGCTATCCAATGAACATAATAAATTAGAATTAAAGATAATGATAAAAAAAATGAATTTTTTTCGAGAGAAAATAAAGATTGATAATTATGTATTAGAAATTAACGAATGAAAGATCTTGATCAGATTATTAATACAGATGGAAACACAATGGATGAAATTAAAAATAGAATTAAACTTGAATGAAGTGCTTTTGTTTAGAAATAACTGTGTTTAGAAAAGGAAAATGTTTAATAGATGCCATTTGCTAGTTCTTATTTATGGATTCAAGACTTGGACACTTAGCAGAAAAATAGTACAGAAACTTCAAACTACTGAACAAAATATAAATAAATATATATTAGGAGTGACAAGAAGAGATCAAACATGAAGTACATGAGAGAGAGAGAACAAACAGGTATCACTGAAATCATTGAAAGAGTTAAGAGACTGAAATGGAGCTGAGCTGGACATATTTCTAGAAGAGATGTTATTTGTTGAACTGTTAAAGTTTTAAATCGAATGTCAGGAAATTGTAAAAAAAATCTAGGGAAATGCAACATTTGAGATGATTGGATGAAATGAGGAAATTTGTTGGTGTGATGTGGAGAAGAGAGATTGTGAATCACAAAAACCACCATACAGTGGATTGATAATGGTTGAAAATTATGAATATAAATTAACGAGAGAAGAACTTCATAATGTAATATTAGTATATTCTTCTGTCATACTTATTATAGATTGAAATTCAGGCCAAGTAAAATTAATGATGTTTTTAACAGGCTTGGCTTTTTTTTTTTCAGGTAAAAATCCTATAGCCAACCTACCTATGTTTCCAATATTTAGGCTTTTTTTTTTAGAAAGTAAACCAAGGGTGGATAATTAAACTCTTACCTATTAGGCTAAGCCTGGTTAGTATTTCTTTTATGAACATCAGTTAGAAAGATTTTTATCCTGCAGTGATTTATTTAAAGGTTATTTATAATGACGAATTTTATGGTGGTTAGCAGATAACCTAAATGTTCAGAGATGGGTTTAAAATGTAAGTGGGGCCTTGAAAATCCTTTCACACAACTGAAGATTTCTAAGAAAATTTTAAGATGTTTTTCAGGTATCAGGCTCGTAATAAATGTAAAAGTTATCAAGATATAATTTATTCATAGAAGATGTGTATTTAATTATTCTTATATTGATGATATTTAGGTGGTGAAATGCTAATTACCGTTTCTCGCCATTTAATTAACCTATCTAGTATTAGCTTTTCCATAATTGTTTCTATAGAGAAATGGCAGAGAGGCATTTGGCCTCAATATAAACTGGCTACTTCCTAATGTTTTGCATAGCTATAATAATTTACAGTTAATATTACTATGTTTTGTAATTATTCTTGTGAAGTCATTATTTAACTATAGTTAGTATATTTTTTTTGTATTTATTTATAGATCTGTTGCGCGTCCAGAAAGTACTGAATCTAATGTAAATAAAAAAACAGAAGCATACATCGATTACTTTGATATGACTGAATGAACTGGATAAAGGCAATTGAAACCCAAGACTCTGATTTATAAATATATTTTCAACTAAATAATTCTGGCTGCATTATTCATCTGGCATGATTTCAGAAATATTTGATAGACAATTATTTCTGTACTGGATTCTGCAGGCAACACTATTTGGTTAAATTATTCTTTACTGCGTTTTTTTTCATTGATGTAACATTGTAACGCATGAATTTTCAGTGAAACTTTAAGCTATGAATATGTCTTTGAAATATGGGTTATATTTATTTTTTTAATGGGTTTTTGTACATTTTGCTAATAATAACCTGGTAATTTTGATTACTTCAACTTTTGGACACAGTGATGTTATTGGAGCTAAAATAGATATCGTTTTTGTTTGTTTGTTTTTTTATAAAAAAATATAGAATATATATGTAATTTAAAATATTTTTGTTATTGGAAATAGGATTACAATTTTATTTTCCTTTTCGATGTCTTTTTTTTGGATAATTTATGTACTTGATAATAATTTTGATTCATTTGCGAAAAGAGAAAGTGAATGTATATATATATAAAAAAAAAGATTGGGGTGGGGGGTAGGGAAAAATTGTAGATTGTTACAAATTTGAAGCTGTTTGTTTTGTTTTGTTTTTAACTTTAATGATGTGTCAATTGTTTTCACTGAATAAATTGTTACAATCTTTGTTTAATGTCTTTCTGTATTATTTTTAATTTTTTTAAGACCCCATCATCACATTTTTAGAATCTTTTAGAATAACTGAAATCTAAATATTCAAACATTTTTGTACTTTAATGCTTAGATCATTCTGCAAAATGCTATGGAAATCAAGACAACGATCGTCATAAATTAACATTTACAAATAAACATTGAAATGCTACCACTTATATGAAAAAAAATCCTGTACATTTTTGTAATATTAATTGTTTTAACTACTGCGTACATTACATTACTTTATAAAGTAATAATAATAAAAACTTGATAATTATGGCATTTTGTCTTTGCACGTTTATTTTAAATGCTATCTATACTTAGTAGAGTTGCAGCTTAATGCAATTTCAACCCACCCACCCCATTTAGGTATTTTTTCATATTGGCCTCATTCTATAAAGCCTAGAATTTTATTATGTGTATAATATTTATATAAATAACGGATATTCTGTACTTTATATTCAAAACTTTGTTTTAGTATAGTTATTGATGATTAATTACACAATATTGATCCAGTTAACTGCAACCCTTAGTTCATAAGTCTTTCTGAATTACATTTTGATGAGGTGTTCTAATATATATATATATATATTTGTAGAGGATGGCATTAAGTACAAACAAAAAAATAAATGATAGAACATAAACAAAGAGCTTTGCTAATTTCTCAACAAGCTTTGCCATAAATGCTTAGCAAGAGAAAGCATTTAAAATATCTCTATCAGAAACCAAACCCAGACCAATGGTTTCATGCTTTGGCATTCCTCAGTGAGGTGCTAGGATAGCTTCAGACACTAGATCTAAAGCATGAAACCATTAGTCTGGGGTTTGGGTGTGTTTTCTGATAGGGGTATTTTAAATGCTTTCTCTTGCTAAGTATTTATCACAAAGCTTGTTGAGCAATTAGCAAAGCTCTTTGTTTATATTTTACAAGCTTAAAAAAAGAAGTGGGGGTCATGTGATGTATGACTATTTTTTTATTAAAGAACATTATTTAAAAAATGTTGATTAAAGAAAAAAGTGCTATTTAATTTACTGATCATTGTATTTATGAAGGATTTACTTTCCCAAGTTCTTTTAAATATTTTGAGGCAAAAGTAGTTTTTTCTATTTTGATTTTTTTTCCACTTTAATATTTAGATGTTTGCATTTGTTTTTTGTTTTTTTACTTTAAATAATAAAGAAATGCAATGTTTATTACTAAAGAATAATATTTATTTGAAAAGATTCATAAATGCTTTTATAAACATTTACATGTGACGTGGGGGGGGGGGCGTTTGTCACTACACTAAAGAATAATAAAATATTTTTATTTAGTTGAACATATTCATAAACTGCTGATATAAATACATTTCCTTAATCCAGCTTTTTCAATATAGTTATGTCATCACCTCATCCACCAACATTTTTAATAACCCATGCTACATTAAAGTGCATTTTGAACAAAATATATTATTTTTATATATGGTTCAACCCACCTGATTTTTTTTTTTGGCAAAAATTTTAAATTTTTTTCCCTTGAAAAATTATTACAAAAATTTATGTAGAATATTATCTATAAAAAGAAAATAATACTATGAAGAATGTTACTTTATTAGCCATTTTAGTCTCAAAAACCTAAAAAAATATGCATTACTTTCATTCATATTCCACACCTGGTTCATCACTATTTTCTTCATCGCCTTTTTTTCACTCTAAAATTTTTAAGTGCATGGTATATGCACAAAAAGTAAAAAGATAAATTCTTAGTTATTAAAAATGTATAAAATGCATTCGTATTTTACTTGTGTGTATAACAGCTCTTACTTTCTTGCCTCTCTCTCTCTAAGTCTCAGCCATTCAATCATATTTTTATATGTGTTGTAGCATATAGCTCAGCAAGGCTACAATGCCTAAAGTGCAAAGCTAGTGATGACAGGATTTTTTTCCAAGCTGAAAAGAAACTGTAAAGTGCTTTGTGTGAGAAAATGAAAGATTAATGTAGAGCTGAAAGAAAAATAATTGTATGCTATCATTGATCAGCTATTTAATAAAAACAAATTAGCAATCATGAAAAAAGAGGGAAAAGAATATGCTAGAATTATTTGTTTTTAAAACTTAAAATTACTTTTACACAATACAATAAATATTTAGTAGAGAACAACTTAATATTTGTGACGAAGATATAAAATACATTCTAGTAGTCTGTAACATATTGCATTAGAAAGCATGGGATCTGATATTTTTAGCAACGGTTCTACCGAAAAGAGTGACATTAAACTATTTACTGTAAGGGGCGATTGTATAGATTCAGAAATTATGGCCTTAAAAACAGCATTTTGTGGCTTTTCTTTTTTAAAGTTGGTATAATTGCTGCTACCATTAGCCAAATTTTTATAATTCACAACACAAGTTTGAATGCAAATTGAGATAGAAAGTGATTGCTGTTTGCAGGCAAGAATATTGAAGATTATGCATGTAATGCCACATGTTCATTTTATCAATTTTTATCAAAAAAATGAATGGTCAGTTTTATTTTTTTTTTTTTTTAGATAAAATAATAATATGAACACATTTACATAGATAATCGATTTGAATACAGTTCAGTATATGAAGATATTTGTGAATATACTTTTAATTATTTAAGTTAATTGTTTTGGAAAACCCTCATAGGGTCTTCTGCATCAAATATTTTTTTATTTTAAATAATTATCATTAAATGTATAAATTCAAATAATGAAAATAATTTTAGTAATAAAACAACTTTGTAAGATTATCAAAATAAAGTATTTCATTTTAGCAGACGTTTTTAAAAAATTTTATTACCAAATCTTTGTCTTAGATAAAATTTCTCAAAATTACATATTCAAATATCTTGTAAATAAAATCAACTTTATTTAAAAACAATAAAAAATATAATGGTAAGCACTTACTGTCTATTCTCATATAAGTTTTTAGCAGCTAATTTTTTTCTAGAATCAAACATTTATTAAGAAATAACTCTGAAAAAAAAAAGTAAATATAAAAAATAGCATATGTTATGGAAGTATATTTTGTTCTAAAAACTTCTTGATTACTGATAATTCCTGATATCTAGGTACAATATTCCAATTAAAATTGTAATTTATTTAACAGTGTTTACCTATAAACATTGCTAAACGATTAAATTTTCTTTAACCCTCATATTTTTAAAAGTTTTTTTTCTCACTTGCTATAGGCTTTCATTTTAATATTAAACCATCATTATTTATCAGAATATAATAAATTTGATCTCATTTGATAGTTATTTTTGTTTATAAAGTAAAATTCTAAAAAATTATATTTGACTTTCAGAATTATTTAAAATAAACAAATTTCAATCAAAACAAAGCATCATTTCATCATTTGACTGTTGTGAGGAGTGAAATGATTTTGTAAAATGAGCAAAATCTTTGATGTTTGTATTTAAAATATGAATGAATAATTTTAATATTTAGTTAATTATCAATTTATGCTTTAAAAGTTCAAAATTTTTTACAATATTACTATATTTTTTAACAGACAGTGATGACATTTTTTAAATAGATTGTACTTCCTGCCATAGTAACTTCCATAGTAATGTTACTCAAACAATATCTTTTATATTTAAAAATATATAATGAAATGTATTCTTGATTTCTAATAATTATCACAGTTATTGTACAAAAATAAACTTTCCAAACAATCAAGTTTTTAGTCATATTGTAATATTTTGTTAAAGTAATTTTGCAATTTGTGATTTCCAAGAATACAATGAACACCCATCACTGGAGTTTTGCAAGCGTTGAAAATCCCGTGTTTTCAAATATCCTTAATATCCATATAAATTTTTTGAAATGAAAATATTAGAAAATAAATATACATGAATTTTAAAACTGGAGGGGAAAAGTTAGCAAAATCTCCCAATAGATGGCCATACATAAATTGAATTTTAAGATTTCCTGGGCATTAGACCCATGCCTGCGTGAAGGTTAAAAGCTTTTACTGTTGGTGATCTAAATAGATTCTAACCATTGAAACCACATTACAGAGCAATAAGTTTTTCAGCATCTTAAACATGCCTTAAATTGCATTGTGGGTATGTACAATGAAAATGATATGTGTTGTATGAGTATACATTGCTGCTTCAATTATATGCTACCAAAAAATATAAAATAAAATTTTTAAATTTACGTACCTTTTATGATTAAGTTTTTTTTATCCTTTCCCAATTTTGATGTACAATATTTCAAGTAATAAAAATTTTTTATGACTATGGCAAAGTTTTATGAAATTTTAGAAAAGATAAAATATTTTTGAGCAATAAAATGATCGCAATTTACTAGTGATTGGAAAAAAGAATTTAAAATACTATTAAATTGCATCAGAATGCTTGACAAGGAACTAAAAATTTAAAATGAATAAGGATAACTAGATGTGAATGTAGTATAGACTAAACACATGAAATAATTAGAAGAGCCATGGTCTGCTAATAACAGGACTGACTTAGTGTTTCTCTAAGGGAGAAAAAGAGTAGTCTATTTTTTTGAGTGAATGTGAATCAATGAATACACAGTAAAGATATATGTACTTTTTTGATTATTAACTTGGTTTTTTTTTTTTTTTGCTTATAATGTAATCAAGCATGTGTTATATATTTGCAGTTCAATAAAATATGTATTTTATTGGAATCTAAACATTAGCTTTCATATGTTATGTGCAATGAAGGCTCAAAACAATGTAGCAGACATCTATCTCCATTACACACATATTGAAACTATCTGATCTGTATATGTGCAAAAATAAATATATATATATATAAAATTTGATATCCATGTCAAGGCTTGGAATCATGATATGGGGACCATTTATCTTTAAAAGTTGGTATTTAGATTATTTCACTTTTCTGAAAATTCTATTTGCTGTATATTTTAATCTTGGGTTTTAAATATAGTTGGAAACTGCATTAATATCTCAGTATTGTGATTCAAATGGGAGATCTTTTTATCCAGGTATCAAACAATATTAAAAAAAAATTCTAATTGCCAGATTTATGTAATAAAGAATTTACTAAGACTTTAACCTTAAGAATATGCGTGTAAAAATGCGATATTAGGGACCTCTACAGGTCTTAACCACAAGCTTACGCTTTGGAAGAAAAGAGTATAAGCTTGTGGTTAAGACCGGTAGAGGTCCCTAATATCGCATTTTACATGCATATTCTTAAGGTTAAAGCCATAGTAAATATTACTTACATAATCAATGTGCATTTAAATAAAATTATAATAAAGAATTAACTTTTCAAAATTTAGATCACATTACATACAAATACAACACATTGATTCCAAAAGCAATAAAGTGATTTGTTTAGAGATCAGTAGTGAAAACTGAGTGATGATCCATAGACTTTCTGCTCAAGTCATCACTATCTCAATGTTCACTCCTTTGACATAGTGTTTTGAACAGCCTTATGTGGGCAATTTGATTATATTTGTGTTTTTAATGAATAAATCTTTATTCTTTAAGTATTTGTATTTTTTATAATTGTGATTTTTCAAAATGACTAGTCTTAAAAGTAGTAAACTTTATAAATAAGTAAAAATAAATAAACAGGAAAACTCTCCATACAGTAGCACCACTCAGTGCAAGCCAGAGTAATCAGTGGATGCAAGGTTTATGCATAAAATCCCTATCTAGTGCCTACTCATCCAATATCCCCAGACTAGTTTCTAGTTTGTGGCTTTCATCAGTGAGCATACAAAATAGTGATTATGTGATAAAAAAATAATCTGAAATATTTAATTAGAATAATAGTGTTTACCGCCTAAGTCGGAAAAATATTTTTCAATGAATAATAAACAACGTTGCATTATTATTTTTTTTTTGATTCAAATAATAAATATAATTTTTGTAAAAAAATTCAATTACAGAAATAAAAACCACGATCTTTATTAAGGTGGTGGTGGTGGGGGGGGTATTCAATAATGACGTCCAACTTCTCTTATTACTTGACTTATTTTCTTCTAAAAAAAACATTTTTAAATAAAATCTGAGTGCAGCAAATATTTTCAACGACAGTTAAAGGTCACTGATTTTTTTTTCATTGAACACTAATAACATCCAGTAATTTTAGTTTGAATAAATATATTTTTTGATTCAAGTTTTGTCATCAAATAAAGTCAACTTTTGGCTACAATTGAGCCAAACTAAGTGATTTGTCAATTCAAAACAAAAATTAACTATGCAGTGCATAGATACTAAAAAAAAAAACATTCAAATCAAGAATAATATTGAAGTTGTTCTTAAGAATTGTTAATATTTGTATTGGCAGTAGGAACATTTATAAATTATGTAATAGCACAATAATTAACCATTTTGTCTCTTACTGTTTGACATCATAGTTAGACTAACCTAGAGAGGTTAAATTCAATTAATTCTTAACACAGACAAGTAAAACAAATGTCAAGAAATTAAATGACACTTATGTTTAAAAAATTATTTGACTTCCCAGGTAATTGTCTTTTTGCACAGGTAGTCAATTTGTTTATAATAATATTGTCAGAAGATTCATTTTGAGATATGAAGCTATATTTAAAAAAAAAAAACCGGTACATATGTTCTGGTTTTTTTTTTAATTATTTACTTGATAATCCTTGTAATGTTCATTTCAAAATCAGACATTTTCTAAATCTTTTTGCTCTTATACTGCTAACTTTTGTATGTACATTTAACAAAATCAATAACTACTATTTTATTCATTCAAGATGTAAAAAAGGATTTGCATAGCTTTTTAAAGATTAATTGACATTATCTTAAAAAATTAACTACCTATCTGCTTGCCATTTTTTTAATATTCTAAATTATTTTATGACAATTGACTTTCTATTATTGGCAGCAGCCATTTGCAAACGAGTATGACTATTTCAACTTTAGATAAATATTGACAAAAACCTAACATGGGTTTTGCAGTAACAATAAACCAATCGGTGAAACACAATCACATATAGAACACACTGATCCATTCAGTTTATATATTTATGACATTGGATTTTAATAACTCCTGCAATAAACTTTTCCTGAAATACTACATCATGTTTACTTGTAGTTTTCCATTGTTTCTATCAGCCATTTTTTGTCATCTAAAATAATATTGCATTTTTAAGAATGTGTTGTGATAATCTTTGTAATATAAAGTGGATCTACCTTTCCCATAAAATCACATTTAAGTTCACTATAATTTTTAGGAAGTCTCACACTATTCATTTCACTTGTTCAATCCAATGAAGATAGAATGTACAGTAGTAGGTTCCACAGTATCATGTTAAAAAACTGATTGGTCTTAAGATCTTGCCATTATACTTTTAAATTTTTCAGAACATCTTTAAATGAAATTTTTCTTTTGTCTTTATGTTATGTCAGTAAGCATTTAAGTCTAAATTTCATATAACAAATTTGGTATTATAACTTTATCTTTCTTATTGCATTGCCAAATCCATATAATATTAATATAATCATTATTATTTTTTTCAATGCTTTTTACGACAGTTTCTGTTGCCCCAGTAATCTTCAGAACATTGCTGAAGCAATCTATATTATCATAGAAAAGCTTGTAAAAAGTAATAAAGAATATAGGTGATATTGACAAATTAGGTAAAATAACAGTTCTATATTCAGTTAGCTTAATTGTAGTAGTTATTTCGCTGAATTGAAATATCCTATTTTTTTGAAAAACAGAAGTCGTATTTTATGCTGCACCTTGATATGTAAATCCATCTTTTTGAATTAGAAAACTACTAAAATATTTAAATTGTCTTATATTCTGAAGTTGATAACCATCCAAACTAAAATTTCCTGATTTTATTTTGTCAAAAAACTTAATTACTCAATCAAAATCTTTATATATATTACAAAACTAATAATACATTAGCTGACCAATGAGTTGTCATTGATCCTAGCTTACATTGCTATTCATTAGCAAATTCTTCTATTCTCACTATTATACCATCTAGTGTAAGTTGTAGTAATCAATAGGTGTATGATGACAGTGCTTAAGTCCTTATCCAATGCTGTCATCTAAATATTTCCAGACTGGTTTCTAACTTATGTCTTTCATCACAGTTTTGGGGTTTTTATGATATATTATTGATTTTGTACCAATTCTGGTGAAGAATAAATGTGCTTTATGATAATAAAAAAATTAAGGACACCATAATATATAGAAATAAATTCAGATCTAATATGCAAGCAAATAAGATTGGATTGAAAAAAACAAGTTTTTCAATTTGGTCTGGTAATTTGACAGTATTTTTTAAAAAAGTCTACTAGAGAAAAGATGCATTAGATTAGAAAGGTCAAAGTGCATTGTTCATAAAACTTCTTGATGATGAAAGCCATAAGCTAGAAATTCGAGAATATTTGGATAGCATAGCTAGATGATAATTTATTAAGCACTACCATCTGGCATCTATTAATTACTAAAGCTTCTACTAGAGGCGTAAAAATAATTAGGAGAAATGTTCATATATTCAAAAGATATTCTTTCTGAAGATCATCTGATCTGGCAAAAGTAGCACAATTATCAATATACTGTAAATCCAAGAAGTTGAACTGTTTGCCTTAATTTAAAATTCAGCCATCAAAACTATTGCTACTTGACCTTTGATTTATTAAGCCACTTACTAGCAATTCTAAAAAATATTGACAAGTATTGAAAACAATGTTTGAGCATAGTTCCATTTCAAATATCTCAATTTTCTTCCTGTGGTAATAGCATGTCCTCTCATTTCATAAATAAAGAAGCTATCTGACAGGAATAAATTTTAATGGGCACCCAACTAACTTCAAACTGTCATAGATTTGTTTAATTAATGAAATCAAATGTATTAACCATGTCAATAAACAATACTATGTCAGAAGTTTGCAAACTGTGGCTCTCAAGCCATGTGCATTTTCCAATCTCACA
Source organism: Epiperipatus broadwayi (assembly GCA_028023455.1). NCBI lineage: Eukaryota > Metazoa > Onychophora > Udeonychophora > Euonychophora > Peripatidae > Epiperipatus > Epiperipatus broadwayi. The sequence continues at coordinate 557,404 of JAQFVV010006515.1, read as the reverse complement.
GGCTCTTTAGCACAAAAAACATTTTTTATTTCCTCTTGTAATTTGTAAATAAATATTTTGATGACTCTAAGAGAGAAAAAATATGCTTTGTACAGTGTTTCTGGAATTCAACTTATTATAGAATAGTAATTATTGTATATGATGAATGTTTAAATATTAGAAATTTGTGACTGAATCAAACTGTCAAAGTAATATTTTGTTTTTGTTTGCTTATTTTTAAGAGAATTGTTTTTAGGATATATGCATATTCTATTCAAATATATTCACAGTTATTTGGAATTTCATAATTGCAGCTCTTTATGGGGGAGGGGGGATAGCTTTTTATGTTAAAAAGTTTGCTGAACCCTGCTGTATTTGTAATGTATATCATCCTTTAATTCCTAATCCTTTTTTTTACATTTGTTTATTAACAAAACTACAAAGCTTTTTGAATCTAAAAACACATTGAGCCTCTGGCAACCATTCATCTACAACCAGAAGCAATCTGAACAAAATCCATGAAAGGACCTCTGCTATAGTCGATAAAAATGATATTCTAATATAAGAAGCATACCAATGGTTCAAACAAGCTCTTAATTGATGAGTGTGGTAAGAGAAAATATTTAAAATCTCTATCTAGAACATATTTGAAAATACAAGCTTATAAAAACAATGTCACACTATATATGACTTGCTTTATTGATTATTATAATTTTGCCGTTAAGGTCTTGGCAATGTCAAGGCTATTAATATATGGTAGATCTGAATTTGGTTCAGCCCCATATAGTTATTTAAGTTAGATAGTTGGAATTAAAGACATTTTCATGTCCAATAATTTCAGCCTTTTTACTTAAATATTATGTATTAAATAAGTGCTGAGTTTTGAATTGATATTTAGGATCTAGTGTCTCATTATTCTAACTCCTCACTGAGGTGAGCCTAAAAGCTCGAAACCAATTGGTCTGGAATGGGAATGTTCTAGATAGAAATTTTAAATATTTTCTCTTACCACATTTATCAATTAAGAGCTTGTTTGGGCTATTGGTACACTCCCTATATCACATATTTGTAAATGCGAACTCATAAAAGCAATGTCACGCTATATATGACTTGCTTTATTGATTATTAAAACGATATTCTACTAAAACTACTGCAATCTTGACCCCTTTATTTTTAAAAACTGGAATAACAAGCATTTTTAAAAATTTTATCATGACCTGTATCCTTTACATTTTTAAGATTACAAAGTTATTTGGATTTTACTAAAATGGATATGTTTGTCCAAATCTAAAGGAGTAGATAAATCATATCAATTCTTGTATCACCATTTGAAAAACATTCAAGTACTCCTATCTCTTTGAGATATAATTATTATCTTGTAGAAAGCAACTCTGCTCGATTTAATAGGAATTTAATACCATTTTTTAGATTCATATGGTGCTTTCGATGCATCAAAAAAATCTTTTCTTAAACTTATAAAAAATTAGAATATATACTCTTTATTTGTCGGTGTTGTTACATCGGTTATGTTTTCATATCTTTTTGTATTCTATGTATGATTTGTATATACATTTCTGCTTTTTATTATTAAATAAATCCGATTTATAAAGTAATAACAGCATACCTCCCCCCCCCAACTGATTAAAATTACACATATAATCACAACAAGAAAAAGAAAATCTTGTAATTCACTTTGTAATCTATTTTATTAACACTCGCGCGTCATTTTTCTTTTTAGAATCAATTTTCTAAGGAAGCATTTGTTCCTCAAGCGTCTAACTAATCCTTCGAAACCTTCTAACACATCCAGTCTATAAATAAAAGAAATTTATAAAGCAAAGCTATACACTTTGTTTTTTTGTTTTGTAAAAAAGAAAATCAGTAAATTTATTTTAGAAACTGCAAAGATATAAATATTTACTAATAGATAATTTTTAATTTTTTTAAAAAATAATGTATTGTATACAAAAGATAAACAGTCTTTAAATGACGCACTACAACACAAAGACTTTATAGAAGAACAACGAAGAAAACATAACTTATTAATAATTTTATTAGTCATTCATTAACCTAGAGATTATCCAATAACGAATAATATTTCTGTAGGGTAATTTTGACTACAATACTCTCAGACAAGATAAGGACTGGTTTCTATCCTCTTTATTCATTGTTGGATAATCTCTAATCTAATGAATTACTAAGATATAGACAAAGAGCTTTGCTAATTGCTCAACAACCTTTGTGATAAATGCTTATCAAGAAAACGCATTTAAAATATCTCTATAAGAAACCACACCCAGATCAATGGTTTCATGCTTTGGCACTCATCACTGAGGCGCTAGGATATCTAAGAGTTAACCATTGAATAGAAAATCTGAAATTTTCAGATACTTAAATGTCTTCAAACCCAGCTATCTAACTCAAATAGCTATATGGGACTGAGAGATTTTCAGCCAAACTATTTAAGTGTTGAGCAACCAGTCTTTGTTTATATTTTACAAGTTTAAAAAAGAAATTCAATTTTTTATTTTTATTGACTATTTATAGACTAAGATATACTTCCATTAAATGATTTGTATCAAAGTTGTAATGGCAGCATGTTTGATACTTGTCAGTTAAACTGTGGAAATTTGCTATGTATGTATATATATTGTAATGATCCAGAGAAAGTTAGCTTAATGTCATCTGCACTACAGGGTGCCATCTAGGCATTTGAACCTAGAAAAATTTATAAAGTAGGCAGATACGTAAGTAAAAAAAAAAAATTTTTATTTTATTTTATATTTTGATTCCGGTCGTTAGCCCCATTGTCACTAGCTCAGGGAGTAGCCGAGATTTATATTTATAATAAATTCGTATCTAAAATATATAAAAAAGAATAAAATAAGCCACTGCCAGTAATTAACACACAAACATTTATTTACGCACATATATAAAATTTAGCATTATTTTAGAATAACTTTTGCTTTGGATTTTAACTTGATTTTAGAATTTAAATTTACATTTTAATTTTTATAATATTATAAGTTTACATTTTAATTTTTTATAAGTTCGCACAGATGGGTTTATAAAACTTTGTTTTAAAATGTTTGAGTATAGATCGGTTACATAGATTTCACAGTTAAAAACATTTCAAAATAAACATAATCAAAATACAAAGTCATTGATACCGTCAATTGCAGAGGGAAATTTATAAGTAACCCAATAGCATTTACCATAAGATGCTTGCATTGACACCAATAACTTAAAAGACATCCGAATAAATACATTTTAGATACTCACCGTAAGGTATCATTATTTATCGAATGTCTATATATTTTGATCCAATATGAAAACCCAAAACATAATTAACCGATAACGAATTCATGCAAGCGTCTATAAACAACTTAAATTTCATGCATTTTTATTTAGTGTTGAGTATGAATAGACTACATAGACTTGCATTTGAAGATAAAACATTCTATCCCCATTTAACCTTAGGCTAAAAGTTCGCAGTCAAACTGGCATCAATCCATCTGATATATCGATGTATTCAATGTAGTACGAATACGGCAACACAAAATAGGTTAAAATAAGACATTGACTCTCATCAGATAGGAATATTACATCTATCTAATGAGAAGAACAATAAAAAAAACTCCATAGAAATGGACTGTGGTCATTTTGCTGACTTATGATCGCATTCCCTAGGAAAGAGGAAGTGTGCGGCATATACAAGCGATTCTGCCTGTAGCGAATCTTGCATTACATCTACTAACTACATCAATATATCCAATCCATTGACCCAATTCAACAATGACACAAATAACCTAAGATTACCCTCCCCTAATATAACTTTACAAATCTATACAGCCATTCACGCCCGACTTAAGTTTATCATTGATATATTTTAATTTATCGGAAAACAGAAATCATAAATTTAAAGAACAAAAAAATATATAAATGGAAATGATTTTACAAAAGAAATACATCAAATAACATTTTAACTACTTTAGTCAGATAGGAAATTCTTATATTTATAAATATTGAAAAGTTTAGTATTTAGAATTCTTTTGTTTAGAAATGTTCATAAATTATATATTTCTTACTAATATAGGGTATATGAGCACAGACTTTCACATGACCCACCACTCTCCACTCTATCTAATAACACTGATACCCTCAAGCACATATATGCTGAAAAGATAAATAATCACCAATATACGTATTTCATGCTAAACCAGCAATCATCAGTTGGTCCAGATTATCATCTCCCACACATATATACTATAAGTGCTCAGATATATATTAAGATAGACCATCTTCATACTTTAATGGACTGGCTCCAATCTACTACACACTCCAACTCTTCAACCGTCCATCCAATTGAAAATCCGATGATGGAATGTTCGAACGCCACCCTGAGGCTGAGATTCTTGTCACACCCATGTTGACCCAAGGTCAATCTGAACCCCACATGTACAGGACATTATCCATTAAATACATATGCAAGGATGGGCAGACATCTCTACAATGTAATAACTGAAACACAGGCTTAATATATACCATGTGTCTATATATGTAATATAGGGTATATGAGCACAGACTTTCATATGACCCTTCACTCTATCTAATAACACTGATACACTCAAGCACATATATGCTGAAAAGATAAATAATCACCAATATACGTATTTCATGCTAAACCAGCAATCATCAGTTGGTCCAGATTATCATCTCCCACATGTTTCATGCTAAACCAACTGATGATTGCTGGTTTAGCATGAAATACATATATTGGCGATTATTTATCTTTTCAGCATATATGTGCTTGAGTGTATCAGTGTTATTAGATAGAGTGGAGAGTGGTGGATCATGTGAAAGTCTGTGCTCATATACCCTATATTACATATATAGATACATGGTATATATTAAGCCTGTGTTTCAGTTATTACATTGTACAGATGTCTGCCCATCCTTGCATATGTATTTAATGGATTATGTCCTGTACATGTGGTGTTCAGATTGACCTTGGGTCAACATGGGTGTGACAAGAATCTCAGCCTCAGGGTGGCGTTTGAGCATTCCATCATCGGATTTTCAATTGGATGGACGGTTGAAGAGTTGGAGTGTGTAGTAGATTGCAGCCAGTCCATTGAAGTATGAATATGGTCTATCTTAATATATATCTGAGCACTGATAGTATATATGTGTGGGAGATGATAATCTGTACCAACTGATGATTGCTGGTTTAGCATGAAATATGTATATTGGTGATTATTTATCTTTTCAGCATATATGTGCTTGAGTGTATCAGTGTTATTAGATAGAGTGGAGAGTGGTGGGTCATGCGAAAGTCTGTGCTCATATACCCTATATTACATATATAGACACATGGTATATATTAAGCCTGTGATTCAGTTATTATATTTCTTACTGTTTTGAAAAATGTCCGTTTTCTCTGATTTCTTGTAATGGAAGGTATTAATCCCACGAAGTCATAAGGAGATCGGTGTGCAGTTAATCGCTGATCCTTTATGGTTGATGGTATTCTTCCGGGCCTTGATGTCTTGTGGCCTGCAATAACGGAAAACGATGTTTCATTTTTTTTTAACAACTGAAGGAATTGAAAGTGCGTCTTTCAATCCCTTGTCCTTCATCTCCGCACTAACACCTATAGTCACATCGTAATAACTTTTTATTTGCAACCTTTCCTTTTATATTAATTTTGTGGATTAACTCAACATTATGTCATCGATGTGATGGTCCTTTTGCTGAGGTCCGATTCCATTGTTTTTCTCTTCTATCTGACTATTGCTTATACATTTAAATGCCCAAGTCTAGTTTACATTTAACTAATTAAAACAATCATTTCCATTTTCTGATTACTTAATGTGTTTTCCAAAATTAAAGATATATTTTTATCTCTAAATCTTTTTAAGTTTTTGCTTTTAAAATATTTTTTCTATTTTTAATAAAGTTTTATTTTAATAATTTTTTTCATCTGTGCGATTTTATATATATACTAGTTTAAGATAATTTTTTAATTTTCAATTTTTAATTATTAAAAAAGTTTTTATTTGCGAACTTTTATTCTTTTAATGTTTACTAATAAAAAATAATGTAACGTACGTATGTGCCCGTTACAATATATATATATATAATAAATAAAGTTTGATATCTGTATTCGTTTCACAATATATGTAATATACAAATCAATATATATATATCAAAATACAGTACAATTTATATAAATTATATTCTTTTAGAAGTACTTTCGACTATACACTTTGTAGTCTTTATCAAAGTGTATAGACGAAAGTACTTCTAAAAGAATATAATTTATATAAATTGCACTGTATTTTGATATATATATTGATTTGTATATTATATACATATATATATCTGAAAATTGGTAAAGATATGTGTAAGAGATTATTGTCTGGGCCAATTGCTGGTTCAGCATGAAATGTGCACCTTGGGAATCATATGTTATGATTACATCTGTTAAAAGCTGATAGAAACGAGTCCCTACCTTGCATGAGAGTAGTGTAGTCAAAATTACACTAGAGAAATATATATTACTCACTAGACTCACTAATTTTTTGATACTGAGGATCAGAGTGTTTTCATACTAGTTTTACTCTTGAACTAGGAAAAGGTAGATATCATTTACTGAGTAATTTTGAATGCTAGCATAAAGATCTCCAGTAATAGTTTGCAGTAAATTGAAAGCAAACTGTAGATAGAGTCGGTATAATTAATATATATGGATTTTTTTTACTATATTACATTTTAAGATTTATTCTTGTTTTTATTATATATGCGACATATTTAATTCGTTAGATGTGTTCATATTCTGTAAGATTCACATAAAAATAATTTTGATCATCCAATATTTTTTACAAGGGTATATTTTATGTTGATTGATTTTTATATTGTAAATCAACATTTTAGCATCTCTGGGCTCCATTGGAGATGGAAAAAGGAGTTATCTTGGGCTTCACATTAAATGCATAAACGTTATCGAAAGCCAATAAGAAAAAAAGCTTGTGCACAATTTTCATGATATCTGCCATCACAGATAAGCAAAAAGGTCCTCACACAATATCCCAATTATATAGAGCCCATTTGAAAAGTTTTAAAATTGTTGAGCATATTCCAATTTTGTGATCACTAATATACCTAAATAATAAAATATTGTTAATGTTATATATATATATTTTGTATTATAAAATTAAAAGAAAAGTGATTAACATAAAACTAGTGAGATATTTGACAACATCCATATGTTTTAGTCTCATAGTAACATGTAATCCAAAAAAACAAAATTCATAATGATTTTAAATATGATTTTGTGATGGGCCAATTCATACTTATCCTGGGTCACATGTGACATGGGTTAGACACCACTACTCTAAATGCTATTTTTTTTTTATGGTGAAAGTTAAACTTGGTAGGACAATATGAAAAAAAACTAATGCTGTATGAACCAGTTCCATTGCTGGATCTATCTTAGAAAGGCAATATAACACTATTAATAGTGATCATAGCTAGAATTTTAATAATAGCTAATTTTTTTTTAAAAAAAAAGAACTATATGTTACTAAATCTATTTAAAATAGCAAAGACTTTAATGCCTTGAACTTTATATCAACTCTTGAACAATAAATTAGTTGATTATTTTATTTAAACTGGGTGTAAATAATTATCTTTGTTGTAAGTGAGAATAAAATAAGAATTTACATTAAGAGAGGGATTGATTCATACATCATTTCAACTATTAATGATCCACTGCAGGGTGAAAATTTGTTTAACCTAGTTTCTTTGATCTCTAACCTTTCTTCTTCACATCACCACAACCCATTTCCTTATTTCACTAATCCATCTCACATGTGATCCCATTCTAGGTTTTTCATAAACTCTTGGAATCCTGTTTAAGCTTTCAAATATCTGTCTATTGTCATTTCTTCTAGCAATTTGTTCAATACAACTCCACTTCAGTCTCTTAATTCTTTGAATGATGTTAGTAATGCCAGTTTGTTTTCTGATATATTTCATTTTCAATTGTTTCATGTTACTTCTAACATATATATCTTAATACTTCAATGATTGATCTGAAGTCTCTATAAATGCTTTTCTGTCAAATGTTCAATTCTTATATCCATAAGTAGATATATGTATGCATTTCTCAAACTTATTTCGTTTTTGAGAAATTTTTTTTATGTTCTTGAGAATTTTTTTTTAAAAACCTATTTTTATTATGAAAATTACTTTAATAACAATTTATATAAAAGAAAAAAACAAAAAATAAATTCATTAAAAAAAGAAAAAAAAATTAATTTTATAATGAAAAAAAAAAACCCCCCAAACAACTTGCAAATTCAATTTTAATTCAATCAATCTTCATATCCATTATAAATGTGTAAGTCCATTTTTAAATTAACTGGATTAAATATAAAAGCTAAGCATTTTCTTTCAAAAGAATAATGATTTAAAAAAGATAAACATTCAATTGATGAATCTTTTAAGGAGAATCTTCTTTTGGACACAATATGACCCATTATCGAAGAATTCCATTCATTTTGGGTTTTTGAGATGAAGATGGCAAGCATTTTAAACGTTTTTATGAGATAAAAAGATATTTCTGAGCTGAAGTGTAAACAGAAAATGAAGCATAGATCATTTTAAAAGTATAATTTAATCCTTTGACCAAATTTTAATAAATATATGGTTTTTAAATATTAAACTGCCGCCATTGAAAATTATTATTTTACAAAATTTTTACAAAAAAAAAAAAGTTAGAACACCTGTAAAATATATATTTATTAAATGAAACGTATAAAGTAAGTTAAAATTAATTGTTATCTGATTAACAGGAATCTGGCTTAAAATGCAATTAAATGAAATGAACTAAATAACCAGATAAAGAAAATAATTTAATTAGAAAAATACCAAAATTCACCCTGAAATTACTCCAGAAAACCAAAAGAGTGGAGAGTACATTCTGGGAATCTTCAAGAGTTAGTGTTACAAGGAAGCAACATGGGAATTGTGAATCACCCAGGGTCTTAGTTCTTAAAAGTTAAGCAAGCTGATTAGTTTTCTTTCACAGATTGCCCCAATCTGACTTTTAGTTGATACACCTCAAGGACAGCTAAGGGTTTGAAGATGCAATGAGGGATTTAGTACAGAGAAGCTTTATAAGCTCAGAATTATAGTCAATATTATACCTTACTACGTGTATGTATATTTTGTCTTGCTAACATAGCTAGACATGGACCGGCTCAATAATATATATATATATATGTCATCATACGTATAACCTGGAATATTTGAGAATGCTAGTTGTCTATATATATGTGGATTAAGCACCCAGGCGCTAGAACAGTGTTCTCCCCTTATTACATTTATCTCATGTTAATTTTATCTATAGGCTGCACGCGTGTATGCATGCCACCTGATGATGAATTGTTATCTTCACTATAAATCATATGATATGCTTAATATATATGCTAAATGAATAAATTGTGTTCTTAAATTAACCTGTATTACTAATTATCATTTCATTCTATAACTAGTTAGTGAATTGATATTCATATGCTATAATTAATGAGACAATATACAGCAACTTGGCACCGTCAAATTAGTTGAACCTAAAACCATAGTGAAAATTAACAATTATAAAATGTCAGTTTTTGGACAAATTTCTATTAGAGAGTTCAATGTGGACAATGCTGCTGATTGACCAATATATTTATTACAACTTGAAAATTTCTTCATTCTAAATGGGATTGAAGACAATAAATGTGAAGTAGCTAACCTCTTATGTTTCTCTGGGAAAAAAATTATTGAAATCACCAATAAATCATATCAAAATCCTGTAGATGGCAATGTACCATTCAAGAAATTAATTAAAAAACTAAACTAATTTTTAGCCTTCAACCATCCCACCACATAGCATGCCTACAGCTAAGAAATTGGAAACAGCTAAACAGTGAAACAATTAAACAATATAACTTAGCACTTAAGGCGTTAGCGAAAGATTGTGTTTACAGAGATTTCATAGAAGAAATATTAGATCAGCTACTATGGGAAATGTCTAATGACAGGCCCAGACAACAGTTGTTAACAAAAACATATCTAGCCTTTGAAAGTGCTATAAGCTTATGAGCTAATATTAGGACAGGAACAGGCTTTTAGATCAAAAAATAAAATGAATGAGCAAGTTTTTAAAACTGATAAAATGGAGATAAGTTCGTTCAAATTTGAACCTTAAAAAGAAATTCTGTAAATGGAAACAAGAAACATGTTTCAAATGTGGAACTAAAGGCCATCTAGCATGTGCATGCAGGAAATGGAGGGATCCCGAACCCCAAAAAGAAATTAGCACAAAAATAGCGGAGGTAAACCCATTAACGTACACATAGTTAAAAATAATAGAATGGAGATAGATAGTGGGTCATGTATTTCCATAATGTCAGAAAGAGACTGGAGAACATTATCAACCACTAACCTCAGGATTAAAATAGAGGAAACTAATGTTAGAGTTGAAACAGTCGACCTTAGTTCAAGATTGAGTTTCACTGTTCTACCACAGCCACATTTCATCCTGCTCCTTTTTTTTGTAAAATGTATATAAACTATATGTATATTTCTGAGAAGCATCTATGAGATTTATAAATATAAATCTGAAATAAAAATTTTCTTTAATTATTTTAAATATTAACTTTTATAGATGCGACTTAGAAATATACATATATTACAGGAGCATATATATATATAATTAAACATACTAAATAATTTTGTGTCTTTTAAAATTGTATTTTTTTTACTTTTATTTTAATACTTTGTAATTACTTTTTTGTCATAAAACTACATAAAAAATTCAAGATGGAAGGTGCAGTCATTAACTGTCCAGGAATAATTAAAGGGGTAGGAACATTAGTTAGTTTCATGATTTTAAAAGGAATTTGTAAATTAAAGCTAAGGAAAGTAAAATCTAAAACAAAGATAATTGATTGTAGTTAGCTATTAACATTTTTATCCAGTCTTTCTGATCTGGAAATTGGTTTGAATTTATTTTGGACAGTTATCTCATGACTTCATCTCTACTAACAATAGAGAAAATATTTTTGTAAATTATGGACCCATTAGAGTCAAGAAGTTTAATTAAAACAAACATTCTTTGAATGGTTAAAAACTGACATAAATAGGGCTAAAAATCTATTGGGTCAGAGTTTGGTCAATTGTTGTTAGCCGACTCCACATCCATTTAATTTTTGAGGGGCCTAAGCTGCCTTCCCCTCCAGATGTATCTCCTACCTCTCAAGAGTGTCCATGCCATCAAAGAATGCTGCCTGCCACAGAAGATCCATCAGCACTTCGTAGAAACCTGAGGTAACCAGCCCAAAAACATTATATTCATATTAACCAATTCTAACTCATAACTTTTTAAAGTTAATGTTTTCTTTATGTTTACTTTTTTTTTAAAACTCACTAATCAGCAAGTATGCTAATTTTTTGTATCAATTCTCTACTATCCAAATTAATGTTAATACAAAATTTTTCATCCAACTCACACTTCTTATTATTTTTATAATTTAGTGCGGTTATAATTTATTTTTAATGATATTTTTATATTTTTCACTTACCTTTATTTGTAAATGCCAATCAAACTTAGTCTTATGAATTCGATATCCCACTGTGGAATAGAAAGGGGGAGGGGATTAATGGGTTCTTGTTATTTATTTCTAAATGTCAAGATTGGGTTTGTATTTTAAATAAATACATACTTTTAAATAAATGTTTTATCATAAATTTATACAAAATGTTTAAATACTTTGCAATCTGGGGTGGATATTGGTGTCCATTAATTTTATGAATTTCTTTATTGATCATCATTGCCAAAACGGCTGGCAACTTAAATCTCTTTTGCTATTTGCACTTTTAAGTGTGTGAATTTTAGTTTGTTTTATATGTTAAACCAAATATTGATTCAAGAAGGGGGAGCAAGGCACGCTTCATTAATTATAGTTTAACTTATGATAAATGACTTTATCTTACATGGGTCATTATTTTAGCATATCATTACATATTTGTTAAACCATTTAAGGCTTTACTTTTATATTTAAATTCAGTGACTTTATATTCTTATGATCGCATTCCTGCATATGTCAAATTATTAATAAGCCACATAGGGTTTTGATCTGATTTGCCTGTACCTCATTCCAGGGAATCATGATCATCTCCGTTTGTCATTCTTCTTCATGTATGTATTTATATTCTGTTTTGATTCGCTCGTATCTCATGCTGAGGATTCAAAGCCCCCCATCTTTTAATGTTCTCATTCATCATAGAAGTCTAAGTCTACTTCTAGAACATGCAAGTTAGTGTAGATGAAGCTCTGTATGGCTACATCATGATCTGGCCCATAGAAACTTCCTGCCTACCTTTTTCTTTCAGTACCACTCTTGCATGAAGTTGGCATGTACCATCTTTAAAAAAATTGGAGAATGACCTTGTCTTGGCCAAATGTGCCATTTCCTCTCTTGCTGACATTATGCTAGCACCGAAATTTCTTATAGTTAGTTTTTTAGCCTGTTTAGCAAAATAAATCATAATGATCTTTGATAATAAAACGTTTTTCTCTTTGTAATATTTTTTGTTGGAATTTAGATCGAAATTCTCATGAAACTGCCCGCCCCTTTATTGAAATAAGCCGTTCCGTATTTATAGAGTTTCGCAGTATTGAATCATAAATGTCGCAAATGTAAAATGAATAATGTTTTAAGTCTACTTACTGATCAAAAATGTATCCTTACTTTAATTGTAGTAAATAAAGTCTCTAAATGAAAATAAACTTATGTATCAAATGCTAAGCGCATCCTACTAAAATTGTATAATCAGTGAAACTCTATTGTATCTTTATATATTTTTTAATGTATAAAACATCCACTAAAACACTCAGATAAATCCATTTTTGTAACATTGAATAAAATCTTATTTAAATATATGTTCAGTATTGTAACTGCCACACTAAATTAATATTTGTTAAAATAAAAATAATTGTATCAAGTTTGTTAAATGTTTATAATGAAAATAAAGTTTTAAAGGCATGGAAGTTGATTATATATTGAAACAAGGACGCTATTTCATGTGTGTATTTATTCTAAGAGCTATTTACCCTCCCACCTTAAAAAAACAACAAATGTATAAAAAAGTCGATCTTATATTTTTTTCTAAAAAAATATAGGAAAAAGTTTAATTTATGACTTTACAAGAAAATCATTATTTTCTATAACTGAGAAAAAAAATAAAGTGAAACCTTCATTATTGATTTCTTAATTTTAGATTATAATTTAAATATATCACTCATATTTATTTAAAGCTGGCATTTATTAAAAATATTACATTTTTAATTTTTGGAATGATGTTGTTATATAAAGTGTGATAATAGCTTGAGGCAGTCTTAATAAATTGGAAAACATGAACTAATTCTTATAAACTGTTTTATCTATCCCGCTAAAAGTAGATTGTCCAATCCTTAAGAAATAAAGAGCACTCGGGCTTAAATGAAAGCTGTGGGACAAATAAAATACAGCGGGCTGAGCTGCTTAATAAACCCAGAGGTCAGAATATATATAGTTAAGTTGGAAGTTCAGAAGGGGATTCAATAAAAAGATTTTTAAAGTGTATGTTTAAAGAAGATTTTTTGCGAAAGATTTTTTGGAAAAAAATATTAAAAAAGTGAAGAATTAAAAAGTTAAAATTCTTATTTAAGTGTTACTTAACTCTGATTTTCATTACCTTGGAATATAACCTTTACAGCCACTGTTAATAATGGAAAAAAAAAACATTATTAAGGAAAACATAATGATGGAAGGCTAAAACGACAACAGCTTCCTCTCTTCATCTCAAGTCATGTTTTTCCAAGATTTGCCTGGATAAACATCATACAAAGTAAATTATGCCATTCAGCTGAAATCAATGCCCCCTTTTTAATGCAGTCACATCATGGATATGAAGGAAACTGGATAAAAATGAAGGTAATGATTTTACAAAATATTTGATACCATGTGTGTTTATAAAAGATAAGACAAAATGTCTTTCTTAAATAAAATTATGAACAAATGTAGCTATATGAAAATACATTTATTATTGATAAATTATAAATGAAATTAAAATTATGAACAAATGTAGCTATATGAAAATACGTTTATTATTGATAAATTATCAATGAAAATGCTGATCTACTTATATCTGGAAACATACATCTGTGCCAGACCAAACAACAATATTTATGCTAGATATTAGAGTAACCAAATAAAATTACAAATGCTCACCTGCCTATTGATTATATAAGAATATTACGCATAGCTATAATTAATTAAATTATAATAATGTATTTATAATTTAGATAAAATTAGAAAATATCAAAATGAAAGTATACATACAAAATGAATGTATTTAGTAGCTTTATATTATATTGTGAACCAATAAAAACATTTAAATATGAGCTAGTATGTTAATAAAAGTTAATGGTTATATGCATATAATGAATCATGTTCTTAAATAAGTTGAAAGATTGAGAAAATCATTTTTTATTAAAGATTTTATTTATTATTTGAAAACTCTGAGAAAAGTAATATAAACACAGAATTAAAACATGTTATATATACAAGTTGAGAAATAAAAATACCAAAACAATGTGTCACAGTTAAATGTACAATGATATACCTGGAGATATTGATGCATATATGTTATATATATGTCTTATGAAATTGGAAATACCAAATAAACGCATTTGCAAGATGTATTGATATCTGGACAGATGGAAATATGTACACTTATAGGTTACCTGAATAACCAATGGATATAAATGTGAATTAATGACAAATCTGGATAAGAATATGTGAATACCAAATAAATGCATTTGCAAGATGAATTGATATATGGACAGATGGAAATACATACACTTATATTTTACTTGAATAACCAATGGATATAAACGTGCTTATATCAACCGATTCAAACCCTGAAATGGATAACAAATGAACCTAGGCTACATGTGCTTATATTATGGATTCAAACCTGGATTTGGATAACCATGAACAGAAATATATTTATTATGCTTTAGCTAACTTAAAATTAACTGGAATAATAGAAATGCTCGTCTGTAAAGAATATCTTCATACATGAGTAATTTAAGCCACATTATATGTGATAAATACCTAAAAGACTACAAATCAGAATTAAGTGGAACTCCGAATTAAATGCTATGAGTTGTCTTCATTATTATCTCTGTTGTCTTAATATATCACACTCCTCTCTGTGAATTAACTAAATGATTAAAGATGTAAACTGTTAAAGAACTATTGAAAGAAGGACTTTATTATACAACAAATTACATTCTTTAAGTCATATAAAAACGTTATTGGCAATAGGCCGAAGAGATACAAGGGACTGTTAATGAAATATTTTGTTTGATGGACATTTATTTAAACCTGTTATTAAATAAAATTATTGTTACTTAAAATTAACTTTAGATATCCAGTTGTTCAATATTATTTTTTTTATTGCATCACTCATCATTCAGAGCACATGTTCATGAGAATTTCATGCCTCCTGAGCTATGTCTGGCATAACTAGACCTAAGTAAGTCAGGTTGTAGTGAGATGGAGCTCTAGTGGCACAAAATGTCTAGATGCTTCCAGTCTCTATGGTGCTACATCCTCTGATGAGCAGGAAATATTGTTGTAGGGGGGGTTAACATCTGCATTGGGGAATGCCAATCGATAGTTCCTTCCTGCAGCATGCTCATCAGGAAATTGTTACAACCAAGGTGATAAAGGGGTTGTATGGTGGTCCGGTAACATATATATAAAACTCATCTTGAATTTTGTCCAAATAAATATTTATATTTTAAACTTTAATCCAGTTGTTCGAATCTCTTTAATAATATTTATATATATATATATGTATGTTTTTTAACATATCTTTGGTTCATTCAATCTTGAAACAGTAAGATTCGTATTCGAATCTTAAGTTTCACCTTTTTCTGTCGTCTCTCACTGACCAGTCTATCCTGCCCAAATTTAAACTTTTTGATATCGAATTGTGTGTGTGTAGCAATATTAAAATGTATAAATATATGTAGAATTCAGCATAAACACACACACATTTTGATCTCAAATTAAACGCAATAAATAGGGATAAAATAGTATAATTTAGATTTCTTTTAGTTATATAATTTTGTATAATTTTAATCATTTATTTTGCATTATAAAGTTCGTATTTATTGCTTTGTTTAAATTTCGTTTAATAATAATTCTAAAAAAATCTGATGTAATATTTAATTAAAAGTTAAAATAATCTTATGTTCCCTTTTTGTCTTGGAAATTTAAAAGCATTGGTCAGTGATAGATAATAGATTAATTAAAGAAAAATTCCCCAAAATATAATTAGTAAATGTAAAATGTAAACAATAGAACGGCAGCTTTCTTTAATTAAAAACCAACAAAATGCATTGATTATCCTCAGGGCAGATTAAGTAGAACCTAAAAATACCTTAACAAAAATGTGAAATATCAAGATAAAAAAAAAGAGGCCATCTTAGACTTGTTGGAGACATTCACTTAAACTTTAGCTTTGCTCTTGATCACTGAGAGTCTCCAAAAATAATAAAATAATTTGTTCCTGCCAAGGTATGACCGAGTAAAGCACCTAGATTATTCTCCATCGGGAGATGGCCTATTGGATGCCGAACTTTCCATTGCCCGTCATAAATTCACCATGAAGATCTGCTGCCTGAAATGAATGAGAAAGCTGCTGCTGCCATGAAATTAAATGAATATCTAAATACAAGAAAGAATTGCCACTCGTGAACTTTTTGCTGCTAAACTAATGGAATCAGAAAACTTCTTATAAAACAGGTACCTGTCTGTGTTCAAACTCTAGAGTACTCTAATAATATGCTATAGCTCTTCTTCATACTACTTATCTAAATTATAAAATGTAAAACTACCATTTGTATAACTAAAATTGAATAATTAATTTAATGTGTAAATTTCTTTACTAATCTAGCTTACCTCATTCTATCTTGGGTGCGTATTTTTAAAATCTACATTTTATCTATATTTATTATCTAATTATTGCATGCTCATAATTGTCTCTATTTTCAAAGTTTAAATCTATGATCGTTTGAAACAGTGAATGCGTGTCACATTTTCATTAATATGTACTTCGTCGGGCTGAGGCAGAGACCAGCCCGCCATTCTTATAAACCATAACTAACTTAACTTTCATATAAATCGACACGCATTCAGTGCACCACTTATTGTAATGCAGGGTCTACTACTTCGCAAATGGCTGACATATTAGTTATAATAATTCCCAATTTATATAGGTTTTGTATTTATTAAATCATCATGAATAATTCCAGAAAATTACATTTCTTTGAGAGTCACCAATGTTCTTTAGTAAGTGTTGATAATGTAGGGCCGAGTCAGAAATCTATTTAAATCTCATCATAATCGTTTATACAGTATACATGTGTTACGTTTTAGAGACCGATGACCCATTCTGCCATGAAATTTCCGGATTCTTCAGGGTTGAAATTAACCCCAGTCATCCTACACAAGCGGGCATAATGGGTGCTCCCGTAGGATTTGACAATGTCATGCAGCCAGCTGGCAAACTGCGACACGGACCGCTTGTCCCTGGTTATGCTCATGTGACACCTTATTTCGTCAGGCCGATGGCAGAGACCAGCCCGACATTCTTATAAACTCATTCACGGCATTGCAGTTTCGATATACTGCCATTCCATATTGCCTTCCTTAAAGCGTACCACGTGTTCCTTTACTTAGTTTTATTATTCTATACATATCAGTCCGCCTCTGCATTATCTGCATAATTCACTCTCAAATAAATGTTTGCCCTTAGTTATAAATAAATATTTTAATTAAATAAATATATGTCTGCCATTACTCTTATAACCCATACTTTAGACTCTTGCATTGCAAAGGTATAAATCCCTCCAGGCATGCATTAGAAATGCTCACTCGAGAATTTTAGGTAGCTAGATTACGCTTTCAAATAAATGTATTCCTTTTGTAAACATTACAATATCAGAAATACCGCTATTGAAATCCTCAATATAAAATAATGTCTAAATAAATAAATGTATTCTTTAAAATATAATCATGTCGCAAATCCCGCTACTGAAGCTGTTATTCCATAAAATATTATTAGATTGTTTTATTAAAATGTATTAATAAATAATTTTAAACTATACGTCTGCAGTTACGTTTCATTTATTCGATACCCATTCTATATAATATTTCCTCGATTATGTAAATATGAATGTTTAATTAATATTAGTTTTGTTATTGGCTAACTCGAGAATAAAATCATGAGTCTCTTACATATCCCTGACCACCGTGCCTAAGGAAATATTTACTAATGTCGCATCAGATGCGTTGTTTCATGGATTGTATTGTGGAACCGATAAACTATGTTCGAACTCAGTACCACGGGTGGCTTCGCTACTCGATGGTGCTGCTGTTCTGTATGGTGGTCGAATTCTGCACTATGTTTATGAGTCACATGTTTTCTGACCGTTACAATCTCTCATCATCATCACACCAGTTGAGTTCTCATGTAAAATGTAGCACGAGCCTGGGATAGAATGAATTTGTGGTATCACCGTAGGTGTTGTCCGTAGTGTTATAGATTTTGGGAATGGGCAAATCGGTTAGAATTTCTGATTACTCCTGACCTGTGTATCCGGGCATGATTGGATTTGGGGTACTTTTGCTCAGATTCTAAGTTTTGTTGAATGGACACACATTTTTGACCAGTACAGATTTTTTTCCAGGTTTCGACACCCAATTATGGGGTTATTCAATATTCTCACACCCTGCAATACCCTGTATAGTGTTCAATATGTATGTATAAAATTTTTTATCTTCTGTTTTGAATAATACTAAATAATGTATATATGTAAGATTTTTTTTCTGAGTTTGTACACCCAGTCATTGTACATTTTTTTCTCTTAAGTTTATACATCCAATAATGTATTTAATGTCATATGCATAAAAAAATGTAATATGTATATGTAAAAGAAGGATGTAATTACCAGCACATTTTTGAAAGTAAGACAATTCTTACAAGACATATATTTCTTGTACATGAGAATTGAGTGAACCAGCTTTTACTTGTACCTTCTGTCACCTTGTTAACTGGCACCCTGATATAAATTTGCCAACAGGTGTTCTTTTAAAACACAGAATTTAATGAAGGTGAATTTGAACCTGGATTGAGTGGGTGGTAGTAGAGAATCAATTTTAATTATGAACAAATTTTGTATAGCAATGACCAAATATGATAAAAGACAATAATGACTATGTAATAATAATAATAAAACTTCGAATCTATTCTAGGTGCAGAAGAACAGCCAAGACCAAATGGAATGTGAAAATCCAAGTAATATGGTAGTTTTTTTTAAGTTTTTTTTGCTTTCCATATTTATAATCATATATTAATTAGTAAACCAGATTTTTTTCTGCATATATAATGTAGGCGACAGTTCAGGATAGCAGGCAAATAAAATAAATTATGGGGGGGGCAACTGAAAGAGTAGGGCAGGAGATAATTGAAGATGGGAAAAATAAGTTCAGAAACCTTTAGTAAAAAAGAAAAAAGGCACTATCATAAACAGTTCTTTTTTGTAGATAACATATTAAATAATTAAGTACTGTTTTTGAAAGAAAATTGGTTGTTCTTCAGTCGCAAATGGATTCGAAGTAAAGGCATTTTTTTAATTAATTTTTTTGTCATTTTAAGTGGGGAAGTGTGAAACAGTCGACCTTAGTTCAAGATTGAGTTTCACTGTTCTACCACAGCCACATTTCATTCGGCTCCTTTTTTTTTGTAAAATGTATATAAACTATACATATGTTTCTGAGAAGTGTCTATGAGATTTATAAATATAAATCTGAAATAAAAATTTTCTTTAATTATTTTAAATATTAACTTTTATAGATGTGACTTAGAAATATACATATATTACAGGAACATATATATATAATTAAACATACTAAATAATTTTGTGTCTTTTAAAATTGTATTTTTTTTACTTTTATTTTAATACTTTGTAATTACTTTTTTGTCATAAAACTACATAAAAAATTCAAGATGGAAGGTGCAGTCATTAACTGTCCAGGAATAATTAAAGGGGTAGGAACATTAGTTAGTTTCATGATTTTAAAAGGAATTTGTAAATTAAAGCTAAGGAAAGTAAAATCTAAAACAAAGATAATTGATTGTAGTTAGCTATTAACATTTTTATCCAGTCTTTCCGATCTGGAAATTGGTTTGAATTTATTTTGGACAGTTATCTCATGACTGCATCTCTACTAACAATAGAGAAAAGATTTTTGTAAATTAAGGATCCCTTAGAGTCAAGAAGTTTAATTAAAACAAACATTCTTTGAATAGTTAAAAACTGACATAAATAGGGCTAAAAATCTATTGGGTCAGAGTTTGGTCAATCGTTGTTAGCCAATCCCACATCCATTTAATTTTTGAGGGGCCTAAGCCACCTTCCCCTCCATATTCAGCTCCACTCTTTGCCATGCAGAGATGTAGCTCCTACTGCTCAAGAGTGCCCATGCTGTAAAAGAATGTCCCCTGCCACAGAAGATTCATTAGCACTTCATAGAAGCATGAGGTAACCAACCCAAAAATATAATCATATTAACCAATTCTAATTCATAACTCTTTAAAATTAATGTTTTCTTTATGTTTAATTTTTTTTAAACGCTAATTGGCGAGTATGTTAATCTTTTTGTGTTAATTCTCTACTATCCAAATTAATGTTAATACAAAATTTTTCATCCAATTCACGCTTATTATTTTTATAATTTAATGTGGTTATAATTTATTTTTAATGATATTGTTATATTTTTCATTTAACTTTATTTGTAAATGCCAATCAAACCTAGTCTTATGAACTTCTATATCCCACTGTGGAATAGAAAGGGGGGGGGATTAATGGGTTCTTGTTATTTATTTCTAAATATCTCATATGATTGGGTTTGTATTTTAAATAAATACATGCTTTTAAATAAATGTTTTATCATAAATTTATACAAAATGTATAAATACTTTGCAATCTGGGGTGGATATTGGTGTCCATTAATTTTATGAATTTTTTTACTGATCATCATCGTCAAAATGGCTGGTGACTTAAATCTCTTATTTGCACTTTTAAGTGTGTGAACTTTAGTTTTTTTTATATATTAAACCAAATATTGATTCAAGAAGGGGGAGCACGGCATGCTTCATTAATTATAGTTTAACTTATGATAAATGACTTTATCTTACATGGGTCATTATTTTAGCATATCATTATGCATTTGTTAAACCATTTAAGGCTTTACTTTAATATTTAAATTCAGTGACTTTATAATAAGCCACACAGGGCTTTGATCTGATTCGCCTGTACCTCATTCCAGGGAGTCATGATCGTCTCCTTTGTCATTCTTCTCCACATATGTATTTACATTCTGCTATGATTTGCTCTTATCTCATGCCAAGGATTTAAAGCCTCCCGTCTTTTAATGTTCTTGTTCATCATAGAGGTCTAAGTCTACTTCTAAAATATGCAAGTTAGTGTAGATGAAGCTCTGCATGGCTACGCTGTGATCCAACCCATAGAAACTTCCTACCTACCTTTTTCTTTTGGTACCACTCTAGCATGAAGCTGGCATGTACCACCTTTAAAAAAATTGAAGAATGACCTTGTCTTTGGCCAAATGTGCCATTTTCTCTCTCACTGACATTATGCTAGCATCAAAATTTCTTATAGTTAGTTTTTTAGCCTGTTTAGCAAAATAAGTCGTAATGATCTGTGATAATAAAATGTTTTTCTCTTTGTAATATTTTTCATTGGAATTTAGATCCAAATTCTCATGAAGCTGCCCTCCCCTTTATTGAAATAAGCCATTGCTGTTTTTTTAGAGTTTTTAATTATTTTTTTTTTAAATTTTAAAAATTAAAAAAATAATTTTTTTTTTTCTCCTTATTATTAAAAAAAATCTCTTATTGATAGGGGAGGGTATTCTTAAAAAAATGGTAGAATATATATTTTTTTTATATTTATCTATATATCATATTTTTTTGTTGTTGTTTTATTTTTTTGTTGTAATTGTGTGTTTTTTTTTTAAAATATAAATTTTTTATCACCTTACTAATATTGAAAAAAAAAAAAAAAATATTAAATAGCAAATAACTCCACCAAAAAAATTATATAAAGGAAATTATCTTTATATATTTTTAAATGTATAAAACATCCACCAAATCACTCAGATAAATTTATTTTTGCAACATTGAATAAAATTCTATTTTTAAATATACATTCAGTATTGTATCAAGTTTTTTAAATGTTTATAATGAAAATAAAGTTTTAAAGGCGTGAAGTTAATTATATATTGTGCCAGGCACGTTTGATGTGGCCAAGCACAAGATAAGGTCAGATAAATTAATGGTCGAAATTACGTAAAAAGCCATTAAATGGGAGGTGGGTATACTATTTATATAATTAAAAATTGTTATAAATTAAGAGAGAGAACTGTGGCGATAATATAAACTCACACACACACACATGTTTAAAGCCAATGTTTAAAGGCTTAGAAATATGTATTTGCAATTTTGATTTTTGTGTTTTTTACTTTTTTTAAAAAAAAGAAAAAGATAACTCCAAAATATATTTATAATTTGAAATATTTTTGTTTGTTGAAGAAACAGCTTTTATTTAACAAATTGTTATTCTCTATTTATATTTTTTGAGGGTTTACAAAAATGTAAAAAGGAAAATTTTAAATATTAATGTTGATTAAAAATATTTAAGAATAATTTCAAAACCGCGGTTTTAATGGTCATTTTCTCTTCAGTTGCATTTGAGCAAGTCATTGTCTTAAATTTAAGAAAAGCCTAAAGGCATTGTGACTTCCTGTCCACGCTAAAATAATTTTAACAGGACAAAAGAGTTTAATTAGACTTGCGATAATGCGTGGAGAGAGGAATGTTCAAGTTATATGAAACAATCTTTTAATTAAAACAGAAAAAACTTCGATTCTGATAATGAAATTAATCAAGAGTAAAAAGATGTTATCATTTCATTGTGATCTGAATGGAGATATAAAAAAAAAAATAAGAAAAAACTAATTGGAAATAAAATTCTTAAAACAATTAGTAAAACCAATTCAATGAGATTTAATTAATTTTTGTGTATGGAGGTGGGATATCTGTTCTGAAATTGCGAGGGGCAGTTGACTTTTGATTTTCAAAGAAGGCAGTTCACCTTTGCTTTTCAAAGAAGGCAGTCTAACTTTTTCTTGTCAAAGAGAGCAGTTCACATTTGCAAATCTTATTGGGAAGCTAATGCTATTCTGAAAAACGTGAAGTCATGCAACTGTTTTAATCATGATGATTCTAATACCTTGCCATCATTGAAATAGCCTAGCTGTTAACCAGTCAGTTGATTCTGATGGAAGCATAACTACAACATGCCATCAAAGCCTGCAGTTAACCTAGGATCCTTAAACCAATAAAGGACAATTGATATCGTTTAATATCCTGTTGAATATCCATTCTCCAACTTAAAGATGCAAATCAAGCATTCACTTGCAGATAAAATGATCATGGAATAGAAGCCGACTTCAGCGCGTCCGTCCAGCTCCGCTCCTACCGTCCCAACAGAATGTAAACCCCGAGATTCAAGCACCAAGGTGATGATGATCAATTCTATGAACTTATAATGCAGTCAAGTCCAGCCCTTGCCGCAGTAGATGAACGTATAGCCCACTCAAAACCCATACAAGAATGAAGCTCATAGACTTTATCGGGTACACTATTTTTTTTGTATTTATTTTATTTTAAATTTAATACCCATTTCATAAATATATATCTCATGTACATACATACATAAACACACCTGAATATAACTTGTTAATTTTTCCTTATTTGCGTAATGCATGTGTGTGAGTTTACTTATAATCCACAGATCACTATCTCTCACGTATAATTATTTGATTTATTTTCTTATTAAGAAAGAAATTTTCCTTTATTTAATTTAATTATTGCTTTATTAAGTATTTCTTTATGATTATGATTTTGTTGTATTAATAGGATTTATGTAGTGTAACATTTGTTTCGTATATCTAATCGATCTGGGAATGTATTCATATTATAAATGGTATGGGTAATGGGTTAATAAAATATTTATATTATAATTCTAAAGTGACTACTGCCATAATTTTTCTTTATTCTCTTTGTCATTTACTTTCTCTAACCCCATATTAGTTAATTATGCGAGTTTTCCGATCCCCATTCTTTAACTGAGAAAAGAGTACGCTGAGCTAGCAAATGGGAAATCATCTTACCGGGTTTTAAATCTCTATTTAGCATGAGGATACTTATTTATTATTTTTTTATGAATAATTATTTATCAGCACACATGCCCTAATATCATTTGAACTTGCATATCCTTTCAGGAGGAGAGTTAAATTTCCTTCTGGGAGTGGCACGAGGGGTTGATTTAGAGTCATCCCCCAAAGGTATGTAAGAGTCAACCTTTCCATAAGTATCTTCTCTGTCCGTAACACTGTTATGGTAGAGTTTTGAATCTCTTCTTACTTCGGCATGTCACCATATTTTCTCTCATGTTTGGTTTATGCGCATGCTCATATCAACAGAGTAAAAGTTAACCAGTATAATATATATATATATATATTATAATAGTAACTTCCAGTTATTATTATTGGCCTAACGTGCTTTTATCTCTAATGAAATTATTTATAAATATAAAATCTATTTGAATATTTTAATATGTATATACATATATACTATTTATATATATACGTGAACTTTAAACAATATATATATTAATGTCAAGTTTTTGAGTAAAATGCCAGATTTGGAGTTGAAATGAATAATTTTATATATACGTGAACTTTAAACAATATATATATTAATGTCATGTTTTTGAGTAAAATGCCAGATTTGGAGTTGAAATGAATAATTTTATATATAAATTATTATTAAATCTTAATGTTTATTGAACAATTAGTATTTGAATTAAGCATGAACTTGTAACAACACATGAGCAGATTTATTCGTTCTCTTGTTATTAAAAGGGAAGAAAAATAAAATCATTTTTCTTTAAAATAACTTTTTCTTTTATAAATATTACTGTTCAACAATTGGAATTTAAATATTAACTTTTCCAAATTAAGATAATCTATGGATTAAAAATCTGTAAGGAAAATATTTTAATTTTCTATTAAATCTTAAAGGAATAGCATTATAAAAGAAAAGAACGTCTGTTTAAGTTTTTTTGGAAACTAAGTTATATTAAAACTTCGTTATATTTAAAATAATTATATATATATATATATAAAGAATATTCCAATGTGCTTTGAGTAAAACAGCATTATATCGAAAAGATTTCGAAACCAACCTTGCATGCTATTTTAAAATATTTTGAAATATTGGATATATGGAACGTCTAATGATAATAGAAAAATGAAGAATAAGAACATCTACATTCGAAGAATATTTACTTTATTTCATGTCAATCAAATTATTGGATATTATTAACAGTTTATCAATTAAGGATAAATAAAATCATCATTATACCAATGGATTAATAATATACTTCGTAAAAGATCTTCATTAGGATTATAAACTACAGACTCAAATATCTACTCTTAACTCTGGAGAATAAGTTTTTCTTTCTTTATTTATATATATTATAATAATGCTTATATTATTTTATTATTATTATTATTATTATTATTATTATTATTATTATTATTATTATTATTATTATTATTATTATTATTATTATTATTATTATTATTATTATTATTATTATTATTATTATTATTATTTCAAATTTGGCATCGCATCATTATATCTTAATAGGAAAATTATATTTAATATTAAATATAATTAATTGAAAGCTTGACATAATTCATCAAATTAGATGAAGGATGTAAAGAATAGTTATTATTTAATAGATATTTTAAACAGGATTATATTGTATTTACTACATAATATTGTAAACGTTTAATGTATTTTATTTATCAAAAATACATATAATATATAAGTTATACAATTGTAAATAGTACTTATATATTAGTAATTATGAAACATATAAATAAGAATGGTAACTAAATTAATAAGTTACATAAATTATTAATTTTTGAATCCAGATATTGTTTTTATATATCTGTTAATTTTAACTATTTTCTTTAATTTTTGAAAGTTTATTATAGTATTGAATTTTATCATAGGATATTAAATAAAATATTATTTATTAATATTTTTAAAATGGTAAAATTCATCCGTATTTATTGAAGCTGTGCATATATATATATAAATATATATATGCTGGCTTCACCATTCACTGTGGACTAACTAAGACCCTAAGTCCAACCACAGTGAATGTATGTTTTTTTTCCAAACTAAATTTATCGTTTTCTCAAATAGTTGCCTAAATTAAAGAAGAGATTGTGTTAAAGAAAAAAGATTTAATAAAATAAAATATAGAAAGTTAAAATTATATTTGCAACTATTTTCAAAATATATGTTGGAAGAATTCGATAAGATAAAATTTCTTAATTAAATAGAATCCATTAAGAAAAGGAATTAATTAATAAAACATTTTTCTGAATTAGATAAAAGAATAGATAACAGGAAAAATTTGAAACAATGGGCATGATTCGCTACTAATTAGCAGATTAAAAACATAATGGAAAAAGGGTATAAATAAAGAACTTTTCTTTTGTTCTTGGTCTTATGCTTGCTGGTAACCTGTGCTGAAGGTCAGAGAGAAATCTTAAGAATTTTGTTGGAAGAAATTTTGCTGAAAGATTGGACAATATAGCGAACTCTTGCTTGCTGTACTTACTTCAAGCTGCACTCTATTCTTTCAGCATATAAATAAAAGAATCCAGAAATGTGTTGCTCTGCAAAAATGCAGGGGTAACTTCTTTGCCTTCGCTCTCCTGAGCTGTTCCTGATGCAGGAGTCGTAATCATGTAAGCCAGCCAGAGAACTAAAGTATCTGCCCTGTATCTGTGAAAATCTGCCCTCAAAAACATGGAAAAACAAATTTGAAGAACCGAGAAGACCTGCGGGGAAATATCAAATGAACTCATTTTGACCAACCCATCTAGTTACCAGTAACGTTCCCATAAATTATTAAAATATCTTTGTAATTTGCAAATTCAATCTATATTTATGCTTTTCTATATATATGTTTTTTTTTTAATCTATGTATTCGAGTCTTGTGAAATTATATTTCCTTAATTGCTTTTTTTTTTTATTAAATACTTTAATGGGTGGTAGGGTTATTACATATAATGGTGGTGATAATTCTTATTAATTTAATTGAAAAATGCTTCGTTTAACTTTCCGCCATTATACTCCCGTAATTAAGTTATTTATTTTATATAAATATTTATTTAGAAAGAAAAGGAAGCAAATCATAGAAGGTGCAAAACCATATTTTTAAAATCAAGATTTAAATTGCTAAATATTCTATTATAAAACTTTCCAAACTTTAATTTTGATTTGTTTTTATATATATATAAAAGAAAGATCCTTATCAAATGCCTGTATATTTTAGTCAATGAAGGGTTACAAATTTAAAGTTATATTTTAAAGAGCGTGAAATAAAACGTTCGCATTTATATTTTAGTAATAAGAGAGAGTACATTTTGACAATATGTATTAAAAATTATTTATTGATTCTGGGGGTGGGTTGGTTAAACTTCAACTAAATCAATAAAATATCCGCCCTCTTGTTTTAGTGATCTGAATTTTATAAAAGGTAAAGTTACTATTTTTCTGCGGATTTTCAGTGATAGTTGAGCTTTCCTAATATATTTATATTTTGCAGAGGGTTTTTTTTTTTAAATTTAAAGGTCGTTGACCGTATTTATATGGCATCGTGCCTCCGGTGATCTACTGGGTTGCTCAGCATATATTACAGTGCTTCTTTTGCCAAGTAGGTTAACATACCTACATTCGGACCCTCTGAAAAACAAATAAATTGTTCCGGATCTCATGTCAATTTCAGTCCTTTCAATGTACATAACTGGACATAAGCAACAAAAACTCCGATCCTGAATCCGGGTCACGCGTTTAGCGAACGGGTTCCATTTTTCTCTCTAACCTAGTTTAGAGATGGAGAGCTATCTGGTCTGGTGTTAACCTCTTGGTAACTGTTATGTCTCGAGCCTCACAGCCCACTATATGCTATCGCCTTTGTGCATGGTCTTGTATATTTATATTTATTAGGAAATCTTTTTCAAAATCTCATAGAAATGTTTCAATTATGGCTGGAAATTCTCGCTGGGGTCACTTTATCATTCTTCTTAAATTATAAGTAGGGCTGTGATTTAAACCTGTCCAAAGTGTTTAGTTGAGTTTGACCACCTATTTATTTCTATGTTCTCCAGCCACAGAGTTAATGAATCATCTCTCTCTCTCTCTTGATTTCTTTTATGTAACACTTCCATTGGCTGGAATATTTTAAAGAAAGAAATGATAATGTAAAATTTTGTCTGTTCTTATCATTATGATCAATGGATCTTTCAAATATGTCTATCCGGTTGCAGTGAAAATAGCCTGTGACACTATTAATAAAACATTGTATGAATTCTTTTAATGTAAATAATAAAAGTTTGTGTTATCTTTCATTCACTATAAATAAAACCACTTAGTATTGTTTTCTTTTGTAACATACGTATGTACATCTGATCATTATATATGTAAAAATTCCTTTTCATGGTCTCTTCTCTCCCTGACCACCGGGCATACATTAAGATTAAATTCTAGTGAGGTTTGGGGAATAAGTCGCTTAGTAGCAATCTAGAGGAGTAGGTGAGGTTCCAACCCCCTCTATCTGCATCTCTAGGTTAGGTTAAAGCAGCTCTACTTTTCTTACCATTACATTATTTATTAATATTTTATTTATCTATTATATTATATTTTTTATTGTTTATTAAATATTGATTTATTAACTTGATCTCTTTGTCTAATCATTATTGAATTATATTATATATATGCTAGTATTATAAATATCATATGAATATCAATTATTAGTTAATGCTTATATAAAGGCATATTATATAATGATTTGTTTTGAAATTATCCCTGAAAAGAGCTAATTGCAAATTCTCCATGAGTTTGAATATCATGGCATAATGGTGACTGAAAGAGGGATAAATGATGGATGAACTAGTCTAAATTATATTAAAACATTTAAAAATTATTGAGCTAGCATAATAAAGATAGATATAATCATGGACTTAGTATTTCATCGATTCATTTCTAGCATTCTGCCTGAAGACCCAAAGTCTGATTGTAGTGAAATGCATATCCTCTTTCTAGGGAATTTAATCATCCCGTTATATTTAACAATACCAACTTAGACTTTAAATATAATCCATTCTGTTATATTTGGCCAACCAACTGTGAAACATTAAATTAATGGTTTTCAAGCATTAAATATAATCTATTCTCTTATATTTGATGCATCAACTGGGATGATTAAATGTTGTTCTGTTATATTTGGTGCCTCAACTAGGGCTATCAAATATGTCATCCCGTTATAATATATATATATATAAAACTCATCTTGAATTTTGTCCAAATAAATATTTATATTTTAAACTTTAATCCAGTTGTTTGAATCTCCTTAATAATCTTTATATTTATGTATGTTTTTTTTTTTAAATTTATATCTTGGGTTCATTCAATCTCTCATCATCATCATCACCAGTTGATTTCTCATGTAAAATGTTGTAGCTCTAGGCCGGGCTAGAATGAATTTATGTGGTATCACCGTAGGTGTTGTCCTTAGTGTTATAGATTTTGGGAATGGGCAAATAGGTTAGAATTCATGATTGCTCCTGACCTATGTATCTTGGGCATGATTGGATTCGGGGTAATTTTGCTCAGATTCTAAAAAGAGTTGGATGGGCATACATTTTCGACCGTTACAGAGCTTGGGATGTGAGTGGAAATGCTTGAAATTATTGAATTGAGAAAAAAATCAATTACCACTATACATATAGTTAAAAAAAACATTAGCCCAATAATAGGAAGACAATGTTTTTCAGCAATAGGAATACAAGTTAGTGTAGTGAAAAAAATGACCATAAAACAAGAAATACAAAGCAAATACCCTGATCTACTTAGTGAAGAATTAGATTTAATAGCAACTACCCTAGCAGATGTAGAGTTAATTGAATTGAAAATGCACACCCAGTTATCTGCAAACCACAGAAAATTCCTTTCATGCAGAGCAAAATGTTGAAGAGAAAATTCAAGAATTGGTCTCGAATGGCATCCTGACACCTGTGGAAATGTCAGACTGGGCCACTCCTATAGTTGTAATCACAAAACCCAACAGCTAAATACCTATTTGTGGCAATTATAGAGTGACAGTTAATAAGTACTTAAATAAAGGGGTGTATTCCATACCAAATGCAAGAGAGGTACTGGCCAGTCTGAAAATGCATCACATTTTGCTAAACTAGATTTAAATTCTGCATTTCATCAAATACCAGTAACAGACAGGTCAGCAGAAATATTAACATTAGCAATACCGGTGGGACTGTTTAAATACAATAGGCTTCTGTTCAGGATATCAACAGTGCTGAATATCTTCCAAGCAAAAATAAACATTTTATTACATGGCTTAGATGGCATCATACCATATTTTGATGGCATGCTCATTTTGGCATCCACTGAAGAGATGCTGCATCAAATGCTATGTAAAGTATGTGCCAAACTACAAGAATTTGGGGTGAAATGAAATATGCAAAAAGTGTGTGAAATATGCAGCAGTTGTCATTCCTTGGACACAATCTCCCAAACGGGGGAATGCTCATCAGTGGAGAAAGTAAAAGCTGTGGAAAATACAGTCAGGCCCAAAACAATAAAGTGCTTCAGGTTTTTTTTGGGTCTAATAAATTATTTTGAACTGTTTTTTTAAAGAACAAGGCTAAAGTAGCAAACCCACTTTACCATTTATTAAAGGAAAATCAAAAATGGCAGTGGCTAGAGATACACGAGGAAGCATTTAAGCAAACTAAAGCTCTACTTTTATCAGACAAGCTATTAGTACATTTCAACAGCTATCTCAAAGTGCACCTAACAACAGATGCTCAGGATAGGGGGTGGATTGTGTCACCCATGCTACAATGGTACAGGGCGTGGAAGCCATATTGTGTCACCTATCCTACAATGGTAAACATCTAATAGCCTATGCCTCATGAACCTTTTCTCAATCTGAAAGAAACTAGAGCCAGATTGATAGAGCATTTAGCCATTATATTCGGATTAAAAAAAATTTCACCACTATATATTTGGTAGACAATTTACTATTGTAACCGATTATATCATTATTGCGCATTTTATCAGATGACAAACTAGCTTCTGGCCATTTAAGCCCATGCGTGCTATAATGGAGAAACATATTGGCATCATATGATTTAAGAAAGGGAAAGAAATTTCCCATGCTGATGCCCTATCTAGAAACTCCAACAAAAATGAACTTCAAACTAATGAAATAGAAGTCAACTATATAGATGCCTTATATTCAGACATCTTGAACAGCAACACAATACAAAGATGGACCAAACCTTATAAAGGATACCAGCAGCTATTAGATTGGATTAGGAATGGATGGACTCCCAAAAAACCAAAATGCCTTTGTCTGCCTTTTGGATAAATCATGAAAATTTGTCAATTAGTAAAGGATGCATCTTAATGGGGGACAAGGTTGTAATACCAACTGCTAGTAGGCAAAAAGTATTAAAATTATTATATGAAGGGAACCTAGGCATAGTGCATGCAAAACCTTTAGCACACAGCTACATCTGGTAGCTGAAAATAACCATAGACTTTGAGAATTACATTAAAGTGTACAACTTGCCAGTCCGAGATGCACATGAATCCAAAAGAATAAAAACAGTGGCCTGAAGCTACCAAACCATGGAAGAGGCTCCACATGGACCATGCTGATCCAATAGATGGGAAAATACTTTTTATTTTTGTCGATGCATACTCTAAGTGGGCGGAGTATTGCATCATGAAAAATACAAGTACAAATGATGCTTAAATGCAATTTTTCACAACATGGACTCCCAGAAATAATTTTTTCAGGTAATGGGACAGGATTTACTTCCCAAGAGGTGCTATATTTCTTCCAAATGAATGGAATAAAACATCTGTGTGCCCCATACCACTTTGAATCGAATGGCCTCACTGACAAAGCCGTTCAACAAATAAAAAAGGAATTAAGAAAATCCAACAATAATGACATGCAAGTCACTTTATATGACACTATACTTTCATCAACATTCCACCCTATCATTGGCTACTGGAAAATCTCCGAGATGTTGATGGGCAGGAAATTAAGGATAAATCTAGCAATGTTACTCCCCAAAAGGAATGAACAAATCCAAAATGATTTCAAATAGAATACGTATGAAATTGGAGACATGACATTATCAGAAAGAAATGGGCTGAAGGCACAATCACAGGAAAATTATCTAGTCACAGTCCAAACACAGAATGGAACAGAATGCTAGAGACACATTAAACACATCCACATCCAGTTGCCAGCATCATTACAAAATGATAACGAAGGGATTATGAAAATCTTCAAAAAACAAGAAGGACCCAAAACAACCCAGGAGGAAGGAATCCCACACACGCAACAAGACTAGCTAGAATATAATGAAGCAGAAGTCTAAGCAGACACTCAAAGCATGATACCCACAGAAATGACAGACAAAGGTAGATCACCCAGGACTCAACACAAGAAACAGAAGCCTATCAAACTATGTGACTATGTGTAAAAAACAACAGTTTTCTGGAGTAGGAGAGGTATTGTAAAATATGTATTAATTAAAATGAAATGTATAAAGTAAGTTAAAATTAGTTGTTTTCTGATTAACAGGAATCTGGCTTAAAATGCCATTAAACAAAATGAACTAAATAATCAGATAATGAAAAGAGATACCAATTTAATTTCTAAGTTATAATTGTGCTTATTAATTAAAACCCACCCTGATCTTAAAAATTAGAATTATTCCAGAAAACAAAAGAAACCAAATAGATAAAAAGGGGGGATAGTCTAAAAGAGGGGAGACTACATTCTGGGAATCTTTGAGAGCTAGTGCTACAATGAAGCAGCATGGGAGTTGTGAATCACCAGGGTTTCAACTCCTGAAGGTTAAGTAATCTGATTAATTTTCTTTTACAGATCACCCTGATCTCACTTTTAATCAATATGCCTCAAGGGCTGCTAAGGGTTTGAAGATGCTTAGATTGTGAAGATAATTGTTTATACCTTATATTGATTATAGAGGGATTTAGTACAGGGAAGCTTTATAAGCTCAGAATTATAGTCAGTATTATACTTAGTGCGTATGTATATTTTGTCTTACTAACATAGCTAGGCATGGACTGACTCAATAATTATATATATATATATATATATATATATATATATATATATATATATATATATATATATATATATATATATATATATAATGTTATCATACATGTAACCTGGAACAGTTGAGAACTTTATAGTTGAGTATATAAACTTGGTTAAGCACCCAAGTGCTAGAATAGTGGTCCCCCCTTATTAGATTCATCTCTTCGTGTTAGTTATATCTACAGGCCACACTCATTACATTCAGGTGTGCAATCAGATGATGAATTGCTTTCCTCACTATAAACCATATGTCATGCTTAATATTTATATTAAAATGAATAAATTGTCTTCTTAAATTAACCTGTATTAATAATTGTCATTTCCTGCTATAAGTAGTTAGTGAATTGCTATTCATATGCTGTTTAACGAGTCAATATACAGCAACACCAAAGGTTCACCGGCCATTCATTTGAACTTTCCTCTGCTTCTTCGTAGACCACCATGAATCCAAATATAAAATCAAAGAAGCATGGCGTATAGCTAACAACATGTGCTCTATAAATCGAAAGAAAGCATGCTTTCCTCTCTCCAAAAATGGACTTTCTAATCCATGATTTTGCATAAATTAAAATATTTGTCATCATATATTACTACTTTTTCAGATGATCGATCGTTTTGTTATATTATGAGAAGATAAACTTCTCGAAAGCACTCAACTACTAATGTTACATGTCGTACCTTAGCTTCACCATTAACTGTGTTCCAAAGCATTTAGACATATTATAAGAATTAGATTGAGTCACATTAAAAAAATTTATTTGGATTCTCCAATATTACATCATTTCCTGTCATATTGCTTTTTTAAAAAAAATTATTATTGCTATTAGTTTTAGATATCCTCATCTAACAAACTGCAGTAAACATTAAATTGACATTAAATTGACTAGTTTTTCTATTTGTTCATCCTGATCTACATAATAGCCATTTGAACGTTTTTATATACAGTTTTTTTTCCTTGATAAGGATTTAGGTTGAAAGCGCTAGGCATTTATTAATATTATATAAGTTATTAGTATTTCTGACAGTAACAACAACCATGTTGATTTTATTATTTCAAGTATAAGACAAGTATTTGTTTATTAGATTTAAAAAGTGTTTATATTTTTCTATTTTGCCATAGATTAGTTAGTGTTAAAGATAATAGAATGGAATTTTTATTTAAAATATCATATCAACTATGAAAGAAAAAGCAATTATAAACTTCAGAATACTATGATTATTTTATGAATAGACAGACTACGTATTCATATGATTAATGATTATTTGTATTAAATGCTGACTTGATATCTAATAATACTCTACATCTAATAATGATAATGATACAATTATAATAAATATCTTCGTTATTCTTGGCATTGTTTATTTTCTTTTGACTAACCCATCATTCTTGGATAAAGATTTGATTTTTTCTTTCTAAAAAAAAAGTTGAATTGAACTTATGGATTACCACTTAAGCAAATGATAATTGCTGTTTAAGGGGAAAGGAGAAGAGGACATTAGAAGTAACAAAAAAGAAATCAAAAACGAAATAAATAAATGAGAGAACAAATATGTAGCAATGATATCATTGAATAAATTAAAAAACTGATATTAAATAGAAGACATAATAACAGATTGATGATTGGAACCCAAGAGATTGTTAAAGACCTAGAAAAAGACCATATATGGGATGGTTGGATAGTGTGATATGGAGAAGAAAGATTATGAATTGGAGAAACTGGATTAAACTTCTAAAGATCTTCATCCTGTAATAGGTCAATAATAAATGATAACCGATGATGATGATAGAGGGTAGATTGCAATAGAAGTTGGCAAAGTTATTGACCTGGCATATAAGTTTAAAAGACAGTAAATCAAAAAAAAAAAAGCTTTCATTAAGAAACAAAACTTTTTATTAACTTTAAAACAAAACAAAAAACCATTTATGGTACTATTGTGAATCTTCTTAACGATATGAAGGATTTTTTTGAAGATTATGATGTAACTCTAAATACAGAAATATTAGAGTACCTTGTATTAAGAGGCTTGTAAGCATTGATGAGAACTGCAACGTGATAACTGTTATCGTTTGAACTGTAGCGTTCTACTAGCAAATTACTTAACTCGCCGTTGGGTAGAAATCATACATACAGACAACATAAACAATTTTACAGTAATTAAAAAGTTTTGTTGAAATTATATGATTGTTAGCCCCCCCCCCTCAGCATCTAATTAAAATGGACTATTATTAACAATAATAAGTCTGATAATATTTTCACTCGAAACGTTTCATATGAGATAAAAATAAAATAAAGTAAAATATCTTGTGCAATTTTATTTGAAAGTAATTGTAGTTTTCATTAATATGAATAAGAAATGAGAATGGATATTGTATATGCTGATTCGTATATGAATATTGTTGATAAAGTCAATATGTATGTATATTTTTAGAAGCCTTGAAAATCATATTAACAAAACATATAATTATAATCTTCTGCTTCACTTATTAAGAAACTGTAACATGATAGAAAACAATAGGACAGAAAGATTTATGTGATAATATTTTAACAATATAACTATATTACATTTTAAATAAATCAAACTAGTAAGCTATTAAATAAGTCATGCACACACAAATATATATATATATAGCGGATAAACGCAACAGACGAAACATAATAAATAGTCACAAATAGGGAACATTTAGTCCACATATCTTTAAAGCTCCCTGTCTTGTTTTGGAAGTTTTAAATTTTTAATATTTTTTTTTTTCCATATGTCATAGCATCAGCCGGGACGCGAACCCACACCCGTCTGCAACCAACTACTTGCTTGCACGACGGGTGCGATGACCTCTCGGATCATTTTTTGGTCGATTTTGACTGCTCTGTTGCTCTTTAATACATTCAAATATTCTAGTCTTTAACAATGAATTCTTTAAAGATATATCCAATCTGATCATTCAAATGTTACTGGTCTAACTTCCATTTAAAGTTTGCTTACGTTTACGAACAGTTTCCCTCCTCTCCCAACTCACATTGTTATTACTCATTGACTTCATTTTGTTTAGCAATTCATTTAAAAACAAAGGGCATTACTTTTTATGACATCATGCAGTATTTTTCTTCTTATATTTGTATGACTATAGGATGTCATGTTCATTTTTTTAAGATATTAAACTTTGCATTCTTTGATTACTTTTAATACTTTTTAAATCATAATCTCTATACCCCTAAAGGAATGCATTCTTTTTTTTTTTTAATGTTAATATTAAAAACCTTTATAAACCCGAACTAACTAAACTGGGGATTAGAAATGAGATCTTAAAGCTAAGATTCGAAAATTGCCAACATTTTAATTACCGTTAAATCATCATCAATAGTAGTCTGTCCAATAGACAGGTCCAGAGAGTAGTCACTACATCAGTTCATCCATTCTTCCATTCCATTCTCTTCCTTGCCTACTTCCTCAATTCCACATAACCCCTTCCATCTCGTATATCATCCAATAATGTCAATCTCTTCCATCCTTTCTTTTTATTTCCACTCACCATTCCTTCCAAAACATCTTTCATTAAACTATAATCTTTTCTTAGTATATGTCCAATCCAGTTTCTCTTTCTCTCTTGATACTTTCAATCAATCTTCTTTCCTCATTAACTTTTTTCAAAACTTCTTCATTTGTTATTTTATTCACCCAACTGATTTTTTCCATTTTTCTCCATGTCCACATCTCAAAAGCTTCTAGTTTCTTAATCCTATTACTCAATGTCCATGTCTCACAACCATACATTAATACACTCCACACATAACATTTAATTAATCTTTTCCTTAATTCTCTTTCCATAGGTCCACAGAATATCTTCTTTCTTTTTACAAACATCACCTTTGCCAATACTATTCTTCTTTTAACTTCATCTTCACTTCTTCCATCCTCACTCAACCAACAACCCAAATATCTAAATCCCTTTACCTGCTGCACCATTTCAACATGGATTCCAATTTGCAGTCTTTTTGCATCTCTCCCTATCCATAAACACTTAGTCTTTTCAATATTAATCTTCATTCCATATGCCATACATCCTTCTTCAAATTTATTCAACATATTCTGAAGATCCTTTTCTTCCTCAGCAATAAGAGCCATATCATCTGCAAATCTTATACATTTTATTACTCTCCCTCCAACATTTGCTCCTCCACAGTCCAAATAATTATTTATCATATCTTCTAAATAAATATTAAACAAAACAGGTGGCATACTACATCCTTGCCTAACTCCACTTTCTATATTCACTTCATCAGTCTCATTACATCCAAATCTAACTCTTATTCTTTGCCCATTATACATATTCCATATCAATCGTCTTCCTTTCCAGAATACTCCTTTATCTCTTAAGATAGACATGAGTTTATTCCAGCTTACTCTATCAAATGCCTTTTCTAAATCTACAAAACATATACCAATTCCTTTATCTCTTTCAATATATCTTTCTGCAATTGTCCTAACAATACCAATAGCATCTCTTGTGCTTTTCCCTTTCCAAAAACCAAACTGTTCTTCAGCAATATAATAGTCAACCTTCCCATAAATCCTTTGAGTTAAAATCCTCAATAACACCTTAGAAACATGAGACAATACACTTATTGTCCTATACTCTTCACATTTAACAGCTTTCTTCTTTTTAGCAATTGGAATCACTATAGTTCTTAAAAAATCTTCAGGCCAAACTCCACTATTATATATCAAATTGCAAAGTCCAACTATTTCCTTCATAGTAAATTCTCCCATTTCTCTCAAAAATTCTATAGGTACTGCATCAAATCCAATAGCCTTACCATTCTTCATTTGTGCAATTGCCTTTCTTACTTCATCTGGCAGTATGTCCATACCTCTATCATCCATTGCAACATCTTCTTCATTTTCAAGTTCATAACTAATTAAATTATTTCCTCTACTAAACAGATACCGAATATATTCTTCCCATCTTTTTAATATATCATTACTATCGGTTAACCTTCTTCCATTCTTATCCGCAATCTCACTTGCTACCCATGTCTTTTTCTCCCAAGAAATACTTTGTATTCTATCAAATGCTAGATCATATCTTTTCATCTGTTGAAACCTTTCTATCTCTTTACATTCTTGCTCCAACCACTTTTCTTTTGCTAAATCTGTTTCTCTTCTTAATTCATTATTAAATTTCCTATATTCCTTTTGCCCTTCCTCAGTATTTACATTCTTCCACCATCTCCGCACTTCCATCTTTTCCACATAAGTTATCCAAGGTCTTTTAGCTTTTCTCGCACGAATAATACCTATTTCATTTTTTGCTATTTTCAAGAATCCCTCTTTAATTCTATTCCAACACTCATCAGAGCTATTAATATAGTTCCCATCCTGAACAATTCTTTTAAATTCATTTTCACATATTAAACCAAATTTTCCTTTTTCCATTTGTCTCAATTTATCCAAGTCCCATCTTGTGTATCTTTTCCCTCTTTTAATTCTTTTTAAACTTAACTTTAATTTAGCCATCACCAAATTATGATCCGAATCTATATCAGCACCTGGCAAAGCATGTGAACCCTTAACAGCATTCTTATATCTATTCTGAATCAGTATATAATCAATTTGATAACGTTCTTTGTTACCTGGAGCTTTCCATGTATACAATCTTCTAATATGATTTTTAAAGCAAGTATTTGCAATGACAAACCCATTCTCTTTACAAAATTGTACAAGTCGACTACCCCTTTCATTTCTTTTTCCAATACCGTAATTTCCAACAATTTTCTCTTCCCTACCTTTCCCCACAACAGCATTCCAATCCCCCAATAGCAATATACATGCGTTTTTTCCTTCACATTGAATACTAGCTTCTATCTTCTCATACATTTCATCAATTTCACTATCATCATGAGTACTAGTTGGCATATAAACTTGTATAATTACCGTTAAATACCAAACTAAAATTTGTGATTAACGGTAATTTCCGACAATAAATTTATTTTTAATTAGGATATTAAAAAAAATGAAAGAAATAAAAAATGCTTTATTTATTAAAACAGACAAAACTCTTTATACGTATTGCCACTCAATGCAAGCCAGAGTAATCAATGGATGCCAGAAGGCATTGATTACTTTGGCTTGCATTGAGTGGCAATACATATAGAGAGTTTTGCCTATTTTAATAACAGTTATAAGCCAGCATAAGAAATGGTGATCATGTGATGCTTTATTTTAATAGAAAAAGATACTTGCATAAAAAAATATAGAAAATTTCCTTTTATCTTTCAAAAGGAAATTTTATTCACAAACCATAAGAATCATTTACAAAAGGAAGGTCAATTACATATCAATCTCAAAGGAGACCAGTCAACAAAATCAGTGGTTACACTTGTATATATAAACAAAAAACAATTAATTTCATATCAATTGCATTAAGACATTAGTTATCACCAGAAATTGAAAACATATAACTTCCCATTCCAGAAATCATAGTAATGGCCCATTTACATTAATCTGATCATGTATGTCACATATATGATGGTGTTAGTCAATTCAAACACATATAAGTTTGTTTAATTTATGAACATGTGGACAATGATTAAAACCATATTTGGCCATTTAGTCTATAGTGTTTTATCTTATCAAGTGAAGAGCATTTCCAATGTTTCTGTGTGTATTAATTTAACATTTTAAATATCGAGGGATTAATCATTATGAATCATATATGAAAGCCATACATTTTACTTATAGATCATGAGGTTAGCCAATCCAATATAAGGATTGCATTGATAAAATTTCTTAAAAGCAGGTTTCATAGAATACGTAAGACTGAAAATTATATGAAATATATCATAGATTCTTTACAGTAAGCGAATCGGTTACCATTAAGCATTGTTGAAGCAGTCTTAATATGTTTATTGGCTCATTGATTAAAACTGATCCATTAATCAAATGAAAGCCCTTTCCTATTATTCATCAAGTAGGTGAGTAACTTTATAATGGCATTTTCTAGTACTTGGATCTCTTCCATATAAAGTTTATCTAGAATGTTTTAGGTAAATGGTTTATTAAGTTTTCTCAGTATCTGTGGATTTACAACTTTATATTCTTTTCATCATCGGTACTACACTTTGTTTTAGGTTTATTAGAGCCTAAGTCTGGTTGAACATCCATTTCTGAGAAAATTTTTGGTCTAATTCTTTAATTTCTTTTAGTAGGTGTAAAGACATTTTTATCATGTCATATTCTTCTCCACTTTCGAAGATAGTCTTATTTCTCAATGACCAAATGGAAAAATTTATAAATGTTGCCAATCTTATGATCCCAAAATGTCCACTCTTGAAGGCCTTAGTCAAATTTACACAAGCTGATTCTTTGTTTTTAATGAGAGATTTAAAAGTGTTTCTTATGCTATTCCAAATTTGACGTTCATCCAATATATGTGCCACTGTCTCATCACTACGCCTACATAGTGCACATATAGGGTCCAGATTATAATTCCTTTTACTATGTAGGAAGTCAGCGGTAGGCAAGGCCCCAAGGTTAACCTTGATTAAAAAATTAACAAACCTCAGTTCCAATTTTAGACGTATGGTCAACTTGGAGAACCTCCATATTCCAATTGAAAGAATACTGTCAATTTTAGTTTCTTCCAGATTCATAAGATCATATGTGTTCCAGTAGTTTAGTTTGTTATTAAACATTGTACCTGACTTCATTTTTAGATGGTTAAATACTATAGAGATTTGTTTTTGAATCCAAAGCCTTCCACTTTTGGGAGGTAGCCTATCTGTAGGAGTTATTTCTTCTGGGAATATTGGCCCTTTCATAAAAAACAAACTTTTTTTAAGAAAATAAAAATGATTTTGTAAAAAAAAAAAAAAAAATTCTTTAATGTTATGGAGGGGAAAAGCACTATATTCCCGTATTCACATGAATTTTTAATGAAATAAAATTTTAAAAAGTATAAACTATTTAATGTTTTTGGTGATAAGCATAATCTTACCTTTGCAACAGTATTCCACACTTGAAAAGCCTCTTTCTGATTCAACACTGGTCACTCTGACAATATTTAAACTTCGATAATTTTTCAAGACATTCAGGTCACTCTCCAGTAGCCTCATAAAGCTTCATTTCGTTGGTTGAATAGCTATGAGAAATAATGCATTTAGATTTAGCTTTTTTTGAAACATTCAAATCAAAACACATTTGAAACTTCATATCAGTGATGCAATACTTACATACCTACACACTACACTGAAACAGGATCCTCCTAATCCCTTGCCGTTTCATCATCAATCTAATAGTCCACTCGTCTGTGTTAGATTCGAATCTCATTTAAACTATAATATGTAAAATAAAACTACAATTTGCTGTCATGGCTGTCTGAACAGCATTATATATTTACATACGAAAGGACGCTATAATTAGATAGGTTTGATAGAATTATAGCGTATTATTATTATTAATATCGCGTTTATTTGAATAAAATACTTTTGTTGTGTTAAATAATGATAAGGTTCAATTTATTAATAAATTTATTATTTTAATTCGTATGTGCATATATAATCCAACCTATATTTGTAATGTATATAGGGGTGGCGTGATTTAAAACATTAAAATGCGTTATATGTTTAAAATGTTAAAAAAATGAAAATATTTTGAAATGTTTATTTAAAAATGTTAAAAAGGTTTTCTTTCAAATATGCTGTGAAGTCTTCTTTGGAAATTGAGTGTTATTTTTTTTCCTTAGAGTTAGGGGTTGGTTGGGGACAGATTTGTCGTAAACAAGTATTTAATTAGTGACCGCACCTGCCTTTGGTCCAGTTGAAGGGTCATTTTGAAATCTGGCTAGTTGAAATTGCGTCAGATATAAACATTTAAGTTATTTTTGGATTAAAATTGTTTGTGGCAAAATAGTTTTACAAAATAACCATAAAAGTTGTGGCGGAAATGCTTTCATAGTTTGTCAAATATTTGAGATCAGAATTCCATGTTTTTAGAGTTTAATTAAAACGGAATTAAGGAAAAGGTTATAACACCTCAGAAACTTATCAGCATATTTGGAATCAAATTGTATGTTAAAAAAATTAATTAAAAATGTAATCATGAAGCAAAGAAAAATTCCTAAAGGTGTTAAGCTGATAAGGAAAAGATATAGATGGGCCATATTTTGAGCGGGAATATAGACTGGCTGAGATCTATAATACTGGGAGACTGACTGAGATCTATATACTGAGAAGAGACTCCATTTTGAATCGCATTTATATTTAAAAATCAAATCTAGTTTTGAACTGAGATGTTTGGCTAGTTTGGCCGTCTTAGCTGTCACTCCGTAAGGAGGCAACGGGTTCGTTTCCATCCGACACCGTTTATAAACAAGAATGCCGCTATAACATCTACAACCTAACCGAAAAGAAGAAGAATGCCACTATAATATCTACCATCTAACTGAAAAAAAAGAAGAATGCTGCTATAATATTTACAGACCACCCGTAAAAGAAGAGCATGCCGCAATCTGCCCAGGAAACTCACCAAGCTCAAGCATCTACTAATACCAGTAAATCATTTTAAACTGCAGAGCTCTATATGTTTTCTGTATAATTTCATACTACCTTTTAAATTCTAGTTAGCTAACTAACCACTTAATATATTTTTAATGTTAAAGCTTTTCTTTTATTGTTTTAAAATCTGTAAATGATCCACTTGCTTTTAAAATCTCTTTGAGAAATTAATTAATGTTCTCTACTTTAAACTATCACTGCAGTCATGTCTCTAGTTATTTTTTTTTATTACATAGTTTTTAATATTTGTTATATTTATTTTATGATATGCTGATGCTTCGAAACAGCGAATACTAACCTCTTCACGTAATTATTTATAATCTTATTTCTGTGTGCTGTTTTGAAACCCTCTTAAGAAAATAATAACGACTCGCTTGTTATTATTTAATAATTTTTGATAATTGTTTGACTGTAAATTTTCGCAATTGTTTTAGTGAGGTTTAATTTTTAAATACTAAGAAATAGACTAACCTTGATAAATATTTATAAGTATATTTGCTATTTAAGCTATTATTAACCCCTTCAAATATACTTTCCCTCCTTTTAAATACTTGTCATTTGATCAATAACAAATTAGAGTTAGCTGTAACAGCAAAGATTATCTGTAATTATTCCCGTCTATAGCATATATTTTATCATGCTACCTAAGAGTTGGCTTCTATTTGATTAAGCTAATAAGCTATT
This sequence comes from Epiperipatus broadwayi, assembly GCA_028023455.1. NCBI lineage: Eukaryota > Metazoa > Onychophora > Udeonychophora > Euonychophora > Peripatidae > Epiperipatus > Epiperipatus broadwayi. Next base: position 513,616 of record JAQFVV010006515.1, on the reverse strand, counting down.
ATTCTTGCATATAGAATATTAAATTTTATAAAATGCTTTGCTTGGCGGATGTGATTCATTCACTTTAATATTTTCTTGTTTTGCTGCCACATATATTTACGTAAATAAGATGGAGCCTCGGTTAAGCCAGCACATCTTCCTCTCATAGGGTAGAGCAGTTGCGAAGCCTGAGTTTAAGGCCAGGTTAGCACGTAAGTCCCCCGCCTTTATGAACTATTTGTTCCCTTTCATGCAGCTTAACAATCGGTTTTCAGGGTACCGGCGTTGGTCGCAGAAACCCTTGATCTACCAATCCATCCGCAGAGCGATTTTATTATTGTATTGCTGGTGCTATAGTGCATTAGTACATCCAGAGCAGCCAATTCTACCCCCCTATTTTAGTTCTTTCAGCAATTGTCTGAAATATTCTTAAAAGTCCGGTCAATCTAAGTTATTGTAGCCCATTTTAGGCTAAATAAATAAATATAAACAGACGAGAACGTCTACCGTAAGTGTTGCCCAGGGTTTAGTTTAATTACTAGTATTCAGCCACACATTAAGATGAGTCCGCATATGTTACACGATAGATATGGCGTAGTGATAAGCTATTTATTTAAATGCCTGCGTGCATTTATTATTTATAAATCCGTAAAATAATTGTATACAAATGGTAACACATCAAAGCAATATATGGTTTTTATGAATTCAGTAAGATGAATAACTGCTGCATTCATCTTACTGAAATGTAAATTTATTTATTAATCTTATCAAAGAATCTGCCCAAACTCTTCAGCCATTAAATGTTTGCATGCATTTTTACATGTTTAAAATTTGTGATATATATTTTAGATAAAACTTATTATTGAAGAAATTAAACTTTAGTAAATTAACCTAGCCCACTCTCAGTTTCATTATTCCATCCAATTCTCATTATTATTATGTTATAGAATATGCATTATTAAAGGTCTCCATTAAGTTAACTATTCGTTAGATACGATCAATTTGTAATTTAATTATGAGTCTCATTGTTTCTCCCTGACCTATGTCGGTCGCGAATAAAGGAGTATGCTACGTGTAATTTCAAGATGGTCATTCGTAGGGTCTTGAGTCTTGGAGTACTGACTTATGAGTTGAAGTGTGGTCGGACTTGGGATGTCACAGTCCTAGTCTGGTCAGCTTCGGTCTCTTTTGCCTGGATTCTGAATTCTGTTACGCGAATGTAGAAACTTAACTGTTACAACACAGACTTGAGCTTAATTTGGCAATTTAGCAAGCAAATATATATTTGAAAATATTGGAAAGGATTGGGATTTATATCTTGAAAATATTTTAACCATGTTCAACTGTGAATATAGTCCTAGATTATTATAATCTACATAAATACTAATTAGATAGGTTTGGAACAGGGATGAAATAGAATTTAATTGATATTTCACAATTATTTTTCTAAAAAATAAAATTTTTGAAAGAAAATTGCTTTTATGGCAGACTTAAATAAATTAAAATTTTGTTTTAATAGTAACAGTATTTTTAGAAATTGATAATTACCAGTAAAAAATTAACAAATTTTGAACCCTATTTAAAACCTCTTCTGTTTTAATATAACTTATTAAATTCAAAATTCCATTAATAATTGCAAAAAAAAAGACAAAAAATAATAGATATATTTATTGCCACCTTTTTCTTTTCCTAACAACAACTTCTTGCTTTATGTTATTACATTTCTTTGACTTGTATTCTTCTAAAAAGTAAATATTTCCAAATAAAATCTGAGACAAAATATTATATTCTTATCACAAAACAAATATTTCATTTAATTTTACAAAAATATAAACAATCTAAAGAAAATTTATGATTTTTCATTCAAGGTTTAAACGAAAGCTGAGTTCAAACAAATGCAATTGATTACTTTGAAAGAAACTATCCTTCACTTGAAAACACAACCACTTTTTTGCATTCTCACTTTTTCTGGGTATGACAATGGCATATAAAGGCTTTAGTTGAAATTAGTATATAAAAATAAATTTTAACTAAAGTTTTTACCATTAAAAAATGCAAAACAGTGAAATAAACACTACAGGAAGTTGCAATTAAACCACTAAAATGAAAAATTGCAACACTGCAAAGCCATACAAAAAACTTGGGGAATACATTTAGTAAATTACCGATTCACTTTATTTGCCTTTTTATACCACTTGTTTATATTTCCAATCGGTCATTTTGTTGTATTTTTTAAAGTTAATGGTAAACTCCATGATTTACAACCATAAGTTAAGAAAGACACACCATTGATTAAAAAGATTTTTGACTAATAAAAATATACCCTCTTTAAATGTAATAAAAATTCAGGAGCTATATCCCATGCCACTTTTTATATTTCAAGATTTCCAAAATATTTTAATTTTGGTCGAAAAATCAATATATTTTATTGCATTTTAATTACTATTTAATCAATCATTTTTAAAGTAGTGATGTTTTAAAAGGTTTTCGGCTTAAAAATATCAAATGACATTTTCATTAAATTCAGATCTTGCAATTCACTTGAGTTACTGTTTGTTATATTTTATTGCAAAATATGTTAATCAGGCTGATTATATTATTAATATATACTATTACTTCTTATTATAAATCACTAATTTTCACAATGTTCTTTTATGATCCTAGTAACCAATTTCTCATCATAACTTTGTATGTAACTTTTTATTTTTTTTAACCAACACAGTTTGCCTATTCAATCTTTTCTGCGGGTAGATCTTCTGTACATGAATCAGCTACCGACAATGCTAAGCCAGAAGCTCAATGAAACTGTGTGAAATAAAACTGGTTAAATACTCATTTGCAGTTTTAATAAAAGAATTGATTGTAATAAATTAGTGCTGAAAGTTACACATTTAATTTTATGCAATGTGATGCACTGTGGCTTCTCCTTTTTCAAATCAGTAATCTCTCAGCTACTATGCCCAGAGAAACCTGTTAGCCTTACCTTCCCTTCCCTTTCCATTCTCCACTCTTTTTCCCATATTATTCTCTATTCTGCTGCATCCCATTTCCACAACATAATCTTTGTCAACTGCATGGCCTTTATATCTAAATCCCCCTTATCTTTTCCCAAACACAGCATAAAAACCAAGAACCCATTTTCTATATAATCACTTTGTTTATATTTATTCTTCTACAACTTCATTATTTGTACCCTTTTTGCTTGCAGGTATTTACATTCAATTGACAGATGCCTAATATTTTCTATGTCTTTCCTAAATAACTTACAGACTAAATCACCTATATTTTTCCATTTATGTGTATATTCCTTTGCTGTTAAAGATTCTGTTAGAGCCTTAAACAGTAAACTACTTTCCCTGCTATTATCATTAATTAACTCACACCCAATATTGTTTACTTCTATATATATTTAAACTCTTTTTACTCTCCATAGTAGTTCTCCATCTCTTGAACTACCTATTTTTTATTAATGTATCAATTCTTCTATCCCATTCCTTGCCACCATAGCACCCAAAAATTCTCTTAATACAATCAACCTACCTTTTGTATAAGTATATTGACATAAATTCTTTATCCAAATCTTCTGCATAATACTATCTTTCTCATCCATCTTGTTGCCTGTTCTTTACTCATAATCCAATTAAATACTATTTTGACTATTCTCTTATCCATAAATTGCAATTTACTGAACATTTTTCTTTTTGCATCTCTCATATAAAAACTTGACCATCCCATCTCTCCTTGAATTGTCTCTTTTTGCCATCTACACATCTGTATCTAATGTATATTTTCCTACTTCTCTTTGCACTTTTTCTAAGTAATCTAACATCCCTTTACTAACACATAATGCACGGCTTGCATATGTTATCCCTGCTATTGCCACTCCCTTCCATACAATTCGAGCTACATCATATTTATTATATGAAAACACTGTTAATTTCTGTATCAGTTCCATTCTTTTCTTTGCTTCATTTATTAATTTTTTCTCCCATTCATTCAAGCAATTTCTCTGATTACTTAAGATGATTCCCAAATAGTTATATCTATTTACTACATTTAACTTTATATTCCCCAATAAGAAATTTTTTCTTCTCTTTTCCCAGTATTAATCATCATTACTTCACTAAATTCAATTCCCATCTTTTTATCTACCCTTGCTCATGTCTTCAGCATAATTTCTATATCTTCCCTAGTACAAGAAGACATCATCTGCAAATAAAAGGCCCTTACCACCTATTAATGATATTTCTACCCATCTTTCTAGTCTTTCTATTTATCTCTCCATTTCTCTCAAATACAACAAAAACAAAATAGGTGACATAGGGTATCTTTTCCTTAGTCCCACCCCATTTTTAACTTGAGCTGATTTCATATTTCCTAATTGATATGCATAGTAATTATTTTCATACAAACTCTTAATAATATCCACTAAAGCTCCATCCATTCCCAAATTTACTAAACTTATCCATAATCTATTTCTATTTACTCTATCATACGTCTTCTCTTTATTTATAAAAACCATGTTATCTACCTGTACTTCTATTCATATCTATAAATTGTATAACTACAAATAAACTATCTCCTATATACCTTTCCAATAGAAAACCTCCTTGCATTTTTCCCACTATATTATTTTCTTCCATCCATTTTGCAACCCTTCCAGCCACCATATATGAAAAAACTTTATATAACACTTATACTACCACTATTGGTCTATAATTGCTTAAATTTCTATGATCCTTATTCTTTTCTTTAGATAGTTGTCTTACTTTTGTATTATTCAAACTACCCAGAAATTCTCTCTTGTGTGATATTTTATTAAAACATGATAATAGACTTTAATTTTGTTCTATTTTCTAAATTCATTACCATCTCTGCTAAACCTCTTACCTTTCCATTTTTCAATGTCTTCCCTGTTTTATTCAATTCATTTTTTGTAAATCTAATATTTACATTACTATATGCTTTCATGTTTGTTAGCACACTCTGTCCTTCACATCTAACATCTTTTTTATATCCATTACATAATTATTTAACATTGTTTCTAATTCTTCTCTAGAGATACACTCTATTCTCTCATCATCTAATAATACTATTTTTTGCTCCCCTACATTCCTTCTAATGTATTTCCAAATTTTTTTACTCCCATTTCTTCCACTTTTATTAATGTCCTCCAACAATTTACTATTTAATTTCACTCTCTATATATCATTATCTATTTTAGCCAACTTTTTTAACATTAACATTTTTTTCACTTTCTTTATTCTTAATAGCACACTTATATTTTCTGAATGCTTTCTCCCTCTTTTTTACACTTTTACTAACTCTCACTTTTCTATTACTTTTATTCTTCTGAATATTATCACTTAAAACTCTATTTGCCACTTTTTCTACTTTACCACACCATTCCTTATATTCATCCACAACCAACTCTTCCATTATTTCTTCAACTTTTACTTTATACTATTCTAACTTATTCTTATCATTCATTCTCCATCCATATATTTTGCTACCGTTTCTACTTTTACTATTATTTTCCATCACATTGCTAATCATTTCTATTATAAAAAAATTATGATCATTATTACATACTCTCTCTTAATTATCAAACACTTTAATTTTCCATACTTTAATTCATTTCTTCTTTTTCTACTAATACATAATCTATTGGGTGAACTATATTATTTTTAGACCATGGGTATTGTCTCTCATAAATATTTGATAAATTTCCAATGCTCAAATTCACTCTCTGACAAATATTCTTCAAAAGTTGGCCATTCTTGTTATCTACATCATTAATTTCTTTCCCCCCTTTTTTGAAATTCTGTATATCCTTAACTAGGCATTCCTATATGCTACTGTTCCACTTCATTATAGTGTGACTATCTCCAGTGGTTATATGCATTATAGCCACCATGCATTCTTGTCTTCCTAATCTTATCTCAAAACAAAAATGTTCTTGACATTTACCAGTATTTGAATATTTTTTTGATATAACTCTTACACCACCACCCCTTTTTTTCTGTTCTATTTTTACATTGCTATACCAGGTCTTCCAGTATAGATTCTTCTTCTTGATACTGGGTGTGGTTGGACTGCCATCTAGTGCTCATTGTCTTTGCTCATCAATTGTATTTTGGCATTTAAATGTAATCTAAATGAAATATATATCAAAGCATTAAACGGTCTTCTACAGAGCTTATTGTGATGTAAAATATTAGTTGATATATGTCATAATTACTTATATATAGAGCTTCTTGATGGGACAAATCAGAATATGTTAAAGAAAATGCAGTTATAAAGATAATCTGCCATTATTTTCTTGGTAGTGATATACTATATTCTTACTCAAATAATATTTGAAGTGACTTAAAACATCTGGAGAAGAATGGAATGAAATTAAGGAGCCAAGGATTTAAAGTTTAAAGAATTGAGAATTCTGGAAAGTGATAATGATGGAAAAACACCATCTCTAAAAAAAGATAACAGAATCATTTGGCCCCAGTATAAGGATGTGAGAATTCATGAGTACTTTTTAAAATAAAAAAGTATGTTTAAAGAGTAATATCCTATTTTTTTTCCGTTTTAATTCATCCAAATACATAATAAGCAGAATAAATTCTAAAACTCCGTCTAACCCGTGTTATTAGTCAACAAAGCCAGCAAAAATATTGTCATTTTCTACACTGAGAAAGAAATGAAGTGTATGTGTTAAATATCAAATTATTAATCCTCCCCCCTTCCAGATATTAATACTCTCTACAGAATATTTAAAATTATTTTTATCAATAAATTTCTACAGTTACAAAGTTTTATTATCTATAGAATTTTTCATTTTTCGATGATAATGAATTTATTATGAAAATAATTTCAGGTTATAATTTTACAAATATTCATCTCGTAGATTATTTTCTTGCAAAGCTTAATAAAAACCACTCAACAGGTAGAGCGTATAATGAGGAATTAACTGTTTTAATAAGGAAAAAAAACGACACACCAGGTAAACAAACAAGTTATATATTCATTCGATAACATTTAATTAACATATTTTTCAAAATAAATTTTAAGGCTTCAATATAGAAAGCAAATATAATTACAAATTATACTGTAGGAATTTTAAATAAACCAATCCACGTGACTTACTAATTTTGTCGCATTTTTATTTACATTCTAATTAGTAATTAAAATTGTTCATTGTTCTAATCTTGCGCATATATTCATAAGAAACAAATCTCTTATCCAAAAACGTTAAGTATATAATAATTAATAACTGTGAAACACAAATCAAAATAAAACAAAAAATTATATTTTATTAATTTTATGCATGTTTTAATTTTTGTTTTATGATTTACGTATTTAGAGGTAAAGATATCGGTACTTTACATGGGGATGAAGCCAGTTGATGAATAATGTTATAAGTTAAAACAGGCAAAACTTTCTATACGTATTGCCACTCAGTGTAAGCCAGAATAATCAATGGATGCCAGAAGGCTTGTGCATAAAATCCCCATCTAGTGCCTACTCATCCAATATCCCCAGACTAGTTTCTGGCTTGTGGCCTTCGTCAGTGAGGATGCTTGAATCTGAAAGCACTGCACCCCAGACTAGTTTCTGACTTGTGGCCTTTGTCATCTGAGAGCACTGCACCTGAGTAGGCACTAGATAGGGATTTTAAACACAAGCCTTCTGGCATCCATTGATTACTCTGGCTTGCACTGAGTGGCAATATGTATAGAGAGTTTTGCTGTTTTAATAACAGTTATGAGCAAACATAAGAAATGGTGATCATGTGAAGTTTAATGTAGTTATGAGATTCTTCTGGAAAATCTGATTGTTTAGTTATTTTTAGTGAGATGGCAAAGTTGGTAAGAATTTGTTATGTATCAAGTTAGAAGCTTTGGAAAGAAGGAATTTGCTTATATATAAATATGATGGGTTTGTTTTATGTGATTTATTGGAAAACAGGTTAAATTGTTTCCAAAAAAAACTGTTGTCACAGGACACTGGAATTAAGAGTATGGAAAATTAGAATGTTGTCATATATATAGCATATATTGTTACAGAAGTGTTATTACTTTCTAAGTCACTGAAAGGTGAAAATTATTAGAGAGAATAAGTTCCATTACTGGTTTAAACGATAGACTTACTTCTTCATGTAAATCAGGTCTTATAAATATTTTACTCCATTTTTATTGACAATGTAAAGAAAAGCAAATTCTAAAACTATCTATAGTAAGCTCATCCTCATTATAAATGGCGCTGGATCTGAAGTCCGCTCATACTATATTTATTAAACTAAAAAGTCAAGAGATATTATGTCGTTTATTACAATATCTCAGAATGAAACTTTACTGGATTCCGAAAGAATATATACATATTATTATTAGGTGGTGTTAAATCAATAGTCATTCTATAATTGGACATTTTTGTCCACTTGCAAAATTGATTTCTTGCCCTTTCATAAACTTTTCTAACAGTATATAGAAATAGTTTATGACCCCCCCTCCCAGTTTAACATAATGTGTTACTATTGATGCAGTTTGTAATCAACTCTCATTGCTTCTGTCAATATAAATATTAAAAAATTAAAAAACCGAGCAGAAGAAAGCAAAACAAAATAAAAGTGAGATAACAAAGACGCACTTTCTTTATAAAAGATTAAGTCCATTGTTAGCTGAGAGGTTAGCACAGCTGCTTTGCAAGCAAGCAGTTAAGTTGCAGATAGTTGTTGCAGGTTCACCTCCCGGCCAATGCTATGACATATGGGGAAAAAATTAAGCTAATAAACATCACATGACCACCATTTCTTATGCTGATCATGTGATGTTTAGTGGCTTAAAACCAATCCTGCCTAATATGATAGTGGTGGCTATGGTTATTAAAGAACCAAAGACACCAAAATGTATGGGTACTGAACTGAGTTCACACCTATATGACTGTATAAGCTGATGAGCTTGGATTGAAAATATTATCCTAAGATCTAGGTGCAGTGCTCTCAGTTCCAAGGTGCCTCACTGATGAAGGTCACAAGCCAGAAACTAGTCTGGGGATATTGGATGAGTAGGCACTAGATGGGGATTTTATGCACAAGCCTTCTGGCATTCATTGATTACTCTGGCTTACACTGAATGGCAATACATAAAGAGAGTTTTACCTGTTTTTATAAAAGATTGTCAGAAAACAAAGCTAAGTTTAAATACAAATGCTTTTTATGAAAATTGCTAGAAAAAAATTATTACAGATTTCATAATTTGACAAGAAATATAATCTAAAAATAAAAATGATTATGCCTAGTTCTAGTACATTAGAGTTGCTAAACCTTTACTTAAATGGCAGTTTATTAGGGTAATATATAGACATTTGGAAAAATAATGAAAACAATTATGGTGATTTATATTGATATGGAAAATATCTTTTATGAGGGGGAAATATCAACTCAATGCCCATTTGAACATTGTATTTAAATCAATATTTGATTCTATACATTAGTATATTATCATCTTGGAAGATACTATTATCTAAAAACAATTGCTTACGGTATGAGAAAATTTAGCCTCTCAAATATTTAAATGGTAATACATTCCATTAGAATGCTGCCATGAATATTTTGGTGAATAATAAAGTGGCAGTCTATGGATTTCAAAGCCTGTGGATCAAGGCCCAGTTCTGCTATGTCTAGTTTCTAATTTCATATGAACTCTTGAAAAATAAACCATTTATTATTTGTTTATGCAGAATATTTACTGAACCTATATACTATTACAATAAAGCTGCTTAAATCATGATAATTTGATTATCCTGTTTTATAGTTTGGACAAGTTAATTAGATTGATATATGTGCCTTTAATGATTACACACATAACCCTTTCAATTGTTATAAAAGGGTGAACAAAGTTTATTTTTATATAATTTCAGTCTTCATTGTCCAATTATTAAACTTACAACATTTTTTTAAAATGGATTGTAAACTTTTTAAAAATTAATAAGTACTATAGTCATACAATGCACTGGTAATATAAGAATCTGCCATGGCCGGTTTGAATTCAAATAAACTTGAAAAATTTTCCCAACTGGCTTAAGATTATTTTCTACTAGCCAAATCATAGGCAATTTAACTAACTATCCAATTGGTATCTATATATTATTAGATAGGTAATGTATAAAATAAAGATATAAATTACTCAAAACCTGGTGAAAACTGCTTTGTTCTTCACTATTCCTCTATGGATTACTGCTGGTGAAGCCTTTGACCTTTAGTGAGCTAATTAAAAGGTGGTTTTAGTTTTTTACTCTTATAATGTTGTTTTACTTATTTTTTTAGAAACTGTACTGAAAATACTAAACAGCTGTTCAGAGCTAAGTAGGTCCAGATTTATGCATAAGCTAAATAAGCTATGGTTTAAGATCTCTGGCTCAACATTTTTTTAATTTTAAAAATTAATGTATATATAAATACTTTTTAAACAATTAAAACACCAGATGATTACCTTTACTTATGCTGGGATATTGGATTAGATAGGCACTGCATAGGGATTATGCACAACCTTCAACCATCTATTAATTACTAGATGGCATTATTGTATAGAGATATGTAAAATTGCTTGGATGAATGGAAAAAAAAATTGATAAATGAAGCAAAGAAAAGATAAGGATTGATAAAGAAATTAACAGTGTTTTCATATAATAAATATGATGTAGCTAGAATTGTATGGAGTGGAGTGGCAGTTGCAGGGTTAACATATGGCAATGATGCATTATGTGTTAGTAAAGGGGTATTAATTGCTTAGAAAAAGTACAAAGGGAAGTAGGAAGACATGCATTAGATGCTGAGGTGTGGACAGCAAAAGAGACAATTCAAGGAGAAATAGGATGTCAAGTTTTTATATGAGAGATGCAAAAAGCAAATTGAAAATGTTCGGTAGATTGCAGTTTATGGATAATAAAAGAATAGCCAAAATAGTATTTAATTGGGTTACAAGTAAAGGGCAGGCAACAAGATGGGTGAGAAAGGTAATGCGGTATGCAGAAGATTTGCATAAATTATGTCAGTATACTTGTACAAAAGATGGGATGATTGTGTTAGGAGGATTGTTGAGTGTTATAGTGGGAATGTTATAGTGGGAAGGAGTGGGATAGAAGAATAGATGCACTAATAAAGAATAGGGAGTTGGAGAGATGGAGAACTAGTATGGAGAGTAAAAAAGAGTTTAAATATATATAGAAGTAAACGGAACATTGGGTGTGAGTTAATTTATGATAATAGTAAGGAAAGTAGTTTCTTTAGCAACAAGGGAATATACACGTAAATGAAAAAATATGGATAATTTAGTCTGCAAGTTGTGTAAGGAAGGCATAGAAAATATTAGGCATTTGTTACTTCAATGTAAATGTTTGGAAGCAGAAAGAATACAAATAATGAAGTTATGGAAAGTTAAATATGAACAAAGTGATTATACAGAAAGTGAGTTATTGGTTTTTATGCTAGGTTTGGGAAAAAATAAGGGGGATTTAGGTATGAAGATCATGGAGTTGACAAAGATTATGTTGTGGAAATTGAATGGAGCAGATTATGGGAAAACTTAGGGTGGACAATGGAAAAGGAGGGTAAAGTGGCTAACAGGTTTCTCTGGGCATAGCTGCTGAGAAATTCCTGACACCGTTTAAGAAGTCACAGTACATCACATCACACATCACATCACAAATGGAAAAATATGAGTTATTTAGTCTGCAAATTGTGTAAGGAAGGCATAGAAAATATTAGGCATCTGTTACTTCAACGTAAATGCTTGGAAACAGAAAGGGTAAAAATAATGAAGTTATGGAAAATTAAATATGAACAAAGTGATTATATAGAAAGTGAGTTATTGGTTTTTATGCTAGGTTTGGGAAAAGATAAAGGGGATTTAGATATGAAGGTCATGGCGTTGACAAAGGTTATGTTGTGGAAATTGAAGTAGATTATGGGAAAACTTAGGGTGGAGAATGGAAAGGGAAGGTAAAGTGGCTAACAGGTTTCTCTGGGCATAGCTGCTGAGAGATTCCTGACTCCGTTTAAGGAGAAGTCACAGTGCATCACATCACAAAATAGGTGGTAAGGGAGTGTATATTTTGTCAGGTCTTAATGCAGATGATATATTTTTGTGTGCAGAAAGAAGAGAAGATATGAAGTTATGCTGAGGACATATGCAAGAGGATGGGAATTAAATTTAGTGAAGAAAAATGAAATATAATGATGGTTAATACTGGGGAAAGAGAAGATGTAGATTTAATGAGAGATGCAGTACAAAATACGTATATTGAAGCTATCATTTATCTTTTTCACTGTATGTGGTCATATGTTTCGATGGTATAAGATGGAGTGGATGACTAAAGGGAGCTTAAAGTTTGAGTTCAAATACCCTCTAATTACATCTAGCTTAAAGCATAGGTATTATACTTGTGTTCAAATATTATATTAGATATATAGTTAGTTACTTTTCAAACACTGTATAATAATCAACGGTTTTTGGCATATTAATAGTATTGAGAACGACAGTCTCAAAGACGTAGGTTCCTGAATGGATTCAAAATTTTGAGTAAAGTAATAAGAAAATCTGTTTAGTAAATAAATGAAACTGTTGTATTCATGTTAAATCTAAGTTGTTTAAAGCTTCTGTCACTCTCCAGCTAGAAAGAATATTTGAGGTGAAAATTTCGAGATCGCTTAAATAATTTTCTTCTAACCTTAGTTGGACACTATATCAATATATATATACACACATATATATACGAATTTATAATTACCTTCGGCAGTTTTTGTTGATTTTCAGTTACACATAGTATATATATGTTAAATTTTTTATTATTATTAATTGTTTTTTTTTTTCATATGTCAAATGCGTTAACCGGGAAGCTAACCCGGGCCAGCTGCTTGGAAGGCAGCTATGCTAACCACTAGGCCACCAACGCTTGACTATTATTAATTGTTAAGCCACCTTATACCTTATAATGTCTATTTAAGATTTCACTTTTATTCGCCACAAATTGCAACTATTAAAACAGTGAATAACAAATTGAAACTTATTAATTTTATTACAAAATTAGTCTGCAATAATATATATACAAACTGTACAAATTCAAATAAATAAAATAAAAATATATTTAACATTATATTAAAAATAATTAAATTTAAAAAATATATTTATTATATTATCAATTTTAAATGCAAATGTATTTTTAAAGTACTTTTCAAGTTTTTTCTGCCGATTAATTTTAAATATATATTTATATTAGATAGAAAATAAGAGGGAACAAATTAATTTACATATTTTATTTGTTATATATCTAAATTTAAGAAAAGATGAGAGGAGATGAAAGAAATTGCTTTTATGTAAATAACGCATTTACAATTATTTAAAAACTTTGAAAAAATAAACACAGAGTATTAACACACATTAATGCTTAAAATGTAAAAGATTTATTGTTTTTTTTTTTCATGTGTCATAGCATCGGCCGGGAAGCGAACCCGGGACAACTGTTGTAAGGCAGCTGTGCTGACCACTCAACCACCAACGCTTGACTATTGTTGTTTGTTTGTTTTTTATGTATTTTATTGCACACATTTATATGTACATATTTGTAACAGTATGTACGGGAGGGATATAATAAATAAATAACAGTAACTATATCCACATATATATGGTCATATGTCGATGTGACAAATGTAACAGTACATAAAGACGTGATAGATATTAGAGACAAGTAAACAAATAATACTTCTATATCTAAAATGTATTGGAATTAAAATATGAGATGAATGTCTTTCCAAGCATTTCACTAAGCTACCATGCTAAAACATTCAAATGGCGTAGGTTGAATACTGATGATGATAACTATATTTAAAGGATTTATATTTGCTTAGTGATCTTAAGCGTATCGTCATATGCTTAAACAAAAATACATTACTCTCCAATTATGCATCTTTGAAAGCTAAATCATTGAACCATCTCTCTACTGGTCAGCCTTAAAGTAATGCAATGATTTTTTTGAACTTATTATCAATGACATCATATGAGCGCCATCTATAACTTTGATTACAGGACCATACCAACCACATCCATTTTATAATGTCCCATAATGATAATTGTATTACCTACAGCAACAAAATACCATATGTTAAACTTGAAACTTAATACATGTATGTATATTGAATAGAAAAAAAAAGATACAAAGAAAAAAAATGTAAAGAAGCTGATCACATGACAACGGTAAACAATTTCACAAATCAATCTAATATGACTATACATAATGTACGGAAATCTATAGTCAACTTTGCTCTTAGGAAAAAGTGGAGAAATCAGGATGAACCTCATAGATAAGTATATGAAATTTCTACTGACTGTTGTTATTAGCAGGAGAGCTCAGTTGGTTAGGGCATTATCTTAAAATTCAATATTCAAGAATCTAAAGGTCCAGATTCGATTCCCATGCTAAGTATTTTCACTGATCAGGCCAGCAACATCTGAAGAAGAAGGGAGACGAATACCTCTCAAGTCTTTACCATAAAATTCAATATTTAAGAATCTAAGGCTCCAGGTTCGATTCCCATGCTAATACTGTCACTGATCAGGGCAGCAACATTTGAAGAAGAGAGGAAAATAATACCTCTAGAGTAGTTGTGCATGCTATTACTAACATTGAATGTATTTAGAATATTTAAATAAAGTTAAATTTTTCTAAAGATTTACTTATATCAAATGGTGAAAATAGTCCAATAAATATATAAATACAATCAAATAATAAATTATATACTTCAAATACTGCATAGAATTGAGAATAAAAAATGCACAAAATTTAAATTTTAACAAGGCAAATAATTTAATAAAATAGGTTTGCGCATGCTATAGATATACGTATTTGTAAAAGATAAATACTTAATAAATCTGATAGTTAATGTCAATATTCATATTTAAAATATTTATGTAGAAACGCTCATATTTAATATGTGCCTCTTCAAAAATATTTACGTAGAAGAAATTTTTCTCAGGAATGAGGCATTAATATGAACATACTTATTTTACACACACATATAAATAACATATATTAATTATGGGTAAGAGCAATTAGCAATATTTTGCATATTTATAATCATTAAGTATAATAATAAACACTTTTTTAAATATAACTAAAATTAGTAATAAAGAAATTACAAAATTTAATTAAAATATAAATTGGAAAGTTAATCTAGGCTTGAGTTTTAATGTCTCTGAGACTACATACGACTTTCGGAGATTTTAAAGGTTTGCTTGAACTCTTGTATGCCCCCAATAGAATGTTTCTAACGATTCCAATTTTTTTTCCATTCTTGTTTTCCAATGAGTGCTGAATTTATTTGTCTGAAGGTTTGTAATGATGGTATATTATAAGATGTGATATGTTGGACTATTTCCATCATTTATGAGTGAATATTGAATGTATAGAAAATTTTAAACTTTATTTAAACTTTTCAAATACAAACAACTTGTTAGTAATAACACACAAATAGACAATACAGGTTAGTAATTACACAACGTTTCGAGTAGTATTATTCTCCACTCTTCTTCAGGTGTTGCTGGCCTATATGCACAGTGACAATATTCGCTTAGAAGTTGAACTCGCACCTTTAGATTCTTGTATATTGAATTCAAGGCAAACGCTCCACCAACTGAGCTATTCTGTCAAAGGCAACATATAGTAAAAATTTGATATATTTATATATGAGGGTTGATTCAAATCCTCCTGAGTCCTTCAATTTTTTTTTTTTTTAATATAACAAGTCTAATTATTTTTATTTTTACTTTTTCCTAAGAGCAAGATTAATTAGAGGCTGCCATACACTGTGTATTGCCACACTGGGTTGACTTATAGAATTATTTACCATTGTCATATGAGCAGCTTCCTTGAAATTTCTTCTATGCATTTTTTCCTCTTTATCCAATATCTTTGTATTTCCCACTTAAGCACATGGTCATTAGTACATACATGATCTGCTATGGTAGACACATCTATTTTTTCTTTTTTAACCATTAATTTGTGTTCCTTCAATCGTTGTTCAACCGGGCGACAGGTCTCACCAATGTATTTCCTTCCACATTCACATGGTATTTCATAGATGTAGTTTTTGTTCTTCAACATTTCCAGTTTAGGCTTAGTAGAAGTAAGCATTCCTCGAAGTGTGGTAAGGCTTTGGAAAGCAGTCCTAATATTATATTGACTGCAGATTTTCTTTAGTTTGTCTGCCACACCTGGTATGTATGGATACACCACCGTACCAATAACTGCTTTCTCTTTTGGTGTCTCTTTGTGTTGTCTATTGAAGGTTTTTCTGATGACTGCTGATGGATAACCATTCTTCATAAGCATTTATTCTATGTGAATCTTTTCTTTTTCCAAGTCACTGGATTCTGAACAAACCTCCTTTGCTCTATTCCATAATGATAGTACAATTCCTTGTTTAGTGCTTCTTGTATGATTGGACGTATATGCCAAGTATTTGCCAGTGTGTGTCGGTTTCCTATACACTGTTGTTTTTACTTTGCCCAGAGGGAGTCTTGTCACAAGAACATCCAAGAATGCCAATTTTTGTTCTTTTTCTGATTCCATCGTGAATTTAATTGTAGGAGATATGTTGTTAATGTGCATCCAGAAAGACTGTAATTTTTCCTTGCCATGTGGCCATACCACAAATGTATCATCAACATATCGAAGCCACACTTTAGGTGGACATGGAGTAGTATTTATGGCTGTGGCTTCAAGTTCTTCCATGTAAATGTTGCTGAGCAAGGGTGACAGTGATGATCCCATGGCCATCCCTTGATTTTGTTGGAAGAATTCTGAGTTATATTGAAAGTATGTTGTTGTAACACAGAATGTTAATAATTCCATTATACTATCAATAGGTAGAGCTGTTCTAGTTTGTAGACTATTATCGTCATTTAACCTTTTCCTTATAATAGACAATGCTTCATCACAAGGTACATTTGTAAACAGACTTTCCACATCAAAGCTTACCAATATGTCAGTTCTATCCATTTTCATGTTCCTGACTAATTCCACAAAGTGCTTAGAATCCCTGACAAAAGACAATGTCCTATATGCCAATGGACTAAGAACTTCGAAAAGAAATCTTGACAAATTTTGACAGGTTTAATTTTCTAGAACTAACAATAGATCTTAATGGAACATTGTCTTTATGAATTTCCGGCAGTCCATACAGGTGAGGAATCTTGCTGAAATACGAAATTAATTTTTTTTTTTATGAATCACTGAAATACCTGCGGTGCTTCCGGAGTAATGCTTGTAGTTTTACCTCTGTATTTGGAATTGGATTTTTTGCTATCTTTTTGTATTGGCCTGCTGTGAGAAGGCCTTGTATTTTGTTATCATATTCAGTTTTATCCATTACAACTGTAGTGTTACCTTTGTCAGCAGGAAGAATGATTATAGATGTATCCTGTTTGAGAGATTTAATAGCTTTCCTCTCATCACATGAAATGTTTGACTTCTGCTTGTGCACTTGATGTCTTTCCAGTGTTCTTTTTACTCTCCAGTGTAACTCTGCCACTTCCTCTAGATTCAAATTTTGGGTCACCTCATCAGTGGTGGCCATTATATCCAATAGTGGTACAGTAGATGGTGTAATGGCGAAATTCAAACCTTTTCCAAGAATTGCTAATTTACAATCGGTAAGTTGTTTAGAACTAAGATTTTTCACTGATGATGAGGATAGACTAGTTTCAGTATTACATTTGACTTGCCCTTGTAGATTGACAAGCTTCTTCTTCTGAAGGTCTTTTATCCTCCCATGTAACTTACAATATGATCTGTTCACTGCTTGACAAATTCTTGAGAAATCTTCATCTGTAACTTTGTTTTGTAGTAACGATTCCACACTTCTAATAGATCACAATGTTTGATACTTGGTAAACCACTGAACCTTTATACTTTCTCTCAATAAGGCCTAATTTGCTCTCTGAATAATTTTCTCAGCTCTCTTGGAGGAAATAGGAGGTTTTAACTGCAAACCCTTAGGGATAATCCCTTCTGATTTACATTTACATAAGAAAGTTAAATGATTTTCTACTTCAGCCAGTTTTAGACATAATTTTTCATAATGTCTACATTTCAACATAGCATCGGGTCCATACCGAGTACTTAGTATTTGTCTGAAGGTTTGTAATGATGGTATATTATAAGATGTGATATGTTGGACTATTTCCATCATTTATGAGTGGATATTGAATGTATAGAAATTTTAAACTTTATTTAAACTTTTCAAATACAAACAACTTGTTAGTAATAACACACAAATAGACAATACAGGTTAGTAATTACACAATGTTTCGAGTAGTATTATTCTCCACTCTTCTTCAGGTGTTGCTGGCCTATATGCACAGTGACAATATTCGCTTAGAAGTTGAACTCGCACCTTTAGATTCTTGTATATTGAATTCAAGGCAAACACTCCACCAACTGAGCTATTCTGTCAAAGGCAACATATAATAGAAATTTGATATATTTATATAAGATGGTTGGTTCAAATCCTCCTGAGTCCTTCAATTTTTTTTTTTATATAGAACAAGCCTAATTATTTTTATTTTTACTACTTTCTAAGAGCAAGATTAATTAGAGGCTTCCATACATTGGGTATTGCCACACTGGGTTGACTTATAGGATTATTTACCATTGTCATATGAGCAGCTTCCTTGAAGTTTCTTCTATGCATTTTTTCCTCTTTATCCAATATCTTTGTATTTTCCCACTTAAGCACATGGTCATTAGTACATACATGATCTGCTATGGTAGACACATCTATTTTTTCTCTTTTAACCATTAATTTGTGTTCCTTCAATAGTTGTTCAACCGGAAGACAGGTCTCACCAATGTATTTCCTTCCACATTCACATGGTATTTCATAGATGCAGTTTTTGTTCTTCAACATTTCCAGTTTAGGCTTAGTAGAAGTAAGCATTCCTCTTTTAGTAAGCCAATTTTAGCCATTTTGATTTTTCTTTATATTATTTTGCCATGAGAAAAACAAAACAAAAATTTTTGATTCTTGTTTATAGATAACAAGTACCTCCATGTTTAATTTTTTTAAGTTCCTATTGATGTGCTAATAATATTAGTTGTCAATTTTTATAAACTGCAGAACTAAATAACCCACAGGAAGAAGATCCTGTCTTTATAATTACTAAGTAAGCATTCACTTTTGATTATTTAATTTTTTATTGATACACTAATAACATTAGATTTCAAAATCCTGACATGATTGCAAGCGATTGAAGGAGCACAAACAAATGGTTAAAAGAGAAAAACAGATGTGTCTACCATAGCAGATCATGTATGTACTAATAACCATATACTTAAGTGGGAAAATACAAAGATATTGGATAAAGAGGAAAAAATGCGTAGAAGAAAATTCAAGGAAGCTTCTCATATGACAATGGTAAATAATCATATAAGTCAACCCAGTGTGGCTATACACAATGTATGGAAGCCTCTAATTAATCTTTCTCTTGGGAAAAATAAAAATAATTAGATTTTTTAAAAAATTTGAAGGACTCAGAAGGATTTAAACCAACTGTCATATATAAATATAGCAAATTTCTACTATATGTTGCCTTTGACAGAATAGCTCAGTTGGTAGAGTGTTTGTCTTAAAATTCAATATTCAAGAATCTAAAAATGTGAGTTCAACTTCTAAGTGAATATTGTCACTGTGCATATAGGCCAGCAACACCTGAAGAAGAGTGGAGAATAATACTACTCGAAACATTGTGTAATTACTAACCTGTATTGTCTATTAGTGTGTTATTACTAACAAAGTTGTTTGTATTTGAAAAGTTTAAATAAAGTTTAAAATTTTCTATACATTCAATATTCACTCATAAATGATGGAAATAGTCCAACATATCACATCTTAGTGCTGAATTTATATTGACAAATTAGTCACAGGAAGATACATTCACATTTGGAGACAGCACTTTGGAAGGTCCTTCAGGCTATATATCATTAAGATTGATCACAACTGCTGGAGTTGTTATTTCTAACTGCATATTTTGATGATTATAACAATGTAGCGAATGTTTTTTATGTTATGAGACAATTTCAGTTTTTATAATGACTATCTGAATGTTCTTATTTCACAGCAATTATATGCTAAACTGCAGGCTGGAATTTGGCTTGCAACCAAGCTTATTAGCATAAATGATTGTATGAATTTAGTTGGTAGCTGTTAAATGCTGGCATGGGTATTGATTTTAATGTTTGAAACCATATCTTTTTTAATTTCTCAAAATTTTGTCGCAACTGAAACCAAATGCCAACACCTTTGTTCAATATTTCCACAGTTTATTAATTTACAGTTTTACTAATTAAGTAAGTGCGTGTTTTCTGTACATCTATGAACAAGCTTTATTGTCAATTTCAAATCTATTTCCTAAGCTATTTATCAGATAGCCAAATTCCGAAACAAGCTAATTAACATTTTAATCAACTTTTTTTAAAAAAAGATTCCAAATCATTTCTCTTTTAAATCAAACTTCATTCTTTAAATATTACAAATTTTAATTTTACCAATTATATTTGCATAAAAATCATAAATTTGAAATGAATTCATATGCATAAAACAACAAACATCACATGATCACCATTTCGTATGCTTTCTTATAACTGTTGTTAAAACAGGCAAAATTCACTATATGTATTACCACACACAGCAAGCTAGAGTAATCAATGGGTGCCAGAAGGCTTGTGCACAAAATCCTTGTCTATTGCATAACTCATCCAATATCCCAGAGTAGAGGGTTGCATTATATCCTAAGATCTAGTTGCAGTGCTCTCAGATCCAAGGCTCCTCACTGATGAAGGCCACAAGCCAGAAACTGGTCTGTGATATTGGATGAGTAGGCACTAGATAGGGATTTTATGCACAAGCCTTCTGGCCCAATAAATTTTTTAAAATCTTTGTATGTATATTTGGTAGTGATGACTACGCTATATTTAAATATTGTCCAGCCTAATAGTATTGGTGGTATCTGAACGATATATTAATTTCATTCTGAAATTCCCAAATGTTAGCACAGGTAAATGTATAAAACATAAAAAGCTTAAAGGAATAAATGATTTATTTTATTCCCAATTTTTGCTAAACATACATAATGCTACTTAAAGAATGAATAATACTGGTTTATATCACTTTTCGTAATTACTTATATATTAAGCTGTGCAAATTTTATGTTTACAATTATTAACATTTTCTAGATTATTAAAAAAATTATTTAAAATTAGAATATATCTATAGCCTTTCTCAACTAATAATTTTAATAATGCCACATTTTAATCAGGATGGTGTTTTGTAAGCTTATACATATTAAAAACTTCAAAGAATTTGTAGTCCATTCTATTCTTGATCTTGCTAATATACAGAATGACTGTGAAACTAAGGGTGTAATTTATATTGGAGATACTGTAGCCCTAAGTGCAATATGTAATGTGGTCAGCTAAAAAAATTAGTAACCTGTAAAGATAATTAATTATAACTGCACAAACGTACCTACATTCTTGAATAAAAAAATCCCTAGTTCACCCATTAGATTCTTATTAAAGTTTCACAATAAGATAAATATTGAAAATGTTGTCCTTCAATCGATTATTAAGAATTTAGAAGGAGAAGTAGTAATTTACACATTACATAATACACATGTAGGCATATATTTCTTAGATAAATATTTTTACACTGCAATCATTAATTATTGATATATATTCCTTATAGATTCAATATTTTTTGAAAAACCAAAAAAACCCACCAAATATATAGATGCTGAACTGGAATAAAATCTATACAATCGGGCAAATTAACTTGGATTGAAATTATTAGTGTGTTTTTATTTTGGGCTGATAGTTTTATCCAGATGCACTTTTTCACAACCAAGGCTCCTGACTAATGAAAGCCATAATCTAGAAACTATTCTGAAGATATTAGATGGGAAGGCACTGGTTAGCATTATTGATTACTAGAGCTTACACTAGGTGTCACTATTGTATGTAAATATTAGCTACTACTTTAGAAGTTTGTATAAGCATAAAGAAATGATGTTATAATGGTTTAGTGATCTTTTAAATGTTATCAACTTATTTTAAAAATATTATAAAGCATAGTTAAATAAAAATCTTCCAATATTCTTTTGTTAGTAGATAGCTCACTTCCATATAATAAATTGTGAAGAATAGTAACACTATGCATAATTAATTTAGTTGCTGTACTTATATTTCTACAATGAAATATCCCATGTTCTAGCTTGTTTAAAAGAGCAGCACATCTGAATCTGTTGTGCTTTACATCCAAATCCACTTTTCTATCTAGAAAGCTATGATGATATATAAATAAGATTCATACTCTCAAGAAGATAATTATTCAAGCTAAATTCTTCTAAAGACTGTTTCTTTCATCATTGGCTGATGAGAGTACTCAAGTTTTTTTTTCTAACAATAACTAGTAAACAAATTTTTTTACAGATATGGTTTAAAATGTTAAAAACATTTTACAGATTATTTTTGAATTGGCATATTTTAATTCAGAAGTTATAAAAATGAATTTCCTATTTTGCTTTTAATTTGCTCAAATTAAAAACATCATTCATTAAACGTGTATCTCATATTTTATGTTTACTTCATAAAGCTGCTTTTGAAGTCCATGTCAAGTATACAACTGCCACAAAAAATGAAAGATAAAATTGGAATCAGTTGAATGATACTATAGGCCAATAAGAAAACAGATTAGTGTAATATACATATGACTGTTCTTAAAAGAGATCCAGGTAGCATTCATTAAAATGTGATGAAGAAAGATGAAAAATAGACCCTAATATATATATATATAATTAATGGTAAATGCAATATTATAGTCTAAATTCTTTTGTAGCACTTTCGATTATGTGGTAATTCTCATATATACAGTATATACCCATGTCATTGTTAATCATTTTTCAAATATTAGAATTTTCCATATTATGCTGGTGAAGCTTCTATAGTGAAACCATAACAGTTTAAGAAACCATGTGACAGAGGAAGTTAAGCTTGCTATATGTAGGTTCTATAGTGTGCATACCAAGTGTGATGGAACTCCTTATTTAATAAACCTTGTAGTTTTTGAGAATTTAAACAAACAGTATTAAATTGCTATTGAATGAAGACAACCAGGAGGCCATTAAATACCAAATATCTAGAAAAAATATGACATTGTAAGCTATATCCACAATTTTTTAGGAGGAAGGTGGCCAAAATTATATCCTTAACAGCTAATCCATTGTCCAAAAATCAAATAATTTGATTAGTGAGGTGTAGCTTCTCTAATCATATAGACTAGATGATTATTGGTACTGATTGAAAAATAATTAAGCAAGATACTGAGATAGTCAGTGCTTTAGATAGAAGCAGGTTCAAATCCCAAATCAGTATAAAAGAAACAATCCTCACGTGAATGTAGTGAAAATCCAGAAAAAGGGAAGAACATCCACAATAGTATAACAAAAGGACGGATGGCACCACTGTATAGAGTTTTTCCTGTTTTAATAACAGTTATGTGCAAGCATAAGAAATGGTGATCACGTGATGTTTAGTGGTTTAAAAGGACAGAATATGATTGATTATAAATTTTATTGGATTTTATTTGTTACTTTTCAAGCTGGTGATCATGTAACTTTTAGTGATTTAATACAAATATTAATATATTCACAATAGAGTAAATTTATGTTACATAGACAAAACTACGATAAAACTACAACGATAATAGTACAGGTAAGACAGTAAGTTGTTTAATTCCAATGAATAGTAGTTATCCTATTTTTTAAATTAAATGTTAATGCAATTTGCCTTTATCTGTAATCGGTATTATTAAATTGATTGCTGTTATTATGTCTCTATACTGTATTTGTGCTGCTGCTTCAAGTTTTTGATCACAAATTAAATTTTACAAACCAACGTATTTGCAATTTAATGTAGGACAATTCATAATAGAAACCCGATAAAATTATTTTTAAAATGACATACCGAATTATTATTTAATCATATTATACTCTCTGTACATAGAAACTAACTGGTAGGTGTCAAATTGAGATTTCAAAACCCCATTTTATTTATTTTAAATAATTGTTTACAGCATTATCATTTTCAGTAAAACTCAGTCTAAATAAGCCGGGACGCGAACCCGCAACCCGGGCAATTGCTTGTAAGGCAGTCGCGCTGACCTCTCGACCACCATAAACTGATTTTTAAATTTATTTTATTTAGCAGTATGCCTAAAATTATATATTTCTTATATGTATATGCACATCTTTTATGAGTAATGACAATTTGAAAAGTTTTCCGCAAAGAGATTATTCGAATTATCTTCCATTAAATATATTCAAATTCTTTTTTACTTCTCTTTCTCAATAACTTTTTCTCTTTATATATATATTATTTTGATATTTTTAAATGGAAAATAGTTTCGATAATTTCAATAATTTAATTCTTGCTGTGAAAAACTTTCTAAATTCTCAACAGGAATTATTTGAAATAAATCATTCAAGGATACGCGCAGAAATTTATATTCGTACTAATTTAGCTTATGGATTTATTAAATTACGGAATGTAAGTTTTCATTAAAGGCATAACTTTTCTTTTCTTCAAATTAGATGTTTTTAAATCACGTAAAACTACCAATAAAATTTTCAACTTCATCAGTTTATAGTACTAACGATTTATTTCCTACTAATAAGTTTAATAATGTTTTGATTTCAATTAATATTGTTAGTATTACTTTTGCAAAGTTAATACCTGCACACATGCTACTGAGTGCGTGTATTATAATACCTGCGCACATATTGTTGAGTGCGCGTATTATTATATATACGGCGAACATAATTGAATTCCTTACTATTGAAGGCGATCAAATGATAACAAAATAAGCATGGGAATTTTTTAAAAACAATTTTCATCGTCATAATTAATAATTCACAAAAAATCATTTCTTAAAAAAATTGTCATTGCAAACGATAAAAATATCGGTGAGATCGAGGCTGATCTCATAGGTGAAGTGGCAGAAAATCTACCTCAGGTGCCAACTTGAAATAGGCATTGCAATAAGATATTATGCCTTTTCTATAAATTTTAAAACATATGGTTTTTAAGATTTGATCTCAGACATAAAAATTTAGCAATTAAGCTCTGGACATTTCTCAATTTGTCTTATTCTTCATCCTCCTCTTTCCCATCTGAGAACTGATGGGTTAGTCTTTTTTGGATTCTAAAGAACAAAGAAGGTCAGCAATAGATTTTTCGAAATATGCAAAGCACCAGAATCATTATCATAGAGGACCTAACCCAAGGATTCTTTCATTCAACATACATTTAACAGCCTACACTATTACAGGTCAATTTACCCTATTTATTTATTTAAATATAGCTTGTGCTAGCATCAAGTTGTAAATTAAACCTTTTGAATTAACATTTTCTATTGATATACCTGGTGGAAGTTTTTGAAAATGCTCAACCTTTCACTTCTGTATAAAATCTTTATTTTATACTAAAACTCAATAAATAGGACTCTATTTCTTTTTGATTTAATTTTATAAATGAATAATATTCTAAAAAGTCATACTTGAGTTTTATAAATATTTAAAAATTGAGTTGTAAATAAGAACAGAAGATGCATATATCACTAACAATGTTAGTATAAATGCTCTTTCAAATAAATTCTTTCTTCTTTTTTTTAAAAAAAATGTAAACAAATAATTATTAATTTATAATAAATCTGTCAAATTCTGCTTTCAAATCTGATATTTGCTTTATAATTACTATAATATTTGGAAAAATTCTAACATCATGTCAATTTTGATAGATGATGACATTATACATTGAGCATGGTCAAAAATGAAGGAAATATCTTAAAACAAATCTTTTCTTTGAGAACAATAGAGTAAATATTATTGTGTATAAAATTCTGTACTCTTCAGATTTTTTTATTCAATTAAAAAATCAGAAAAACCGTTATGGGATAACATTGTGATAAAAATTGTAGTGATCTTGCACAGATTTTGCTGATTCAAGCATTACAATGGCACTACGATTGCTATATCTTCTCAGTTTTAAGCTTATGCATAATTGTATAACTTTATATCACTGTACACAGTTTTTTTCTGCAGTCACAATTTTAAAATTATTAATTGAAAGATATCTGAAGATGTCAGCATTATACAAACCTTTTAGGTAATACTCAATACCCTTTTGCATTATTGACAAAATAGTCTATTTGAATAATAATACCATGAAGGAGGTGGCCTAGATGCCAATACAAATGAGAATTTGTAGTTGTCTTAGTGTTTTAGCTTGGGGAAAAATGAAAGAGAATCATCGAACAAGAGGAAAAATTGTAATTATCAGTAATTTGTTAACAAATTAAAGGTTATTTATGCAAAACTTTTGTAAAAGATTTATTTTAAACCAAAAACTTATTTTACCAAAGAAAGGTTTATTTTGCAAACATTTATTTTCAAAGACACTTTTAAAAAGTTTGTTACAGCAAGGAGGAAAGTTTCTACTTGCGTAAATAGAATCACCTTTGTCAAACAGTAAAGGATTTTTTTTAAAATTTTACTAATAATAAATAACATCTTTATGTTTATTTTTTTCTTTCTTCAATGATAACTAATTCTAAATTTATCTTTGTTTTAATAATATAGAATACAAATATAAAATATTTTATTGTATTGAATAAAAAAATTTGTCCAATGACTATATAATATTTTTTTCTGCTAACTTTTTGAATAGATAAATTTGTTCAATGATGCCAAATGCCATTGTTATACATAAGAATTCCATTTAGAAATTAATTTTCATATTTTGAAAATGTCAATTACTTGAAACTTTACATTTATAATAAATAATGTTAAAATGGCAAAACTCTCCATATAGTAGTGCCAAACAGAGTAATCAATGGATGCCAGAAGAACTTGTGCATAAAATCCCTATCTAGTGCCTACTCATCCAATATCCCCATATAGTTTCTGCATGCAGTGCTCTCAGATACAAAGCTCCTCACTGATGAAGGCCACAAGCCAGAAACTATATCGGGATATTGGATGAGTAGGTACTAGATATTGATTTTATGCACAAGCTTTCTGGCATCCATTGATTACTCTGGTTGGTACTGAGTGGCACTACTATATGGAGAGTTTGCCTGTTTTAATAACAGTAATGTGCTAGCATAGGAAATAGCGATTATGTGATGTTTAGTGGTTTAATGTTAAAATGGCAACATATTATGTAGAAAAAAGGTTTAATTCTAAAAATAAAGTGTTCAAATATGGGGAAAGATAGAATTTGCTTCTAAATGGGTTATGGCAAAACTGCAACCTAAAGTAACAGAACTACCATGCTTTTTCTGATGGAAACATCCAATAATTCTCATGACTATGAGTGTTATCAAGTTAATATCAGATGATATGATGATTTGTTTCTGATTCCATTATTGCTGTGAGTTGATGTTGAGTTGAGATTAAAAGCCTGTCTGAAGTAATCTTCAATGATACTTTTAATATGGATGGTGTATTTTTCCAAATGTAAATTTGTGTAAGACATTTCTTCGAAATTATTCTTGAAAGACATTTATTGAGTAACATATTTATAAAATAATTTTTTGTTTGTTTTAAGATCGAAACCATGAGACCAAAAGAAAACAATGAGATAATTGATTAAGAGTAAATCAATTAATGAAATAAATTTAAATATTTAAATATAATTTTAGCATAATAATAAAGTTTCTATATATTGTCAGTGATTTAATTAGTTAGTTTATAAAATGTTGTTAGAAAAGTTAATTTATTTTTAGTTTGCCAATAAGCATGTTTGGATTATCATATAGTGGAGTAATTAATATGAATTAAAATTTAGGCATTAAAATTTAAAATAATTTTAATTCTGCCTTTAGCTATTTTGCTATAATATTTTAAATAAGAATATTTTCCAAATTGAATATTTTAAAATTTAAAATTTAATTGACCCGATTTTATTTTTTCTAGGATAGTCATCTAACACTCATATTATTTACTGTATAAAATATAAAATGCAATGAATATTTGGATTAAAAAGCCAGAAAATAATAGTTTATTTAATCACAATTGAGGTTTTTATATTTAACTTGAAATAAAAGTGTGTGTGTGTGTATGTAAGGGAAGGGATGTTCAAAAATTAATTAAGTCAGTCCCTTGTATAAAAAGTAGGGGTTGATTTAATTAACTTCTGGAATCCCCACACTTTCATTTCAAGTTAAATACAAATACCCCATTTGCGATTAAAGAAACTATTCTTTTCTGACTTTTTGTCCACAGTTTTTAGTATTCAGATATTTTTTTGCAATTATTTAAAATATCAACTTAATTTTTGAAAGTAAAATCACATGTATTAAAAATAGATTGTTTACAATATACTTTTGTTTATTTGGAAAGTATTTTTAAAAAAATCAACTTTTACAGTCAAAAAGAATCATATACTTTAAGTTTTTTTTTTTTTATAATCAAGATTAGTGTTTATTTTAATTTTAAAAGAACACTAAAAATACTTTTTATTGGAAGGTTTTTTTAAAAAATATATACCACCCTCTCATTTGCATTACCGAGAACTTTGAACTGATATCAGTGTATCTGAAATTTAATCCATTATACCATCTACAGGAAACATTTCTAAAACATTTTATTGTCATATTGCATTGCCAGTGATTTATAAAAAATATACAAAATTGGAACAAATTCTATAAAATATCACTTTCAAAATTTTCCAAACAAACAAACAGTTTGTAACTTAAGTAAAAGTATTTAATGAAAAAATATTATTAATGCCAATATGAAATATTATAAACTTATTATAGTTAATGTAATATGAGAACTCAGATTCTATCTTGGGAAAAATAAAATCAAGTCAATTTAAGGTGGAATTTTAAAAAGTTCAGTTTGAAAAAAAAATTAATCTCATATTTATCATTATAGCAATGTATTTTCTGTATAATATTTGAGCTATAATCAAGAACATATCACCTTCATTTGTTAAAATGCTTTAGATGTAATAGTATAAAAAGATTAATCATTTATAGAGATGATAATTCAAATTTCTCATGTTGAATATTGCAAGACTAGATCATAATTATTTTATACTTTAAAAATATGACCAGTTTGAGTTTATTATATGCAAAAATATTTGTATATAACATTAACAAATACTAATTTGGGATCACAGCCAGCTAATAGAGTCATTATAAGCTATCAAATAATTTTTCTAGAGGATTTGATTGGCTGGCTATTTTGATTAGCTGGTTGATTTAAACTTTGAATAACTAATGTAATATATAGGTGGCATACATGCCAACTTGATCACAATGTAGGTAGAAATTACACATATTCAGCATGTATGGCGGTTATATAATATAATCAAAGAGTAGACAGTGTAGATTGTAAATTTTTCTGTGAGTAAAAAAGATCTTCCTTCAAAGAATGTTCATATATACAGAGAAAATGTTTGTGATAAAAAATACTTATCATATTAAACTCTCAGAAATTTTTAACTGCTGATATAAAGGCTGAAAAAAGAGACAAGTCCTGTTTGATGACATACATAATCTTTTCTACTGCTGTGGTTAAGATATCAAAAACATTAGAAGTATATCAACGTTAGTAAAGATTTTGCTGAGAATTAAATGTCATACTTATGCAATCAATGGGGATCTATTTTCTAACTTTTGTTTTTAAATTAAAACTGTTTATACTTAGGTATTTAAATATATGAAAAGGAAATCTGATATAAATTAATTAAGCTAATTTAATAGTTAATTAGCTAATTAGTTTCGTATCATTTACTTTCTCATATATTGTTTGTATTATAGTATCCAATGATAAATAAAATATTTTTTTTTTGCCTTTTTCAAAATTTTAATGCTATATTAAATTATTTTATTACTTCAATGAATCTACGTTCTGTTTCGTCAATACTGAGAATTGAAAACGCGATATTTCTGATATTTCTACGTGTAAATCAAATTGGCAGCTGAGAAAATGAGCTAATATGACTGCTAAATTAGTTAAATATGATCTGTTTTCTTCAATTAATTGACTGACATCTCTGAGATATTTTTAATAAATTGAAAATTTCCTGAATTATAGTTTTATGATTTCCTCTCGTTATATAGACAAACAAATTGATTTTTTTTATGATAAAAGATACGATCTTTTTAATGTCATTGAAAGTTTATATTATTGTAATAAACGCTAAAATTAGCAATTAGAAATGCATATATATATATATATATGTTTAGTAATTGAAAATCTAATATTAAAATCAGACTATATTATTGGAATTTTAAATATATACTTATATATAATTAAAATCAGTCAACATTTAGACAATCAACAATCTATACACACGCCCTTTAACCGATTTATTCTACCCTCCAATGCTATTTTATCTGTAGAAATAAATATTAATTTGGAAAATGCACCATTCAGTTTAATTCTCAATATATTTAGGGTAAAAACAAACACTGGCATTCTTAGATATTTCTGTGACAAGGCTGTCTTATGGAGAAATAAAAAATCATTTACAAAGGAAAATACTTAGCATATACATGCAATTACACCAAAAACACAAAAATTGGAATTACGCTACTATATAATATAGTACAATAAATTTATTCAAAAGCTAGTGATTTGGAAAAAGAATAGTTTAGTAGAGAACAAAATTTTTAGAATAAATGCTTATCCATCAATTGAATTTTAATAGACAACAAAAAGTAAACTAAAAATATAATGAAGCATATTCATTGGATTCATACACACTAGGGATAATTAAATCAAATAAAAAAGTCTAACACACTGCAAGGAATTCTAAGTCTACAAAGCTTAAGCTTTAAATGCTAAAAAGACAAGAACTGCATTTGCATGTAATGTGGAAAATGTATATTGGTGAAAGTAACTGTTCCATTGAAAAGTAATTAAAGGAGTATAAATAACTTATTAAAGAAAAAAAGATGGATATATCTAAAGTAACAGACCAGAATGTACCAAGGAAGATATGTTCAACTGAAAAAATACAAGAATGTTGGTGTAGAAAAAAAATATGTATATAAAGATGCTGGTTATCTGGTAATAATAAATAATCATATTAAGTCGCTTAATGTAATAATTTATAATATTTAGTATAATAATAACTTCTTCCAGTTATTATTATTAACCAAACATACTTTTATCTCTAATGAAATTATTTATAAATATAAAATTTATTTGACTATTTTATTATGTATACATATATATACAATTTATATATACATGTGAGCTTTAAATAATACATACCTTAAGTTTTTGAGTAGGTGCCAGATTTGAAGTTGAGAATAAATACTATTATATATATATATATTATTATTAAATCTTAATGTATATTGAACAATTAATATTTGAATTAAGCATGAACTTGTAACAAAACACGTGGAGATTCATTCTTTCTCTAGTTATTGGAGAGAAGAAAAGAAAATCATTTCTTTTAAAATAACTTTTTCTTTTATAAAAAAATATTACTGTTCAACGTTTGGAATTTAAATATTAACTTTTCCAAATTAAGATAATCTATGGATTAAAAAAAATCTATAAGGAAAATATTTAAATTTTCTACTAAATCTTAAAAGGAATAGCAATATAAAAAGAAAAAAACATTTATTTGAGTTTTGGAAACTATGTTATTCTAACACTTCATTATTTTTTTAAATATATATAAATTCAAGATAATTATATATATTAAGGATAAATATTATATCGTAAAAGGTTTCGAAACCAGCTTACATGTTATTTTGAAATATCAATTGAAAAGAACGTCTAATGATAATAGAAAAATGAAGATTAAGAACATCATCATTCGAAGAATATTTACTTTATATTATATCAATCAAGTCATTGGATATTATTAACAGTTTATCAATTAAGGATAAATAAATCATCATTATTCCAATGGATTAATATACTTCGTAAAAGATCTTCATTAGGATTATGAACTCTAGACTTGAATATCTACTCTCAACTCTGGAAAATAAGTTTTCTTTATTATTTATTTATATATATTATAATAATGCTTATATTATTTTAATATATTTTATTATTATTATTATTATTATTATTATTATTATTATTATTATTATTATTATTATTATTATTATTATTATTATTATTATTATTATTATTATTATTATTATTATTATTATTATTATTTTTATTTCAAATTTGGCATCATATCATTATATCTTAATAGGAATATTTATGTTTAATATTAAACATAACTTGAAAGCTTGACATAACACATAAAAATTAGATGATGAAACAAAAATGGTCACTATTTAACAGATATTTAAAATAAGTTTATTATATATATTATATAATATAATAAACATTATATGTATTTTATTTATTATAAATGCATATAATATATAAGTTGTACAATTGTAAATAGTAGAATAAAGATTGTAAATAAATTAATATTATATAAATGATTAATTTTTGAATCTAGTTATTGTTTTATATATCTGTTAAATCTAAATTATATTCTTTAATTATAGTTTATCATAACACAGAATTTTATCATAGTGTATGAATATTATTTATTAATATTTTATTATGGTAGAATTCATTCTTATTTATTTATTAATATTTTATTTATCTTTTACATTATATTTTTATTGTTTATTAAATATTGAGTTATTAACTGGATCTCTTTGTCTAATCATTATTAAATTATATTATATATGTGCTAGTATTATAAATATCATATGAATATCAATTATTAATTAATGCTTATATAAAGGCATATTAAATAATAACTTGTTTTGAAATTATCCCTGAAAAGAGCTAATTGCAAATTCTCCATGAGTTTGAATATCGAGGCATAATGGTGATTGAAAGAGGAATGAGAGATGGATGAACTAGTCTAAATTATATCAAAATTTATTTAAGAATTATTGAACTAGCATAATAAAGATAGATATAATCATGGACTTAGTATTTCATCTATTCATTTCTAGCATTCTACCTGACCCAAAGTCCGATTGTAGTGAAATGCATATCCTCTTTCTAGAGAATTTAATCATCACGTTATATTTAATAAGACCAACTTAGACTTTAAATATAATCTATTCTGTTATATTTGGCAAACCTAACTATGAAGCATTAAGTTAATGATTTCCAAGCATTAAATATAATCGATTCTGTTATATTTGATGCATCAACTGGGATGATTAAATGCCGTTCCGTTATATTTGGTGCCTCAACTAGGGCTATCAAATATGTCATTCCATTATATTAGAAATTGCTCACTAATTTTGCCCTTACAAGAAAAAAAATAGACATCATTTTAGGACTTTCATAAATAAGTACATAAAATTTCTATTAACATGTCTTTAGAAGACTAGCCTAGTTCATTAGACTGTCACTTTAAACAAAAATTCTAAAGATTTCTAGCTCAATTCCCATGCTAATGCTATAAATAGTCATGCTACAACACTTGAAGAAGAGAGAAAATAAAACCATGTGAAATATGTTATATACTTATGTTGTTATTAATAGTTGAATGTATTTACAAAAGTATCAATAAAGTTTCAATTTTTAGAAAAAACATGTAATAATTCAGTTGGAGAATTGAAATATTCCAACGCATAACTAAAGATCAAGCTAGTCATAACTTAGAAAGTCAACAGAATTATGAAAGGTTTTGCATTATTTCTATCTTTTTTAAAAATAAAATAAAAGTCTTTAAGCTTTAATTAATAATAAATAAATAAATAATCAGATGGTTTATTGCTCATAAGTTCATAAGAAGTTCAAACACCAGAGAAAGATAGATCTGGGCTATGACCTGTGAATCTTGAACTCCAAACTTCACCATATCTTTTTACCAAACCAAGCAAAACAATAATCTTGGTTACTCTATTACACTGAATCTTGTATAGTCAATAAATATGTAATTAAAACTAAGTTGATTGACTTGTAGCTCTTCCAGTGGATGTCTCTGGATTTGCAACTTCCCCCATTTACTTTGTTATTCAAAGCAATGGACTGAAAATTTAAACTTCCTAAGATATTAAATCCAACTAGCAGTATATATTTAACCTTTAGTCACATATTATATATTTTGGGAATTTCAGTTTTAAACAGATTACTGGGCATAATTTATTTCTTTTGACAAAAGAATGGCAAAATCAAGAAATATATATGGACTTTGATCAGCTTGTATTAATTGATATTAGTGACATCTCTATTTAATTGCAGAAAATATCATACAAACAATGAATTTTCATTACTAACTGACAAACTAAACTGGGGTTCAAGATATTAGAACTTTTAAAATTTGAATATATTAGTTCAAAAATTAGGATAAAAGTAAAAGGTGATTACTGATCAGACATTAATGTAAATACTATGCCTACTTCTACAAAAAATTAGCATTACTTCATAATTTACCATTAATTTTATTTATTAAGTTGTGACTTATGAAGTTGGGAGACAAACGTAACTAATTTATGAATGATGGAAAGTAGAACAGAATATACTTAACTGGAAATATATGAGAAAGAATTGTAGTTATTTGCTTGGGAGATTGATATTTGAGCTTTTAAATGATGCAGATGAAAAAAATTCCATTGCATTGCAGTGAGAATTAATCCTGGAACCATCAAATAATACAGTGTTTAATGAATTTAAATATTTAGAAAAATAGAATAAAGGCAGAAGATTGAAGAAGTGTAATGTTTATCAAGCAATGACTAAATAATCTTTTAATAACAGACAAAATGATACCGTTTTTTTTTTTTATTTTTATATAAAAAAAAAAAAAAAAAAGATACTGTTTTATCTTATTAAACGAAAGAAAGACTATATTTAATTAAATATTTTCTCTTGACAAAAAAGAAAGAAGAAAGTATTTGGAAGCATTCCCGATGAGGCTGAAACATAATGTAAAGATTACGTTGGGGACTGCAGAAATATAAAAACAATTCTTTTGATTATATACTTAAAAAAAATAGTTTGAAAATATATAAGGCAAAAAATGAAAAGCAAAAACAGAGATAAAAGAAAGTAAATATTAATGATTTAACAAAGAGAATAATTATACAGAAGCAAAACTCTCCATACAGTACACCACTCAATGCAAGCCAGAGTAAACACTGGATGCAGGAAGATTTGTGCATAAAATTCCTATATAGAAACTAGTCTGGGGATATTGGATGAGTAGGTATTAGAAAGGAATTTTATGCACAAACCTTCCTGCATCCATTGATTACTCTGGCTTGCACTGAGTGGAACTACTGTATGGATAGTTTTGCCTCTGTGTAAACAGCTTGCATAAGCATAAAAAATGGTCATCATGTGATGTTTAGAGAATTATTATATTTGTATAACACACACATACAGAAAGAATATCTAAAGATAGAAAGACTTATGAAAAATATAAAGAAAATAGAAAGACTTACGAAAAATATATAGAACTTGTCTCAGAATCATATTATGATAAATAGTTTAAAAAGTAATAAGTTAGGCAGATTTTAACTAGCTCATTACAAGCTAAAGACATCTTCAACTGATTGTCTTCCATATAAAGTAGCAGCGAATGAAAAGCGTTACTCGTCCGTCCTGCCGTAAGGATGATTGTTCATTCTTGTTTTATTGTCTAGCTGAAAATAGTCAAAGTCTCTTTTACTGACTAGTCATGAATGGTTATCTGAATTGATATATGGACTACTTACTTGAAAGAAAATCTTAAGGTTGATTGAAAGCTTATAAGTAAATATGAGCGCATAAAGTTTGAATAATTAATTATTAACTATAAAAAAATAGACTAAAAGTTTGATGACGAGATTGTACGGCAAGTCATTTTACTGAAGACATTTTTAAAAGATATCAAATTTGCTTTTCTGCAGAATCATATAGACACGCACACACACGTTATTTTTCTAGCCAAATGAAGGTGTGATTTGCGCTCTGCTAAACTATTGATTGGTGACAATGAGAAAGGCAAAAATCAATGAAGTAAAAATAATAACATTAACATTTTATGAAATCTACGCTTCATTAAAACGACATTTATTTCTTTAAACAAGTCAACATTAATTTATCAAATTTTATATTTAATCATTATATTTTTATATTGATTATTTTTATTTACTTAATTAAATAAATTTTATTTATAAATAATTGAATTATATATATTGTTTATAATTATTAGAGTAGTATCTTGCGTAGTTTGGTGCGGTGATAGAATTACTGATTCGGGAGTTCAAGATCCATGGTCTCAGCCTAGGTTTGTCACTTCCGGTGCTCGAACTTATGGATTCTGGAATAATAAAGCCATTCGATTATAATTATCACGAGCTAACATTATAAATGTAATATATTTACATGGATTGAGTTCTCTACGCAAAAGCAGATTGAATAATTAGAAATAGGGATGTACAACCACAAGTAAGCTTTAATCATCATCAATGGTAGAAGTCCTTGTTTGCAGCTCTTTTACCATAATTCATTGAAGAATCTCTATATTTACAATTTCATCCCAAATTTTATTAAATTTTGGCCTAAAGTTTTACATGTCTAGACAATTGTTGAAGCTTACTCATCTTTATCATCATCATCATCGTCAACCATTATCAATCCACTGTAGGATGAAGGTCTTTCCAAGTTCAATCCATCTTCTCTGATCTTTAGCTTTTCTTCTCTGCATCACCCCTGCACACTTTCTTATTTCATCCATCCATCTCACATATGGTTTCTTTCTGGGTCTTTTACAATCTCTTGGAATCCAGTTTAATATTTCAATTGTCCATAATTACCATCACTTTTAGCAATATGTCCAGCCCAACTCCACTTCAGTCTTTTAATTTTTTCAATGAGGTCAGTAACACCTGTTAGTTCTCTTACCTATATATTGCGTTTTCGATCTCTTTTTGTTACTTCCAACATGCATCTCTCCATATTTCTTTGAGTGGCTTGAAGTCTCTGCATTGCGCTTCTATTAAGTGTCCAAGTCTCAGATCCATATCAGTATATATTATTTCTTGATAAATCTTTTCTTCTCTTAACATATTTCATTCAAATCATTTTATATTTTTCAGGTTGATATAATAAACTTTAATGAATGCTAAGTGCTTAGGACACATGTAATGGGTCATACCAATATAGAATCAATATGCTTTTCAAATGTTGAATATGATATGGATTGACTATCATAAAAATCACATCTTCCTTGGATAGTACATGGGAAACTAATAGAAAATAAAAAATTTCTTAAAGATGTTTTATAGCGAACTTGAGGATGATTTTAACGGAAAAGGCAGACACTCATTTATGTTAAAAGATTATCTCATGAATATCTTAAAAAAAATCAATGTCCATTGCTTTTATTGGGAAGGATAGATTGCATTGGAGAGCTATAATTAGACATGGTGTTGAAGTATTTGGAAAAGAAAAGTTTGCTGCAAATAAAAGGGCATTATTGTAAAATACTATACAAACAAAATAATGGATGCATTTTTATATGTGGAAGTATTTGTGGTTTATATAGTCATAACTTATTTCTGAGGTATTACTATCTTTTACTTTAGAGTTGAAATGCCCATATTCATTTGTTAGTAGTGGTTGCTGCTCTATGTGCAATGAAGTGAAAAGACAACAGAAATGTATTTAACAGTTTTTATAAATGAAAGCATTTAATTAAGCCCTCTATTGGTTCAATGTTTAACTAAGATATAAGATGTTATATAGTAGCTATACTGTGAATTGCTAAATTGTTGCAAAGCAAGATTTGCTGAACGCATCTTAAAGGTAAAGCAAAATAATCTTGAATCTTATTTATATTAAGTAAATTTTATTTGCCAACTGTATTTACAAAATTAATAAACTGAATTTATTTTCTTCTTATTGCAAATGATTTAGGATTTAAAATTAATTTTGATGCTTTAATGATTCAAAACTAAAATTTACTAATACATATAGATCATAAAGAATTTTCTCTATACTAAAAAATACTTAATTTTACAGTAGCCTCTCTTTCCTTCCTGTATTCATGGGTTCATTGTCCATGATTTTGGCTATTCAAGATTTGAAAAAAAGTATTAAAGAAAAAAATTTTTTGAAATTCATAAATTTGAGTACTTCTTACTACAAGTTCTCCAATTCAGCATAAATCATCTCACAGTAGGCGTTATAATGATCCAAACGAAGTGGGAGATCGCATCGCACCGCACCGCACTACCAAGGGCGCCATCTAAGCATTTGAGCCTAGAAAAATTTATAAAGTAGGCAGATACGTGCTGTTAGGATTCCACTTTATTTACATATTTAGATCGTTAGCCCATTGTCACTAGCTCAGTGGAGACGCAGAGATAATAAAATATATAACCTTAGATATAAATATAAAAAAATAATAAAAGCCACTGCCAGAAATTAACACAGAAAAATATTTATTTACGCACATATAAAATCATTCTAAACTCGAGGAATAAGTTTAACATTTAGATTTTTATCTTAATTTTTAATTTTACATTTAAAATAGTTTGCTATAATGTTTAATATTTTATTTAGAGGGTCGGGTATGAATAGGCTACATAGATCTGCATTTGAAAAGACAATGTTCTTCCCTTATATAACCCTAGGCTAAAAGTTCAAAGTCAAACTGACGCCAATCATCCGATACATTTATGTATTCAATGTAGCATGAAAATACAACGGCACTAAATAGACTATACCGTCAGGAATGCACATCTGAACAGTATAGTGAGAAGACATTGTTGCTCTCCACCACCAGGAATGCTACTTCTGATGGCGAGTAGAACAATAAACATAAAACTCCATAGGAATGGATTGCGTCTTGCGTCTCACTATCCAATTCCATAGGCAACAGAGGGTGTGTGGCGTATATATGTAATCCTGCACGTGGCGGATCTCCTGCTACATTTACTACCTACACAAATATATCGAAACCATTGAGCCAATTCAACCACGAAACAAATAACCTAAGATTACCCTCCCTTAATATAACCTTACAAAACTATATAGCCGTTCATGCCCGACTTAAATTTATCATTTAGATATGTTCACACAGATAACTTTTATACAATTTGTTTTAAAATGTTAAGTATAGATCGGCTGCACAGATTCCACGGTCAAAAACATCCAAATTAAACACAATCGATCAAAATACAAAATCATCGATAACGTCAATTGCAAAAAGGGAATACACAAAACCCATGGCACTCACCATAAGGTGCCTGCATTAACATCGTTGACCTATACATTCTAATCAACTGTGAAAATCTCAACATCATCAATCGCTAACGAATCTATGCGATGTCTATACCCAACTTTAAATTTTATGCATTTAAAATTTAAACAATAAATAATTTATACA
Source organism: Epiperipatus broadwayi (assembly GCA_028023455.1). Lineage (NCBI taxonomy): Eukaryota > Metazoa > Onychophora > Udeonychophora > Euonychophora > Peripatidae > Epiperipatus > Epiperipatus broadwayi. The sequence goes on along the minus strand of JAQFVV010006515.1, from coordinate 474,154 downwards.
ATTAAAATGAATGGAAATGATTTTTTTATCAATAACAAACATATAAAATTAAACATCAATTGATTTTAAACTTAAAGGTCAAATAGAAATTCCATTTTAACATTTAAATTGCTTTCATGAAAGTTCTTAATTATTTAAAAAAAATTTTTAAGTTCATTGTTAATAGCTTACAGTAGTAGAGTCCAGGTTCTTGTTTTATATTCCCGTGACGTCTCGTTTGGAAGATAATGTTCTGGAGGTGGCATTAGCTGGTTCCTTTCGGTATCTCAATCAGTTCATTTTTAAAATAGAGAGAGAGTGAGGTATGTGCGTCCTACCCCATCTCTCAAAACAGACAGCTGGAACTCCCCAATACTCAATATTTCTCCTTTTTATATTATCCACACGGATTCAAACAACAAAACGTCACCAATCCATCATTTTTGTTAGGGTCCGAGCCAAGGCTTGGTGCTTCCATTGGTCAAGCTAATTTCTCTTATCTAATTTCCATCTGACTCTTTAATTACATAAGAGCCTTGAGGGCTAGCTTGTTTTTCAAATAATAAACAATCATTTCCATTTATAGATTACAGGAATTAATTAATACCTGTTTTTATTTTAACTTATATTAAATATTTTAATATTTAACTCTTGTATTTTTTTATCAAAAAAAAATACGTTCAAATACTTTTTTTTATTTATAAAAAAAAAATTTTTAAAGTTTAGCATCTGTGCGAATATATATATTTAACAACATTTTAATTTTAGCGTTTAGTTTTTTTATAGATTTTTAATATATTTATTTTTATTTGCGAACTTTGTTTTTCTTTTAAATTAATGTAACGACATATTTATATATCGTTACATATCAGTAAACTTCCTCAAAAAACAAAAACATTAAAAAAAAAAAAAAAGGCTTTACTTAGTGTTAGTAATTAATTACGTTACACAAATTGATTACAGTATATATGAAAATTTTAAAAGGACAAAACTTTTTTTTAAAAGACAAAACAGTAATTACATACAAATATAATGATAAAAAAAATGTTGACTGTTGATTCCTTATTACCAGCTAAATTTCTGCCCCCTCCCTTCCAAGTTTCATTTCTCCTATCTTTTACTATTACTTAGGCAAGTTGAACTATTAGATTTTAGTTTAACAAGACTTTTTAAAAAAAAATTTATGATTTAGATTTATTATTACGTTTTATTTATTACTTTTTATTCCTCGAATTTATCTCTACATATGCGCAATTTTTTCTTACTGGCAGCACTTTTTAAACAAAACTTCAACTGTAACTCCACGTCAATACAACAAATATATTTATACTAATTTGAGAAAAAATATTGCGGGCATGATTTATTTTCAAAAATACTAGTGGTTTATTAAAGATAGAAAATTTCATCATCATCAATTCCCCTTCTCAGGGTCAATCTCTGAGGTAAGGCCACACTTGGGACGCCAATTATAACGATCCAAACGAAGTGGGAGATCGCATCGCACCGCACCGCACTACCAAGGGCGCCATCTAGGCATTTGAGCCTAAAAAAATTTATAAAGTAGGCAGATACGCGCTGTTAGGATTCCACTTTATTTACATATTTAGATCGTTAGCCCATTGTCACTAGCTCAGTGGAGACGCAGAGATAATAAAATATATAACCTTAGATATAAATATAAAAAAAATAATAAAAGCCACTGCCAGAAATTAACACAGAAAAATATTTATTTACGCACATATAAAATCATTCTAAATTCGAGGAATAAGTTTAACATTTAGATTTTTATCTTAATTTTTAATTTTACATTTAAAATAGCTTGCTATAATGTTTAATATTTTATTTAGAGGGTCGGGTATGAATAGGCTACATAGATCTGCATTTGAAAAGACAATATTCTTCCCTTATTTAACCCTAGGCTAAAAGTTCAAAGTCAAACTGACGCCAATCATCCGATACATTTATGTATTCAATGTAGCATGAAAATACAATGGCACTAAATAGACTATACCGTCAGGAATGCACATCTGAACAGTATAGTGAGAAGACATTGTTGCTCTCCACCACCAGGAATGCTACTTCTGATGGTGAGTAGAACAATAAACATAAAACTCCATAGGAATGGATTGCGTCTTGCGTCTCACTATCCAATTCCATAGGCAACAGAGGGTGTGCGGCGTATATATGTAATCCTGCACGTGGCGGATCTCCTGCTACATTTACTACCTACACAAATATATCGAAACCATTGAGCCAATTCAACCACGAAACAAATAACCTAAGATTACCCTCCCTTAATATAACCTTACAAAACTATATAGCCGTTCACGCCCGACTTAAATTTATCATTTAGATATGTTCGCACAGATAACTTTTATACAATTTGTTTTAAAATGTTAAGTATAGATCGGCTGCACAGATTCCACGGTCAAAAACATCCAAATTAAACACAATCGATCAAAATACAAAATCATCGATAACGTCAATTGCAAAAAGGGAATACACAAAACCCATGGCACTCACCATAAGGTGCCTGCATTAACATCGTTGACCTATACATTCTAATCGACTGTGAAAATCTCAACATCATCAACCGCTAACGAATCTATGCGATGTCTATACCCAACTTTAAATTTTATGCATTTAAAATTTAAACAATAAATAATTTATACAATTAAAATGAATGGAAATGATTTTTTTATCAATAACAAACATATAAAATTAAACATCAATTGATTTTAAACTTAAAGGTCAAATAGAAATTCCATTTTAACATTTAAATTGCTTTCACGAAAGTTCTTAATTATTTAAAAAAAATTTTTAAGTTCATTGTTAATAGCTTACAGTAGCAGAGTCCAGGTTCTTGTTTTATATTCCCGTGATGTCTCGTTTGGAAGATAATGTTCTGGAGGTGGCATTAGCTGGTTCCTTTCGGTATCTCAATCAGTTCATTTTTAAAATAGAGAGAGAGTGAGGTATGTGCGTCCTACCCCATCTCTCAAAACAGACAGCTGGAACTCCCCAATACTCAATATTTCTCCTTTTTATATTATCCACATGGATTCAAACAACAAAACGTCACCAATCCATCACTTTCGTTAGGGTCCGAGCCAAGGCTTGGTGCTTCCATTGGTCAAGCTAATTTCTCTTATCTAATTTCCATCTGACCCTTTAATTACATAAGAGCCTTGAGGGCTAGCTTGTTTTTCAAATAATAAACAATCATTTCCATTTATAGATTACAGGAATTAATTAATACCTGTTTTTATTTTAACTTATATTAAATATTTTAATATTTAACTCTTGTATTTTTTTATCAAAAAAAAAAAATACGTTCAAATACTTTTTTTTATTTATATAAAAAAAAAATATTTTTAAAGTTTAGCATCTGTGCGAATATATATATTTAACAACATTTTAATTTTAGCGTTTAGTTTTTTTATAGATTTTTAATATATTTATTTTTATTTGCGAACTTTGTTTTTCTTTTAAATTAATGTAACGACATATTTATATATCGTTACAGCGTATTATCACCATATACATTTTATTAAATGATTGCTTTCTCTCTCTTTTTCTTTCTAAATTGTATTATTCTGTTATGTTTTTCATAACTATATTATTTGATTTTATTTTTGCTGATGTCTATCTAAATGAATAACATTGTGTTAAGGATAAATGTGTGTAAACATATAAGTTCATCATTATCCACAGGTTCAAGTATCTACAGATAATTTGGGGCCAAATGGTAAATGTATATAGAAAGAGGGGGAAGGACTAATATATTTTTAATAATAGATAGGTAAAAAAAAAATTACTATTGTTTTCACTTGCAGTTTAACATTGTGGTAATGGAATGCCTTGAATATCAAATATTCCTGGATCTAAGCTCAATATGTAAGTTCAAAGGTTTTGACATCATATGATCTTTTAATCAATAATCACATTTAATTATGATTTTAGCTACTGGTTTCTAACTTTACTGCTTCTTATAGAATTTATTCTAGTATCTTTAATACACATGTAATCATGCTACTATTTTTTAAAAAAAGTTATGTTTCAAAGAATGAAGATGGTTGCTAAAAAATTTTATAATAAAATTTATGATAGCAAATTTAATCTCATTCATGTATGTGTGATTGTTTTATCTAAATAGATAATAAACAATTTAATGTGTTTTAGGCTTATGCATTTTGTTCTTGAAAAAAATAAAATTAAATTCAAAGAAAAAATAATTCAAGATTTAAAATGCAAAACAGTTCAGTTATTATTTAAAATTTTATATTTTTATCTTATTTAAAAAAGCATTTTTTATTATAAATAGTAAAAAACTGTACACGTAACAATAGCAGAACATTTTTTAATAAATTAAGTTACCAACAAATAATAATAAATTGTACGTCATTACCTAATTAACACAAAAAATTAATATAAACATTCAAATATATATATATTACCATATTTAAAGTCGAATTTAAATTCAAATTAAAGTTTAAATTATAAAATAATATTTGGATATTCTTCACACGTTAACACAACATATTCTGTTGATAAAATTAATAAGTAGTGCGTGGATGCAGGGAAGGGGGAGGTCTAAACTTGCATTAAAAATAGAAAATCAAAGACATGAACTATTAAATTTCCTGATTTTAAAGATATCAAAGATAAAACTAAATCCACTTTTGCAAATCATGCAATTATTTGCAGTGGAAAAAGAAAAGATCACGTTTATATTTTCCTCATAATGATTTTTAAAAAAAAATCAAGGAAGTATATTTTATAAATTAATTAAATAATTTGTCAAATGAACAGTTTAATTATTAAATATATACAGAAGTTGACCAATCATATTTAAACATGATTATTTTGTAATTTAAATAATTTGAATTAAAATTTAATTATAACTTAAACGCTATTATGGATGGACTAAGCCATAAGTTAATTAAAGATAATATATATATATTTAATATACCGAATTTTATATGGATTATTCCAGTTTTTAACTTTATTATATGCGTATTATTTAATATTATATACATCAGGAAATTTAATTGATTTCAAATTCATCAAATGAAATAAAACAAAAAATGGTTTGAACTTTAATTTCTTCAATAAAATTATAAAATAACATTTAAAATCAATATGCAAATTAAAAAAAAAAGGGTTTTATTTAAAAATAATAAAATATTAAATTAAAACATTATTTATAGTTTTTCTTTATTTAAACCAATATTTTTATATCTTCAATCACAGTATTCAAAAATTCAAAGACTTTATTTAATTCTATTATTTTTAATCACAATCGAATTATTTAAATTAATTAATATAAAAATTAAATATTTGTTTTCAATAAAAATAATAAAGTGTATTTCTTTGTAAGTTATATAGACATTAAATGTAATTACTTAAAACTTTCAAATTCCATAATTATATAAAAGATTAAAAACCTGTAAGTTAGAAAAATTGGAATAACTTTTAGTCTTCAGCAAAGAATAACAGTAAAATAGATTGATAAAAAGTAAGGATATGTGTACTCAATTGTTTGGGGAGGGGGTCATGTGACATTTGTGTGCATCAAAATTATAAATGCTGATTCTATGCTTATTTAAATGTTTAAAATTAGTTGTAAAAACATCTGTAGTTTAGCAGAAATCGTTCTAATGTAAAGTGAAATCCTACTCCATCATTTTTCAAAAGATCAGATAAAATAAATCATAAAATAAAATATTGAGCATGCTAATATCCCTAACCAAGCTTTATCAATAAATGCCACAAGAGAAGGTATTTAAAATCTCTATTTAAAAATATCTCCATTCCCAAACCAGTTTCAAACTATTGGCTATTCTCAGAGAGGCACTAGGATATTTCAGGCTCTAGATCTAAAATACGAACTCAAAAACAGAACTTATCTGATACTTAACTACTAAGTATTAAGTGGTTATATTGCTAAGGCTATTAATATATGGTGTGGCTGAAGAGTTTTCTGACCCATATAGCTATTTAAGTCACATGATGTATGACTTTAATTTACTAAAATGAATCATAAATGTGTAAAAATGATAGAATATAAGTTTATTAAAAATTATAGGTAAAAAACAATTTAATAATTATTCAATAAAATATACTACACAACTGTTTATAAGAAATGGTGATCATGTGAAGTTTAGCGGTTTTCACAACTGTTTGTGTTACATACAACTCAATTCAAAATGGTGATCTTATTACATACTCCATATAGGTAGAGCCACCATCCATTTGAAAAATGACAAGAAGATGCTAACCAATCAGTTTCAACTTTTTAATAATGAGAATATCGATTCCTTTTAAATAATATGTTTGGGGAAAAGACCTAATGACTTGGAAGTTTGATTGCCAGAAGTGGTATTATTCAAATCAATCCAAAGACTTCATATTTGTGAATCCATTGCTCTCCTACTTCACCAATTCATGCAAGCAAATATAATGTTTATAAATTTTTTTGTGAATAAAACATGGTTAAAAACTTTCCTTCATCACAAAAATAATGTTTGAACAAACCAACAGCATAGAAGTAATATAATGTTTATGAAAACATGAAAATATAATTTAGTTAGACAGCAAGCATAAAATGAATCCGTTTAGTTAACAAAAAGAAGCATTTGGAGAAAAAAAAATCAATAAGGATGAATTGAAATTGATTGATTTTTTAAATTTAAAATTATTTAATCCTTAACTGTTATTCCAATGTAATATAGAAAATATCTACAAATTTTTTTTGTGTTTATTTCTACTTTTCCTTTCAACTTTATATATATGTTTGTGTGCCATGAGATACATAATTGTCTCATATCATTTCTAATGGGGAAAAGGAAAAGAGAAATGAAACGCCAACCTAAGAATATTTTAAATAATATACATGTATAATTAGCACAAAGTTCATACCTCATACTATGTACTCATCAATTTTTTGAGATTTGACAGGCATCTGACAGCTAACTGAATGAATCGTGATCTGCAATGCTGAGATAAATGAAGAATTTAGCCACTGAACTATAATCACACAATGCACCACAAACATTAAGATAGCTATCTCAATTTACTGCAACCTTCGATATGAAGTAGAATGCAAAAATCTTTTCAAAACTCTCCTTGTTCGAATCTTAGGGACTGGTAAATACAAAACTATGCTTTGCTTGGAGACTTTAGAGACTGGAATCATGGCTGGATTATGTTAACTGCACCATGATAAACAATAGGAAATCAGAAAGTGAGTGGAGCAATGTCTGAGATGGAATACTCCTTGGAGTTGCATGAAAACATTTTATCCTCAAATCAATGACAAAACCCTCCATCCACCATCAAAACTAAAAGTGCAGCTAAACAAGTTCCAACAATCAAAGATCCAATCCAATTTCCAAAAGTCATAGATTTTCTATTCAACTTTAAATACAAACTCTTTAAACATACATTAACTACTATTTTATAACTTATAATTATCAATACTCTTGTCACATACTTCACAATAATTTTTTTTAATATTAATTTTGCATAAAATACATATTTTTCTTTCTCAAATGTGGTTACATTTGAGATCAAGTTGAGTGGCTATTTTGTAGTAATGGCCATGAGTATCTTAATCATCATGGTATGGAAAAACAGAGGTGAACATTGGGTGACAGACTCATCTCAATATATATTAAGATTTATGCATTTGGATACATTAGGCAAATAAAATATTTTCTAGTCACAGCATAAGAAAATAATTTTAATAAGTAAAAATCAGCCCAACTTCTCTCATTACCTCATTTTTTAAAATAGAGAGTTGTCTAAAACACTTTGTTCAGAAAGCATGAATTTTAAATCAATCACACAATTTATTTTAAAAATATTTTAGATTGATTGATATTATTAATTGACATGTCTCAGAATTATAACAATTTAATCACTGTCAGTACAAATGCAAACAATAACAGTATGTAATATGAAACTTCCAGGACTTAATTTATCTGTAATGTATCGAGATTAATACATATATAGTAATATTATATATATTAATACCATCAAGAATGCAAATGAAGTTCATTATGTAGTTTTTTACATGTAAATGATACAATGTCATGTATAACAACTATATATATATATATTTATTATAATATATTAATACATATACTGAGCATTGGAAGTATTTTATAATATATTGTTTTAACCACTAAACATCACGTTCACCATTTCTTATGTTTAGACAAGCTGTTTACATAGAAGCTAATCTCTCCATCCAATAATACCACCAGTGCATCCATTGATTACTCCGGCTTGCATTGGTTGCACTACTGTATAGAGAGTTTAGCCTCTAAGTATATGTTTTCACTGTTTGAATCACTAGTGGCCAATGTTTAAATTGAAAAAACTTTCAGATATGTCCGTTAATAACATCAATCAATTTAAAATATCTGTAAAATAAATGATGTGATTGCTTTAATATTTATTTTTTTCTAAGTAATTTTTATTATTCTAGCTAAGTATTTTAGATAACTCTCTATATAAGAAAGTGAGGTAATGGGAGAAAGTAGGCAACTTATTATTTTATGCCGATGCTAAATAGTATTCCAGTTACCTATTGCTCCAGCTGCACAATCTTTATCTCAATCCATTACAAACACATTAAGCACTGAAAGTATTTTATATTATATATAATTATAAATGTTTATTTTACTTTTAAAATATTTCTCATTAAAATTAATAAAATTCACCTCCAATAAAGAATTTGTGCTAACAAAAAAATATTTGATCGTTTTCTGAGGTATTAAAACATGGCCAGGGCAAATTTCTAATATTCATTTTATATGTCTTGTGGTTTCAGATATTATTCGGACAATTTGCACTGAAAATAAACATGGATAGATGAAACTTACAAACATGCAACCAGCAGTATATTGAATTCATGGCCTTTTTAAAAACTGTTAAATAAACCCACTTTTCTTTAATCACTATAATAATGCTCTATGGATGGGTAAATAGATAGATGAATATATAGATAAAATAATTGATATTTAGAATGATGAATAGATAGATGGATTGAGAGATATGGATTACTGGATAGATTGATGCCTGAATGAATAACTAGCTAGATAAAATCAAACAGTTAGATAGATGTATGTATGGATAGACATGCATCTATACAGAAAGACAAACAGATAGATATGTGGGTGGGTGGGTGGATAAATATATGTAAAATATTCTCTTTCTCTTCACTCTAATGCCATGAGGTCAAAAAGTTGAATCTTATTTGCTTCAAAGCAGGAGGACACTTATGACACAGGCTTTCTGTTTTTTCAGTTAGTATCAACAATGTAAAATAAATATTTTTCATGAAATTATTTTTTTGTGAAAGCAGGTGTATAGGTTTTAGACAAAATTTGTTTTATTTGTTAATTGTAAAATTAATATTTGCTAAACATTATACAATAAAAAGTTATACATGTCTAATTAAAATGCAAATATTCTGAAAGATAAGCATTTCTATAGTAGAAAATATTTGATTAAAATAATAGACCAGGATAGAGATGAATTAAAATGATAATTAAACAATGGCTCCTGTTACAGAAATAGAACAGCATTAATTAGTGTTCTAGAATTTTGCATGACCATAGTGTTGTTACCTGGGATTGGACTGAAAGAAGGATAAAAGCTTGCATGTAAGGAAGAATTGAGGTTTTCATACACACACTCAAACAATGGAGATCATCATGCTGAATTCAAGGAAACTCAAGGCCAAGGGTTCAAGAGAACTAAGGATGATCCAGTGAACTTCATAACTGAAGATTCAAAAGTGGACCTAGAGACATTTCAGGTCATACTGGCTTTATTATGATTTTGTACACTTCTATGGTTATGCCTTATAAGTGATTTTTTAAATATTAATCTTTGTGAGTATTATTAAGTTCTATGTTGGTATATATGAAGCATTGTTAATTTTAATTACTAGTGTTATCTTGTTGACAAGAAACGTCAAGTTTTAGTTTTACATTTTTCTTATATTATAATTATTTATGCTTGTCTACCCATTTTTATCTTGACTACAATACTTGTGTCATTGCAAACATGGGCCGCAGATCAAATACGTAAGTACCTATTTTTACACTTGTACGTTTAAAGTATAAAATTACTAGGTGTGGTGCAGATTTTTTTAATATTATAAATATTATAATAAAGACAGCCTAAAGTGATGTAAAATTAATTCGTTTCATTGAGAAGAAATGGCCAAATGTATTGTACAATAGAGAAACAAAATTAATCAGTGTAAAAGATTTTAAATGAAAAATATTGTACAATACATTTGGCCATTTCTTCTCAATGAAACTAATTAATTTTACATCTCTTTAGGCTGTCTTTATTATAATATTTATAATATTAAAAAAATCTGCACCACACATTTTTATACTTTAAACGTACAAGTGTAAAAATAATATAAATATATTTGAATTTTATTATACATCAAATCTATATGTAAGTTTAAATAAATAGTAGCATTTTGTGACTTAAGGTAAATATGGCGGCTCTTTTGGTGCTTAAATGTCAAGTTACTTGTAATGTAAGCAACCGTTTGATTATTATTATGGAAATATAATAACTTCTAATATAGCAATGATTAATAATTACTTACTTGCTGAAAAGAAATTGTTGTGAATAAAAAATATCGACCTATAAAATAAATGTAACATATATAGGCACATAGTGAACTCGTTAATCTATTATTTTTCAAGAGATCAGAAAAAATAAATGATATCTTATTAAAAATTATAAACAAAAAGCATATTATTTTCTTTACTGAAATATAATAGACATACGGTATAATTTAATTATTAGCTTTAGATACATCTCACATATAATAATTTAAAACATTCCACACGTTTTATGTACAAAATGTGTGTATATACAACTTTAATAGAATTAAATATTTTTAAAAAATTGAAATTAATTATGTATAGGCATTAAATATTTATAAGTTAAATAGTATTATTCAATTTGTTGATTATAAAAAGTAAAATAAAATGAAATCATCATTTATTTGCTTAAGTCTACGGTGAACATACATCGTTTATTTAAGAAGATCGTCCTGTGCTGTTCTTTGGATTGATTTATTCTAAAAAGACTACAAAAGACCATTTTTGTCTTTAATTTCATAAATTAATCAATAAATTGGATGTTGGTATGCAACATATGGATCATAGAAACATGAAACTGTTATTTCAATGGCACTCATTAGAAGTGCAGCACATAGGATTGCATCATTGATCTGTATGTGTGCATATTGTACTTGTTTATATACGTATAAGGAGTAAGATAATGTCTTGAACTTGCAATGCCATATTGTCTCTGATGTGCTTTGACTCAACATTAATTTTTTATATAAGGAGTTCATTCAAAATGCATTGCATGTTATAACATGTAAAGATTGATCTTGTTTTTGTTACTACATATTAATTTTTATTTTATAGACCCATTATCATGTATTCTCAATAGAATATTGGAGGAAGAATTTCCTACCATTAAAAGAAGGTTGATGAAAAGTGATGTTCTATGTAATCAATATTGTGAGTAGTAGTATATCAAAATATGCATATCACTTATAGACATCATATGCAAAAAAGCTGAAGTCAAAGCTTCATTGAGTTAATCATAAACCATGCCATGGATGATGGTGACTAGGGTTATCAAAGAACCAAAGACACTAAAATGTATAGATACTGAACTGGGTTCAGATTTGTATGAATATACAAGTATATGAGCCTGGATTGAAAACATTATTGCGCATTCATTTTGAACTAATAACTTTAAAGTTTTATTAAAAAGATGAAAGGTGCCTGCTAGAGCATTACATCAAATCCTCTAGGTACAATGCTCTCAGATCCAAGGCTCCTCACTGATGAAAGCCATAAGCTAGAAACTAGTCTGGGGATATTGGATAATTAGGCACTAAACAGGGATTTTATGCATAGAACCTTCTTGCATCCACTGATTACTATGGTTTACACTGGGTGGCACTATTGTATGGAGAGTTTGTCACTGTTGTACATTGTCAAAATTGTTTATTATTAGTAAAACTTTGATGACAAAATAAAGCAGCACTAAAATACATAGCTTTGTGTTATCATTCCAAATAATATGTCCATTCATTTCAATAAAATGGCTGCATTTCAAAATTAATTAAGATGTATTTTGATGAAAAGTATTATTGTACCAGAATAAATCAAAAATGATTATTTATAATATAACTGTTGTAATTATAGAAATATTAAATTGTGCCTGATTTTGCTCAGGTATTTTTATATTCAATCAAGCTATCAAAATAAAAATATTGAATTAAATTCATCTACTTGGAGAAAATTCTAATATAGTAACAGCTTGCATCAAACAAATGCTAAACGATATAAGATTAGTTGTAAATTATTTGCTTTGTGTGCTGACTACAGTGGGTGCAACTTTGATGATTGCTAAAGAAAAGAAGAAACTAAGATTTTAACCACTAAACATCACATGAGCCCCATTATTTATGCTTACACAAGTTGTTTACACAGGGAGGTGCAGTGCTCTCAGATCCAAAGCTCTTCACTGATGAAATCTACAAGCTAGAAACTAGTCTGGGGATATTGGATGACTAGACACTAGATAGGAATTTTATGCACAAACCTTCCTACATCCATTAATTACTCTGTTTTGCACTGAGTGGCACTACTGTTTGGAGAGTTTTGCTTCTGTGTACAACTAAGATTTTCTTTAAAATGCAATGCTTACATGGCAATAAACTAATTAGTATTAATCATGCTGCCCCCATATACAATAACTATCTTAGGGCTGTGTATTAAGGTTGTATCAATAAAGATGTGTTCACATCTACACAATCAAAATAAAATTTTGAAAGAATTTTTAATTCAAATAAAAAATTATGAAGTTACAAAAAGTGATGGCTAACTTTTCTACCAGCTTTAGAGAAAATATTAAAACTATTTAATAATGATTTTTTCTTTTGTATTTGTAATTTGAATTTGCAAATGTTTGTTCATCTGTATAACAAAGTGGTTTCTTTCTTCTTTTTAACTTGATGCCAAGGGTACTTTCAGAGTTCACTATAATCAGAGCTATGAATATGATGTACTTTACTGAAAGTGTACTTAACATTAGATTATAAAGAAAGAAACTGCTTCATTACACAGATGAATTTGAAAATTTGAATTTAAAATATTTAAGCAGTTAGAATGATTAAAATTATTCAAAAACTTGGGCTGAGTCAAATCAGTATGAAAAGGTATTGTTAAACCAAATATATATATATTCTAGCTTAATAGCACTCAGTTAACTTTTGGCGACATGTACATTTTGAAACTAGAAAAATGTCCGTCAATTCTGAAAAACTTTTTTAATGATGTTAGCAAAGGCATGGTTATGTTTTTTGTGCACAAATTGAGTTTCAATATTTCAATATGTTTTGAAAATTGAATTATGTGAAACTCTCAATGGGTTAATCTTTCATGTATTTGAAGGAACTGATGTTAGGGTTAATTAAATAAATAAAAAAATCAAGAGTTTTACCAATAAATACTAAAAAAATAATTTTAGATTTGGGTGGTCCCCCTCCACAATATTTACAACATATTTATTTAAAGATATAATTCATAAATTTCACCAAATGACTATTTAAACATTGGACAACTCTTTCATGAAATTGGAAATATTTGAATGGAATCCCTTTGCATTTTCAATCCTAACAGCTGTGAACTATATGATATGTTTCAAGTTTCATATATTAAAAGTTATATCTCCAATTAAAAATTTGAAGAATGGTAAAGTGATGAATCCTGCTAATGTAGATGAATTGAAAGTTTTAAATATTTCACAGTTCAAACACGTCTTCTAAAAACATTTTAATGATCAATGAATTTTACTAAAGTCTCCCTGGATCTAATGCCCTTATTAAACTAATATTTTTATTAATGGATAGTATATGGAGTAGTGGAAAATCTAATTAAAAATTGAAACATTGAAAGCATGTATTTATACTAAATGCAATGACTTGAATTGTACACAATTTTATACATTTTATAAATTTTTATAACAAAATTGATTTATTTAAAAAAAGTTCATTACTGTAAGAGTGGCGCTGTTTCTGCATAAAAACACAGAATAATATCACTTTCGCAGCCGAACATATGGCTAATAAACCACTATGATCATAGTAGCAGTTTAGTGGCCACATGATGCACTTTATGTGGCTGAAACTATGACACTACTGATCAGTAAGAGCCATTTAATTCTACCGTGTATCAAACCTATGGCTAATACAACACCACAATTGTGTAGCCATTTAATTGGGCCACATGATGGGGTCACTTTCTATGCATATGCACAAAAATGTTCCACCCAGCTTTGCGTGGATTATCTATGCATACTATCAGTAATGGCACTTCACTACCATTTAATCTGAGGCTGTGTATACTGGAATTTCTTAGAACTGTTGAACTGACATAGTATAACTTACTACTAATTGTCAGGGTATCAGCAATGCTTCCCTATGCAGTGTGGGTGTTTTAAATTTGGAAATGGTTCTGTACTGCATAATTGTAGGTGTTCATGAAAAAGTCCCATTTTGGCCATGACTCATACGAAAAAATAAAATGGCTGAAGGCAATGGCATAATGATTCAACTGTGGGATGTCCCAAACACAGAAGCTTCACAGTTGTCTTTCTGAAGGCTCAGAACATCCTGCTACATGTCAATCAATGTTTATGTGTTAAAACTATGATACTTAGTACATGAATTTGGTAGTTTGTGTGCTCACTAGTCTCAAATGTCATTTGTGGCTTGTTCGTTCTTTCAATTGTTGGAGATAATCAAATGTTGTTCAAAAATATTAGACTTTCCACTTTTCAGCCAAAACAATTTTCTTATTAATTACAGTCATATGTCATCAATAAATTTATTTTTTCAATGAATCTGTTTTGTGTCATTGTGATGAATTTGTAAGGCAATCAATTCCAAAGTTTTTTTTGTTTTTTGTTTCGGTGTTGTTCATTTTGTTTTTGTTTAAAACTTTAATTTAATATTACAACCAGACTGTCAGTGTTGAAGTGTTGGGGTGGGTGGGGGTGGAGTAAAGTAGGCCAGCCTAAAAAAATACAATATTTGATTCTTTACTGTAAATAAAAAGCAATTGGCCTTTTTTGGGGGTAACTACTGTATTAAGAAGATAAACAAAAAGAAAAGGTGAAAGCAGGAAAATAAAAAAGCTGCGTATTTTTAGAGTATATTTGTTGTAGTATTATTTTTTTAAAAAAAAAAAAAAGAGAACCAGCTCTGCTTAATTACTATAAAATAAATTACGCTTTTTGAACACATTATCTATACATTGTAAGCTAACTTACTGTTATTATCAAAAAAGATGTATTATTAAAAAGACCCCCCCCCTTTTGTAAAATATAAAAAACCCCAAAAAAGTAGCTTCTTTAAAATCATGTAATCTAATTACAAAAAAAAGCCACCATGTAATTACCAAAAAAAAAACCACTCCTTTTTTAAAAAAGCTAAAAAAAAAATAAGAATAAGGTACTTTTAAAGAAAAATAAAGGTGTATTATTTCAAAAACACCACTTTTTTATATAAAAAGAAAAAAAAAGACGCTTTTTTAAAAAAGCCAAAAAAAAAAAAAAAAGAAAGAATAACATACATTTTTAAGGGAAAAAAAGCTGTATTAAAAAATAACGTAAATTGTTTAAGAATCAGCAGGCCCAGGAATGTTATATCACTATGTTTTTCCACAGAAACAGCGCCATCAAGTGATGTACAGTGGCTATTTAACAAATACCATTATTTTTTAAAGCTGTTTATATTTTTAAATAAATATTATAAAGCTTTTTTTTTTAAATGACTGCCTTTTTAAAAAAAAAAGTTATTACAAAACCATTTCTAATTTGACCCTTATTTTCTCCGAAAGGTCACCATATTGATTTGAATGCTTATTATCTTTGAAAATGTTTTGAGGAAAAGTTATAAAACTTATTTTTAAAATTGTCAAGATTTTTAATAGAAAATTAAAACAAAATAAAAACTTTTTGAAGCAAAATAACTAATCTTTAAAGATAGAAGTTAAATATTTTTCAAAATGGCAAAAAAAATAATTTTAGTATCTTATATGAATTAAAAATGAGGTATAAGATTGTTAATAATATTATTTTTAATAAAATAAAAACTGCTGATTCAATTTTTTTTTAAAAAGAAAATTATCTATATGGAAAATATTTTATCTTTACCAGAACCAGCCTGACAAAAAGAGGGACTACAGTACAATATTTTCATGAAGGAAGGGGGGGGGTCTCTGTTACATACGATAAAAAATGCATAGGTATTAAAATTATTTTATTTACAGATAAAGATATATTGCTTTACAACTAGTATAAATAAAATCAAGAATGATTCTCTTCATTTAAAATTAATAACACTTTTACTTATTTTAAATCAGAATTATCAAAAAGAACAAAAGCAACATTCGAAACAATAAAATATAATTTTTTTTGCATTATATATATTTTAATTTGTGTGCTTAAATATTGATTTAACAAAATTGCACAACAGGTGACATAGTTACATTTAGCAAATAATAAAATGTTTTGATTTATTTTTTTGATTTTCACAAAGATCATGCAAACCTGGTACCATAATAAACATGAGATTTGAGTTATAGCATTACACCTTTACCTGATTAGCGATGGCAATTGGTCCTCCAAAATTCACCGTTAAGCAACAATATCATATACAGAATACGTATTTATAATGATAGTCTATGGGGAAAAAATTGGTCGGTTCCTGTTGATGTAAAATATCCACATTGATTTCCAAGCTCAAAGATTTTTTGATTTTTTCATGGCAATACGGTATCTAAAAAAAAAGTTTTATATCACTAGGAAAAAAAATGCATATTTTCACTGTTTAAAAAGTACAATACAGCAAAAAGAAAGAGAAAGTGAAACTACATTTGAATTTACGAGTTTTTATATTCCTCTGCAGAAGTTTTTCATTGTAATGAAAAAAAATCCATACTGAAGTGCATTTTTTAAAATTTTGTATTACAGTACATATTACTGTACATTTATGTTTATTACTTATGTGAAATTATTCAAATTAACTAACAATGTTTAATTAATAAATTATTTAATTGAACATAGTATAGATTCATTACTGTACTCCAGAGTAACAAAAGGCTTAATGCGTATCGTAAAGTAAATCAGTCAACTTTAGAAAAAAAAATCAACTTATTTTAAAAGAAAACAAATCTAATTGTTTTAATTTTCTAAAACAAACAATCACTTTTCAAAATAATGAAGTTCAGAAAGAAATACTGCCAGACCGATTTTTAGCAGTTTTGAAAGATTGCAGTAAAAAAGAAGTCGTAAAAATTACTTTTTTAAAAAAATAAAAAACATTTTTACAGAAAAAAAAAGGATTGATTTTTAAAAGAAAATAATTTAAAAATAGTCTCAATGCATATTTAAATAATTGTGGTTTATATAGTAATCACACCTTCACATTAGACACTATGTAGTTTTTAAGAATGTGCATATAAAACAACCCTATGAAGTGAGTGTTAATATCGCTTCTAAATGGTGCCATTTTTCCATGCATAGCATGGAGAAACAGCACCACCTAGTGGGCTAGATTGCTGGGTAGTTGCTGTTTAGCAGACGATGTAAGCTGGATCGGTTTACCTATAGCTAACAGCCCACCAAGTGGGCAGTAGTGCTGCCAGCGACTTGGCATAAGGTTCCTGTGTGTACACATGGTGAAGAGCGCCATCTAGTGGCTGGAACTTGCGTCATCTGTTTTGGCCCCCTAATCTGAATATTTCTGTGGCTGCCATGGAAAACAGCGAAAGAGGCCGCATTACATGGGGATGACAACAACCTTAAGTTTATACGTTTTATAATCAAAATACTGAATGCAGCACTAACATTGCTTTATGAATAAAACATTGTATGTGCTATACAATTACAGCAAAGTATACATATACCTGCATATGTATTACAGTAATGTACTTTTGCTTTTGGGTAAAATGTATTTAAAATACCTATTCTCTGATGTCATCAGTGACGCAAAATTCAAGATGGCTGGCAAAAAAAATTTTTTAAAAATTTTCCCGATCATTATAGCGAATAATCGATTGTACATCAAAGTAATGGGTACAAATTGATGTTGATTGCTATTGCAAAATATTGCTAAATAGACAATCGTTAAGCGGGGTAAAGGTGTATTACATTTCTCTTGGGCAGCTCTGATCTGGAACATGATCTATCAGTGATACACACCAAAAAAATTCAGTCCAAAAAATAATGTACAGTGAAGCCATGCTATATTTTATTCCATTCCAGGCCATCTCACATAAATTGTACATTGTTTATAATAATTCCCTTTTTATTGATAATCCTTGATTATAATGGAATACATTTTGTTTATTGAATTGCTAGTGTATAGTATATATAGCATAAATGCTTTTTTATATGTATCCATATATAAATTAAGATTTCATTATAAACAAAACTTAAAAAAAAAAAGATATATTTGTTAATAATAAGTTGAAAGGCATACGTGTGTATATTCATTTATTTATTTTCATTCAAAAAAATAAAAAAAACTTACTGTACCATATCTTTACTTTCTAAAATATAATGGATAGTGAAATTTCAACTTTCTTCATAAATAAATATCTCTGGAAAATATATTTTTGTTTTAATAACTTGTTTTCATATGAAAATATAATAGCAACCTCGTTATCAACATACTACACTCACTTTTGATGTTTTTAAGTTCATATTTACTTTTAAAAGGTTCGTAAATTTTTATAAATTGTTGAGTATTGTGCTTACAAAACATTTCATTATGGAAAATATTGTATATCAAATCCAGAAAGGATAATAGAGTAAAAAATAAAATGTATGCGATTTCAATAAAACACAAATACTATTAATAAATAAGATTATGCACAGTTCTTTGAAATGGGAAAATGGATACTGTCATGTTGCAAAATTTATTCAATTGATGAATTTTAGTGTTTTTTAAAAATATGATTACACCAATGCTTGGAAAGGAAAACTAATCGCTGCAATATAATAAAATTAATTAATTTTACAAATTTAATGTTTTCTTGCTTATTAACATTTTTGGGGGGATAGCATATAATAGTAGTGTATATTGTTACAGCCTATATTGCAACACTACTGTATATACATTTCTATAATTCTGACTTAACAACTAATGAAACAGAATTATGAATACTAAAATGGTATACTATTTGATGAATAAAGAATTTATTATTTGTATATATTATTTTTAATGGCTTGAAATTGAATTAATTTGAAAAAATATTTTATAGCATTATTTATTTATTCTTTCAAATCTAAACTGCAGTTTATATATATATTATTGTAATACGATTCATTGTTAGTTTAAAGATGAAAATCAAAAAGAATAAGCTTCATTACACAGTAAAGATATTTTTTCATTTGTTAACTGTTCTGTTAATATTTATATTAGCTAATGCATATTTAAACTACTTAAATGATTTGAAGTTAAATGATAAGAAATTAAACTTACTGAAATTCCAAAGAAAAGATACGACCAAAGGCCCTTTTTTAAAAATAATGACTAAATTTTAAAATGAATATTTATAATACACTAAAGTTTTTCAAAATAACATTAAAAGTTAAAAATTACTTAAATTATTAAAAAAAATTCTTTCTCTCAATATACACATATTCACACACACATATAAAGATTACATTACATTTATAATGAATAGCATATAAAATAATTGGCGATTTAATCCTTTCAAAAATATTCAAAACTTCTACAATTACGGCATTACTTTTATTGAAATCTTTGCAAACAAATGCCATTTTTCACAATGCTTTTATATAAAATGTTACAGTTACAACTAATAAATTGTCTTTTTCAGATATTTGAAATATTTTTAACCTGTTCTTATCAAACTACAAAAATATTGCTAATTAGATGAATTTTTTATATATTAAATAAAACATTGTCTAAGGAGTAGGCATAAGGTATATCAAATGTCTGAAGAAAGCTGATAGACAGTCGAAATTAGATTTTAGATAAAAACATTTTGAAAAGCACACTGTAAAAAGTGTGGCTTATATGCAAAAACAATTTACTATTCTATGAGAATTAATCATGGTAGAATTACGAGCTATAATAACTCAAGGTTTTTGAATTGGTTTCTCAGTTAAATAAAATGTCACATATTTTGAATAGCTACCATGTAAGTATTTTATTAGCATTTCATAGCAGATAAAAGGTATTTCTGGCCTCATTCTATAGAAAAAAATAGTAAAAGGAAACAATATTTACTAGTCAAAGCCAAGTTGAATAGTTTAATTATTAATTTTTATTCTTTGGTTAAAAATATCTAATTTCTTATATACAAGTCAAATATTAAAAATATTCAGACTACAGAATACTAGTCTTCTCATCTCATTCAGGTTAGATAAAAAAATCTTTACATGATCATCACTTCTTATGCTTGCTTATAACTGTTATTAAAACAGGCAAAACTCACTATATGATTGCCACAAACAGCAAGTTAGAGTAATCAATGGATGCCAGAAGGCTTGTGCGTAAAATCCCATTCTGATGTATAATGAGTTTTGCCTGTTTTAATAGCAGTTATATGCAAGCATGAGAAATGATGATCATGTGATGTTTATTGGCTTAAAATCAATCCTGTTTAATAGGATAGTGGTGGCTATGGTTATTAAAGAACCAAAGACACCAAAATGTATAGGTGCTGAACTGAATTCAAATTTATATGACTATATAAGCTAATGAGCTTGGATTGAAAATATTAGGTGTTTTCAATTTAAGACTCATAGTTTTGTAGTTAAGTGGAGATAAAAGGTGGCTGCTAGAGGGTTGCAGTAGATCCTAAGATCTAGGTGCAGTGCTCGCAGATCCAAGGCTTGTCACTGATGAAGGCCACAAGCCAGAAACTAGTCTGGGGATATTGGATGAGTAGGCACTAGATGGAGATTTTATGCACAAGCCTTCCAGAATCCATTGATTACTCTAGAGCTTGCTGTGTGTGGTAATATGTATAGTGAGTTTTGTCTGTTTTAATAAAAAAATCTTAAAATTACCCACAATAGAATAGCCTATAAAAAAATTAAAAAATATAATTTGTATAATGGAATTAAATTGAAAAAAAAAAAAAGACTAAAAACAATTTGTTCAAATGTTTGAAAAACATAAAATATGCTATTGAATAGGTGGAGACACAATATGAAGATGATGTTAGTCGGTCAGTTTCATTTTTTAATAATAAAAATATGTTTGAAAAAGGAACCATTATGAAAATAATGTAATTTTATGCAAAACAATTCTTAAGTTAATATCTTTAATGAATAAAACATGGTTAATTTGTTTCAATTTTTTTTTTATGATGAAAAGAATATAATTTATTTAGGAAAAAAAATCTTGAAATTAATATGCTTAGTAAGCAATGAATGATTGAAAAGTATTTGGTAAAAAATTAAATAATTTTTGAGGGCTACTAAAAATGATTGAAAAAACAAATATTTTCATGAAGTGTAACGAATATAAATTGGAAAAAATTAAACTACCATAAGGGCAAACAATATGCAAAATGTTGTGCAGATGCCAATGTCTCTTTGTAGCAGACAAGTGGGCAATATAAATGTTTCATAAACATTTTGATAAAAATGTTATAAATGATCAAAAGTATTTTATTTGCTGTTACAAAGGTGATGAAGCTAAGTGGCATGTCACCAGGCACTGCCCCAAGTTCTGTTATAGTGCCACCTAGTGGAGCAGTAGTATACCCATTCATAGAAATGAAGTACATTTTTGCCTTTGTGAACTTTTTGCTAAACAGATTATTTTCTTCCCAATTTGAGGAATTGCTTATTCTCATCAGTAATTTAATTTCTTTCCAAATATTTACATTGTCACACTTAGAAAAGGAATTTGTTTTACAGTAATTTTCATTTGCCCTTGTTGATAATTTAATTTTTTTCTAAATGCGTTTCATTCACTTTTTGTAAATTAAATAATTTCAATTCTGTTTTCTAAATAATTACATTATTTTCATGTTTTCATAAACATTATACTATTTTCAAATTGTTTTCATTCCCTGCTCCCCATAGTGTTATTTTTATTATTAAAGAAATAACAAAGATGGTGGTACCATCAATGGATAAACTATATATGCAATCAGATCCAGTTAATTTTGAATATGATAGTGTAGAATTTCACACAAGAAAGAGAATATTAGAAGAATAAATATAAATTAGGGAACAGTTTTTATAAGTACAAATAATAAACTAATAAATAGTCAATAATCAAGTTTGAAAAATATTCAACACACGGATTATCATATGATCTCTTACACAATGATATGATTTTAGAAAATATATAATACAAATGTACTATGTAGCAGTGAACTCAAGATTCACTTCTATCGATGACTGACTTTTGGTGTTTGAATTTTATTAGAATTCTGGAATATCAATTCATTCGTTTATTATTATTTATTATAATAAAAACATACACAACTAACTTAATATTGTGAGTTATATTTAATTTATGCTTAAAGTTTAAATTATTAATAGAAATTCGTGTCATTTTTAAATAAATTTAAAATTATATTTATATATGTATAAATAGTTATGACAAACTTAACCACTGGGAAAAATTTATATATATAATGTTTGAAGTTAACTCATTGCAACTACAGTATTTAAATATAATTAAATTGCCCTCTAGAGTCAGCAGGTGACAAATATAATTTTAAAGATAAAAGAGATACTTCTTTATCTTCTTTTTTCTTCCTAAAGCTATAGAATGTCTACAATACATTTGTTAAAAGAGATACACCAGATATATGAATGAAAAAGAAGATGAAGAGATAACTCTTTCTTTTAAAAATGTATTGCCATTTGCTGACACCAGAAGACAATTTAATTATATTTAAACAGTTGCAATGATTTAATCTCAAAATATTACGCAAATTATTTACTATTGTAAATTGTTATTTATTACATGCTCATATATACATAATATAATGTTCAGTGTTTAATAATATGCAAGATCTCAATATTATATCTCGTACAACTAGTTTATTAACTAAATGAAATACTCTCAAACCAAAATGTAAGACAACTTTTTTTTTTAATGAAAAAAAAGCAGACATCTTCTTTCTTTAGCACATTTTCTTATATATAGGTTTGTCTGAAACGTATTGTCCAGAAAGTATGAATTCAAATCAATCATATTATTTATTTTAAAGTTTTTTTTAATTATGTTATATTAATAACGAAAATGTGCGAGATTCTTGTCTATTTTAAACATTGACAATACCAATTCAAAGAATGAAATATGTAATATACATTCAGTGTTTAATAATATATAACAATTCAAGATTATGTCTCATATGACTGGGTTATTAAGTAAATAAAATACTCTCAATGTTTAAAATGAGATAAATCTCACAAATTCCAGTTATTAATATAAAGCAATTAAAAATAGCTTTAAAATAAAATTGTATGATTAATTTCAATTGGTAGTTTCTGGCTAAAGTGTTTCAGACAAACATTTATATAGGAAAATGAAGTAAAGAGAGAAGACATTCTGATCTTTTCTCTCTATATAAAAAATATTATCATATGATGCTTTTTTAGAGGTTGTCTTTTACTTAATAAACCAGATATGTGAAAGGTAATTTCAACGTGTTATATGAGACCACTCCACATTTATCAGCACCAAGAAATGTTAATCTTCTGACAGGTTAACTTTTTGTTTATAAAAAAAAAAGTTCTCCTGACAGCTGATTAAAGAGTCTTGGTGCTGATAAGTGTGGGCTGCTTTAATATGATTTATAATTCAATCTAATATTAAGAAAAATCAGAGTTATAGATAAATATTCTTGAAGTATAAGCTGCAGTCAGGCCATGAATTTGATCTCTCTAAGACAGCTATTGTAGGTACTGAGAGAGATGACAGAAAAACAAAATTTATGAAGGTATGGACTATAGCTAAAGCCAAGTACACATTAAATAAAAAAGAAACTAGCATTTCTCAATCTAAAAAAGGGTATCTCTAACAACATTTACATAGATTTGGATAAAAACAATAAATTTAATTTTATGCAAATCTGACAAACAATAAATAAACAGGTAGTATCAAATTTTAGATCTGACTATGATACTCAAAGTATCGAAAGCTAGCATAAAGAGATTTAAACCAATATAAGTATTTTCTGTTTAAATGTTTAAACATTTAAATAATTTATTACAATTAATATAGAAAAAGAGGTAAAAGTAATATCTATAGAATTAGGGGAAAATTATGTAATTAATAGGTATCAAAAATGCTTATGAAAAGCAATTAAGATAATTTTTACATTTCTATACTATTTATTAATTATTAAAGTGTACAAGTGAATGATATAAGAGATGATCTAGATAAAAATTACTGCTGTTGGATTTAGTTCAGATGAGAATTACTTACATAACATGGAGAACAATCTTCTATAAGATAACACAGAGTAATAAACTGTATTAAAGAGTATCATGCATTTAAAAAAGTACTATTTATTATGATCAAGGATTATTTGATTGTTCTTTTCAATCTGTATTTAACACATTCTTATGAACATTTGCTGTTAGTAAGTCAGGTTTACAAGAGAAGTTTCTCTCTTTTAATATTTTATCCTGATTAAAAGCTGAACTTTTAAAGAAAATGTGATGTGTTAATTCCTTTTAACTTTTGATGACATCTTTCATTAATAATTTTGTATAAAAATGAAGACCTCTAATAATTATTTTTATAGTCTCTAATTTTATTAAGTCTTGTTTTTCTAACAAAATTCTAGAATAAGGATTGCTTTTAACTTTAACAAGTTGAGTCCCAATTCCTCCCTCTCTTATTTGAAAGACTATAGTGACAACTTTATCCATATTTGCACCTTTTTATTTTTACAATTAAATCTTTTTCTACACTATATATTAATAATCTTTACATTCTTTATTACAAATATAAGCTTTGAAATGATAGACATTTTAAATGTTAATACTTGGACTTTGCAAAATATTTAAATAAAGCAATAAAGTAAATATATAACAGTAAAAATAGCTCTTTTCTTACTACATCAAGTTTGGTTATTTATAAAAATGATTGAAATGAAATATTTATTATTCAAATTCAATTATAAACAAATTTTAATTGAATCATTATTAAAGAATTACTTGGATTAAAATTTTACAAATAATTTCTTCATCAGCATTTACAACAGCCAATTTTGTTAGCCAATAAAAAGAACTTTCACTGTTACCATAAGTTTTTATGACTTGTCTTCCTAAAAATAAATATTTTCAAATAAAATATAATTTGAATTCTTAGTTTTTGATTTAAAAGAAATATTTTACAAATATTTAACATAATTAAGGTTAAAAATAGAAATAAATTAATGAAAAATACAATTTTTCTTTTTGCAATATTAAATCAAAACAAATATGCATAATTTATCTTTGAGGCCAATCTACAAATCAGATATTATTGGATTGTTTTGAGATCCAAATAAGGCATTGTGGGATAGGTTTGAGATTCTAATTTGTAGGATATTTGTATGATACTGACATCTTCAGACTTTTTTTAAACTAATACTTTTAGTACAGGTTTCTATGCAAAAAGATTGCATACAATAAAGTAACATTATAAATAACTGCAAATTAGTAGAGAGAAGTTTGAAAGAAATAGCAATGTCATTATAACATCTCAAAATTATTTAAATTTATGATAAAGACACTGATTTTACTTATCTCATTAGCCAGATGTAAACAACATTATTATTTTTAACTTATTATCAAGTATTCAAAGGCAAAAAATAGAATCTTATCTTATAATCTTTGTAAATAATAGACACCAAATAGTTATAAATATTCTTTAAAATATGGCAACAAATATATGTGGAATTAAATAGAGGCAGATCTAATTCTGATAACTGTCAAATATAAAGATGCACCATTTTTGTTGTCATTAAAATTTATTTTTAGATTTAGTACCAGGGAAAGTGAAAGATAATGTTTACATTTGATAGCTATCAGAAGTTATTTTGCATATATTTAATGCTATGCATATAATATACTATGTTTCATTTGTTCATATATATATATATATTGTTATCAACTATATTCTTTATTACTTTTTACAATGCTTTTTTACAACCCACTATTGACAGATTTGATTGCCCCAGCAATCTTCTTCAGAACTATTAGTATTATACAGACATTCATGTTATCAGTGTTAGAGGCCATTCTAGGATTCTGACAAAAATGCTAAAAAATAAATTGGCATCTCTATAATAGTCAGGAATGATTTCTATTACTTGAATGGTGGCAGATTAGTCTCCATAGATTTGATATTCATTTTAATAAATGCAAATGTTTAAATATAATATTCATATAAAATCATCAACTGGAAATGAATTCATTTTTTATCTGCTTTGTATAATGCATTGATATTAGTAGAAAGATGTTACAATTATGTAATATATAATAACCAGCCTTTTAATCTTCCAGCTGCAACCATTTCAAAGCAAATATAAGCTTAATATTGTGTACTAAGAATTAATGTAAATCAAGGCGTTTGAAATATGTATCATTTAAATAATCCTTTTTTTTTTTGTTCACTCAATCTATCCATTATCATCCCCCAATTGGATTCTACCAAGTTTGAAATAGAATCTCAGAACTCAAAGAATAGGAGTCAAATTTCATTCTTTGGTTTATTTTCGATGAATACAAAAATAATATCTTGGTGAAAGTTATGATCAAACCATGATATAAAAATTTGTATTTGTTTCCTTTTTTTTTTTGCATTATTCTAAATTTCATTCCTACATTGACAACTTATATTATATCTGGCCTACTTTGCGTACTATATCTTTTGCATAACATAAATCAATAAATATCTTTTTTTAAAACCCGGGTCAGGTATATGCATGAACTTCTTTTTACTTTTTGAACAAAATAAAACTGAAAATATTAATAAGGATTCCAGATCATTTTTATTATATAATAATAAATTTATTTAGAGTATGAATAAATACTAAAATGCTTGCATTGATAAAATAAACGAATTTAAGCATCAATGTTTTTCTTAAATTGAATACACTTAATACAATCTATAACATCACAATAAGTTATAACGAAAGTTACTGTTTATAAATTAACTAGGTTCTATCAGATTTTAAGATCTCTGAATTGAAATTATTTTTAGCCTACTCACATTTATTTCTTTATTAATTCAAGGAATTTTGATTGTATTCAGTTATGTTTAACTTTAATAATTTAATTAATATTCGTCTATATTGTGCAGAATAAACAGGTGACGTGAAACAATTTAACATTTAAATATTGACTTTAAGAAGGATTAATAGATTCACGCCTTTTTATACGAATAAATATCTCAAGCATAAACATTAACTCAAGAAACGAGTTAACGCTAAAAAAAAAAGAAAAGCGTCTTGGGGTCATTTGTATCTTAAGATATTTTTATTCACGTGCTTTTAAAACAATATTTGGTAGTGCGGAGGTTATTAAGCTCATCTATAAAAGATAATGCAGATGGGAAAAGGGAAATGAAGTTGAATTACTCCATGTGTATGTGTATTTAATTAAAAAAAATATTAATCTTTAACTAAGGTTTACAGTTTATATCTGGGTTAGGGCAATATCTACTTCAATAAATGATTAATGTTAATCATTATTATATTTATTTAGAGTGGATTGTGTCAAAGTTGTTGGTGGAGTAAATTTGACACTTGGAAAGTAAAATATAATAATTTATTATTTATAAATATTACACATATGATGGAGATATATATGAGATATGGTGACCTGGCCCAACTGATGAGTACTAACTAGTTCATTATGAAATTATCTTGAGGTTATTTGCCTTTTAAAATGTCTTTATTCTTATGTCCTAAAAATAATGTTTGGTGCTGTGGAGGTTATTGAATAAAACTTTCCATTTAATATAGTCAAAATTTATCTTAATGAAATTAGGTTTTCTCTGCATGACTAATACTAAAACAATATCTTTTTAAATGGCATATGCCCGGATTTGAATGTTTCATGCACAAAGTAACATTATTCAAAACATGACAATCAACATATTAAATTCTAACTTCAAATATATATCTAGGATAGGGCAAACTTGTGTAAAGAATACATTAAATTGC
This sequence comes from Epiperipatus broadwayi, assembly GCA_028023455.1. Lineage (NCBI taxonomy): Eukaryota > Metazoa > Onychophora > Udeonychophora > Euonychophora > Peripatidae > Epiperipatus > Epiperipatus broadwayi. The sequence continues at coordinate 445,877 of JAQFVV010006515.1, read as the reverse complement.
ACAGCTCAACACTCATTCCAACTTCATGTACTCATAATTGTCTAGTTGATTCAGTCATTTTGGGACAGGGATTGATCCGATATGCGACTACTTAAAGTTAAAATTTTTCTATAATTATGATACTTATATATAAAACTAAAGAAATCCAGTATTTAATGTTATATAGCTGCTTGGTTTATAATATAAAATTTATTTACACAAATACACCATGTCTATTTAAATATGTTAAAACTGCATCTACTAAAACAACTGTCATTAACATTTTTTCTTAATAATTGGCATACAGATTAAATTAAAAATTATTCCAAAAATTTAAATTTTCTTTCGTTTTTTATTCTTATAATCGTAAACGTACTAGGATATATCAACAAATGGAAGTATGAAAATATAATAATTGGAAAATTTTAAATTAACTTTAAAAAAAACAAACTAAACTAACATTTTTATTCAAACTTTTATCAAAATTAGATGATGTTGTATATGTAATCATTCATTATTGTAATAATATATTTTTTTTTACGATAAAAATTAAAAAATTATTAACATTTGAAAATGGTACTAAACCATATGCCGAAAAAGGCTTTTATGTATGATTAATATATGATTTTTTAATTGTTGTAAAGTAATGATTATGTTGTCAGCATCATTTTAAACTATTATCAGTTCACTTCAGAATGAAGGTCTCTCCCAGTTTAATCCAGTTACTCCAATCCCTACATTTCTACCCCACAACACACTAGCAAACTTTCTTATGTTATCCATCCATCTTACTTGTGGTCTATTTCTAAGTTTTTTTACAGTCTCTTGGAATCCAATTTAAAACTTCATCTGTATATCTATCATCATCTTTTTTAATGATATGTCCAAGTCCAGCTTCAGTTTAATCTCTTAGTTGTTTTAATCATGTCAATGATATCTGCTTATTCCCTTATCCATGTATTTCATTTTCAGTCACTTTTTGATGCTCCTAGCATACATCTCTCTATACTGCATTGAGTTGTCTGAAATCTCTGTATTCTTTTTCTGTTAAGTCTCCAAGTCTCAAACACATAAGTAAGAAGTAATAAAACACATCGATTAAAACTTTGCAAATGCACTATGCAAATTTATGTCTATGCCTAATTTTATTCACTATGTTTACTGTGTTAATAATCTTCTAATTCATGATTATTAATCATTATTTTATCTTTTTGAGAATCCATTAAACATTATTTTAGCTTTTTAGGATTTATTTTTAGTCCTTCTTTTTTACTTTTATCTGATAATTCTTGTAACATTTCCCGACTCTGTGCAAAATCTAAATGAATTAAATAAACCCCTATTTTCTTTTACTCAGCTTCTCTTTTTTAATCAATAAATATTTGTTAAACTGCTATAAAAAGTTTTGGAGATAGGAAGTCACCCTGATGCACTTCCTCTCAGCGCTAATCATCTTAGTATTACTATGTGTAATCTAATTGTTGTTCCATTTTTTTGAATATTTTTCAAAATATGACAATCTTTTATCATCAAAAATGCTTATAGAATCAAAAGTCATTTTCCAATCTACAAATCCAAAGCATAATGGCAATTCATATTCACTGGTTCTTTGTATAATTTCTCTCAATATGTGGATATGATCTATTGTGGTAAAACCACTTTCAAATCCAGCTTATTCTTTTAATTTGTCAGAATTCAAAGTTTGCTGTATATGAGTTGTATTTATCTTGAAAAATTTTTTGGATAGAAACTGATAGGCCTGGAATTTGTAATATTTTTTTTAATCATCTTTCTTAAATATCAATATTTTGCATTCTAACAATTTGGTATATATCTTTGCCAACTTTTTTTTTATTTGTTCACCTGCTTCTTTTAAAACATTAATTATTATTCCTTATTTCCCGAAAAGCTTTTGTCCTTTTTATAGATTTAATTGCATGTTTTATTACTGCATTTAAAATATTGGGAAATTCCGAAGCTGTAATAACTGTAGGAGATTCTTTGTCTTCTTGCTCTTTGCTATATAATTCTTTATAGAATTCTTCCACACATTTCATATTCACCTCTCTTTTTAATAATAGTTCCACCTTTTCTTCTTATCAATGAAATAATCTTCTTTCCAATATCCAAGATTTTGTTTTACAATTTTGAAGCTTTTATTCCATTCTGTAGATTTTCTTGCTAATTCACAATTCTATTTTCTTATATCATTATCAATTCTTTTGTATATCATTTAAAAAAATTATAGATATTCAATTGATTTTAATAGATCATTTAAAAATGTTTCCATATTCCTTTTTTTCTTCATGTATTTTTTTTATTTCAATATAAAACTTATCAGCTATCTTTTTTGCAGTTCTTAATAGAATATCAGTTACTTCTCTTATTGATAGCAGTTAAGTCTCAACCATTTTAAAGATCTGTTAATATTTTAAAACGATTTTCAAATTCTAATTTAAATTCATGGAAGTGTTTTTGAAGATTTCATAAAGCAAAATTTGATCAATCAGTAAATGAATCTCTTCAACAACTTCTAAAATCATTAAACTCTTAAATATAATTATCAATAAGTCCAGTATCACAATAAGTCATAAACAGAAATAATAAAATTGTGAGTAAAAGCAAAACAAATATCGATGTTCTAATTAGTTTTATCTCTCTAGTTTTACATTGTAAGAACATTATAATTTTGGAATACATATTTTTCTGTTAGTCAAATTATAATCCAATTCTGTTGCATTTTCATTTTGATACTTCCATAGTTTAGCATTTTTCACCCACACAAAAAGAATTCATAATGTTCAGTTTTTTCCCCCTACGAATTCAATATTCTATTATGATAACCAAATTTACCCATAACACTTTTATCATTCATTTATCAAATTTCCCAGAATGTTTTTAAAATGTTATTGGTGTAATCAAAAGCATTTCATTCATTCATATAAAAATCCTTTTATTTCTTTATTGTAGTGAGAACTTATTGGGACATAAGTCTGAATTATCTGCTTTAGTAGCTTTCATTTAATTGAATAATTAATCTTTCCCCTCTGTCTGAGACACCATGTTCTTCCTATTTTTATTTTTAATGAATCACACTCCAATTGTGCTTTAAATATTTGTGACTTTGTAATAAAGTATATATATCTACTTTTTAAAATTAATTGCCTCTTCACCTTTCCTTCTAACTTTACAAAGTCCAACTATATCCTATTTATTATTAAATAGTTCTTCCAATTCATGCAATCTTCCTTTAAAAAAGCGACCTGCAATTAAGTCATCAGTGATTGGCAGACTGGTCATATTAAGAAAACTCATAGCACTTCAGTCATTGGTGGCCAACTGCTTCTGTAAAATCATCAGGCTCTTAAGTTTAGTTTTGTCTCTCCTAATTGTAGATATCTGTTAAAAAAAAGTAATGACTAAAAACACATTCCTATTATTTTCAAAAAAATTTAACTGATATTTCAGTTTAAAACTATCATGCAGCTGATTAAAAAGACTATGATGTTTCTTGATCTTCAACTTAGAAGTAATAAACCAATAAACTGACAATGATGATTGGTGCTAATCAGAGTGCAGTCCATATACATTCTTTTATTATATGAATAATCACATAGTCATAACAGCTGCAATGACAAGAATATATAGAATGGTAAAATGGAAATTAGGTATTCACTCTGCTTAATTCTTTTAAGACACATAGCCAAATCTAAAGGTCTCAGTTAACAGTGAGCTCCTTTCTGCATCCATAATGATTACAGTTATATTTACATATCTTAACTTCAAGAATGTATATATATATATATATATATATATATATATATATATATATATATATATAGTAACTTAAATATGAGCCATTGAATTTTTAACAAGTAGTAGCTGTTATAATATTTCATCCTTTGGTAATCAATTTAAATTAATCATTGTAACTAAAATAATTAAAACAAGTTGTAACTAAAAATAAACTATTAGGAACTATAAATAATAAACTATTAGGAACTATAAATAAGTTTCTACTTATTTATAGTTCCTAATAGTTTATTTTTAGTTACAACTTGTTTGAATTATTTTAGTTACAATGATTAATTTAAATTGATTACCAAAGGATGAAATATTATAATAGCTACTACTTGTTAAAAATTCAATGGCTCATATTTAATTTAAGTTACAATGGATGCCCAACTGGGGCATGATATATGTTACCACATACCTGAGATAAAAAGGAGTCTATAGAATGATGGGAGATGTGTGGTTAAAAAGAAGAAGGAAAAGAGAAAAGGAAATTTTTTTTTCTCGGTGAAAATTTTTTTATCTCACAAAATTGTCTTGGACATATAGTCTTATTTTAGATTTGTATATGATGATGTTTTATATGACTTAATTTTTCATTGATGATGATAAAATGGGTACAGCCATAAAACAGCTTAGTTTTTTTTTCTAAATTTTGAAAATATATATATCACAAGACAGTGGTGAAATAAATAATGGATTTTTTTTGAAACATTAGAATGATTTATTGCCAGATAGGGATAGGCATAGTGATAGTGATGAATTATGGGATAGTATTCTCATGTGTGTTTGGAGGGTTAATTTTGTAAAAAGTCTATGATTTTGGAGGTTGGATTGGATATTTGATCATTGGAGTTTGGTTGGTTAGATTGCGATTTTGATGATGGATGGAGAGTTTTGTCATTGTCTTGAGAATGCTGTGTATTCATGTAACCCATGAATGATCAAACCCATTCACTGCTCCAACCCAATTTATAAGTTATCCTTATTTATCATGAAGCAGTTAACAGCAGTCCTGCCATGATATCAGCCTATAAGTCTACAAAAGAGAGAGCAATGCATAGTTTTATATAGTCTATAATTCAGGGCATTTTGAGATTTGCCACATAAGACTCCAAGAGAGAGAGAGAGAGAGAGAGAGAGAGAAAGAGAGAGAGAGAGAGAGAGAGAGAGAGAGCAAAGCATAATTTTCCTATGTATTTTATAGCCCTGAGACTTAAAATAAACAGGGCATCAGTTGATACTTGCCACATAAGACTCCAAGAGAGAGAGCAAGGCATAGTTTTATCTATTTTAGCCCCTAAGACTTAAAATAAGTTAAGGAGTAGTCTCGATAGCTTAGAAGGGAGGGGGAGAAGTAATTTAAAAACTTGTTTCTGGAAATCTTCTTCTTTCAATTCCACTAACATTTTTTTTTCATTAATCATTCTACTTTACATGTTGGGTTATAAAAGTATGTGCGCAAAAGAGTGTTTATTTTTTATATGAAATATTTTCTTGTGGATTAAAAATTTTAGCAAATTTGTTATCCAATTTGATATACATTATATCATTAACGTGAAAGGGGGAAGAACATAAAATTAATCTTATGATTTCAAAATAGTCAATTATTATTATTATTATTCATATAAATTATCATGTTTATCTAGAAATTGTATGTATATGTTAGAAATGCAGTAATAAATGTTAATTTGTTTTATTAAATGAGGCATATATATTTCATTAAGGGTGTTCTTTATTAGTTGTGATCATTCATCATCACTGGTGAATATTAACTGTTTAAGATCTAATTAGATATACTAAAATTAACCAATAGTTATGAATTTCTTTAGAACTAAATTTTAGCTTAGGCTTGGTTCTAAAGCTGTGGTTGAAACCATTATCATTATCATCATCATTATCATCATGTTTTAATTAATGAGCTAGATAAATGTGTAAAGGCCATAAATAAATAAGTGATTTCATGGTATTTAGTTGACATTCATGAATCATTATAATAACCACCATTCCATCATCTACATCATTCAAGGATGAGTGAATTGCCATCCTAAATTAATAATATAATATGAGATAGTAAAACTTATAGAGATATTGTAACACATTTATCATGTTAAGATCTAGGAGATGATTTCTGTCTGATGAATTTTATACACACCACTTTAGTTTAAGGATGTTTTTTGATTTACCTAAATGTTAGTGCATACAGTGATATGGGTCTAAAATCAAAATCCTACATTTTTGTTAGAAATAAAGTACCCAAAAGGGGTTCAAATCTGGTACATTTGAAAAAGTTATAAAATATAACTTTGTCTAGGTTAAGATAGCCTAGTGGCGCCCTGCTTGATCATATTCTCTTGTTATTCACTTATATATGCACTTAATATCAAGCCAAGAGATAAGAGTGGGTAAAATTTACTGTTGGATTTATTGATAAAAGATTTTTATTGGATGGATATGATATTTTAGCTACAATGTATTAAAAATCTTAAGTAGAAATTAATTTAAGTTACAATGCCTTTTGATTGATAATTAATATTTGAGTTACCATGTTTAAATTAAACATTAGTCACATTGATAATTTAAGTACAATTATTTATTTATAGTTACAATGGCTCCCATCAATAGTCTCTTATTTAATTAAGTTATAATGGTGCCAGATAACTGAAATGACTAGTTTCTAATTATTGATATTATGATATTCTTAAACAATCATACCCTTTTAGAAAACAAAATTCATCAATGAGTGAGTATAATAATTTTAGCACACATAAAATCATTAATGAAGTTTATCTATTATTACTGAAGAAATTCTTGGTTTAAATCGATTTTGGTTATTTTTAAAGTTCTGAGATAAAAAATATAAAACTTTATTGCTAAAATTTTACTAATAGTCTCTGATATCATAAAAGAAAATATATAATAAAAATTCATATTACCAGTACCTTTTATTTTGTGGAGGCTTCCAAGAGTTCAAACTTAGCTTGTTAAATGTCTATACTTTTGCAGCAAACAATTTCCACAGTTCACTGGAACAGTTTCTTTTCTTGAGGTTTATAATTATTTGATGGTGATGATGATGATGAGGTTATTTGCTTCAGCAGGAACCATTTGGCACTGGAACTTTCTCTTCATTTCCTGTTAAGCATAATTCTTCTAATAGATGGAGTATGTCAGTTGTTCTCACATTTATAATTTTTCTTGGGTTTAAATTCAGTTACTGGAATAACTTATCAGTAGATTAATTATTTTCCTTCAGCTTTCAAATGCAGGTGAACATTTTCCTCTATTTAAAACATCTTATTTCTCCCAATCAGTCATAAGGTGCAGAATACTTTTAATTCAGACAAGACTTTTTTCCTATATGATATGCTGACTCTATGGTGGGTTATGGGATTGCCCCGATGAGATACATATAGATTTTTAACCCACCATCCTTATATTTTCAATCTTCAAAAAAAATTTTATATAAAAAAATGATTTCAAATTGATATCTTGCAGAATTTTAAAGTTTGTCTCTTTTCTAGTTTCAATATTTAAAATCTACCAACTGATTTTTTTAGACTCCTTTTATATTTTATTTTTGAGTCAACTCACCCAATTAGACTGATCTTGTGATTTTCTTTTAAATGCTGGTCAAGGAAAAATAATAAATTCACACTATCATGATTTCCAGACAAATTTTGTTTTGAAGAAAACTTGTCCTAATGATTTTTTTCACATCTCAATCATAAATGTTGCACCTGAAAATTTTAACTTCTCGCTTTGATCTAGGATGGGAAGATTTTAAAGTTAGATTTCTCACATCGTCTAAGCTCCAACAAAAACAAACAATCTTTATAACACAAAATTGTTGAGTAAAAAAAATAATTTAACAGATTTAACTTTTCTTTTTTTTCCTTTTCAATATAAATAAATGTAGATTTACTTATGCAATATATCTACGCACACACTGTTATTCAAATCATTTATAAAAACTGGCCTATTAAAATGATCTGAATGCTTTTTAGAAATTATTCTTTTAATATTTTAAATTAAATCCTTACAACTTTTTTTTAAACCCAAATTACAATCATAGAAAACAAAATAGAAACATAGAATAAAATAGTAGAATCTAGCAAATGGAGATTAATTTTGAAGAAAGTTATTATTTGAAATATGAAAATGACAAACTAAATAGCTTTGTCTACAGACAAAACTAAATGAGTTATATTCTTTTAAAAGAACTATTGAATAATTAAAAAGTTGTGTACTACCCTTCTTGAGTTTTATCAACACACAAACAACTAAAGAACATAATTGTTGTCCCCACTCTCTTTCTAACTTAGGTTTTTGGGACTTGATCCTGTAGGGTTTGAACTTGGGGGCCCTACAGCCTCCTTTCCCATATAAAAATGTGATAATGATTTTTGTTCCATATTTCCTTTCATGCACATTACTACAAATTTAGCTACTGGATAAATTGAAATGGCCAAATATATATATATTTATTACAGCATTAATTCTAATAGGCCATTTATATATATATATATTTATTACAGCATTAATTCTAATAGGTAATTTACTAGACATATTTTTAGAATCGCTATTTTCTAATCAATAAACCAAAAATAAAAAGAAGCAATGGAGATATTTTTTTCTAAATTAATAAAAAAATCAGTCCATTCATATGGTGTTTTTATATTTAATATTGAACTTTAAAAAATGGATTGAGCCATCCCCTCATGTTATAATAATGATTTAAATAAACTATTAGTATATTTTAAGTTATATATTTAAACATTTATGAAAAACAAACATTCTCAAATTAATATTATCTATTTTGAGAAGGAAGAACTACACAAATCTATAATCATTTACCCCTAAAGACTAGAGAAGTCTTACAGTTGATTGTGATACCTAATAGATTAGTTACAAGTCAATCAAATAGATGACAAAAAATATACGATCAAAGCATCAAACATTACTCAGAAAATACCACAGGTATTTTACTGATTTAGAAGAAGGTAGACTAACATCTTATTCTTGCAAAATTCTATATCTTTATAGTCTACTTGTTAGTTCTAGTCATTCAATATGTCAAACTTTCAAGATTTTTGGCCTGTTAGGTATACAAAACACAGTTTTTTGTCAAATATTTTAAGCATTTTGTGGAATTAGTCAAGAACAATAAAAATTAAAAGAATTGACATAATGGTAAGTTTTGATGTGGAAAGTTTTTTCACAAATATTTCATGTGATGAAGCAGTATCTATTGTAAAAAAAAAAGATTAAATAAAAATAGCTTACAAACCAAAACATCTCTTTCTATTGATATTATGATGGAACTCTTAACATACTTTCAATACAGTACAGAATTCTTTAACAAAATTAATGAATGATTGTTAATTCATTACTGCCACTTCTAACCATCAACATTTACATAAAAATATTTGAAACTACAGATATAAATACTACTCCACCTCCATCTAAAATCTGGCTTTGATATATTGATGATACATTTGTTGTAGAGTCATATGCCGAAGAATTGCTATAAATATTCTGGACACATGTATCAATAATGTATTCTTTCAATTCATTTGACAATAGAATTGGAACAAAAATAAAAATTATCATCCTTAGATGTTTTTGTAATAAGGCTCCATCACAAAATCAAAGCTACAGATTGCAGAATACCCACACATGCGCAAAAATATTTCAAATATACATATAATTATGGCAAAATCACAAAAATTGAAATTATATTATCACTAAGGAATAGAATAAAAGAAGTTTGTTTAGAAGCCAGTGATTTGAAAAAAGCAAAGTTTTACACAACACCAACTTTCATGGAGAATGGTTACCTACCAGATTTCATTAATAAAATCTTAAATAGACAACAAAAAAAATTTCAAAGGAAAAAAAAAACAAATTTAGATGCTGTAGGGTATCCATATATACCAGAAATAGAAGATGAATTAAAGAAAATCTATAATCAGTATAAAATAAGAATAACTTATGAAAGCCATAGTATATCATGAGGAATTATAACCTCTATAATGACTAATCTGGAAATACTGGAAAATAAAAATTTTAATCTATGAATCATCTAAAAATGAATGAAAATATATCAGTTAAACCAGGTGACTCATTGAAAGACAGAACAAAATATTAATTAGAGAGAAAAAACAGATGTAACTAAAGTAGTACACTATGCGTGTTCTAATAAACATATGTTCAGTTGGAAAATGACAAGAATATTGAACAGAAAGAAAAAAAGAAAAAGAATAAAATGTAAAGAAATTGCTCATAGAATAATAGCAAATAGTCCCTCAGTCAACTTAGAGTGATAATTCATAACATTTGAAAATCACTTGAAAATCACTCTTTAATACTACTTTCAGTAAAAAAAAAAAAAAGAATTCAGGAGGATCTTCATAGATTAGGACATGAAATTTTCACTGATTGTTGCTTTTGACAGAATAACCTAATTAGTTTAGAGAATCACTTTAAATTCAGTATTCACGATTATAAACATTCCAGATTCAATCTCTATGCTAGTACTGTCATTAATTTTTTTTCTTTTCATATGTCATAGCATCGGCCGGCACACGAACCCACAACCATCTGCAACCAACTACTTGCTTGCAAGGAAGCTGCAATGACCTCTCGGCTAACAATGCTTGATGTACTGTCATTAATTAGACTAGAATTACTTAAAAAAGAGAAAACAAATCCGTTGAAATATTGCATTATATACTAATCTGTGTGCTATTACTAACTGGTGAAAATATCTGAAAAGTTTAAAGAATTGAGTTTTTCTAAAGATATTTAGCAATTAATTCTAGATGATGGAAATAGTCCAACATATGTACTTTCAAATCAAATGCCAGTGCTGTACAGTTTTAGATAAACACAGATTGAATTAATTGCTTATTAAAAAAATTTACTTTCATTTGAATTGTCTTCCAAAAATTTGTTGCTTTGAAGATGGATTTATGTCTGATCTCACTCGTTTTATGTGCTTGGGTTATGAAACTGTTTTATTAATTTTCATGATCCAAACATTTAGTTTAAATCCAAATTGTACGTCATCTGATTGGTACATCAATATCCAGCTAAGGAAGGTTTATGATCGCCATCATTTTTTGCTTTTTAACTTTCTGACACATGGACAGAACTGACATAGTTATTATTTATGTATTCTAATATTAAATATTTTTGTAAGAGAAAGTGAACAGGCTTTAGAGAACTAAGATATATGTTTAAACATTCTTGCCATTGAATGTTTCCAATTCCACTTGAAAGGCAAAAATTACCTCATAATTAATAATCAAATGCTTGGGATATTTTAAACTTCATTCAAAAGAAGTGTATTTTTGGGTGTTTGGTGCAGTGGCTGAGTGACAGATCCTAGATAATAATGATGGTCTGATCCTGAAGAATCAGTGTTATATTCTCACAATCAGTCAACTAAGAGAACTATCTTTTTCTCTTTTATTAACTTTGTCACATCCACTAGCAGTTATATTATTAATACTCATTAATCTCACTGGACTCATTGTGAATTACTTGATTATCTATTTAGTTGTGAGCTTAGTTGAGTCCATGACTAAAATCATTCATTTTAGTGTTAAGATTAAGCATTTCAATTTTATGAAATGCTACCTCATCTAGGATCAGAGCCGGCGCTGGGTACTAGGCGCCCGCATGCAAATTTGATTTTGGTGCCCCTGTCAGGGATGACGCCTTCTTTTTCAGATGCTAATCTCTCAGTGATGGCGCCTCCTTCTGCCAGCGCCCGCATGCCTAGCATGCGTTGCATGCCCGCTTCCGCCGGCCCTGTCTAGGATTGTCCTATGTTTGGATGGATCTATCTGCATATATTTTTGTTAAATAGTTGTGCCACAATATACCAATGATGAAGAAAAGTATCACTAATTGGAGTGTTAAATAAATGCTGTTTGATCGCCTAAGTCTGATTATACCTTTATCAATATATATTGACGATTTCATAGTGTAGAGATTATCTAGATTCTAAAAATTCAACAGACTTAGGATTTATTTATTTAATTTGCCAGCTCACAACTAATTTAGCGAGCCATCACTCAGTAAATCAATGTCTAAATATTTTTGTGTAGCAAGATAAAACAATATTAAAAAAATAATAAAACATTTTTTACTGCCATGTAATTTAAAAGTCAGCAGTCTGGTATCTCCACCCCCCCTTGAACTATTCATTAAATTGAGATAGTTAAATGGGTTGATTACTTATGAATTTATAAAGAGTTCAAATGTGGAAGGGTCAGAATTGGAATATGGCAGCGCCAAGAATCTAAAGCTACAGACTTTAACGGACTCGTTCAGATTCATTATTCGTTCCGTGGGTCTATTGGAGCTTTATAGGTACAATGGGCTATTTAAAAGCTGTTTTTGACATAATTTTATATATACAATGTGATAAATTAAGTTTTCTTTTTACTAATTGCATAACTAGCTCTATTCATTATTATAATTAATTATTATTTTGTTTTTTTTTCTTAATTGCTGTGTTTAATTTAAATCGATTTTATTATTTTAAACTTAGTTAATTTATAAACTATTGTTAATTTTATATAATTATTTTCATTTTAAAAGTAATCTAATTTAAATAAAACAATTACACATAATTAATAAGAAATAATATTTTCTCAAAGATAGAATAGGCGAGCTAATTTAGATTTAGTTTCTGACGAAGACTGGTGGCGTCAATAGGTAATAAATGATAAAGCATTAGCAACAAGGGAATATATACATAAACGTAGAAATGTGGGTAATTTAGACTGCAAGTTATATAAGGAAGGCAGGGAAAATATTAGACATCTGCTAATTGAATGCAAATGCTTACAAGCAGAAAAGATACAAATAATGAAGTTGTGAGAGAATAAATGTAAACAAAGTGATTATACAGAAAATAGGTTCTTGACTTTTATGCTGGGTTTAAAAAAAATAATAGTAATTTAGCTATAAAGGCCATAGAGTGGATAAAGATATTGTTGTGGAAATGGGATGGCATAGGATAGAGAAATATGGGAAAAACTTAGGTTGGGAATCAAAGAGAAGATAAGGTGGCTAAAGGGTTTCTCTGGGCATAGTTGTTGAGAGATTTCTGATTCCAAAAAAGGAGAAGCCATAATGCATCGCATTGTAAGCAATTTCTTTATCAGAGGACTCAAAATTTTTTTTTCCAGCTTGAATTCAGTAAGAAATGCGTGGAACAAACAGTAGTTGTTAAATTGGAAATCGCGAATGACTTTTTTTTTGATGAGGGAAATTAAAAATGCAAAGTAAAATGATTTAGACGCTACTTAGATTAGAAAGATATTATAATATAAAAAGTTGATAACTAGAGATTGATTTTTATTTGTATTAAAAATGCGATAAGTATGTAAAGAAAATTCTGTGAATGTTTTGCGTAGGGGGACAGAAGATAGATAGATTGGTTAGAGAGGAAAACCAAGTTATAAAAAGTGAATAATTTAGAGTTATATAAGAATAAAATATATTTAAATGCAAAGATGCTAAATAACCTTAAAGAGGAGTTATTATTACTTGATACAAGGACAAGAGGGGAAATAGCAAGGAAAGAAGTCAAAAAGTAGAATATGACTTTGGATAGTAATTGTGATTTATTTTAGCAGAAAAGAGAGTATTAATCTTTCATTTTTACAGTGTAACATTTTAAAAGAGGTTAGAAATAATTGCATAAAGAATGGGAAAATCATGTTTGCATTTAACTTAGTAACCAGACCAGTGGTTAATTATAATAATGTATTTTATTTAAAGGCATGTGCATTTATTAAGTTGCCTTTATCAAAATCAAACATGTAAAATAAAAATGAAACTAATTCTATGGACTGACCATAGTTGAGAAGAGATTATTAATATTAAATACATGAACCCTTTATGAATGAATAAACTTAGCTTACATTTGTTGAACATATGAGCCATTATGATAATTTCATATAGCATGTACATATTAGCCTAAAAGAGAGTGGAGTTACAGCCTGATCAGACTTCCTACTTTTTTTTATAAAACTAACACAAATACTTCAACTGCCTAGCATTGAGAATGCACTGAAAAGACCATAAGATTCTATACATTATTACAGGCGATAGAAGTATACAAGTATAGACCTAACTAAAGCCATCTTCTGCCAAAATGCTTTGGCCCAGGTCCATTTTCTGGTCAAGAAATGTACATATACTCCACCCATCTAGATTTGAAACTTTTTATGTGTGCCATAGTGGTTCGAACTTCATCAGACATTATAATCTCTGTTTAATTTAGATATTTTTTGCTAGCTATTCTTGCTGACTTAGCCATGATTGTTTGTCTCTGCTCTGGATGCTGAATCTGCCTTGGTTGCTATTTCTGCTCTGGAAACTGTCTTCTCTTAGGACGTTATCTCTTCTTAGGGCTGCTACCTTTGCAATGCTTGTTGTCTTTGCTTTGAATAATTTAGGCTCTGTTGTCCTATGTGTAGTCTATTCTAATCTGGCTTTGATGTTTGCACATCACCTGCCATCTATTGGTCTATTTTCTATATTGTTTTTATTTATTTTTTTAATTTTATGGATGTCATTTTTCATTTCTTGAGTAGCATCAATATATTGCTATAATATTTTCATTTACTTCTGATATATATATTTCACTTGTGGATTTAAAATAAATGGAATAGTTGCTATCAATCTTCATTTACTTTTAAGAATATATATAAGAACATCTTTAATGTTTCATTCTATTTTCCAAATAATGTTAATAAATTAGTGAATAATTCTAAAAATATCATACCTGTCAAGCAGAAAAGTAATGATGTATATCAAATTTTTTGTGGGTGTATGTTATCATATACAAATGAATTGATGTGCACTATTGAAAAGAGATTAAATGAGCATGAATTGTTATATAGGCATGTAAAAAGTAAAAATAATAGTGATTTAATGACTGCTTCAGCTTTCTTATGGATCTTAAAAGAACATGTAAACTATAAATTTAAATTTGATATTGAAATGTGAATATTCTTCAAAGAGGAAACTATATTAAAAGAAAAATTAAAGAGATCTCAGATTTTTCTAATTAGGATTAAAAAATAGACAAGCTGCTAACATTAAAATTAGGTATCATGGGATTTGAGTTGATGACCTAAATGCTTCAACTTTATTTTTTTAAAATTTAATGGTACTTGAGAACAGGTTCTGTGAATTGAAAGACTGTTTATCAATAATCATTAAATAAATAATCATATGTATATCTTTTATTTTCATATAGTATCTTAATTTTAGAATAGATCAAAATCTTACAACTTGATAATCTGTGGCAATAAATAATATTGTATTCTTATATTATGCATTATAATTACTCTATGACCATTGTAATATAATGTAATAATGTTAATCAATTCTCATAAATGATAATCAGGAAAATATTGTATTTATTTCTAAAATAATACTAATAAATTCACATTGTGCAAATATTATGTTTGTTCAAATCATCTGCTGTCAAATGCTGTGGTGCAAAATAATGAACTCGACACACTTTTAAAAAACAAATTAAACAAATTTATTTACATTAACTTTAATTAAGAATTTATTTACAATATTTACAATTCAAATTAGAAAAACAAAGAAAAATAAAATAAGAAAATAATAATACAAAATGTTTACACTGTTATTAGCTCATACTCTTACTAAGTAATCTATACATTTTTTAAAAATGCTATACCAATAGTATTGAAGTATAGTCTCAAACTTAAACTTTAAATAAATATCAATGAACTTCAATTATCATACAGAAAAATTTATGTAAACAATATTTATGTAGCATATGTAAACAATTAAACTTTACTAATTAAATTGCTACATCATTAAGTATTAATGTTATTCATTCCATAATGTAATAGTATGTGTTCACTTTATTATTAGTACTACTTTAATATTATAATATAGAAATTAATGTATCTGTGTAATGTAATAACAAATAATTAATTATAACTTTATATTTCACTTAATGCAATTCATGCTACAGGCTTTATCAAATATGCATTACATATATGTACTATTAAATAATAATATTTAAATTATTCATTAATTTCAAATTCATAAAGTACTATATTAGATAAATTTTATGATTCTTTTCTGTGTGAAATTATTACTTTAATCCATGTTTTATACTACTCCTTCCTAATAAATTTCTATCTACAAAACATCCTTTAAAACTTATCTAAACTTTCCGGAAAACAATCATCAACTTTAAATAAATACTAATTATTCAAAACTATTGATACTTCATTATTTATATTCAGGAAATCTCCAACTCAAATATAAACTTCTACATAAAACTTAGCTTAAATTATCCAATAAAATAAAAATAAGAATATAGACTTTTAACTCTCTTCCTAATTTGCAATATAAAATAATTACTTATAAACAATAAATATAATTCTAATACTATAACATAAAAACAATATCAAAATTTATTAACAAAAGAATCATATAATTATTTCTAAGCTTTTTATGTAATGTTGCATCGTATTTATTTCATAAATTCAAATTATGCATATTTAAATAAAACTGTCACTGCCAATATAATGTGTGTATATTTTTAAAATAATCATACATTCATTCAAAATAACATATCATTCGGTTGATCTAAAGAAAACATATTAAATACATTAAAATTATTATTATTATACAATTTTTACCATCAATAATGATTTAATGTACAGTCCATCTTCCAATATTCTTCGGAATTACAGCTTCATAAAATAATTCACATTTACACATACGATCATTCCTTAACATATTACGTTTTATATTAATTATAAAATAAACTTATGCAATTAATTATTATATTATTTTTAGTTACTATTTTAAGAAATGTACCTATCTTATTTTTTAATAGATTAATAATATTTAAATTTTATATTAAATAAATAAACAGAATTTATATTACATAAATCCAGCGATGTTTTCTTTTAACCATAATAGTTCTTAAAAATCCTAGGTACACATTTACTAGAACACCATTTCCTGTTTCCGGTCCACCACGTGTTTTTTAAAAGTTTATGAAAAATGAAAACGTTCTTTTTTAAAAAATAAGTTCCCCACAAGAAAATAAATAAAATTAAAATAGTTTATCTGATCCGGATGCAGTTCTTTAAAGAATATTATTTAAAAGTTATTATTCTTGAATTAGTTTATAATTTATGAAAAATTATCATTTAATTATTTTAAATTAACTGGGACGTCCACTTATTACTTGCACATTTCTTAATAAAATATCCAGGTAAGAATAAGTTTCTTTATTTATAAACGACCTGCGTTTAAATTATTTTAATATAATAATTTTATTATATTAAGATTTTTTTAGCTAATTATATTTCAATTTACTTGCTTTTAAAATTATTAACATTCAGTCTTTTAAAACATAAAGACTTAACAAGGCAAGTATTTATAAAACTACTTTTGTTTTTAATATCTTTACTTAAGATATATTTTTAAATTTATAGCTTGCAAAAATACTTTCTCTACACAAAAGTATTTATTCTTTAAAATATCTATTTTCTAATAGTCACTAATAATTAGCTTTTAAAATGATATACTGTCCAAAATACTACTTTTCTCCATCTCGTAATTTTCCGAACTAATCCAGCGTTTGTCATATTTCTAAGGTAAAGTTTCCGATATGTTTTCACTATATATGATGTTCCCATGACTATTTGCTTGTAAATTGAGCTTCAATTTAGAGACGATTGATAGGAAAATTTAAGTTAACACTGCATGTCTATCATTTAAAACTTTTATAAATTATTTATAATGACACTCTTGTAATTTTAAAATTGATTTTAAGAGCGTCTATAAATTTACGTAGCTATTTTTAATAACACAATTAACTTGAAAAATCAATCATGAAGTCCTCTCCTAACAATTGAACTGAGCTTTTATACCGGAAGAAACTTCCCATTTGATTGGTAGATTAAACAATCACTTTGCTGGCTTATTTACATATTTACCAACAACACAAATTAAAAATAAATAATGACTTATTTAATATTTATTACATTATTACATTTTTAAAATAATTCTTATCGTTTATTTAAATCCACTAAACATTTTTTAAAATATTCTTATTTACTTGATTTTAATTTTAACTTTTATAAAATTATTTAAAATACACTAAGTCTTTTATACGTTATATTTTTAAAGCAATATTTTAAAATCAGATTTAATATTCTACATTGATTTATCTTTATTTTATCTCGTGATAACTCACGTATTATTTATAAATTTTACAACATAATTTTTAAAATAGTTTTGCAACTTTACTAAATAACTTCCAAGCATGCTTGTGTATATTTACTTAACATCTGTTTTTTTTTATAACACAAGAAACGCTTATCAACGTCCAAAAATAAACTAACAATTGCATTTTTTAAAATAAATATTTTTAAAATAAATAAGATATTATAACAAATTTTTAAAATAATTATTTGATATCATTAAAATCAAATATTAATCTTCTATTTAAGTATTTATAATAATTAAAAATATTTATATTCTTTTATAATATTATTTTATCAACAATAAATATATGTATTTAATCTTACTTGTCTTTTAAACACTTTTAGCTTTAAATACCTATTTATTAAATATATTCATGCAGTATTGATTATGGCCATTTTTCTCCCAACCATATATTATAATCATCATCATTTAAAATGTCTCTCTCAATATCAGCACAATTTCACATATCAAATACTCATAGATTGCTTTAATTAAAACTTTTGAAATAGTACCATAAGCAAAATTAACATCACATATTCAAATATATCTTAAATTTAAAATTTTTAATAGATTAGCACAAAAATTAGATGGTGACCCATACAAAAGGGCACAATATATATATATATATATATATATAATTTTATATATAATATATGTTATATCTATATATATCACTTGTGGATTTAAAATAAATGGAATAGATATCCATTGTTTACTATCAATCTTCATTTCCTTTTAAGAATATATATAAGAACATCTTTAATGTTTCATTCTATTTTCGAAATAATGTTAATAAATTAGTGAATAATTCTAAAAATATCATACCTGTCAAGCAGAAAAGTAATGATGTATATCAAATTTTTTGTGGGTGTATGTTATCATATACAAATGAATTGATGTGCACTATTGAAAAGAGATTAAATGAGCATGAATTGTTATATAAGCATGTAAAAAGTAAAAATAATAATGATTTAATGACTGCTTCAGTTTTCTTTGATCATGAAAGAACATGTAAATATAAATTTAAATTTGATATTGAAAGTGTGAAAATTCTTCATGAAGAGGGAAACTATATTAAAAGAAAAATTAAGGAGGCAATTTTTATAAATAGGAATAAAAAAAATAGACAAGCTGCTAACATTAAAATTAGGATTCATGGGATTTGAATTGATGACGTTTGCTTCAGCTTTATTTTTTTAAAATTTAATGGTAGTTGAAACAGGTTCTGTGAATTGAAAGACTGTTTATAATAGTTTATTACCATTATATTATTTTTATTATGATTACAATAGTGTTTTAATTAACAGACATTTTATATATATTATATATATATATATATATAGGGACCGTAAATATTACTTAAATTACTTAAATATATATATATATATATATATATATATATAATTTAAGTAATACTTTGGGTACAATTTGAAAATTATAATTGCAATTTATAATGTCATAATTGACTATTTATTAGTTTGCATTCAGAATAAGTTTATATTTACCTGTTTAGGAGGTAAACTTTTTTATATCAATAGTTTTAATCTCTGTGGTCAAGTTGCAATCTTTAGTGTCTATATAAATATATCGAACCATTAATAAAGGTGGGATTCCAACTTTATTGTTAAAAGGAGGTTGCCTTGATAATAGTTTGAGATTGTAGATAAACCCATTCTGCCTTGAACATTATTACAGTTATAATTTAAGTAATAGTTTGGACACAATTTGAAAATTATAACTGGACTTGTAATGTTATATTTGACTATTTATTAGTCTGTATTCAGAATAAGTTATATTTATCTGTTTAGGAGATTTATTTAATTTTTTTTTTTTTTTCATATGTCTTAGCATCGGCCGGGACGCGAACCCACAACCGTCTGCAACCAACTACTTGCTTGCAAGGCAGCTGCGATAACCTCTCAGCTAACAACACTTGACTATTTTGTATCAATAAGTTGTCAAGTTGCAATCATTAGTGCCCATATAAATATATTGGACCATTAATAAAGGTGGGATTCCACATTTATTGTTAAAAGGAGGTTGCCTTGACAACAGTTTGAAATTATTGATTGTTATCTATCCTAAGTGTTGGCTGGTTTGTAATGGTTATATATATATATATTGTAATGGGCACATACGATGTTACATTATTTTTTTATTAGTAAACATGAAAAAAATAAAAGTTCGCCAATAAAAACTTATTTTTTAAGAATTAAAAATTGGAAATTAAAAAAATCATCTTAAACTCGTATATATATAAAATTGCACAGATAAAAAAAATTATTAAAATAAAACTTTATTAAAAATAGAAAAACTAAATCTTTCAACAAAAAGATTTAGAGATAAAAATATATCGTAAGTTTGTACAAAACAAATTAATTAATTGTATTGAAAAAATGGAAATGATTAATTTAATTAGTTAAATATAAACTAGCCCCTGGGCATTTAAAATGTATAAGCAAAGGTCAGATAGGAGAGAAAAACAATGGAATCAGACCTCAGCGAAAGGACCATCACATCGATGACGTAATGTCAATTGAATCCTTAAAATTAATATAAAAGGAAAAGTTTGAAAATTATTAGTTATTACAAAAAGACTGAGATGTGTTAAGTCGGAGAGATGGTGACGAAGGGATTGAAAGACGCACTTTCGATTCCTTCAGTTGTTATAAAAAAAAAAGGAAAATGAACATCGCTTTTCCTATATTGAGGACCACGTGATCATCGTGGATTTAACACTGGATTCCACATGGCAAGCAACGGATAACTAATGAACATTTCTAAAACCGTAAGCACATTATGAACTTAAATGAAGATTAATTTGTAAACACTAAGAACTTTAAAATATAAACTTTCTCAGTATTTAATTTATAGAATTAGATTCCTATCTGACCAAACTAAATTACTTATTAATTAGTTATAATTTTATTTGATGTATTTCTTTTTTGTAAAATCATTTCCATTTTTTTTTTGTTCTTTAAGTTTTATTTATGATTTTTGTTTTGCGATAAATTAAATTATATAAATGTTAAACTTAAGTCGGGCGTGAATGGCTGTATAGATTTGTAAAGTTATATTAGGGGAGGGTAATCTTAGGTTATTTGTTTCGTAGTTGAATTAGGTCAATGGATTGGATATATTGGTGTAATTAGTAGATGTAGTATGAGATTTGCTATGGGCAGAATCGCTTTATACGCCGCGCACTTCCTTTTTGCCTACGGAATGCGATCGTAAGTCGGCAAAATAACAGCAGTCCTTTCCTATGGAGTTTTTTTTTATTGCTCTTCTTGTCAGATAGATGTAGTATTCCTATCTGACAAGAGGCAATTTCTTCTCTTAACCTTTTGTGCTGTCATAGTCGTATTACATTGAATACATCAATATATCAGATGGCGCCCTTGTAGTGCAGATTACGTTAAAAGTCCCTTCATCCGGATTGTTTATAACTGGCTTCCCAACTTGGGCCAATCTTTAATAAATCACTAGCAAATGCCCTGAGCAAATTTTTTTAATGAAATGTTTTTATCTACTGTATACGTTAAATCTTAATAGGCACTGCCAGAAAGAAATAGCACATATATTAAACACGAGAAAGTATAAATAATTTTAAAACTAATTTTTTGTTAAAAAAAAGTCAAAAAGTTGCAATAAATATGTTTTATTTTTGTTAATATACATTATGCTTTAACATGTATAGGCGTGCACAGCCACATAAGTTTATGATCGAAATGTGGTATCTTACGATGAGTACCTTTGGGAATTACGTCAGTGTAACCCTATGTATGTATTTCAATCAGTCATAAATAAGTTGGTGGTATTTATAATTGTGCTGCAAATATACACGTTTAAACCCATTATTTTTTAAAACATATTTACCTCAATGCAACCTTCTTAATTAAATAATTTATAAAATTTGCTTGTCATGCCGTGGGTAAAAATAAAATGTATAAAAAATAGAACCCTTGGGGGGAGGAGGGGTAGACATAAATGGTCCTTAGGAAAGCGATAGTAAACATTTTTTTTTGTATATAGTCTGTATACTAACCGAATGTTTTGTAAATTTTGTTAATCGTGTACCATAATTACTAACCCTAAGTAAAATATTTTTTTTTTGTTCATTTTTTTTTTAAACAAGTTTACTGATATGTAATGGGCACATACGACGTTACATTCTTTTTTTGTTAGTAAACATGAAAAAAATAAAAGTTCGCCAATAAAAACTTCTTTTTTAAGAATTAAAAATTGGAAATTAAAAAAATCATCTTAAACTCGTATATATATAAAATCGCACAGATAAAAAAAATTATTAAAATAAAACTTTATTAAAAATAGAAAAACTAAATCTTTCAACAAAAAGATTTAGAGATAAAAATATATCGTAAGTTTGTACAAAACAAATTAATTAATGTTATTGAAAAAAATGGAAATGATTAATTTAATTAGTTAAATATAAACTAGCCCTTCGGCATTTAAAATGTATAAGCAAAGGTCAGATAGGAGAGAAAAACAATGGAATTGGACCTCAGTGAAAGGACCATCACATCAATGACGTAATGTCAATTGAATCCTTAAAATTAATATAAAAGGAAAAGTTTGAAAATTATTAGTTAGTTATTACAAAAAGACTGAGATGTGTTAAGTTGGAGAGTTGGTGACAAAGGGATTGAAAGACACACTTTCAATTCCTTCAGTTGTTATAAAAAAAAAAAAGGAAAATGAACATCGCTTTTCCTATATTGAGGACCACTGGATCATCATGGATTTAACACTGGATTCCACACGGCAAGCAATGGATAACTAATGAACATTTCTAAAACCATAAGCACATTATGAACTTAAATGAAGATTAATTTGAAAACACTAAGAACTTTAAAATATAAACTTTCTCAGTATTTAATTTATAGAATTAGATTCCTATCTGACCAAACTAAATTATTTATTGATTAGTTATAATTTTATTTGATGTATTTCTTTTTTGTAAAATCATTTCCATTTTTTTTTTGTTCTTTAAGTTTTATTTATGATTTTTGTTTTGCGATAAATTAAATTATATAAATGTTAAACTTAAGTCAGGCGTGAATGGCTGTATAGATTTGTAAAGTTATATTAGGGGAGAGTAATCTTAGGTTATTTGTTTCATAATTGAATTAGGTCAATGGATTGGATATATTGGTGTAATTAAAAGATGTAGTACGAGATTCGCTACAGGCAGAATCGCTTTATATGCTGCACACTTCCTTTTTGCCTACGAAATGCAATCCTAAGTTGGCAAAATGACCGCAGTCCTTTCCTATGGAGTTTTTTTTATTGCTCTTCTTGTCAGATAGATGTAGTATTCCTATCTGACGAGAGGCAATTTTTTCTCTTAACCTTTTGTGCTGTCGTAGTTGTATTACATTGAATACATTGATATATCAGATGGATTGAAGTTGGTTTGACTGTGAACTTTTGGCCTAGGGTTAAACAAGGATAGAATATTTTCTTTTCAAATGCAAATCTATGTAGTCTATTCATACTCAACACTCTAAATAAAAATGCATTAAATTTAAGTTGGGTATAGACGCTTGCATGGGTTCGTTATCGGTTAATTATGTTTTTGGTTTTCATATTTGATCAAAATATATAGACATTCGGTAAATACTGATACCTTACGGTGAGTATCTAAGATGTATTTATTTCGGATGTCTTATAAGTTATTGGTGTCTATGCGGTATCTTATGATGAATGCCAATGGGTTTCTTGTATTCCCTCTGCAATTGACGTATTCAATGACTTTGTATTTTGATCGGTTATGTTTATTTGAAATGTTTTTAACCATGTAATCTATGTAACTGATCTATACTCAACATTATAAAACAAACTTTCATAAATCCATCTGTGCGAACTTAATTAAAATGTAAACTCATAATATTATAAAAATTAAAATGTAAAATTAAATTCTAAAATCAAGTTAAAATCCAAAGTAAAAGTTATTCTAAAATAATGCTAAATTTTATATATATGTGCGTAAATAAATGTTTGTATGTTAATTACTGGCAGCGGCTTATTTTATTCTTTTTTTTAAAATATTCTTAGATAAGAATTTATTGTAAATATAACTCTCTGCTGTTCCACTGAGCTAGTGACAATGGGCTAATGACCGGAATCAACCAATATAAATTTTTTTTTTAAACTTACGTATCTGCCTACTTTATAAATTTTCTAGGTTCAAATGCCTAGTGGTGCCCTGAAGTGCAGATTACATTAAGTATCATTTTCCGGATCGTTATAATATATATATATAAACACCATATTCTTTTGATGGCATAAATGCAGTAATATTTGTTCTAAGCTTATGGTCCAATATTATTTCTATGGGTAATTTTTCCAAAGTGACAGTAGATTTGGAGTGTTGTACTATGAACATATTTGCAATCTTAGCATTCTCTTTACTGGTTGTCTTTCTTTAAAGTATTTTTTTTCATCATCAAGCAAATGCTTATAATAACGCATGCTCTTATTAATAAACTAATAAATCTTCTAATACATTTTTTTATGTATTAAGTCTGAAATGCTTCTGCAACATTATAGGGAAATATTTCTTTGAAAAATTAATTGTGCTTGAAATAATAATGTTTTTTATACACTTCTCCACTTTATCAATGCAAGTGTTGCAGTTTTAGGCAACTAAATAAACCCTTATGTCCTTTTTGGGATTACGGAGATGAGCAGATCATGAATTATTTTCAATTTCCTTTAGATAGTTAACTAGTATTTTACTTTTATTTATCTTATTGGTAATGATTTGTATAAGCATATAACTTCATGTTTTTTACCTGATTTGGATTCTTTTTAATGTAGCTTCACCCCAGGCTTAGTTGGTGATTGCCTTTTTTGACAAAAATACTCATTCAATGTGGTAAATTTTATCAATAAAAATCTGCAAGATTTTTTTTGAATCTTCAATCTTTGAGGCTATGCATATTCTAACAATGAAAATGTCTTCTATCAAAGGTTTTTAATAAAGAAAGTCTTGTCTCTCTGCTATTTCTAAGTTCTCTTGTTTCTGAAGTTTTAGTGTTTGAATTGCCTTTATCCATAGAACTATACTTTTTCATAGTGTATAGCTATCAAGCAAAGCTTTATTTAGAAATAATCCAATATCATACATGGCTGATTTTTTGCAATATGGCTGTGAAATCCAGAATATGAGTTTCGGCAAAATATGAGATTAATGCATCACTTGTTTTATGATGTTGTCTATCTAATGAGATTGTAGTTGTCAAGTTATATATATATGTCATATTATTATTACTATTTGCGGGATATTCCGTGTAGTGAAAAAACTAAATGCTGATGTTTCAGTACAATATCAAGTACCTTCTTCAGAGCGTCCTCTTTCTCAAATCATATGATTTGAGAAAGAGGACGCTCTGAGGAAGGTACTTGATATTGTACTGAAACATCAGCATTTAGCTTTTTCACTACACGGAATATCCCGCAAATAGTAATAATAATATGACATCTTTTATCCGTGAAAACATTAGAATTAATATATATATATATATATATATATATATATATATATATACAAACCATTATACAATTACAAATATCCAGTAACACTCTCTGTTTAAAGATATATATCTCAATAATAGCAAACCTATTATTGAGATATATATCTTTAAACAGAGGGCATTACTGGATATTTGTAATTGTATAATGGTTTGTATATTTTCTGTAATTATTTCAGTTAGTGTTAACAGTAACTTTCTTTTCATATATATATAATTAGAGATTAGAACTCAGAATTTTTTAGTCTATTCTTCATCCACTTCTCTCAAGCAACAGATACATAAGATCACACACATGCAAAAAAATACATGATCACCAATATATGTATTTCATGCAGAACTAGAACTCATTAGTTGGGTCAGATCATAATCTCCACACACATGTACTGAATCAGCCAATCTTAGCTTAAGATTGAGCTTCATGTTTCCACATACTAACCTATATTCAAACCCTATATCCCATCCTGCTCCTTTTGTCATGTTTATATATATTTTGTGTATATATTTGAGATGCGCACCTAAGTTATAAAATTTTAACGTTTCAATAACATTTTTAAAATTATTATTAATTCTTTTCTATTAATTATTAGTTCTTTTTTATTAAAGTACATAGGTGTGGTTCAAATATATATATAGGAGCAAAATACTAACAAAATATTGATTCTTTTGTAAATATTTTATTATACGTCATTTTTAAACTTTTTCTTTTTAAAGTACCTTTTTTTATTAAAATGTATATTTTATAAAATCCAAGATGGAAGATACTACAGTTAATTGTCTAAAAATAATTAAGGGCTTGAAAGCAATATTGTTTTAATCTGGGGAAGGTATTTTTAATTAAAGTTTTTACTTAAAATAAAATGGGATTAAGATTAAAGATTTTTTTTTGTTATAAACATTTGGAAATAGATTTGAATTTATTTTTGGAAGTTATCTTTCTGTTGCATCTTCAAAAACAATTGATAAAGAAAAAGTAAGAATTTTAAGATCAGAGATTAGATTGTGAGCTAAAACTAATTAATTAAAAGCATTCCAGAAATACCTGGGCAGGGTATAAAATGGCCGAATTTTAAATCAACAGATAGGTGAACTACTATTGAGAGAATGGTATTGCTAACACACTACATATCGCTATGAAACTTAAAATGATGTAGTAGTAAGTCCACCACCCTTCTTGACCCTGTTGGGTCATCATCTTCCATGGCTGTACCATTCTGCTGCCCAAGAGTGAAGTAAAAGCTGACCTAAGAATTTTAGAAATGCTAATAGAAGCTTGCTGCCACCGAAGAACTTTCATTTCAATTGCCGTGCACATGCTATACTAAATTGGACTCTTAAAATTGCAAGGTAACTTTTCAAGCTGTCACCTCAAACTAAATCTAGCCTAACTCATCTATCAAGATTTCTTCTAATGTATTATTTAACTTTGTTTTTGTTTTAATATGTAATTTGCTCTTAAGTCATTTCTATAAATTTAATTCTCTCTCATATGCTCTTAACTTTCCTTAACTTTGGTGTGGTCATTTATTTATCTGTATTTATTACTTGATGTATATATCTGCTTGCTTATTTTTAATATGCCAATTTCCAGCAACTTGGAAAACTTAATTTCTAAAATCCTTTTTGTCTTTCAATTAAATCTCCATTAATTAAGGTTTTAACGTTCCCTCAAAATATATTATATGATGTATGTTCACCAGTTTGTTTTGTTTTTACGAATCAACATTTTATGTTGGTTTATTATAAAATTATTTGTTCAACTCCGAATAGAGTAAAGTAATTCTACCCGGGGTAAATCCACCATTCAAGGTAATTAATGCTTTGAAATCTTTTAAAATGTTTTTCTTTAAATTCTGAAAGAGTGACCATTAATTATTTTCTATAACTGCCAGTCTTCTTTTATTTTCCATACTCTTAAAATTTCAAATATTGTATTTAAATATTCTAGCTGCTATAAAAACCATGAGGGTGGGGTTGAATTATTTTAAATATCAAAAAGGGAAAGGGGGTAATTTTTAATATTTTATTATTTTAGTTATTAAGTAAAATCTTGTGCCTGTATATATTATAACTGCATAGTGTATTATTTATCTAAATTATGGTATTCAAATAAGGGTCATTCATTTTAAAGCAGTAAACTTATTCAATGTCATTAGTGACATTTACCTGTACTGCATTACTGACATTTGGCCTTATCTTTGTGTTTATATATATTATGTGCTTCTAGTCTTCTAATCTGGAGGTTGTGACAAGTTTGAACTCAGATTTATTTCTCAAGCCTTGCTCTGAGGACAATTGACCTTCCCAAAACCATTTATTTCATATAAAAAGGCCTCTGGCAGTAATTCCCTAAGGCTGGCACACGCTATGCCTATCCACTGTCTTCGTATAAAAAGGTCTGCATGTCGGCGATGTCCGCAGCATGCCTATCCATTTTATCTTTAGTCCAGAAGCACAACTTTTCCTGTGAGTTCTTGGTTATTATGTCAGCACCACAAACTTTGTATATTTATTTCTTTTGCTTCATGACCCAGTTTTAATGCTCTAATATTAAAAGTGCACTCTGCTCAATATATATATATATATATATATATATATATAAATGCCAAATATTACTAGCTAGTTTAATTACTAATATTATTTTAGTTTATTATACAATCCCATCGTTGTAATTTGTTATTTATCTTTTTAAGAGTATTTGCCTTGGGGAAAATAAAGCGATCTTCTTACCAGCGCTAATTAAAAGAACTTTCATTAAGTATTGTATCATATAATCAAATATGTTTTCAAATGTATTTTATTTATTTTTATGACTGGAATGGTGTGAAAATAGTTTGTATTATATCTGTAATGAATCTTGGAACACTCCCCGAAATAATGTTAGTCACCATGTTTCAGAAACGTAACCCAAAGCGTTAATAGCAATTTTATGTAACTTCTTTCTAATAATTGATTGGCATCTTAATATTGGACCCACCAAAGATGTGTGTTTACATATAGTATATATTATTTAGCTAATAAAAGAGCATATGAGAAATAATAGTGTGAATGACACTATGTAATCATCTACCACTTGCTCATTCACGCACATACTAATGTTTACAATTAATTTATAAATGTATGTAAACAATTTGTCACTATATTAAACTAATTTTTATTATCCAAACTTGTCTGAGTAATTTGAATTCTTCTTTTCTCCACTTCCAAAAGTACAGCTATGCTTATATATATTTTAGTTTAGTCATAGTAATAGATGTCTCATTGTCTTCTCCGATATGCTAGTGGGCCAGATTAAGAATTAATTCTCACAAGCCATCACTATTATGTTATTCATTAGGTGTTTGATTTGGGGATTAGAGAGTGGGTTCGAATCCAGGCTGTTCCCTGACGTAAATCTCAGGCTTGACTGGGTTTGAAGTACAGTTTGTGAGTTCCAGCTCATGTTAGATGGATAAACATGTTTTGACTGGTACAATACATTCAGTGCTAAGTTTATATTAAGATACAATTCCTCAAATTTAAATGAATAGGTTATCAATCTTCTCAGCCTTCTAACTGTTCAACCATCTATTTTCATTAAAAAACTGATGATGGAATGCTCAAAACCCTTATTGGACTTGAGTTCATACCATGTAAACATTATGTTAAACTAATCCTCATATTATTGGTCTATTATGTATCCATATATATATATATATATATATATATATATATATATATATATATATATATATATATATATATATACCTAGTTGTTTAAAAAGAAAGAGTTTTAATAGAAATATTTTGCCAAGTCTTACATATAAATCTGAGATTTAGCTTCTTAGCAGAAGAAGAACATATAGATTTTAGAAGATATGGGAAGTATAGAAGAATATATATTGGACAATCAGATACTGAAAGTGAAATATGAGGGTGAGAAATTAACAGGCATTATTGCCTCATTGAAAGAGTTAAGAGACCAAAATAAAGATGATCTGAATATATTATTAGAAGAGATGACAATGAATAGACAGTTGGAGTCTTGAATTGGATTCCAAGAGATTGTAAAAAACTCAAAAGAAATCACATTGGAGATGGATGAACAAGGTAAGAAAATTTGTAATGAAACAATAATGATTCCAAATAATTTATATTTTTTATTTTCATTTTTAATTGTATTGATAATTATAAAGATGTAAATATGTATTTTGTAGATCCTTGAAAATGACTAGAGATAAAGTGGTCGAAACATTGGATGTTTAAACAAGTAAATATATATATATATATATGGTGATGGAAAAAATAAAGTTTTTGGAAAGAAAAAAGGAGAGTGTGTATTTTTTTTTGATTGGATTTAGTGAAGAAGAATATTATATTTTATAAGTCATATATATTTGAAAGAAAAAAAAAGGTGTGTGCTGTTGTTAAAAAAGGATTTAATAGCAGTGATAATAAGTAAAATATATTTTGAAATATTTTTTATTGATGCTATAAAAAAGAAAATGTAACTGTGTAATATTTATGACAAATAAAAAATCTGTTAAAAATTAGATGTGTTAAATTGCAGCTGCCAGTATTTATTAAGAACTACACCCTTGAAAATCACTTATGAAAGTTAGAAAATATACTAATTGCAAACCAGTCCGATATTGTTACGGAACTTAAGTTCGGTGCATATTGAAGCACTGCCAGTGAATAGGAGCCTTGCTTACGGGGCAAAATTTCAAATATCGTTAATTCCAAAACTATCCAAAATAGTACTACCATATTTACTACTGTATATACACACACACACACATATATATATATATATGATTTAAGGTATACATTT
Source organism: Epiperipatus broadwayi (assembly GCA_028023455.1). Lineage (NCBI taxonomy): Eukaryota > Metazoa > Onychophora > Udeonychophora > Euonychophora > Peripatidae > Epiperipatus > Epiperipatus broadwayi. The sequence goes on along the minus strand of JAQFVV010006515.1, from coordinate 415,439 downwards.
TAATTTTATTAAATATATATATTATTGAACATTTCAAAATCCCTTGGTTTGTGTGTATTAAAGTATTATATGTAACCATATAATTCTATAATTAAAAATCACTTCTTTTCTTTTCAAAAACTTTATTTGATGTATATATATATATATATCCACTTATTTCCAACGTTTCGACTATCTTTACTCTATAGTCATTTTCAAGGATCTAGAAAAAACATTACATTATAAACAAACTTCACATAATAAAAACAAAAATAATCAAAAACAATATAAAGCATATAAACCCCATAAAATTTAAAAATAAATAAAATACATTAAAATCAATTAAATTAAAAACACAAAACATACACCACACTTACTTGACTCCCTTCTCAAAAAACTTTCCCTTTTTACATTTTTTATCCAAAAAACCAATTGTTACAATAAAAAACTTATTTCCTTTTTCTTTCTTATATAAAAATAATTCTTTATTCATGTCTTATCCAATTCTATTTAAAACAGGTTTATATCTTTTTATATATAAACTCTCTTTTACCATTCTTTCTTTATACAATCTAACCCCCTCCAACATTTTAATCTTAAAGCACATGTTCCTTTGAGAACGAAAAATACATATTACTCTTCACCTTTGTTGGTTTTTTTTTATATTTATATAAAAAAGAAAAAAAAAAAACGATAATGTTAGTCATGTTAGGTTCATACAAAAGAGGAAGGTAGAGGGGGAATTATTAATGATTTGTTTCTATCAAGAGTCTTGAATAAAAGAAAATTAAAAATTATAATAAAGCGTATTATTATTTGAAACATATTTAAGTGTACTTGTTTATTCCTTTAGCACTTGTATGTGATAATAAAACATATGATCATCGTGTATATATATAGACACATATTAAAATTGGATTACAAAGGGGAGGTTAGTTGGATCTGTCATACGTATAAAAATAATGTTGGAGGGGGTTAGATTGTATAAAGAAAGAATGGTAAAAGAGAGTTTATATATAAAAAGATATAAACCTGTTTTAAATAGAATTGGATAAGACATGAATAAAGAATTATTTTTGGAAATAAATTCATTTTTGAAGTATATAAGAAAGAAAAAGGAAATAAGTTTTTTATTGTAACAATTGGTTTTTTTGGATAAAAAATGTAAAAAGGGAAAGTTTTTTGAGAAGGGGGTCAAGTAAGTGTGGTGTATGTTTTGTGTTTTTAATTTAATTGATTTTAATGTATTTTATTTATTTTTAAATTTTATGGGGTTTATATGCTTTATATTGTTTTTGATTATTTTTGTTTTTATTATGTGAAGTTTGTTTATAATGTAATGTTTTTTCTAGATCCTTGAAAATGACTATAGAGTAAAGATAGTCGAAACATTGGAAATAAGTGGATATATATATATATATATACACATCAAATAAAGTTTTTGAAAAGAAAAGAAGTGATTTTTAATTATAGAATTATATGGCTATATGTACTGTATATTTTTGAAAAGAAAAAAGGATTGAGTCGTGATTAGAAACAGAAGTAAATGGATTTATTATATGTAACTGTGGGTGTGCATAAAAAATAAATTAAAATATATTTTAAAAATTCATTTTTTTTTCTAATTAATTTAAACTTATTTTTTCAAGTTGTTATTTCCTGGATGCTCTATTAAACGATGAGATATCAACAAGTGTTATTATATGAAGCTAATAAAAATTAAATATTTTAATTAAAAAGGTGACTATTGCTGGTCTTTGCAGGGGTTTAATGAATGTATATGCAAAATTAAGACTAGCAATATTAATGATAAAATAATTTGATTTCAAATTAGGTTTTTGTATATAAATTTTATAAATAATTATCTTAAGTTTCAATTTTATAAAATTACATTTTAAATAATATATATACAACTTATATATATATATATTTAAAAGTGAAATTATGAATATTTTTGAACTATGGTGTTGATAGAGACGATAAATTTCAGCTTGAAGCACAAATGACCGACTTAAAACTGTTATTTCAGTTATCATGAAAACACAAATGACCAAGAAACGTGTATAGTTCTTGCAAGATGATGAAAGACGAAGAGAATGATCAGGAATTAGTTGAAAGGAAGCCATCATTACTTTACTTTGAGTACTTTAAAAACCCAATAATTGATAGATCATTTGGAGAAAATTTATTTGAAGGAGCATTAGGAGAAAGATTGATTTTAGCTTGATGAATCTGACAATAATTCCCTACGATATGGTAATTACCTGTCTTGACTTATAAACCAAATGCTGTACTTACAGGATGTTGGGGAGAAAAAAATCTAATACAAATACTTGATTGGTTCATCAGTTGTTTGGGCATTAAAATGTGTTAGAATCTAATGTGAATATAAATGAGATTGTGCTTTTAACGTATTTCATTCTTATTTAGAAACTGAGTTATTTACTAATACTTACATTCATCTGAACAGCTGCTAATGGTCATTTTGCTGTTGAGTCTGCTGAAGTCGGATTTGTTTCTAAATATTTGGCAAATTTTTCACAGCAAAAATTAGCCCAGTCAATGACTTTTTTTTTTTGCTGATGCCGGTCTCATGCACAATGTATTCTTGGGACAAAGTATTTCATTCTTATTTAGAAACTGAGTTATTTACTAATACTTTCATTCATCTGAACAGCTGCTAATGGTCATTTTGCATAGGAATGACAGTCTGATGTAGGAGTGTTGAAAAATTTATTAGCAGTATTTGGTTAAGTACTCAAAAGCAGAAATTGCACCTGCACATATACAAATAAGAAGTAAACCAATTTTTTTGCATATTAACAAAGGGCCAAAAATAAAATGAACCCACCTATTCTTTAAGCCTTTGATATTTATAAACATATCCTTGTTAACATTTCAGAATAACAGCCGTATGAGGTTTGACACTGTTGGTAGGGTGTCTATCTTAGGATTGGAACATCCCAGGATCAATCCTAGCACTCGAGCTTCTAATGAATTCCTGAGCAATAAAGCCATATGGACTTTTTCTATTTCTGGATAATCAGAATAGATTTAATATACCAACCAAATGAAATTATGCCATTAATAATTATTAAATTAATAATCAATTATCTGAAGATGGAGACAGAAGTCACTTTTAATAAACCTTATTTGAATAATCAAATCGAAGTTAATAAATGTAAATATAAAATTAGCAAAGTTTTAATGCATGTGCAATCAAAAGAAATTAACCACAGATATAATAATCATTAAGATATTTATTTAAGAAAGATAATATCATAGATGATTATAAAGGAATTTGGACACCTTTAGCTTAAAATTGTAATAGTTTGATATTGATAAATATTAAGGAAGTGTGGTGAAGATATGGGACCTGGATCAAGTAATTAATGCTGGTTCAATATGAGCATATTCGGAATCATTTATCTTTTTTGGATATCTTAATTTATCTGATTAAAATATATGTGGTGTGCCATTACTTTTCGTAGCTAAAAGTTTGTAGGCTAAGAATCAAAAATTTTAATTACATCGGGAATCGTATCATATAAGGGCGCCACTAGGAAAAGAACCTAGAGCCACGAAATTAGAATAATATTATATTTGCGGCTGTTAATTTTTATACATATGACAGATCCAACTAACCTCCCCTTTGTAATCCAATTTTAATATGCATCTATATATATACACGACGATCATATGTTTTATTATCACATACAAGCACTAAAGGAATAAACAAGTACACTTAAATATGTTTCAAATAATAATATGCTTTATTATAATTTTTAATTTTTTTTTATTCAAGACTCTTGATAGAAACAAATCATTAATAATTCCCCCTCTACCTTCCTCTTTTGTATGAACCTAACATGACTAACATTACCGTTCTTTTTTTTTCTTTTTTTATATAAATATAAAAAAAAACCAACAAAGGTGAAGAGTAATATGTATTTTTCGTTCTCAAAGGAACATGTGCTTTTACTTATATATAAGCGTCCCAGACTGGTCAGAATCTTGACCGGTACAGAGACTAAGAGGCTTACTATTAGGAGTCAGTTATTACACTAAACCCCTACTCTCTCTTTCAATGTTTACTCAATCCTTAAACTTTTCATTTATGCTTTCTTAAATCATTTCTACATTCTATTTCGATAACAATTTCTGGGATTCATTTATGGGATTATTATTATTTTTAACCTCACCCTATAGTCTTGAAAAGTTATTTGAAAACCCTCCGTAAAAAAAAACCTAAAAAAACCCCCCACAAATATAAATAATGTATTTTAAATAAACTAATTGGACAATGTAAACATAAGCATTATAAATATATATATATATATAACAAAACCCCTTCTATTGTTGCAACTTATAGTTTGTGGCTGATTAAATACAATCCTAATTAGATATGTTTTTAGGTTCAGCAATCTATAGTTCAATCAAAAAGCAAAGTTTATATTACCCTGATCGATCAGTGTCCATATGCGTTCCTTGGGATCCTTTGGGAGTTGATTTACAGTGAAGAATTTTGTCCTCCGGCTGGCTTCGCTTTCTCTTAGGTGGCCTTGTTCCATGAGGTGGTTTCCTGGTGCTATGAAAATCTAGGAATCAGCCAGTGTCCCAGCTGGGGACGGATTTTAGTTGTTTAGCCTTCTAACATTTTATTTTCACTCTATAATAGTTTTTTTCTTTTATTAAAAAGCTAATAATATCACAATAGCTTTTTCTCTCTATTTATAGTCTTTTCTATCCATTGTCCTTTTATTGGATCACGTTCCGGCCTGTGATTGCATTTCTTTAATTCCTTTTTTGTTTTTAACACCTTCCAACTACAAGCCATGACAATAGAATTAATTATAATTCTTTCCCCCTCCCCTCCCTTCAGATTAGAAAAATTTAATTAAAAATTGTTTCCAAAAACAAACAAAAAATACTTCTTTTAACATCATTTTCGATGTAATCTCTTAATCGAATTAAAAACAAAAAAAAAAAAATAACTAATCTACCATTTTGTCTTTTTCCCTTGTTTTTTTCTCTTTTTTTTTTTAAATCCCAATAAAAAAAACTGATAAATAATACCAAAAACCTACTATAAAAAAAACTAATAAATAATACCATAAAAAAAACTTTCTATATACACAGCATTTATTTCTTTAAAAAAAACTAATAAATATATGTGTATATATGTACATTTACATACACAGAAAATGTAATTATGAGCCGATCAAAATTAACGGCTCAGTGGTGAAATGGAAAGTTATAAATGTATACACAAAAAGTTTGTCAGATAAATTTAATCATTAGTCTTAAGAATCAAACTTCTTTTTTTTTGTAGAAGATTTCAATTTAATAACATTCTACGTAAAAATAGGTAATTAATGATTAAAAAAATAACCAAAGATATCAAAGTAACTCTAGTAAAAGTAAATACTGAATCATTATTTGTTTCAAATAAAAAAATTGAATTTTATAAATAAAATAACTTAAATGTTACTTTGATAAATCTAAGATTAAAAAAACAACAATTATATTACAATTATAATCTATATTTTTATTAAGAAAAAAATACAACCTTAACATTTGAAGGTAGGAATCTACAGTTGGGGCATTTGTAATGTTAAGACTGCTTCATTTTTGCTATCTTTAGGATTTGTGTTATGGTTTGCATACATTTGACAGTTAAAACTAGAACTAAATATATTTTTATTGATATTCTAATTAAAATTTCTAGATGGCAGCATCTATCAGTGGAAAGATAAATTTGGAAGATCAAAGCTTGCATTTTTATAAAAGTATAATTTTTTTCAGTGTATGGTTGACTTTGACCTTTCCAAAATTACTTCCGTTTTTGAGAAATTTGAAACTGACTCTTTATACTTAGTTTATTTACATACTTTTAAAATTATTTTTGTAAAATGTAATTAATTATTCATTTCTCAGTAAATAAGCAAACCATCTATTCAGTTTTTATTTGAATATGTTTATTGTTAAGAGACAGTTATTCACTGAAAATTTCGAAGTAAGTAGAAAGTATCATGGTTATTGAAAAATAACTACACATAACTTATTTTCATATTTATTAATACAATATTTGTTTTTCAGCAGATAAGTAATGTAATCATTCAGTTTTTATTTGAAATATTATTTTAGCAGAAACTTAATTAGTGTATGGAAAATATGAAAAGCCAATAAGAAATGTCTATTGTTATAAAATTTGCATACTTCACTATTATTTTTGCAATTATCAGTAAACTTTAATATATTAAAAATGATATGAGTGCTTGACTACATTCTTTATCAAAATTCATTTTATTAATAGTAATTTCATTAGATAAAATTTAAATCATTAATAATTGATTTATTTACTCACAAGGCTAAAATTAATTCTTTTATTTGAATATTCATTTTTATTTATCATTATTTTTTATTATTTACAAAGTTAAAGTACTATTTTTAAATTTATTTTTCATATATACAATTATATTTAAAACAAAATTAAATAGACAATAAATTTTAAATTGTTAAAATAAAAAGCATAAAATAAATTACGTGATTTGTCAATATATTTGTTTTAAAGTTTATGACTGAAGGATTATTTTTTCTGTCTAACAATATGGACATGTCAAGCATTGGTAGTCGAGTGGTCAGCACAGCCCCCTTACAAGCAGTTGTCCCAGGTTTGCGGGTTGCTTCCCAGTCAATGCTATGACACATGGAAAAAAACAAGATGGACATTATTCAGTATTTAGCTATAAATTCTGAGATACATTTTAAATGAGATGTTTGCAAGATCAAATGTAATTCTGTACCAACAGGACTTAATACTGGTAAAAAAAATTGAGATTTCACAAGAAACATGTTCACTTAGAACTGTCTGTGTCAACAGATATTGTAGTCTCTGCTAACTGTATCTGAAGTTCAAAAACAAAATTTAAATGTGGATTAAGAATGATGAGCTATGTGACTGAAATTCATTGACATACACATTGAAGCATAGATAAAAAAAATCTACTTTCAATAGAAGTGTCAGATAATATACAGACCATCTATGCATAAAAACTTTTTTTTTATATATGTATAGAAGCAGAATAAAGAAATTTACTATTGATAAAATAATCTGATTATATGCAGCCTAGTTATGTATGAAGCATATTCTACATACATATAAAAGAACATAAAAAATCTCCTTTTGGTAGAAAAGTCTAATAGTATACATATATTTGGTGCATATTATTTAAAATATCAATTCTAGGATTAATTAAAAAAGAAAGTCTATTTACCCATTTTAATGACTAATAAAACAAATTTGCACAAACATCATGTTCATTGAAGAAACCAAAACAACACAGAGATAAATAGAGAGAGAAATTGAATTATGTATGGTAAAAAGTTTCTTTTAATTTTTTAAATGTAAATTATCATTTTGGTCTATAAAAACTATTGATTAGTTTATATCTAGAAATATTTAATAAGGTGCCAAAGGTTTTTTTTATTTCCCCAAATTTGTTTATATTAAACAACAATAAAAATCTAAATTTTGAGATATGTTCACATTTTTTATATACAAATATAGAATCAATTATATATTGTTAAATTAAATTAGCTTATAATTTAAAGAAAAATTAATAATTGAAATATATATTTTGAACACACATGTGTAAATATATAGATATCCTATCTAGGGTCATTTTACTTATGTATAAAATTTTGCATATAGTTTGAATATAAATTAAAAATAATAATTGACTTTTTATAAGTTATAAAGAACATGTGTGTGTGCATTTTTATATAGATCTCCATATTTTTGTGAACTTAAACTTTATATGCAAACCAAATAAAAAAAATACTATTAAAATTGTGTAGTCTAAATGTATTTACCATTTGTATATATAAAGAATAATTTAGTCTATAATTTAATGATACATTAATAATTGAAATATGTTTTGCATTACTAAATGCATGTGTGCATGCACATATATATCTTATTTATACTCACATACAATTTATATTTATTTACATCAAAGAGGTATATAATTTAAAAAAATGTTACAATATTTATTGTCATCACATGATCAACTTGCCTTTGCATACACAAGCTGTTAAAACAGTAGGCACTAGATAAGGATTTTATTACAAACCTTTTTATCAATTGATTACTAAGGCATGCACTAGATGACACTACTGCATGGAGAGTTTGCTACTGTTTAACATTTATTGATTTGTTATTTATTTATTTTAATTTTTTCATAGTTCAAAATGACTATTGGCCGAGTGAATTAAAGTTCTAAACTTTTGATTGGTTAATTACAGAATCAGCAGTAAAAATATATTCATATTTTTTTAGTTTTGTTTGTAAAAGGCAAACTAATAATTTGTCATATTATGAAAATGAATAAAAGTTTTTTCAAAAATAAATTTCTATTTATAATTATAAAAATATTCCATAGTGAAGAAGCTAAAAAGAATGTTCAAACCTATTAGAAAATGCTCCATACATCATTGATTTCTTTCACAATTTACATTCATATAAAAGTAAAGAATTTTTATTAAAATTTTAATCATTTTTCTAACATAATTATATTTTCAGCATATTTTATCAAAATAATTTGTAATATGTAAAAAAAAAAATGAAAAATAGACTCTAATATTGAAGCAGTCAATATTAGCTTAAGATTGAGCTTCATATTTTCACATATTAACCTGTATTCAAACCCTATAGCCCATCCCACTCCTTTTGTCATGTATATATATTTTATGTATATATTTGAGATGCGCAACTAAGTTATAAAATTTTAACGTTTCAATAACATTTTTTAAAATTATTATTAATTCTTTTTATTAATTATTAGTTCTTTTTTATTAAAGTACATAGGTGCAGCTCAAATATATATATATAGGAGCAAAATACTAACAAAATATTGATTTTTTAAAATATTTTATTATATGTCATTTATACAACTTTTTCTTTTTAAAGTACTTTTTTTCCCTATTAAACTGTATTTTATAAAATCCAAGATGGAAGATGCAACTGTTAATTGTCCAAAAATAATTAAAGGGTTGGAAACACTATTGTTTTAATCTGGGGAAGGTATTTTTAATTAAAGTTTTTACTTAAAATGGGATTAAGATTAAAGATTTTCTTTTGTTATAAACATTTTTGTCAAATCTATTTCTAATCTGGAAATAGATTTGAATTTATTTTTGGACGTTATCTAACGTTGCATCTTTCAAAAACAATGGACAAAGAAATGTAAAATTTCTGTTAGATCAGAGATTAGATTTTAAGGCTAAAACTAAGTAATTAAAAGCATTCCAGAAATACCTGGGCAGAGTATAAAATGGCCAGATTTTAAATCAAGAACAGATTAGCTACTATTGAAAGAACTGTGCAGTTAACTGAATCCAAGCTGTATTGAAATGTAAGCATAGAAAGCTCATCACCTTTCTGAATCATGAGGGGCATCTTCCACTGCCATTATATCATGCTCCCATAGAATCAAGTAAGAGCCCAACTGGAGAATTGTGGAATGATGAATAAAAGCTTGCTGTTATTTAAGAACCAATTGCCATGCATGAGCAGACTTTAAAATATGGACTCTTAAAATAGTGCAAGGTAAATTTTCAAACCGCAAGTAAAACTAGTCTAACTAATCTCAAACTCTATTATCAAGACTTCTTCACCTAATGTATTATTTAACTTGATTTCTAATATATAATATGTAAATTGCTCTTAAATAATTTCTATAAATTTAATTCTCTCTCATATGCTCTAACTTTCTTTAACTTTGGTGCAGTCATTTATTTATTACTTGATTTTATATATATGTTTTTATTATTAATATGCCAATCTCAAGCAATCTGATGAGTTGAATTTCTAAAATCTTTTCTTTCTTTTAAGTAAACCTTCATGAATTAAGATTATTAACATTCCCTTAAAACATAAAGCATTATTAATTAATACGCTCGCCAGATTGTTTTACGAGCCAACATTTTATTTATGTTTTAGTATAAAAATATATTTGTTTAACTCTGGATTTTCTACCCAGGGTGAATCCAGAACTCAAGCTAATTAACGCTTTGAAACCTTATTTATTTTATAAATGTTATTCAATTCTGAAAAGGTGACCGATTAGTTTTTTTTATAACTGCTAGTTTTATTTTTACATACTCTTAAAATATCAAATACAGTACTTATATATTCCAGTTATTGTAAAATCAACGAAGATGGGATTTATTTATTTTAAATAACAGAAAAGGGAAGGGGGTAAATCTTAATGTTTCTTTTACTAAATAAAATCTTCATGTATATTTTATTAAATGAAATCTTCTCTCTATATATATTATAGTGGCATAGCATATTATTTATATAAATTATGGCATTCAAACTAGGGTAATTTATTTTTAAAGCAGTAAAACTTATTCAATGTCATTAGTGACATTTATCATTACTGCATTACTGACATTCGGCCTATCTTTGTGTGTGTATATATATATATATATTACGTGCTTCTAATCTGGGGGTTGCGACAAGTTCGAACCCATAGATTTATTTCTCAAGCCTTGTTCTGAGGATAGTTGACCTTCCCGGAACCATTTATTTCGTATAAAAAGGCCTCTAGCGGTGATTCCCTAAGTTTGGCACACGCTATGCCTATCCACTTTCTTCATATATAAGGCCTGCACGTCGGTGAATGTCCATGGCATGCCTTATCCACTTTTCTCTAAGCACTGCCCAAGAAGGGGTCTTAGATTTCGTCTTTCATCCAGAAGCACGACTTTCCCTATTATTTTTAGGCTATTTATGTCAGCACCGCAAACTTCTTCGTATTATTATTTCTTTTGCTTCATGACCCAGTTTTAATGCTCTAATATTAAAATTGCGCTCTGCTCAAAATATATATAAATGCCAACTACTTCTAGTTTTATTAATTAAATTTATTTCAGTCTTATACAATCCCACCATCGTAACTTATTTCTGTATTTAAGAGTATCTATATGCCTTGGGGAAAATAAAGCGTTCTTCTTACCAGCGCTAATTAAAAGAAGTTTCATTAAGTATTTTGTCATATAATCAAATATGTTTTCAAATGTATTTTATTTATTTTCATGACCGTAATGGCATGAAAATAGTTTGTATTATATCTGTAATGAATCTCAGAATGCTCCCCGAAGTAATAATGTTAGTCACCATGTTTCAGAACCATAACCCAAAGCGTTAATAGCAATTTTATGTAAATTCTTTCTAATAATCGATTGGCATCTTAATATTGGACCCACCAAAGATGTGTGTTTATTTATAATATATTATTTAGCTAATAAAGAGCATATGAGAAATAATAGCGTGAATGACACTATGTAATCATCTACCGCTTGCTCATTCACGCACATACTAATGTTTGCAATTAATTTATAAATGTATGTAAATAATTTGTCATTATATTAAACTAATTTTTATTGTCTAACTTGTTTGAGTAGTTCGAATTCCTTTTTCTCCACTTCCAAACATACAGCCATGCATATATATATTTTAGTTTAGTCATAGTTAATAGATGTCTCATTGTCTTCTCCGCTTTGCTAGTGGGCTGGATTTAAAATTAATTCTCATGTGCCATCATTGTTATGTTATCCATTAGGTGTTTGATCTGGAGCTTAGAGAGTGGGTTCAAATCCAGGCTGGTCCCTGACCTAAATCTTGGGTTTGACTGGGTTTGAAGTACATTTTGTAAGTTACAGATTATGTTAGATGGATAAATATGTTTTGATCAGTACAATATATACATTTTTGTTTTGAAAATCAAAACAAAGAACTTAGATCTATCAAAATTGTTGGCAAGTGCTCCCCTTTGTTCAACATGAAAAATGCATCAATCAGTGCCTTAGAAAGTCCGCCTTCTCCCATTGTTACAACTTTAAATTTAAATATTATTGATTTTTTACTTGTAAAATAATTCTAGAGAGGGCAACATCTTATGGTACATTTTAAGCTTTAAAATGAGTGTAAATTCGCTATGATAACGTAAAAATTACTATTTTTTTTAGCTGATTTGATAATAATTGAACCTGACACTAAAAGTGTTAATAATCAATATTTATGTAATAAGTCAGATTCAGATATAACAATCTATTTTTATTGAAGAATTCAACTTATCATTTTTAAAATTATTATTACTGATTAATTAATAAAATTATTAGTCATTATTTTAAGTTTTTGCAATAAATTTATATAAATACTAGATTAAATATTTTGCCCATTTCACTCTTATTTTACATATTCAGCAGTCTCTTAATAACAGATAATTAGTGCTGGTAAGTAACAGAATTTGATGTATGTGGGCATTAATAAAAAAACTCCTTTAAAGGTCCAATCATTTTATTAACATTATAGAAAAACAACTATTTTATTTATGGCCAGTATGAATTAAAATGAACACCACAATGATAGAATACATTAATATAACATTAAATGTATGCTTATTATATACAACTTATTTATATCTATGGATTTATCTTTCATCTATTTTATGTTTATATTCAAATAATTGTCCACTGTGAGGCATGCTGATATTATTATTTGCCATCATTTGGTTTTATTGATTATTACTATATGAAGATAACTAGCAGATATCAGTTATTAAGCTTTAATTATATTATGTTAACAATACTTACCTTTAGGATTAATAAAAAATAATTTCAGAAATATTGAAGTTAAAGACATTTAAAAATGAATGTAATACTATGTACCACTGTATGGAGAGAGTTTTGCCTTTTTTATTAAATTTATTGTTTAATATTTATTTCACCATTAAATAACATATTTCTGAATAAAGATAACACTATTATTACCCATTTCCCATTTTACATTACATATGAAAGACAATTTAAAATTAAACATACATATTATTTATTTATTAAATATTTATGAATATTTAAACAACAGCATAATTACTTTTCTTAGTTTATTTTGCATACTAAATCCAGTAATGTATCCATTAAATCCTTGAATAAGAGCAGCGACATTTTCACTTAGATTTTGATGTTATAATGATGGTGCTGCGATTGCTATAGGTATAACAATTTGGGATTCATCTTAAGTAATCAGATAAATTGTTTGGATGAATGGGGGAAAAAAAGATAAATGAAGCCAAAAAAAAAGGAAAGAAAGAGACTGATAAAGAAATTAATAGTGCTTTCATATAATCAGTATGCTGTAGCTAAAATTGTGTAGAAGATAGTCACAGTGGCAGGGTTAACTTATGGTAACAATGTATTATGTTAGTAACGGGGTGTTATATTACTTAGAAAAATTACAAAGAGAAGTAGGAAGATATGTATTAGATGCAGATGTGTCGATTGCAAAGGAGGCAGTTCAAGGAGAAAAGGGATGGTCTAAGTTTTTATATCAGAGGTGCAAAAAGCAAAATGAAAATGTTCAGTAGATTTCAATTTATGGATAGTAAGAAAATAGCCAAAATAGTATTTAATTGGATTATAAGTAAAGAACAGGCAACAAGATGGGGGAGAAAGTTAGGACAGTATGCAAAAGATTTGGATAAAGACTTTATATCAGTATACTTGTACAAAAGGTGGTATAATTGTCTTAGGATGATTGTTGAGTATTATGAAGGCAAAGAATGTGATAGAAGAATAGATATATTAATAAAAAATAGAAAGATGGAGAGATGGAGAGTAAAAAGAGTTTAAATATATATAGAAGTAAATAGAATATTGTGTGTGAGTTAATTTACAATAAAAGCAAGGAAAGTAGTTTACTGTTTAAGGCTTAAACAGGATTATTAGCAACAAGGGAATACACACATACATGGAGAAACGTGGATAATTTAATCTGCATGTTATGTAAGGAAGGCATGGAAAATATTAGGCATCTGCTAATTGAATGTAAATACTTACAAGAAGAAAGTGTACAAATAATGAAGTGGGAGAATAAATATAAATGTGATTATACAGAAAGTGAGTTGTTGAGCTTTATGCTGGATTTGGAAAAAGATAAGGGTGATGATCTAGATATAAAGGCCATAGAGTTGACAAATATGATGTTGTGGAAATGGGATGGAGCAGGATAGAGAAGAATAAGGGAAAAACAGAGTGGAGAATGGAAAGAAAAAGTAAGGTGGCTAACAGTTTTCTCTGGGCATAGTGGCTGAGAGATTCCTGACTTGGTAAAGGAGTAGCCATATAACATCATATCGCATCTATAGTGTTTTAAGCCAATTTATAGGCTTACATCGCGGTCTGCAGTGCTTGTTTGTACAGCTTCAATATTAAATGTATTAGATTAACAATATATGCTCGTTTCAATTATATATAGTTTTATTCCAAAATAATAAATTCTGCTAGAAATTCCTGATGTTTATTTTACCATCTTAGTGATCTAAATTACTTTATGGGTTCTCATTTTCTAAATATAATTTATCAATATTAAATTTTCACATTCTTTTTTTTTTAATGATTAATATAATCGTCATTTTATATATAAAATAAAGCCAACAAGCATAGATAATTTAAATGAATAAAGACCCAATACTTTTTATCCTATCATCTCTCTTTTTCCATTACAGTAATTTGAAATAGTGACTTCCTCTTTCATTATTTCTTTGTGTAGGAATCTGGACAGACATTCGCCCAGAACTGGTTTATTTATAAATTTCAGACATAATATAAAATTTAAACGATATTATTACGACTCGTATAATAACATTTAAGGAGAATAATTCGCTTCCTGATTTCATTTGAAATTTCCTTCTTTTTACTTTGACGGTATTTTGATTTGGAAAATTACATAAAAATTAATAACGCTTTTAACCCAATATTATTATAAAGTCTTCATTTTAATTAATACTCAACAGATTTCATTAATTTTATTCGAAAGTTCTTATTAATTAAGAAAGACTGTTAATTTCTTAATCTCTTTGGATTTTTATTTGTAAACTTTGCAAAAAGAAAAAAACCCGCCAACTTAATAAGTATCTGCTGCTTAAAATATCTTTTAAATTAAAAATGTTTAAATAGCTACAGGAGACTGATGTAATTAAACGTTGGCTATTAGGATAAAACAAAAGATAATGCCCATTTCGCAAGAAGTATCGATATTTTTATACTTGGGGTGGGGGGTGGGGGTAAGCAATCTGATATTTTAAAATAAAAGAACGTAAGGAATTGAAAATGTTTGTTTCAAATGATAATTTCTATCGTAGGGCGAATAACCTTTGGTTTTGGTTCTGTACAATTTATGCAGCTACGTATACTTCCATAAAAAAATCTTTTACAGTCAATATTTTTAGCATGATGATAAACAAACAAGATTATTTGTAAATTTTCCATGAAGTCGAATATTACGTTTACAGCATAATGTATGCCTTGTTGTCAACAAAAATTTACGTTGTGTAAATTACATCGAATAGAAAACCTTACTATATATATATAAGATTTTGTGATATAGTAGTTACCACAGCTTACCATGACCAGCTGAAATTTAAAAATATTATCAAATAGTGGAGCTTAAACTTTTTCTTTCAAATTAATGATCCACAACTAATATAGCTATCTTTCAAATTATTTATCAATAAATAAGGGCCTAGCTATTATTAAGTAGAAAATGAAACAAGAAGGAGTGGGGTATGCAAAATCTTTCAAAGTTTAGCAGTATTTTACACTGGTAATATTGTCATTTTTTGCAATATTTTGCTATAAAAACTATGGAGAAGCTATTGTGGTATAGTATGAAATACGAAATCTTTTTCCACCTACGCCTAAATACAAGTGTCTCAGATTGAACTAAAAACCGGGAATCTTTCCGAATGCTATGTTCAAGATTTGAAACTAATGAGCTAATCCACTTTGCTACAAACCAGTAAAAATCGAATGGATTATTTTTCAGGAGTTCAAAATAATTTTAAGCATTAGAAGTATTGGAGTGGAATCACAAAAACTCCAGAGTTTTCCAGTGTATTAAACCATGCAGGGCTATAAACATCACCCATTGAAGATTGAAAATAAATATCACATGAGATAAATGATAGTGACCTAATATTGAAAAAAATAACTCACCAATCAGATTATTGGGCAATAAATCTGTGCTTTTTTTTTATGCGATAGATATTTAGTAATGAATTTAAATACACATTATTTTTCTAAATTGAATGCTGCAGTTATCTCACTACTATATAAAGCTCTTTTTGCTTTTAGTATTTTTTAGTCATGGATATTTTTATGCAATGAAATATTGCACAACGGAGGAAAATTTAAAGATAATGTTTAACTATAGGCTCAATGTCCATAAGAAGTTGGTCATCTTTGCCAATATGGATGAAGTCTAAGATTTTTTAACTCAGATTATTTACAGCTATTTGACAAGAATAGATTAATCTCTGATCTGAAATTCTATCAATTTAAATATTTGGTGGCTTTGTCTTTGCGAAGATTCACAGTTAAGCTCATATGTGTTTGATTCATAAACTAAAAATATTAGAGGTCATTTTTGTTGCATTTGAAAAATAAGGACTTCAGCTCTTTTACAAAATATTTATCCAAAAGTTTATTAAAGTTTATAACATAGTTCTAAATATTAAAATTCTAAAAATAAAGTGCTATTCACTATAAAATAGAGAAAAATGTGTTAAAGATCAATGATAAACATCAGACCTTTATTACTTCCTGTTGCCTATTTGCAAAGTTCAAGAAATCTTTTATTATGATCATATTTATAATGGTGTTTGGAAATATAAAAGAGCACAACAAGGAACATCAATATTATATTCACAGAAGTCTAAGAAAATATATTATAAGCAAAGTAATTAATCATCCATTAGTAACAACGAATAGGTCCATGTATGGATGAAAACTAATGATCATCAGTTTTGTGGTATAAATGACTGATGCCCTTATGAATATTAAAGATGATTTTTTGAATAATTAAGTAATAAAATTCTAAAAATTAGAAAAAATGTATTGCTTGAAGAAGATTTTAATGAAAGAACAAGTAGGCAGTAGAAGAAAAGGCAAAATTCTAGGACAATATGATGAAAATATGATAAATGATAATACAATACATCTATTAATACAAATAAACAAAATTAAAAAATATTAAATAATTTCAATCAAATAAAAAATTGATAGGTACATGCAGATTTAGAATGCATATAATCTATACCAGATTATAACAATAGTAAGATAGAATATAAACCTTATTCATGACCAATAAACATGAATGTTAAAATATTGGACATAGAAATATTCAGAGGTATACTACATGGTAGTAGTCATACATTTTTCAGAATGCAAATATATCAATTGGTGGAGCATAGATTCAGATTATACAAATTAGTGTACAGAACACAATAATAAGAAAAGATAGAAATAATTTAGATAGTTTAGACTATAGATCATGAGAGGATTAGACATTGTAAGGAAATAATTTTAAAACAATTGAAGAATGTCTTAATTGTATAAAAACACATTTACATTCAATTAAGAGATTGGTATTAAATGAATACAAAAAAAAAAATGACTTTAGGAATAAATCATATTGATGGGATCAGAAGACTAAAAATTAAATAGCAGAGAAAAAAAACATAGAAATGTTCAAATACTAAAACAAATCAAAATACAACTAGGTACAAAAAAATCAAAGTAAGTATAAAAAGAAATTAACACGTAAACAAAATTAAACACAGGAAAAAATTATAAATGAATTGATGAGAAATAAAGAGCTAAAATAAAAAATGAGAAGAGTTATAATATCAGAAAGTTCAATGAGAAAATAAAAATAATATTTCAAAAGTTTGTGAATGAAGAGTAGAGAGAATTTGAGAAGTTGGCTGAAAAACAAAATATATCAATGATAAAATATCCTATAATATTATAAAATAGTAAAGTTATAATTCCATTCATTAGATATATCATCTGCATTAATCCACAGCCTTGGAACAATTTAGCTAATCATTGAAGAGCTTTAGGAACATTTAACTGAATTATTCCAATATGAGATACCCACTGAATGGAAAATGTCATAGATTACAACTCACAAAAACGACAATATGTGGAAAAATTACTAAAAAATGGAATTGAATTTAATATAGAAATTTAAAAGCAAAAGAATATAGATTTCACAAAAGGAAAGTTGCAAAAGATTACTTCTAAATGATCTAAATAAAAAAGAATGCAAGAACTTGTGAGATAAATCTTTTGTTTATAGATATTAAAAAGGCATATGACAGAATCCTTCTCTAAATATTGTAATTTAACTAGTATAAGAATGATTTTTACTAAAACAGTTAAACATATTTATAAGAATGTATTACAAAATTAAGAAGCACATGCATTCTAATGTTATAATAATAATAATACGAGCTATTATAACAGCACTGCAGTGCATATGTTTAAGGTGTAAATACCTGCTGTTTAAATCACATACAATCTCTGTACTAGTAAATAAAATTGAATATGACAAACCTAAAAATAGTAATATAACTTTAAAATATATAAAAATAACCAAGAACCTCAAGCAAGGATGTTGTCTATCATCTACATTATTAAAATATATTTAGAACAAAATCTTAAAATATAAAAGGGGAATTATGAGAATTTCTTTAAATGAAAAAAAAAAAAACACTTAATACTTTGTGCTGTGCAAATGGTAAATAGTTTTGGTTCAGCATCAAGAAGTCTTAAGCAATGGTAGCCCGAAAATTAATAGAGTAATATAAAAACTAGGTCCTGGAAATAAATATAGCATAAACAAAGAATAATATGTATTGGAGAAACACAATGAAAGATGGTATACAGATTAAAGAATATGAATATCTAGATAAAAATATTCGGCAAAGAGAAACAACAGAAGAAGCTATAAAAGAAACAAATATACTGGATACTAAGGCTATATATACATCTGGGTCTCGTTTTATGCGGATTCTTTTAATGTGATTTTGAAGTTATGCGATTCATGCTTCTTAATATTTTTCATATTTCACTATATTTATTAGATATCATTAAATTTAAATTATTAATAACTTATTTTGACTTGAAATATTTTTTTTTCAAAAATATAATGTCATATTAGCAGCTAATGTGAATATGGTCTGAAGCTGTATTTAGAATAAATAACTTACTTATACTAATGAGTAAATAATAATAATAGATTTAAACTTATATATAAAAATATCGGAATAAATATTCAAAAATTTTAAACTTTTAAAACATATTTTGTTAGGTATAACAAAAATAAATAACGTAGATTTTTAAAATAAATAATGAAGATTTTATTGATTTTATAGACTGAAAATAATATTTCTAATGATAATGTATAATCTTTGTTTTGATTGCGATATAGAAACAAAATGTGAATATTTAAAATTTATTTCAGTAGTAAAAATCAGTTGTCAACAGAAAACCATTAACACAGCACAAGACTGAAATTGGCACTAGTTGTGTAAATGGGATGGAGCAGAATATGGGAAAACTTAGAGTGGGGAATGGAAAATAAAATGGCTAACAAGTTTCTCTGAGCATAATTGTTGAAAGATTCTTGACTTCGTTCAAGAAGAAGCTACATCACATCACATCGACGAATCTGATTTCTTACCAGTTTACAAACGAACTGCATATTGTCAAAAAATACATATGAAAAAATGTCAAATTAAATACTGTAGTTAATAAAAAAAAAAGTAAAAAAAGTTTGTTTTGTACCGATTTTTTTCAAATATTTGATATTTTTTATTAATCTTACTTTATTTCCTTATTTTTTTAATGCGAATTTTAAATTAATTTTTCCTTGTTGCTTTGCTTTTATGCGAATTCTGAAAATTACAGACCCTATCCCCCATTTTTCAAGGTAAGTGAAGTCAATTTTTGTGCGATTTTTTAATGCGGGTTTTTTGTGGAACCTATCTACTGCATAAAACGAGACCCAGGTGTAGTAATGATAAATGATGTATGATGAGATTGAAATATATAAAAATACAAATAATGATAAATATCTGACACAATAGTGAAAAGTATCATTGCATGTTGAAATAGGCTCTGATAGTTGAAGAAGAAAATGAAAAAGAATTGATGGTTGTAACAACAGATTACCAGTGAAAATCAATAAGAATGTAAAGAAGAGAATATTTAAGCAATGAAAGAATTCAAAAAAGTGAATATTAAATATAATATAGTAAATAGAACCAGAACAAAACAATAGAAAGACATGTTCATGTAAAAATGATGTCTTGAGAAAGATTAATGAAGCAATAAATATGGAGAAAAAGAACTTCCATAAAATGTAAAGTAGAAATAGAGAAATTAAGGGAAAGAAAATTTCAAAGACTAATGGATTGATAGGTAGGCATAATGCAGAGCTAGAAGATGCTATAAAGTATCATAGACTAAGAAAGAGATTGAATTAACTCTATCTATAAATAGAAAATTAACATTTATTAACAAATATATGGTAACCATCAAAATGTTCATTTCTTGAAGAATGTTTATGCAGAAAAAATGAATTAAAATTTTCTCTTTTTTTATACACACATACATATATATAATAAGTTTATTTGACTTCATTACATGTTAAACTATTTAGTAGTATTAAATAATTTAAGTCTTTGGTTTTGTAGAATGCTGAGTTGACACAAATACATGTACAGCAGTACTAAAGTAATATATAAATTCTTCAAAAATATTTTATTAAATTGTACAAATTTAAAAATTTTTTTTGTTTAATTGTGAAATAAAAACAAAATAGTCATTTTTTTTTGCTTTAAAAAAATACCGATAGGTTTTTATAATGTTAATTTAAAATGTCATTTATTTTAGTTAAAATTAAACTTTTTAAACTACATTTTTGTTTATTTCAAAACATTAATTCTTCACTGCACAGCCATATTTTTAACCATGGCTTTTTGTTTCGAGATGGCACTAGAAGTTGTTCTGCTTTAAATAACTTTTCTGTACAAGCTTTAACATTATTCTTCTGGCTATCATGCTTAAAATATATTAAAACATGACAATAACATACTATTTATTTATTACTTAAAATAATCTGAAGAGGTCAGGATTTCCTAGTGGTAGCAAAAGATAAAAAATAGCCCCACTTGCTTTATGGATTTCAAACATTGTTAATCTTTTTACATTTATTTATGAAACTACTTTGAAATATTTTTGAATTAGTAATAGCTTATTACAATTAGTGATTATTTTTACACAATAATATTGTAGTAATTATTAAAACCAAAAGAATATATGTACGCAATTTGCTTTTATCAGTATATGTTTTATTTTTAAAAATAAAAATTAATAAATTTGACTGTAATTCAAACAGTAAATCATGGTCATAATATTGTCACTCATTTTGAAAAAGATCAGAAAATGCATTTACAAAGATGGTACTAAGAACTTAAAATATTTTAAAAATTATAAATAGAAATTTCAAAAATAATTTAATATATTATTTGATAGTTTTAAATGTATTTTTTTATATATTCATTCCCATTTTTATTCTCATTTTTATTTCAGTAAATTTTCTTGAGTTACTAGCTTGATTACAATCATGATCACCATCAAACAAGAGAAAAATTCATTTTTGTTATTGTGTATTCAATTTATTATTATTCTTTTAATATTTTCAAATGTCAAATATGATTTATTAGAATGTGTTTTATCTGTAAAACTTAAATTATAATCAAATGAAACCCAATTTATTGATCTCTAGTATAAAATAGAGGATTAACATTAAAAAAATGTTGAACTTTAATAAAAATTATCACCAGAGCTAACAAAGATCATTTTCATACAGGTATGAAGTTTCTAAAGTTAATTGGAAAAGCGGAGGATGAAAGAGAAGTGTATTTATTAATATAAAAGCTGATTGTGTTAATAAATGTTCTGAGTTCATCTGATTGCAAAAATGCCATTTTTTGTAAAGCAATTCATTTTATGTTATTTTTTTTATTTTTGAAGATTGTTTTCCAGTATTTTATTGGAAAGATCTATTTAAGATTCCCGTAAGAATCGCATCACAGTAATATTAGTCTTATTGATAGTAGTAGAAGTAGTATTACTAGAAGAGATCTGTAACTCTCAGGGATACAAATGTGTGATGTAGGCCTACTCACTACTAACGTATCTGAAATCATGCAATAGCAATTGGATAAGAACACTTTTTGGATTATTTTTTATTTAATCTTTATAAATGATTGAAAAATGCCATATTAAGAATCATATCTAAAGCATAAATTATGAGATGGATTGAAATCCTACCAGAAATCCTATTTAAACATGAAAAAACTGATAAAAATTATTAACACAAAAACTCAATGAATTTATAATTTCCATATTGTGAGTCGATAAGAGTTTACATATGTAGATTTAAAGTCAATCAGAATTACAAGAAATATTTTTTATTTAGAAGATTAAAATAAACAGTGAAGCTAATTATCAAGGACTTTTATCAAATTGAGTTGTAATTAGCTACTACAGAATTTCCACAGAAGAAAACACTATCATTAAATTCTGATCTCTCATTTGATTCTTGCATTATTAACTGGATACCTGCATTGAAATCAATTATTGCTTTTAATTACATTTAGTTGCTTTTTATTTTCAAGGTTGATATTTAATTTTTGTCTAATGTTGTTTGTTGAATTTATGTCTTCAATAAAATCTGCAAAAAACTGGAAATATAAAATAAAAATACAAGTTTATTTATTATAAATACAAGTAAAAAACATCTGAAAATTAACAGTGAAAAAAGTAATTATTAAGTGATATACACACAGATGGATTTTTTAATTCAAAAGCCTAGATAAGAAAAGAACCCTCTTTAATATCTAATTTAATTTTTATTTGTAAATTTTATACATTTGATATTCCTGATATGCATGATTATATGTTAAAATGGGTATTAAAGCAAAATGTTTTTCTGTTGTCTATTAAATTAAAATTACTTTTTAAAATTATTATGACAAGTTAAGATTATTTGAACTAACAATTGGAAATAGTATGCAACAGGACACATCTCAATTAGCCCTTTTATATATGCAATTGATCATATTTCAACAAATGTATCTGTAAAATCCCTATGTATTATTATTTTTATTGCTGCTGCTGCTACTGCTACTGCTACTACTACTACTACTACTACTATTACTACTACTACTATTATTATTATTATTATTATTATTATTATTATTATTAAATTGTCGTTTAACAAAGGTTATCATCCTTGGTTTTCATATACTCTTATTAAGATTATTAAAAGAAAATCTTACCATCATAGACTCTATTTTAAGACACAGAATATAATTTATTGTAATAACTTTATCAATTTTGGAATATTGGCTAAATATATCTATAAACGAAATTTACAAGAGTATATAAAAAAAAATTGAAATTAATATTTCTTCTAAACCTAGAGAATTCTGGAATGTTGTTAATAATTCAGGCTTGGATAAGAAAAAGGTTCAAATGACTCATGGTTCTGCATTAAATGAGGATGATTTTTCTAAACATTTTGCAGAGTTATACTTTTCACAACATGGATTGATTCTAAAATCACATTTCTTGGCAATTTGTCTAGTGCTAAATGTACAATTGATCATATCTCTAGGGAATATATTATTGTAGCTATTAGGAGGCTTAAGACTCACTCTAGTTTAGGATGTGATGATATTTTTTTTATTTATAAGGGGCTAGCCAAATTTATTGAAGTACCTCTTGCCTTTGTTTTTAATCTGTCTCTTAATTCTTGTACTTTGCCTAGTGTTTTGAAATGTGCTAAAATGGTTCCAATCTTCAAAAATGGTGATCGAGATTGTGTTTCTAATTATAGACCGATTTCTGTTCTGCATACCATTGCACGAATTTTTGAGAGATGTATTTATAATAAAATTATTTCAGATGTGGGTAAGATAATTTCTTCTTCTCAACATGGTTTTAGTTCTAATAGATCAATTGATAGTAATCTACTGACAATTTATGATCATATAGCTCATGCTATTGAAGATCATCAAAGACTAGATGTTATTTATTTTGATTTGTCAAAAGCCTTTGATAAAGTTGATCACAGTGTCTTACTTCATAAATTACATAAAATATGTTTCTCTAATAAACTTGTATATTGGTTTCAATCATATCTGTGTAGTCATACAGCATATATTAAATTCAATAATAAAGTTTCATTTAATTTTGAATGCAATTTAGGTGTTCAACAGGGTAGTATTTTAGCACCCATGCTGTTTAATGTTTATGTTAATGATCTTAAGGATTGCTTGAAATATTCTTTTCTGCTAAGCTATGATGATGACTGTAAGATTTTTAGAAGAATTGTATCAGTGAACGATAGTGTTCTCCTTCAGAAGGATATTGATAACTTTAGTGCTTGGTGTGAGTCAAATAATATGACAGTTAATTTTGATAAATGTTCCTTTATTTCTTATTCCAAAAAATCTGAAGTTTTACAATTTTGTTATTATATCAATTCTCATAAAATTATTTCAGTTAAATGCCAAAAAGATCTTGGAATTATGTTTTCTTGTAATGGATCTTTTATTCCTCACCTTGAAATGATTGTTGGTAAGGCTTTTACGGTTATGGGTGCCATTCTTAGACATAGTTGTCAGTTCAGTAATGATACTAAACGGAAATTGTTTTTTTCATTGGTTCTTCCTATTATTGAATATGGTTCAATAATTTGGAACCCTAGTTCTTTGCAAGGATGTAACTTGTTGCAGTCTATTTCAAAGAAGTTTTTCAAATATGTTTCTTGGGAGGATAAAATGATTAATCTTTCATCTAGACAAAAGTATAGGGATTTGAAATATTTTTATAAAATTGTTAATAAACAGGTTATTTTATCAGATATAATTTCAACTATCTCAATTAGGTCTTTGAGTTATGATACTAGGTCTACTTGTGTATATCAGATTCAAACATGTCGTTCTAATATTCTTAAATTTTCTCCTTTATTTAGGTTATCCTCTTTATATAAACAAATTGGGAATAACCTTAATCTGTGTGACATTTATTATAAGAAATTTTGTAATCTTGTTAAACTGAAATGTTGTTTGATTTTGTCTTTTAAATTTTACTTTATTATGTATACATTTATATTTTCATTTTATGTTATATGTTTTATTTTCACTTTTATTGTATGTGCAAACTGTAATTAGCTTTATGCTGTTGTTTAGTACTTAAATAAATGAATTGAATTATTATTATTATTATTATTATTATTATTATTATTATTATTATTATTATTATTATTATTATTATTATTATTATTATTATTATTATTATTATTATTATTATTATTATTATTATTATTATTATTATTATTATTAAGCATTTATTTTATATAGCATATATAAACAATTGTATTACAGTCAAATATCAGCCTTTCATGCTAATTGTGCATGCACTTTACAAGTGTTAATAATAAATGAATACTTTCTCATCAATACAAGATATAGTATTTATGCAGGAATAAAAGGAATCCTGTTATTCATACAACTCAAACCCTTATATATGAGCAAATCTGAAGTACTGGCAAAGAAAGTGTGATGAATTGTTTACATAAGCTATATAAAATAAAAGCTTATTTAAATATTATTAAGTTTCAGTTGGAATGACATTTAGTAAATTCTAGATAATTTCACCGGTGTCATTCATTCAGACATCATATATAGTAATTTAAAGTGATTGTTCCATCATCACGCTTTTTTTGCCAGTACTTCAGATTTGCTCACATATAAGCATTTGAGTTGTAGGAATAAGAGAATTCCTTTTATTCCTGCATAAATACTATATCTTGTATTGGTGAGAAAGTATTAATTTATTCTTAACACTCACAAAGTGTATGCACAATTAGCGTGGAAGGCTGATATTTGACTGTATTATTATTATTATTATTATTATTATTATTATTATTATTATTATTATTATTATTATTATTATTATTATTATTATTATTATTATTATTATTATTATTATTATTATTATTATTAAATTATTATTATTATTATTATTATTATTAAGTTTCAACAATAGTAAACTTTATTGATCCTTTTAGTTACATAGTATTACAATGCCATAGCAAGATATTATTGTCAGTTCAATTTCAAGTGCTACAATATTCTTTTTTTTTAAAGGTACATATCTATATGATAATTTTACATGATTCTATCCACTTTAGAAATGTTAATTAATCACATTATTGTCCAATAGGAGCAAAATCTGGACTATGCTTTATAACTTTGTAGTTTATCTGTGCAGGGACCAAGTAGCTGTATAAATATCCGGACTGGTGATCTGCTTGTCTCTAACTTGAATTTTATTCAATTTATTCTCAAATGTGGCTGGATGCCTTCTGGGGTTATTACCCAAATGAACACACACCTAGTGCACCAAAGTGCGTGTAAGACAAATGTTGAGGCCCTTATGGCTGGTACAGACCTCCCTTTGTAATTTGACATAATTTGCATCATTGTAGTATTTTTTTTCCGTGTTTTCCCTGCAGAATGCATCTAGTCTGCTCCAAGGCCTTGCAGTTGAAAATTATATGCTGTAAAGTCTCCTCAGCCATATGGCAAAGGCCACAGAATGGGTCAACTGACCTGTACATTCTTCTGTGATGTAAAAAATATTTAGTAGGTAAAGCATTCAAATTCATCTTGATTATAAAATCTATGAACTTAGTTTCTAGTTGCCATTTTTTGTATTGCTTGTTCAGATATTTATTTCCTATTTCTAGTATTGATGGGATCTCCTGATTATAATTATTTTGATGTATAAATTTATATATTTCCCAATATTTATACTTTTGGTCCAATTGATCTGGAATTGTTCTTTCTCTCCTACATTGGTAGATGGTGATTGCCAAAAAAACAATCTTTTGGAGGAGGCCTATCTGTAGGTGTTATCTGCTCTAAGTGTCTTAATTTAGGAAATTGAGTGAGTATAGCAATTATAGCATTCCTTGTTTTGAATGTTTGAAATGTTTGTAAGCTATGCAATCCCAGTCCATTTGCTATAAGAGGGCGATTCAGTTTTGCCATTGAAATTGCCACCGTCTTTTTTCCCCAGATGAGCTTGCAACATATGGAATTTATGGCATTTTTAATAAGTTATCTTGGTTATTATAAGCTTGTTTATGGAATTAATGCATGCCATAAATTTTTTTGAAAATTCAACTACAGGCATGTAATAAGTTATCTTGGTTATTATAAGCTTGTTAATCAGTTGCACTTTTGCATATATGGACAAATATGCCTTTGAGAGTGATTCAGCTATTGTTTTGACTTCCTCTTTTAGCTTGGCTTGGATTTGACATCTCATTCCAGTAGCTCCTAGAAAAAAAGGAAAGCCTAGGAATGGAGCAGGTTTTGCTCGATACATTGTCCCACATGGCTTTCCAGTGAGTAGTGTCCAGGCCACATACTTTTCTGGGTTTATGCTCATTCCATATTGTTTTGAGAATTGTTCAAGCACTGCCTGAAGCTGTGATATTTGCTTTTTTGATATCAAGAAGACTATGATATCATCCATGTATGCGAGACATGCAATCTTCTGTGTTGTACCAGGTATTTGAACTCCAATAGCTTGGCTTGGATCTGACATCTCATTCCAGTGGCTCCTAGAAAAAAAGGAAAGCCTAGGAATGGAGCAGGTTTTGTTCGATACATTGGCTCACATGGCTTTCCAGTGAGTAGTGTCCAGGCCACAGACTTTTCTGGGTTTATGCTCATTCCATATTGGTTTTGAGAATTGTTCAAGCACTGCCTGAAGCTGTGATATTTGCTTCTTTGATGTCAAGAAGACTGTGATATCATCCATGTATGCGAGACATGCAATCTTCTGTGTTGTACCAGGTATTTGAACTCCAATGAATGTGCTATTTATTTCTTCAATAAGAGAATTGATATAATAAATAAACATTAATGCACTCAGAGGAGACCCTTGGGATAGTGATTGCATTGGAATGAATGAGGATGAATTTTGGCCATTCATAGTAACATACAGTTCTCTGCTCAGTATCAAGTTTGCAGTCAAATATAGCAGACCTTTGGGTATTTTAGGCTGTTTGAGCATATCCAGTAACACAGGGATTCTCACTGAATCAAAAGCTGAAGCAATATCTACCTGCACCACTACTGTGCTGTATTTCTTCCTCACCCTTTTGGCTATCATCATGGTCTTGAATAACAATGCTGCTTGCACTGTTGATGATGTTTTTTTTTTTGCAAATTGTGATTCACTGATGGTTGGTAAAATATAAAGCTCAATCTTATCTTATATAATTTTTTCCAATATTTTAATAGGAAGTGGCCACATAGATATTGGTCTAAGCTCATTTGGCATTGGTATGCCTTTTTTCCCTTATTATATGGCACTATTGCCATGGGATATATCCCTGTGGTTGGTTTAATTTCTTGAGCAAGATGGTTTGCTAAATACTTGAAGTATTTAGTTGTAAAAAACTTAAATGCTTGAAAATGAACAGTGGTATCCCATGGCCACCTGGGTGATAAGAATTGCTGATAGTTTTCATTTTATTATTTTCACTAACTGGTAATTCACCCACAATCTCTCCAAACATTTTTGGCTGGAAAAAAAAGTGAGGCTCCGCACTTAACTTATCTTGAAAATATTTGAACAATGGCATAATAATGTTATGGCCAGTGAACATACTTTCCTCAGTCTGTATAGCCATTGGCACTTTTAGGTCTGGTACATAACCCAAAGCCCACTTGATAAACTTGCAGGTCCATGTGTGCTGTTGTGCCATACAAAGCTTACTTTTTTTTTTATCTTCAGATATTCTTTCAGTGATTCACAGGCCTTGTTATAAGCATCAGTCAGCTTTCTTATGTGCATTTGGGTGTTGTGTGTTGGAATCATCATCATTAGTCTCTGATGTAGCTGATCAGTATATTGCATAAGCCTTGATGGTGGTGGTTGATTTCTTGTTACATGATCAACATTGAAAGACAAGATATTTATAAAAGTCAGGTATTGCTGTATAGGATCGAGGCTCATTCCTTTAACCTTCTGCAACAGAATATATGTCTCTGAGAAGAGGAATTGTGTCGCATTTGTTGGGATAAGTACTCTTATTGTTTTTGTTAGGTTGTGATTAACTACTTGCAGTTTTTCTAGATTGATCGTGTTTAACTGGGCAGAATGATCAGAAAATGTGGTCAGGACCAATTTTACTTCCATGAGGTGATGCAGCGATGGTGAGTAAAAGAGAAGATCTATTAATGTTGCAAACCGACCATTATGAAAGGAGATAGCCCCCTGGCAGAAAACCTTGTCCACTAATCAATGGTATGGCTATTTTATGTAGTGATTTCTGTATAAATTCTTCATAAGATAAGTTGCAGTCCCCAACCAGAACAGTGGGGCTTGCATTCATGGCAAGAATTGAATTTATATTATAAATTATAGATTCTATCTTTTGCTTTTCTACTGGCATATATACAAGCACTATATTCATTGTAATTATTTTTTGAGTCAGTGTTATTATTAGAAGGTTTGAATCAATGTAAAGTATTTTAAAATTTTCAAAAGGACAATCTTGAGAAATTACTATTCCAGTTCCTGCAGATGGAGAGGATGAATCTCTGGAACATGCAGAGAAGCCCTGGCCCCTCACGTAGGTAGCTGGATTTATTGCCGAGCCTGCGTATATCTTTGTTTCTAATAATCCTGTTATATGTGCTCTGATTTGATTCATCCAATTTCTGACTTTGAAATTTTTATTGATTGCATTAAGTCCTCTGACATTTAAAACAGCAATTTTAAGTTTCATTAATATTTTTTTTTTTTTTTAGTTTAGGAACTCATGTCTTCCTACTTTTCCTCGTCGATTTCCACTGCATCTTGAAACACCAGGCCACTCTCTTCATCCACTGCTATAGCCCAATTATATATTTCCTGCTCACTGTGAGGATTCTCTTGTTCATCTCTTGTTCAACTCTCACCTTTTTATATTTTCTATCTTGTTTTGGTGGACGCCCTGGTTTGCACCTATATTCAGTGTGCATTTCTATTTGGGTAGGCAGATCCGGAGTAATATCCTCCATCACTTCAGCAGATGTTTTATTAATAATTGTTGGGCATGGTATGACTTTGGTTGAAATTTTGCATCTTCTATCTATATGAATCACATCTTCAGTTTCAGTCTCAAGTGCCATTTTTTGCGTGTAATCTCTATTTGCATTCTTTGACTGATTTTGTTAGACACATTTCATATGGCTTACCTTTGCTGCAATTCTCTTATCCTCTTTTTCATTGTTTAATCTCTCTTGCTCATAGAGCTGAGCTGGCCTTTCCTGGCATGCCATTTTAAGCTTACTTTGGTTATTATTATCTTGTATGTTGTCCAGTGGGTTATTTTCCATTTTTAAGCCAACTAGTTCATGGTCGGCCTCAATGTGTTTGATGTGTTTTATCTCCTTGTCTGCCATTGCTTCCATTATATTTTCTTTATCTGTTTTTTGCTTACTTTATTTATTATGTTGTATGCCATCCAGTTCCTTATTTTTTTTACGTCATCTAGTTCTCGGTTGCCCTCAATGTGTTTGGTGTGTTTTACTTTCTTGTCTGTGGTTGTTTTATTTTCTGTGGCTTCAATTATATCTTCTTCATCTGGTTGGTTTATTTCTCCACATTTTTTATTATTTTTGCATACTGTCTATATCTGTTTTTGATCTTTGGTGTTCATCAGGTGTATCTTCTATTCCAGTCTCAGATTCCAATCTTCGATTGTTATCTTGATTTCCTTTTTTTGATTGTTTTTTTGATGAGGCTTTACCTGTTTTGGTCTGACTTCAATTCTTTTGCCTTCTTTTTCGTTGGTTAGTGTGTCTTTCTCAAGCAGCTGTGATGGTACTGACTGATCAGCAACTTTCAGCATATTTTGCTTCTTATTTCTTTGTATATCATCTATTTGTTTATAATTTTTTTGCATGTCACCCATCTCTTGGTCACACTCTTCATGTTTGGTGTATTTTCTCTTCTTATCTGGCCTTGGCTGATTTTGTGTTCCTTCCTTTGTATATTCTTTATCTGTCATTTCTGCCCATTTTTATTTTATTTTTTTGCATGTCATCTATTTCTCAGCCAGTCTCTGGGTGTTTGGGATTTTCTATCTTGTTGTCTGGGTTTGCTTGATCTTCCAGTTGCTCTGTTGTGTATTCTTTAATTAATATTTGCTGTGTTTTAGCTGCTAACTGGTCATTGCTGTTGTGCTTTCTTTCACAGTCTATTGCCAGGTGTTCTCTACTGCCTCACACAAAACATTGTGGCCTAAGTCCTTTAATTTGTATAGTCAGGATTGCTTCCTAATCCATTATTATGCTTGGGATGTCTTCAGGTCTTATGCCTTCATTCATTTTGATCTTGAAATAAAAACTGTTTGAATAAACTAGTGTAGGCATGTCTGAGCAAAATATTGGCTTCATGTATATCGTTTGCCCAAAGGGTTTCATTAATTTTGTGAAATCATGTATATTATACCCAAAATAGGTATTTTTAATAATGCCAGTGTGATAGTTTTGCATCTCTCTATCTACAATCACAAGAGCATAATTTTCCAAGTCTTAATTTTTTCTTGAAAATCTGCACATTGCGTTTCATTAATGAATTCTACCGCCAGATATCTTGAGTTGGTATGCTCTCCTATGGTTGAAACTGAGCTCCACATTTTGTTGTTATATAACTCTTTATATAGTATTTCCTCTTGGAAACTTGTAGAGAGAGAGATTTCTATCTGTTGCTGCTAAGACGATTGACTTATTTGAAAAAAAAAAATCTCTTAAATGACATGAATATTTTTTTCGGTATGGTCTCATTAAATCTGCGATTTATCTCGTCCATTTCTTCTTTTAACCAAACGTTTTGCAAAGGCACATCGGCATCATATTCATTCATATTTATGTCATTCATTTCATTCAGGTCATCCTGATTGGCCCTTCTAAATCTTGGGATTTGTTTTGCATTTTGCAAATTTAATTCAGTTATGTTCGGATATGTTGTCTGTGCTCTGAGGTTGCTATATATTCGTGAAGTCTGATTCGCGCCAAACTTTATCTTGGATTCTGAAGTGGGTGCCATATTGACAATATATAGCGTCTGAATAGCGCTTAGGAAAACAAAAAAATATAAGCAATAAATCACTTACTTTGTGAGTAAAAAATCCATTTTCCCTGATAGGTGTGAATATTAATTATCGTCAAGTGATGTTTTAAGCAACTGTTTTTTGGCAATTCAGTATTTTTTTTATACTTTTGTTGGAAACGTTTATCTAATTCATCTAACTAAAGACACAGCTACTACTACTATTGTTGTTGTTGTTATTATTATTATTATTATTATTATTATTATTATTATTATTTCTCCTTTATTTAGGCTACCATCTTTATATAATCAGATTTGTAATAATATTAATTACTTCAATTTAGATTATAATCAATTTTGTAATGTTATTAAATTTAAATGCCAGATTTGATTGGTTTAACTTGATTTTGTATATATATATTAACTTGATTTTGTATATATATATATTTGTTAAATTGTTTTTTATTATTATTATTATTTTATGTGCTTTATATTTATCCCTTTTATTTATTTGTTATTATTAATGTCTTAATAATCATTGTTTATATGCTGATGTTTAATTTTACTTTAGATTTTTAAATGTGTTAATTATCTTTTATGAAAATATGGCACATAATTATATTAATAATTTGTCATTTAAACTCCTTTATGTATTTATATATTTGTTATGGTGCAATACTGTAATTGACTTTATGCTGTAGTTTTGTACGGTAAATAAATGAATTGAATTGCATTGAATTATTATTACACATTAACAACTATTGTTATTAATTAGATATTTTACTATTTAAAATATCAATCATTATTTACTCTTGATTCAGAATTTCGTCTATATATATATGAATTTAATGATATTGTGATTAAATAATATCTTGAACTCATGTTATCATAAGCTAAAGTGTCAAGCGTTCTTAGCCGAGAGGTCATCGCAGCTGCCTTACAAGCAAGTAGTTGCAGACGGTTGTGGGTTCGCGTCCCGGCAGATGCTATGACATATGAAAAAAAAAGTTTATATTCAAAACAACCAAATTCGTAACAGGGGTTATAACACATGTAGTTGTATAAATAGAATCAGTGCTAGTTGCCTTATGAAGAGGCAAAATGTACCTTAAGTTAAGAGCTATTCATGCTCATTTTGTCATGGACATTATTATACTATTCTACTTAATTAACGATGAGAATAATATTAGTGATGAAGAGAAGGATCAACAAGTAATTATCCCTGAAACGGATTCTGATATTTATTATAACTATTTTATGCAAATGTTTAAAATTTGACGATTTTAATTAAATGTTTTAGTCTGCAATGTATTACATCTTAAAATATGTACGTAATAAATTACGTAGTTGTTGGTTAGGTAAACAATTATTTGATTATTATTTAAATTGTTTAACATTTAATTTTGTATACTGTCTGAACTTATTATATTTATGCAAAATTGTTTAAAATATTTTTAAATATTATTTTGCTAAATATTTAATGTTTTAAACTAATTATATATCAGTTACAATTATTAAAATAAAATGTGGGATTAAATAAGTTTATACATTAAAATATAAAACAAAAAGCTAATCTTTTACATTAAGCAATCTAAATGATTGCCTTTGGTTTACAAAAAGGTAATTTTTAATAAAATATAAATGAAACAAAATATATAAACATTATATATAAAATTACGTTAATATTTGTAGATATTTTACTGCTGCAAAATCTTTATTTTTTTTTCAAAAACCATAATCATATCTTTGAAATATCTTATTATTTGTTTATTCCATTTTGACAACATTAGTTCTCATTGGTTCATATTTATACACTTTAACAACGTTCAAAATCATATCCCTGGAAAACATGCACGCTTATACTTTTTTCTCTCTTTTGGCTTTATATCCTCCAATTACTGCATCGCCTAATAATACATTTTCTTTGCTTGTAATTCCTAAACAGTTCTTTCAAATTCCCAAATTATCTTTATCATACTTTACAACAGCTTCTCTAATAAATATATTTATTTGAAACTAACCTTTTTCACAATTGTTTTACTAATATCAACATCATCATCGGTTGAAAATATAATAACAAACTGCCATTTATTAAGTTTTTAAATATAATTTTTTTAAATGTAATTTTTAAAACTAATATAAGATAAGGAAAATTCAAATTTAAAACTAGAAGGTAAAAACATTGATGATAATGGTAAACTTTAATATTAGCCATAACTGAGAAAATCACAACCAACCTTTGATGTTCAAGATTTTTTAGATTTCAAGTGCAAATACTTGCTTTAATAAAGCTTGTGGAATATAGATGACATTTGAATGATTGCTTTTATAGTATATATGAGGAGATGCTGTATAAAGTTACAAGATGCATTATTAAAACCAATAAAACACCACATGACTCTAATTTACACATTTCTGCTTCACCATAGTTGCTTCACCTAATGTAAGTTACAGCAGTTGATACTTATAGATTATAGAGTTTAATAAAGCCCTAAACAGGATTTTCCTAAGCTTTGGATCTTAGAACAATGTACTGAACTTTTGCTTTGGATTTTATAACAATGTACTGAACTCTTTAGGCAAGTTGGTTCAAAGCAACATTTATGTGTTTTTCAATTCAGGCTGATACCTTGATAGTAGAACATAATGGTAAATGATTACTGTTCAAAGGAAGCTGTATTAGTTGTTAAAGATTCAGGTGTATGGGTCCAGTTTCCAAAAAGCTCCTCATTGATAAAAGCTATAAGTGAAAAACTATTGTGAAGATATTGGATAGGAAAGTCATGGATATGGATGTATTAAGCACTTACATCTAGCATCCATTAGTTACTAAAGCTTCCACTAAGTGGCATAGCTGTGGTGAAGATAAAAAATACAGTTTTTAAGTTTATAATGAAAATCTTTAACATTGGCGTGAATTTTAATGAGATTTCAAAATATTACATTTTTTATTGTTTTAAATGAGCCTTACTTATATTTCAGCATATGATTAGTTCACATTTATTCCTGTCAGAAACACCACTATATAAACTAACCTTATGCCTAATAGAGACGGTTAAAGCTATAAAGTAAACGATTTTTTCTATTACAGTTATAGCGAAGTTACATTATGCTTTGTGTATTATTTCAGTTATATACTATTAAAGAATGTAAATAAATAAAAAATAAATTGCAACTCTTAAATTTAATAAATTTTATGATATGACAGAAGTTTGTCTCAGAATGCTGTGTGTAATGACACATTAATAACATTTCTTCAGGTTATCTTAAAAGCACATAAAGTTATTCTTCATCTTTTCTAAAACTTAAAAGTGGTATAATATTTCATGCAAGAAAATGTTTTCTAGGCATAAATATAAAAGTTTTATTAAATTAAAAAAATATTTTTTTTAACCAATAAAATAAAAGTTATCAATTTAAAAAAAAAGAACTGTGAAGATTTTTGTATTGTATCAAAAACTTAAAGTTTGAAGACTTTAATTGAGAATATAAAATGAGTAACAGCAAGTAATACAGACTTAAAACATCAAAACAATTAAAAAAGATCATAAACTATAATAAGAAAGTCGCTATTATATTTTTATAGGAAAATAAATTATTGAAAAAAAAAAAGATTATCATTCAAAGTGTGTTTAATTATGATGAAAATCTGATGCCTCATCATTCATTATTTAAAATAACAAAGATATAGTATAATACATTTTTATTATCTTTTATTTTTTGAGCAAATATGAATGAATAAATACCCACACAATAAAAGTATGTACATGTCTCCCCTTATTGTATAATTTATTATTAATAACTACATTATAATTATTTTAATTTTATTTATGCTATAAATCTAATTTATATATGCATATTATACACATGAAAACAACTGTGTTATATGTGTGTGCATTGAGAATTACTATAAACTTGTAGCAAGCACTATATATTTTATTGTAAATAAAGCTTATTAACAAAATGTGAACTTTTATAAGTAATGTACAATGTTCATAAAGGAGTTTGGAATAAACCATAGCAGATATTCTGGCTTCACTGTAGTTTTGTATTGATTCATATACATTTTCAGTTAAAACTATTTGGACTTATGAGCTCTAGTTTATTAAGAAGTTTAAGCCTTGCATGATTTAGTGCAGTTGTAGAATGGTGGATTCTGGGTATTGACATCTATGGATTGCTTCTCTGGTTGTACTTCTTACCATGTTCCATATATATATATATATATTAATAATTCAAACAAATATATATTTAATATAGTATTCAAAATTAAATAATATATTTTTTACCAGAAGTACTTTCAATTGTTTCACTGACAATCTTTATCAACTGTTAATACAAACGTACAAAAAATAAAAACTTGCATTACCCATCATTCAATCCATTTAAATTTCCCATAATTCTGTTGTCTTTACATTTGTATTAACAGTTGATAAAGATTGTCAGTGAAACAATTGAAAGTACTTCTGGTAAAGAATATATTATTTAATTTTGAATACTGTATTAAATATATTTGTTTGAATTATTATTATATGATTTAAAAATACAGACATTTAATGGTTGTAGTTATATATATATTATAACGTTTTCCATTTTGTTAGGCCTCTACCCGCTAATATAAATTGCGCGCGAGTTGATCAAGCTATGTCAAACAAGAAGAAAGTTGGATTTCTATTCTAAAAACATAGCTATATTTCCTGATCAACTCGGCCTATTAATAGTTGAGAATTATGCTATCGATGAAATCAGCTTTTAATTTATTTAATATGGGTGCCAGGACTTTTTATTCTAAAGAGTCCACTGACTTCGTCATATAACGACTCGCAAATAAAAAAGAAAAATACTTTTAAACTAATAGGTATTGCATCATACCGTAACGAGAATTATTTTTTTTAAGATTATTATTCCTGGGCTTATTCAAACATATTGGCAAAGGTAAATTACATTTTTAAATCTTATTAAACTAATAATAAATTTAATAATAAAAAATAATAATTATTATTAATAACGGACAAATGAAAATTGATATTAGAAATATTTTTTTTATTATAACAGATTAAAAATCTGTTTAAGTTAAAATGAGAATTCTTAATCAAGTAAATTAGAGAGAACACATATTAATTCAAATATGACACAATCAATAAAATAAAATAATTAATTAAAAAGTTCTGGTATAAACAAAAGTCTCTTGTACAGAAAAAATGAAAGTCTCTATCAGGATTATTTTAAGACTTGTTTGCAAACGCTTAATTTTGTCACAATCAGGAATAAGTAGTCTTACCGGTAAGTTTTAGTGAATTCATGATGGTTGTAGATAACTATGCATAGTTTTTCAGGGTTAACATGAGCTCATGGCCATTGATTATAAATTGATCTTGGTGCTGGTTCCATAGGCTAGTCGTGTAAGCTTCTCTGGTGTCCATCGGTAATGATGTCAGCTAAAGCTTCGGTCTACTCTCGTATGAAGAACTTTTTTATCGTAGTGTGGTTGGATTCTTTAATCCAAAACCAACCAAAAGAATATCAGGCAAACCAAAGACGTTCCTCCAACCGAATCCCTCCTTTTTATACTAGAGGTCCAGTTTTTGGACTTCTGCGCATGCTAATATCATGGTGTTTTGTGTTTATAATCTTATACAGTCTTTATCATTTTTCAATTACTAAGTTCTCATTTTTTTTATCAAGTTTTTCGGCCATGTTTAATTAGCTAAAATATTTTTCTTTTAGCTTATCTTTTTACTTGCTTTTGGAATTCTTTTGTTCTCTCCAATTCTACTTTTATTTCCAATTACGTAAAAAAAAATACGAAAGAAAAATTTAATTTTCATTGTACGTTATTTTTTTTTTAAAAAAAATTATAGTAAAAAAAAAATATAAATTTACTTTTTTTTTTAGCTTTTACCAAATGCCAATATATTTGCAACATATATAAATAAACTATACAATATATATATATATTAATTCAAAAGCAGTATATCATTCAATTATCATTATTAAAAAAATTAACTTTTAAAATTTTTGTTCCATTTAGAAATTTTAAAACGACTCATTTACTAAAATTGAGTTAAAAATTTTAACCAACTTTTTTATTTATTCATTAAAATGCATAATATTTTTAATAATTGGTTTTAAATTAATACATCATCTTTATATTGTGTTACTCTAAGCATTTTCATGTTTTTCTGGTATTTAAAAGGGGAGAAGAGAAACAGGTATTGATGCTAATCTAGTCAAGATTTGAGTAATTTTAAGTTGTGAACAACAATAAAAACTATAATTTTTCTCTATTTTTTACAAAAATAAATGAAAATACCATCTCTTTTCACGTTATCTTCTATTTCTTCTCTAGTCTTAATAGTAAATAAGTGTCTGTTCAGTTGAAGGAACAAATATAATTTGACTAATTACATCAACATAATGATGAATACACTTTTGAATTTTATATTCCATATTATGTTTGCCACAACAATTACAATAAAATTTCTCCGATGATTCTTTTTTTAGAATTCTTCCTCCAAATGGCCACTATCCAATAGATAGATATTTAAAATAAATTTTGCTTACTATTTCAAATATATTTTACTGTTTACAGGTAAATATAAATTAGAAAATTAAATAATTTTCTTTTAATTTTTATATAACATAAATTTGTAGGTTATTAACCCCCTCCTCAAAATAACTGACTAACTATGTATTGCTGAGAATATATTATTATTCTACTGCGGACACAAAATTCGAATACATGTAAGATAATAACAACTCACAAGTCAGACTTATTAGAGACATTTTACAAAAACTTGCAAAAAATTCCCTTTCTAATGGTCAGCTTTTGTATATGGACAACATTATTGTATTGATAATAAATCAATTATTGCATTGGTAGTTATTTTAAAGTACATCAAGCCATAAGTTATTATTGGTTTACATTTTATTAGTGATCTGGTTTTTACTAAGGTTATTAAAAATGAGTACTTAATAGCTCTACCTTGAAAATTAAAGTTATGCCAAAATTATATTATTATTGTGAGTGTTTGAAATACAGATAATTTTAATCTCATAAGTAATTATTGGCTAATGAATAGCAGATGAGATCTTTTGTAAGTTAAACAGAACAATTTGGGTGTTAACATTTGTAGGTATTTTCTACAACAACAACAACTACTACTATTATTACTACTACTGCTACTGCTGCTGCTGCTACTGCTATTACTACTACTACCATTGCTACCACTACTATTACTACTACTACTACTACTACTATTACTACCACTACTGCTGCTGCTGTGACCACCACCACCAATAATAATAATAATAATAATAATAATAATAATAATAATAATAATAATAATAATAATAATAATAATAATAATAATAATAATAATAATAATAATAATAATAATAATAATAATAATAATAATAATAATAATAATAATAATAATAATAATAATAATAATAATAATAATAATAATTTTATTTAAAGTACAAAAAAAACAATCAGTGGTTAATTACAGAATGCACACTAAAATAATAACTGTAGAAAAATCTAATAATTGAACAAAATAATATATAGGAATGAAGAAAGTTTTTTTGTAAAAATAAAAACATGGCAAGTGGGTTGGACAAAAATATCATAAATTGTATTTTAGTTTTAGGATTTTGGGGAATTGATTGAAGTTAAGATGAACTATATTATTATTCATAAAATCCTTATTGTATGTACTGATTATATGAGTTATGGAAGAAAACTTAAGAACATCTGAATGACAAGGAAATGTTAAAAATGTCATGAAAATGATTACATTAAGACTATCTGGAAAATACAGATTGTATTTTTGAATATCTCTTTTAGTGTGAGGGTTCCAAACACTTAAGCCACATTTAAGATCAGAAGGGTCAATAAATGGAAAAGTTTATACTTTTGTTGACTGATGAAAAGCCCTGTTCACTATAGGCTTTATTAAAAAAAATAATTTCAAGATCTCTCTGACTATTTTTAGAAATGATTTTAAAATCATGCATGAAATGGGGGAATTGCAAAATTTTAATTTTTTTAGAGTAGGAGGCAATTAGAGCATTTGTCTTTATTAATCAAAATTTTATTATTAATACACCATATAATATATCCTTTTACAGTAAAGAGCAATCAGAAAAAGAATTAATTCGTCTGAAAATTTTACAATCATCAGCATGACAAAAATGGTGGGAATATTTATACTTATGTAGAAACACTGTATTATAATGCTATTAAATAAAAAAATGTTAGTAATTATATTTTATGGAAAATAATGTTTAATGTATTTTTGGTGCATTTTAATACTATATGTTTAAAATTATTTAATAAATAAATTTTTTATTTAATATTTTATATGATGTGTTGCTTTACATGACTTAGAATATTTGTTATTACAAATAAAATATTAAGTAAATCATAAATTAGTTAATGCAACGTATTCATTTTTCTATTTATTTTTGGTGGTGTTTATGGTAAAACGTATTGAAAGTTTTAAATTATAAATAATGCATGTATTTATTTGAGCCTGAATCTTACTATTTATCTTAAAACAGGCAAAACAGTTAATATAGTAGTGCCATTCAGTGCAAGCCAGAGTAATCAATGGATGCCAGAAGGCTTGTGCATAAAATCTCTATCTAGTGCCTACTCAGCCAATATCACTGACGAAGGCCACAAGCCAGAAACTAGTCTGGGGATTTTGGATGAGAAGGCACTAGATAGGGATTTTATGCACAAGCCTTCTGGCATACATTGATTACTCTGGCTTGCACTGAATGGCACTACTGTATGGCGAGTTTTGCCTGTTTTAACACAGAGCAATGGCGATCA
Source organism: Epiperipatus broadwayi (assembly GCA_028023455.1). Lineage (NCBI taxonomy): Eukaryota > Metazoa > Onychophora > Udeonychophora > Euonychophora > Peripatidae > Epiperipatus > Epiperipatus broadwayi. The sequence goes on along the minus strand of JAQFVV010006515.1, from coordinate 374,509 downwards.
TGTGATACTATTTATCTTATAAGAAAGATTTATTACTTCATGATATCAGGATTCTATTATGTCCTTGTTATAAAATGTCTGTTATATAAAAAATAGTGGACATGTTTGAATGATCAGTATAGAAAATAATTACTTATTTATCAAAGTTTTAATGACAAATTGTTAGTAATTGCTATAATAAAGCCTCACGTAAAGAGCCTCATATAAAGAGTAAAAGTATACTTACTTTTAAATATAACGTTTTAAAAATATAAGTTCATTTTCCTTAATAATTAATTGTCATTCAGGCAAACTAATTAGACTTTCTGAAAATATTTATAATGTAAATTATTCTATTTAATTTGAATCAAATTAACTTTTTAAATTAAAAAAAAATATAAACAAAATTACTATGTTAATTTTTTGTTCATGAATATTTTAATAATTAACAACTACTTATTTAAATATTATCACTTAAAGTTTGTTTTAATTATAATTATATTAAAGCAACTTAAGAATATAATCTAGAGTTGAGATTTAAAAAAAATTTAAAACTCTTATAGAAATAACTCAAAACATATTTATAGTATATACAAATAAATCACACACATAAAAAAATATTGTTGGCTTTTAATTCGAGCATGACACCAAATTCACATATGCAAAAAGAACAAAATAAAAACAAAGTAATTTTTTTACAAGCGAAAAGAAAGATTACAATTATAAAAATAAAATTTAGAATAAGATTGTTAATAATATAATGACTAGATAATTTCCAGAACGATCATGTGACATTAGAAAGTCCAAACCGATAAATTAAACATGACAGTTCTATTTGATTGGTCAACGTGAAATTAATTTTTTTATTTTTATAATTCAGATATGTTTAATTCTTTTATATATATATCATTTTGTCACTGTGCTAAACTGTATAGAGATGATAAGATCATCAAAAAATGTAAAACACACTTTGCAAAACAATATTATAAAAGGATATACTTTATTTATAAAAACAATGTTGCAGGAGAAAGAAAAATATCATTACCAATTAGTATTACTATCTTTACGTTACTTTCTTAGAAGTCCAGAGCTACTTTGATTGATTATGATATGGATGATTGAGTTTGAAGTTAATTTCAGCCTCAATGTGTTATATTTCATCTGAATCAGCAAGTTACTTAAGAGTTGAAAAATATCCTCCAAAGAGTGTTTTTTTGATAAGAAAGACTAAACTTATATGCTAATATGTACAAGAGGAAGTTTTCCATGAATGTGTATAAATGTTTTTATATGGATCAACAATTACTTAAAAGTTGGTAGATGTAGCAAGATATTTAACTGAGGTAATGCACTGCATTGTTTGGTGCAGTAGTAAACTGTCCTGAGGATTAGTGCTATGATGGTTCAGTTCTGTGTTTTCTGGTTTTCAACTTTTTATAAAACCCTAAGCAATAAAACCATTTCATTACAATTACTACTGAAGCAATTAGAAAGGCTATTCACCTGCATCATAAATTTTTGAATATGATTTTGTCCATTTTTATGCTTTTTAAAAAATGATTGTACAACCAGTTACTATAAATTTAATGTGGTGCTCAAGCACCAAAGTTATTGCAATGAAAACAACAATTTCAGTTAAATAAATAAACTGCAAAGTTATTTTGACTATTTTAATTGTCAATCAATTCAATATCTTTATTTTTTTTTAAGTTCTTCACTCTAACAACTACATCAAATCACAAATGGTGCAACTATAGACATATTGGACAATATATGTGGGTCAGTCTAATAGACGAATTAATGTCAGAATTAAGGAATATAAAAATGCTTTTCATCAAAAAATTAGCACATCAGTTTTTACTTCCCATTATTTAGAAACTGGTCACAAACCTAATTTTGACAATACAAAAATACTTGCTAATTTGGAAAGATATGATTTAAGAACCATGAGAGAGTCAATTGAAATATTAAAGAGACCTACTGGTTTAAATAGAACTGATGAAGCACAACGTATTCCAGTTATGTGGAAAACTCTCATTTTATCCAATATTAACTTAAAATTAATAGATAAAAATACTGAGGGAAATAAACATTTTGATAAGCCTCATATTGTGAATGCTGAACTTGAATCTCATTTCTCATCTCTCACACAGTCACGTTATTTGTTAAGATCTAATGGTTTTTCTTTCAAAAGTTAATCTTGATAATGGCGGTTGCTATTCCGTCGAAATATCGGTTTTTAATGGAAAACAATACACGGTATAGCCCAATAAGTTATAATTTATATATATAACACAATAATTGTTCGCTAATAAAAATATTGTAATCTAATTATATTCCAAATAATGGTAAATAACAATCTATCTACCTATCTGTCTGTCTATATATCTATTTATCAATTGATTGATAATCGAGAAATCGATCTATTGACCTATCTACCTACCTCCTACCTATCTATCTATCTATCTATCTATCTATCTATCTATCTATCTGTCTGTCCGTCCGTCCGTCCGTCCATCCATCAATCTATCTATCTATCTACCTACCTACCTACCTACCTACTTACCTACTTACCCACCTACCTATCTATCTATCTATCTATCTATCTATCTATCTATCTATCTATCTATCTATCTATCTATCTATCTATCTATCTATCTATCTATCTATCTATCCATCCATCCATCCATCCATCCATCCACCCATCTATCTATCTATCTATCTATCTATCTATCTATCTATCTATCTATCTATCTATCTATCTATCTATCTATCTATCTATCTATCTATCTATCTATCTATCTATCTATCTATCTATCTATCTATCTATCTATCTATTAAATACTGTCTAATGCTATATTAGCAATAATAAATAAATTAGAAAATGATGTAACATTAAAACACTAGCTAAAACCAATTTTAAACTAATATCTTCTCATGCTCATGATTTCATCTCAAGTTAAATTCAACTAGATAACAAACAAATATGTATATGTGTTTGGTATCTAGTAGACGAAAATGTAGTCGTGAGAGGGTTTTATTATAAATTTGCTTTTAACTAGCATTTTAATGTTACTATGATTTTCGTATATATGCTACTGCATGAATACAAATAATGATCAATAATTCATCCTACTAAATTAAATTAAATTGCCATCATTGGTTGTGAGAACTACAGTATAATATGATTGCACTATATATGGAATAAATAACATTATATGACTATAAAGTTAGAAAAATGGAAAGAGAAAAAGAAAAATATGAGAAAAATGAATAATTGTGTAAAGGATATACAACTAAATATTTAAATTCAGTTTATCCCCATTCAGCAGTCATATTTTTATTTATATTCAGTTCTTTCTTTAAAGGTTCAATGTTTAAGCAACTAAAAATTTTAAACTCAAGCCAATTAACCTCTATAGCTGCTACCTAGATTTGGATTAGGTAGCAACTATATATTTTATAAACCTTAGTTATAAGTTCACAAGAAATATTTTTGACTTTTTGATAAAATATAGTAAACAGTAATATGAAAGATGAATTTGGTTATGGTAATAGAAATGAGAGAGGACATAGACTTGTAGAGTTTGCAGAAAAAGAAAAATTTTCTATTGAATTCTTTTTTGAAAATTTTTTTTAAAAGGAAATGGACATGGAAACAACCAAATGAAGTTACAGCAGAATTGAATTATATTTTGACTAACAGAAAATACATATTTCAAAATTGTAATGTTCTTAATAAATTCAACACAGGAAGTCATCGATTAGTAAGATGTAAGATACGTGTTAATGCAAAACGAGAGAGACAAAAATTATTAAGAAAAACAATTTTTACAATTGATATTCCTATTCTTCAGAAACATTCTAATGAATTTAAATTAGAATTTACAAATCAGTTTCCAGTATTAGTAGATTTTAAACATGGTTCAGATTTGAATGAAATTCATAAAATAACTGATACACTTTTAAAAACGGCAACAAAGATTGGTGGAAGAACAAAGCAGCAATTGACCGATAAAATTTCTGAGACTAAAGAATTAATGAAGAAAAGAAAAATATGAAGATATATAAAAATGATACATTAAAAAGGATTGAATATCTCGAATTTTGTAAAACGGTATGAAAAAGAGTTAATAATGACATAAGAAAGTATAATTGTGAATTAGCAAGGAAGGCTGTAGAAGAGAATAAAAGTCTCAAGAGTGTGATGGAACTATTTCTAAAAAGAAAAATGATATCATTAAATATATCAAGAATTATATAGTAATAAACAACAAGTACTTCCTACATCTATTATATCTTCTGAATTGCCCAAAAATTTTAATGAAGAAGTGAGACATGCAATTAAATCAATGAAGAAAGGAAAAGCTCTAGATAATAATGGAATTATAATTGATATATTAAAAGAAGCAGGTGAAGAAATAGAAAGAATTTTGTCAAAGTTATACATCAAATGTCTAAATGATAAAGATGTACAAAATTATTGTAAGTGTGATTTACAATGGGACATAGATAATAAAACTTTATATTGAGTTTTTGGCTAATCTATTATACTTTAATAGCTTTTTATACATTTTTTTGTGAGACAACTTCTCTAATATATATGTTTTATACAAAATTTTTACCAAGATAATTATAACTGTATTTCAACCAACCAAGAAAACAAGTTGAATTTAAAAGTGGTTTTAGTACAGTAGATCATATCCAAGTATTGAGAGGAGTTATAAAAAACCCCAGTAAATTTGAGTTGCCATTATGCTTTTGATTTGTAGATTATGAAAAGGCATTTGATTCTATATACATTTCCTCAGAGATTAAAGCACTGGATCATCAAGGCATAGACCCAGGATACTGTCATATTCTGAAGAATATTTATAAAAATGCAGCAGCAACAATTAGATTACATAATGATACTAGGAAAGTTAACATTGAGGAGTGTGTAAGACAGAGTGACTCCATATCTTTAAAACAGCAGTGCTGCAAGAAGTATTTTGTGGATTAAAATGTGAAACTAAAGGAGTACAAGCAAATGGAGATTATTTAAGTCATTTGGATTTTGCAAATGATGTAGTTGTTGTTGCAAACAATACTTTATAGCTTCAGGAAATGTTGCAAGAGTTATCAGATAAAAGTAAAAAAGTAGGACCAAAGGTAGATGTTAAAAAGAGTAAAGTAATGATCAATGGATTTTTTCAAAAGATGATAATAAAGATTAATTATGATGAGTTCAAAGAAGTTAACAACTATAAAAACCTTGGTCAGATTATTACTACAGATGGAAACGTAATGGATGAAATTAATCACCAAATTAAACTTGATTGGAGTGCTTTTGGTAGAAATAACTTAATATTAAAATGAAATATGTCTATGTGTTTGAAAAAGAAAGTTTTTAGTAAATGTGTTTTACCAGTTCTTAATTGTGGATCTGAGACTTGGGCACTTAATAGAAGAGCAATTCAGAGACTTCAGACCACTCAAAGAAGTATGGAGAGATGCATGTTGGGATTAACCAGAAGAAATTGTAAATGCAATTCATGAGTAAGAGAACAAACATGTGTTACTGACATCATTAAAAGAATTAAAAAACTGAAGTGGAGTTGGGCTAAACAGATTGCTAGAAGAGATGATAATAGATGGACAACTGAAATCTTAAACCAAGTTCCAAGAAATTGTAAAAGACCCAGAAAGAAAGACCACATGTGAGATGGATGGATGAAGTAAGAAAGTGTACAAGGGTGATGTGAAGAAGAGAGGCTAGAAATTGGAGAACATGGATTTAACTTGGAAAGATCTTCATCCTGCACTGGATTGACAATGATGAATAAGGAGTAATGTAATAAGTTAAAGAATTTGATGATAGTTTAAAAAGAAAGTGATCATTTGATTGATAATATCCTAACGATTATCATTGGTAGTTACGTCAGTTCCTCTTTAATCGAATCAATCTAAAAAATTCACAAGGTACAACTATATTTTTGTAAAGAAATAATCAGATATCTAATTCTGAAATACCAATAAACTAAAAATGCTGTTTTATGCAATATCTAGAAACTATAGTTAAAATTATAATGCGGTTTCTAGATTTAAAGTACAGCATATATTTGGCTTCTCTTATGCCATAGAATTTCAAGTATTGCTTTATAATCATCTTAATTAGCAAACATTTGTAAGCACTGCAAGGGGGGAGGGGATCTAGAAACAAAGAATAAAATGTCGATTATGAGTTTTATTTGACATCCAAGTAAATCAGAGACATGCAAATAATTCACGTCTTTTAGTTTGTTTATTTAATAGCTTATCAAGATGCCTGTTAGCTTTTTCCATAGCAAACTTTGTTTTTTGAAAGACTACATTTACTTATTTAATTGTAATTATCTTTTGTATAACGGATCAAACATTTGGAGAGTTCAAAACGCAACTTAGTTTTAAGGTCTTTTTGTTCTAAGTATTAAGAAATGCCATGAAATCATTTTGTTAGTTAATAAAAACAAAAACTGATCACTCAATCACAACTAGTCATTAGCTAATCACATTATAACTTGGTGATAGTAAGTATGGTTTTGGACTCCGACCCTTTTCAAAAATTATATTGACCAACCAAAAGTTATGTTGTATTTGTGATTAGCCAATATGCTTTTTGTAATAACTATAATTTATTTAAAATTGGGACAATTATTAACAGAAAAAAATATATAAAGGCAGTAAATTATATATATATATAAATTGAATAGTTTGTTATTTGTTAGTTCACATGAATTTTGAGCACAGAAGTGATAGATCTTAGTTGCAATTCATGGATCTTGGGATTCCACCCACTATATCACTGTTCTGAATCATGCAATGTACAAGTACAAAAAATTGGGTAGTATCCATCTATTATGCAATCGACATCTGTAGCTCAACATGCAAAATTCTAAAAAGACATTGGAAAATTACATAATATCATTGCAATATGTTGGTTCCACATGCATATCACATAGCATGAAACCAATTGTAAGCCACTATATTATTCTTTTTACAGCATCATATAAAACATAAATAATCAATGGACCTATATATCAGGGTCATACAAATCACCAGCTTAATTTCTCTCTCTTGGTTTTCATTAGTGTAAAGTGGATTGTACACACACAAGCACTTATCTCCTGCAATTTTATTTACTTCTGTTATATCAAAGAAGCTAATGATGTAATTTCAAAATTAGAATGCTTTGAAGTCAAGAATACTTGCTTGCATATAAAGTTAACTATATCTATAACTGTATAAACTTTAATGATCTCAGGCATTTTTTGAGTTTTTGGTAAAAGAAAGCTACATACCAAATAAAACATCATAACTCCACTATCTTGTATTTAACATCTTTATTATGAATAACAATCTCTCATCATTCTGCTAGAAAAACATGTAAGTGACTATGACCAATTAATGGTCACTAGCAACAAACAAATACTCAGATCGTGTGATATAGTTTGGTATATCCATCTTTTTTTCTCCCAAAGAGTTAAAAGTATCTTTACTTAAAGTGCAACAATAAAAGCTAGAAATTTAACAATTGGTTAAAAAAATAAATTTATATAGCGAAACAAGATAGTTGTGTTAGTTTCAAATCCTGAATAGTTTTTTTTTTTTTAAAAAAAAGGTTTCGAGTATTTATTTGCTATCCAATATTGCTCAAGCAACAGTAGTAAAAAATAGTCTGAGAATTTGTTTGGTTTTATCACGTGATATCTATTAATTAATCATGATTATTTATTATGGATAGAAAGTATAGAGAATTACTGCTTTAATACAAAACTTTACTTTTAATGATTTGTCTACTATAATTATTGATGTGATGGTAAATGTTTATTTTATTTATTATTAACAAATTACTTTAAAAATTATTTGAATGTTATCATTTATAATAAGAAATATGCTCAGTATAAATGAAAAAATCTTGTCCAATATAGTACAGTATGTTAAATATAAATGACTTTAGAATTACATTCAGCAATTGCTCTTTTCAGTATATATAGAAACATGTATATTTAGAAATAGTCCATTCCAAGACCAGAACTCCAAAATATGTGTTAAAATATTACAAAATTAATTTATTCTTAATAAGTAGGTAATCAGTCTTTGATATGTGCTGTTCAATGGTGCTATTAACTCAACAATGTAATAGTGAGTACGACACTCAAACCCAAATGCAAGATAGAGACTTTTAAAAACTAAAAAGTTCTTATCTTTTAAATGTCTATCTTGCATTTGGATTTGAGAGTGTCCTCCATACTCATTATAACATCGTTGAGTTAATAGTTTGATTAAACAATGTATGTTGAAGGTTGATTATTGTCATATTAAAAATTACTAATGAAAATTGCTTTTAAAAATTATGTTGTTATTAAAATTAATTTATTTACGTTGTATAAACTGTCCTATAAATCGGAAAAGCATCTACAATTTTTCTCTTGCCACATAAAAAGTGTAAACAATATACTTTAAAGTCTTCATTAATTAACCCATGGTTAAAATTATGTAACATAATTAACAATTAATTTAAATATTGAAAACATCAATACATAAATAAGTGAACAAAATTGATAATTAAATTTTACAAACTATAATAAAATTATATCTATCCCTTTAATAAAATCAGAAAGATATGAAAATATCATACTCACATGCATGTTATTTTAATGTTTCACTCTAATAACATCATAAAAGCATAAAAACATCATGTTCACATACATGTTATTTTAGTCAATAATACTTCTATGCATTTATTATATTATATTCATATATATTGCTTATAATACTTCTTTTATATACACTTCAATGCAAACAAGTTTTCTTAAAAAACTTCTTTATTTTCCTTACAGTTTCGACTGTCCAGCAGTCTTCATCAGAACCCTATCCATCCTCCTCTGCTTTATTATATTATTTGTATTTATTGTAGGACTTCGATTTTATTATTAAAAATATATGTAGTATCATTTGTTCTTTATCAAATCTTTTTTTGTAGCATACCATATTGTACCAGAATATATCTGCTACTTTGTGAAAGTTTCAAGTTTTCAGAGCACATGACATCTTTCCATGTCTTTTAGGTCTTATAATCTTTGAATTTATTGCTTCTAAAAAAATTTGAGTGAGTGAATGAAATTTTAAATTTAAGATTGGTCTCACAAAAAAGAAAAACTAACATTTATATATAATGATTTAGTTTTTTTTTTTTTAAAAAAAAACATACTTGCAAATAGAAATAGTATCAGTTATCATAAAATATGTTTCATTCCCTTTTAATATAACATTAATTTCAAAACATATGTAATGACAATGTTTGTATAATTATACATTAAGACATTGCATAAAAAAGATTAACTTGTTAAACACTATAGTCAAAGATTAAACAAATATCTGCTTTAAAAAAACCAGAAATTGCAAGTAATATCAAATGCATGAGATTTGTCTACATGAAATATGTATCCCAAAATTTAACCATTATAATTTATTAAAAATACAGTATGCTTTACCACAATTTTTAAAGTTAAATTTTGCTGTACATATTCAATATAGACACATGTCAATACTATAATATATTTGTCTATGATTATTTGATATTAGTTTTTTTTAATTTTTTATAAAAATATAGAAAAATTTATTCTGTAATTTGGTTACAATTCATATGATAAAGTTAAAAATAGGATACATTAAATGGTATTCAAAAAAGAAAAAGTTCAGTGATGACATATCATGCATTTCATAACCTAAAAGGACTACAGGGATCCATAGGAGCAATGGGAAGGGCCCAGGGTTTGGTATCTTGGAGATAGATGACTAAGCTTGCATGATTCAAAATGTACAAAGATGACACCAAAAGTTTTGTCTATGCAAAAATCAGGTCATTACATAGGTAAATCAGACCCTTCAGAATGGATGTCAATGTTTTCATATCCAGGGTCGAAGATATAGGCTTGAGGATGGGGGCAATTAATAGTAAATCCCAAAGGGATACATATAAACCAGTTTTTAATTGTTTTTAATATTGGCGGTTTCTATCTAGATATAAAAGGGACTAGCCTTAAGGAGGCACAACAATCAAGTTCCATGTGGCTTCAAAGATATAGAGGAGGAGGGGGAAAGTCTTTGTCTCTCTTCCTAATTTTTTAATTTTATAAATCAAGCTGATGATCCAGAACATGATTAAAGGTGAGCCAGAAATGGGTGAACCATTGCGAAAATAATATGAACGTTGATGAACATATTTCCAGGATGGATCCAAATAGTATGTTGTCAATGAGTGTTGATAAGGTAGGCATTTTGTTTTTTAGCATCAAGGCTATAAGGTCTCTGTAGGGTTGAAGGGAAAGGCAGTGACAGAGGAGATGTAGTGAAGGTTCTTCCTCTCTATGGCATAAGGAGCAAGTGAAATCAATGCTTTAGAAACCTTGGTAGGCAAGGCATTAATATTAATTTTCAACAGGAAGTCAAAGAGTTTAGGCTCACTGAACCATTGCTTAAATTTCTTGTAATTTCTTTAATGTATTTTCACAGTTCAGCACTTCTTCAAAAACAAACGTTATACTTTTTTATTTTTACTTTTAGAGTATATCATAGGAAAGTGTATTAAAATCGTATTTAATGTTTATAATATTTTCTCCATGTAAAAGACATTAAATTGCATATCGTTTAATAATATTTAAATACAAGTATATTGTCTATACTAAACTTGATCTACTTAGAAGGGATTTGGAATTGAAAGTCTGAATTCAAATCCCTTCTAATTATATAGTTTAATAATAATAATAATGATGATGATGATTATAATAATAATAATAATAATAATAATAATAATAATAATAATAATAATAATAATAATAATAATAATAATAATAATAATAATAATAATAATAATAATAATAATAATAATAATAATAATAATGGTTTCATTGGCTTTATTGTTTATAAGAAGTCTGAGCTAGGAAGGAACCGAATTGAATGCTATTTGGAAGATCTTGAACTCCAAAATATGCCACTCTACCATTAGAGCAAAACATATGGGGGTGGGGTCAGCACGGCATTGGCCAGGTATCAAATCTATATTGCCATTATGGCAGGGTGAGCATTCCATTGGAATACTAATGCTCACATAATAGTAATATATAGTTATACGAAGTTTTTATATCTGGGATCGCTCATTATTACTGTTTATTATTTCACTTTTCTGTAGCTTTAAATCATGGGATTAAAGTGAAATTCATAATCTCGGCATTTCAATTCTTAGTTGCTATAGTAACAAAGAACTTTTCCATTTCATAGCTTGATTATATTATGCAAGCAATATTTAATTTTGCTAATATTTTACGTTTTTTTAAATGAATAACATAAGGCGACCCATTAATATATTAAAAATTGTTGAAGTTGAGATTTAAATTAATTTTTTATTATTATTTTTTTTTAAAAAAATATTTTACATCTTTAGGAATTTTAAATCAAAGGAATGCATTTTGACATCAATAGAGTTTTCTTTAAGTTTCTTTTTCTTTGGAAATACTTGTTACAAATAAGAAGCTAGATTTGTAATCATGTACAATATCTTTACTTTTTTAACAATTAATAATTTTGTTATTATTATTACTATATTTTTAAATTTAAAAATGAGGATTTTTGAGTATTAAGAATTTTAAATTTTATGATTACACTTTGATATTTAATATATTAGCTTATTAACAAAAAGTATGACTTTCGATGTGAATTCTATGCTAAATATTTTCAAATAATTGGTCTGTAACCTGACTCAGAGACTCAATACTGTCAATATATAATTATCCAGCTATGGAATATCAAGACAAACGTTAATTGAGTACACTTGTTGATTATCGCAATTATCATATGTGATGGAAAGTCACTGGATAACATTTAATATTAAGAAAGAAGAGAAAGAATACAATGTGATCAAGTACTTTTAATGTTATTTTAAGTTTCTATATCTCTTATTATTAAAAGATTGATTTTAATCGATTATATACACATATTTATATACATTCGTCTTAAAAAATAATAAAAAAAGCAAATCCGGTTTTTACAAAATTAGTTGTGTGTAATGCTCTTAATATTTTTCAAAACAAAATCATGTGAAATTTTTATTATTATTATCATTTTTATCCACTACTGATCTACTTCAGAATAAGGGCTTTGAGTAGTTCAATCCATTTTCCCTATTCATAGCTTTTCTTCTTCATATACCATCACTTTTGTTCATTCTAAGTCTTTTACAATCTTTTGAGATCCACTTTGAAACTTCAATTGCCCATTTATTATAATCTCTTCTAGAACATATGTAACCCATCTCCATTTCAGCCAATTAATTCTTTCACTTTCATTTTTGATCCCTGTTACTATTTCTAACACACGCCCTACGAAATTCATTGTATAGTCTAAAGTCCCTGTATTGCTCTGCTAAAAAATGTGGAAGTCTCAGATCCATAAGTAAAAACTGCTAAAACACATTTACGAAAACATGCTCTTTTTAAGAATATAGTCATATATATTTCCTTTTGTTATCAAGTTACTTCTATCAAAACACTCCACCCATTTAATTGTATGATCAGTTTCATTCATTATGCTTCCATGTGTACTAAGAATCTAAATATGTTATTTATGATTGTTAATTCTAATTAATGATTATCAGTACTTATTATTTTCTTTGCAAAAAATCTATTAAACACTTACTTTCATCTGATAATTATTGAAAGATTTTATGAAGCTCTGAAGCATTATTTTCAAAAACAAGCACACCATCATTCCTACATAAATTTTACCCATCCTTTTTTCTACTTTAGAAAATTATATCAATGATAGCTATTAATTAAAAAGATGTTAAATGCATGAACTGATAATCAATTGTAATTAAATTGCTTTGTTGTAATATTCTATTGGCTGAACTTTTTCTTTACAGGATGTATATAATCAAATAAAAATAAAAACGAATGGAAAAAAATCAATACGCTCAAGCACAAAGTTTTATGGAGCAATTGTTATTTCATTCACTTGCTTAAAATTCGAAAAAAAATAAGGTATAATTATCTTTTTGTGACAGCTGACGATTTTCAAACAAGCTTTATTTGTTTTTAGATGAACTTTTTATACGACATACCAAATACAGTTTTCCACCCCATTAAGAGTCAGTAAATGGATCTTTGCTAAAAAAATAAAACCCATTACTAAGTGAAGTATCTAGTTGGTGAGCAATATTTATTCTTCAATGGATTCTCTGGAGAGATATTTGCTTTACTCTGAGACTAAATATTGTTTACTTTTATTTGTATTAATTAATTAAAATATCACTTTAATTTTTTAGGTTAGTTAAATAAATAAAAAATCCCACCAATTTATATTAACAATTTTGTTGTTTCTGTTAATAATAATTATATGGAATTAATTTTATAAAACCTAATATTGTCATCATCATCATCATCATTTTTAACCATAATTAATTTACTGCAGAATGAAGGGTGTTCCTAGTTTAATCCAGTTTCTCTGATCTGTAGCCTCTCTTCTTAACATCATATCAGCAAGCATTTTTATTTCCTTCATTCATCTCACATGTTGTCTTTTTCAGGTCTTTTAAATCTCTTGGAATCCAGTTTAATATTTCAACTGTCCATCTGTAATAACCTCTTCTAGCAATATGTCCAACCCGACATCACTTCAGTCTCTTAATTCTTTCAATTATGTCAATAATATTTATTTATTCTCTCACTCATAAATTTCATTTTAGATTTCTTCTTGTTATTCCTAATATATATATATAAACAAAAAAATAAAGACTTATAAATCCAATAAATAATATAATATTTCAACCATATGTATTTCCTTTGGTTAGTTTGTTATATATTAATATTTTGATATATATATATATATATATATATATATATATATATATATATATATATATATATATATATATATATATATATATATATATTTCATTAAGTGATCTGAAGTCTCTATATTACTCTTATATTAAATAACAGATCCATAAGTGAGAACGAGTCAAACCTATTTATTAAAAACCTTTTTTTTCAAACTCAAAGTATATTTCCTTTAATATTAAGTTACTTTTATCAAAAGAATTCCACTCAAGTTTAATCTATGATTATTTCATTCCTTATGTTTCCACCTGTATTAATAATCTGATCTTTTTTTATATAAAAAAATCTATTGATCATTAATTTATTCTTTGCATCTATCTTTAATCCTATTCTTTAAGTTTTATCTGATAACTCTTGCAACTCTTTTTTGAGCTCTGATGCAATATTTTCGAAGACACCTACATCATCTGCAAAATCTAGTCGCCTTAAATAATCTCCATTTCCTTTGATTCTCTTAGCTTCCCATTTTAATCCACAAAATCTGTCTTATACACTTCTGAAAATGTTTTTGGAGATATGGAATCGCCCTGTTATACAGCCATTTCAATGTTAATCTTTGTAGTATCATTATGTGATTTAATCATTGCTACTCTGTTTTGATAAATATTCTTCAGAATATGACAGTCTCTTGGGTATATATTTTGATAACTCAATGCTTTAATCATTGTAGAAATGCTTAGAAATTCAAATGCTGTTTCATTATCTACAAATCCAAAGCATAATGCCAATTCATATTTATTGGTACCTCCTTTAACTTCTCTTAATATGTGAATATGATCTTATTGGTACCTCCTTTAACTTCTCTTAATATGTGAATATGATCTACTGTCCTAAAACCGCTTTTAAATCCAACTTATTCTTTTGGCTGGCTAAAATCCAAATTTTAATTATCTTGTTAAATTTTTTTATAGAAATAATGAAAGACTAATAGGTCTGTAATTTCTGATCCCAATTTTATCATTTTTTTAAGTATTAATTTTACTACTGAATTCTTCTAAGTATCTGTTATATCGATATCATTTAAATATTTCATATACAACTTTGCCAATAATTTTTCTATTTCTTCACCTACTTTTTTTAACATATTGATTATAATTTTATTATTATCTGAAGCTTTTACCTTTTTTATAGATATAATTGTGTGTCTCACTTGATCATTTAAAATGCCAAACAATTCTGAAGATGTAATATTTGTAGAAAATATTTTGTTTGCTTGTTTGTTATTGCTATATAATTCATATAAAATTCTTCCACACATTCCATGATGGCAATTTTTTTCCAGTAATAATTCTATCTTATCTTCTTAGTGCAGAAATAAGTTTCCTTTAAATATCAAGATATTCTTTAACATTTTAATTTTTTTTATAAAAACTCATAGAACTTAATATATCAATATTCAACTAGATATTATTCATGGGTGTCTTACTGTGCTTATCATCATTTCTAATATCACACAATCACCATTTTTTATGCTTGTTCAAGCTGTTAAAACAGGCAAAATTCTCCATATAGTAGTGCCACCTAGTGCAATCCAGAATAACCAGTGGATGCCAGAAGGCAAAATGGTGATCGTATGATATTTATAGTGTTTTAATACCAATCCTGCATAATAGCATAATGGGTAGCAATGGTTATTAAAAAACAAAGACATGAAAGTGTATGGTACTGAACTGAATTCAGATCTATATGACTATATAAGCTAATGAGCTTGGATGGAAAATATTATGTTTTCAATTTTAGACCCATAGTTTAGTAGTTAAGTAGAGATTCAAGGTGGCTGCTGGAGGGTTGCATTAGATTCTAAGATCTAGGTGTAGTGCTCTCAGATTAAAAGCTCCTCACTGATGAAAGCCTCAAGCTAGAAGCTAGTCTGGGGATATTGAATGAGTAGGCATTAGATAGGGATTTTATGCAAAGCCTTCTGGCATCCAGTGATTACTCTGGCTTGCACTGAGTGGCACTACTATATGGAGAGTTTTTCCTGTTTTAATCATTTCTAATACTTATATATATATATATATTCCTTGTAAATAAAATGAATATGGTAGTGGAATTGGCATTTTGTCCATAGCTACCATTGATATTTTTTTATATGTTCATCTTCATTAGTTACTTTTTACAATGCAATCATATAAAAATTTTATTCCTTGATATCTTCTTACAGTAATAACTGACCAGCAGAACTATAATATTCAAATATAAATGATCATAATCAGCTGTTAATAAATTACACACACACACATATATATATATATGAAATACAAGCATAATTGATATACTTTGAGTTTAAATGTAATATAGGGGATTTGAACACAGACATTCAAGCTCCTTTCAGCTATCCACTCTCTCTCATACAAATAATACCCATTGAGTGGATAGCTGAAGGAGGCTTGGATGTCAATATTCAAATTCTCTATCTTATATATATAAATCAATGAATAAAATAACAAGAAATGGAAATAAATTACAATGTTTCAACATTGGCATGTTAATTTTTAAAATATTAATTTTGGTTTTATTTTGATTAACTGTTTGTAAATGAAAGTCATTCCTTAGATATTGTATCAAATAGTTGACCAATCATAGTTCAAGAAAGATAACAAAAGTTTCTGTATTTTCTGTTGCTCTATTGGTAATTAAAATTTTAAAAACTTTGCTGGAAGTGATGAAAAATGTAAAATAATGGTTCTTCAAAAGGCTGGATTGCATTGAGTTTCTTCAACATTTTTCAACCACTAGATCTTTCAAAATTTCAATAGATGTTATCAGAGTTTATAAATCATATGTTTTAAATTTAGATATTTTTCCAATTTAGATACTGTTTTATTGTTGTTGTTGTTATTATTATTATTATTACTACCTCTACTACTACTACTATTACTACTACTACTACTACTACTACTACTACTACTACTATTATTAGTAGTAGTAGTATTAGTAGTAGTAATAGTAGTAGTAGTAGTAGTATCATCATCAAAATCAGGAATGTAGCCAATACCTAAAAAATAAGATATAAAATCTGATGTAGTTGACTTTTGAATGATGTAGTTTTATGATTTTTCAATTCTTACTATATATACTTATTAATTACTAATATTTCTGTAGTGTAAGTTTCACTACTATGTCTCTCAGCACATGGTAGGGACTAGTTTCTATCCATTTTTAATACCTTGTGGATGAATTTAATCATAAATATATGATCAAATATGCGACAAAGATAAATGTTCTTCAAAATGCACATTTTGTGCTAAACCAGTACTCATCAGATGGCCCAGACTACAATCTCTTACATATATCTTTATCATTGTTTAGTATGTATAAATTGTAAATTATTACAGTTTAAGTGACAAGTGTCAAACTTACTGCCCTCACAACTTTGAAACAAACCACTTAATGGCAATACATTAATAATTTTTATTAGTCATTCATTATACTAGAGATTATCCAACAATGAATAATATTTCCATAGTGAAAATTATGCATAAAGAAGTATTCATTATTGGTTGATCTCTAGACTAATGAATAACTAATAAAAATTATTAATATACTTCTTAATGTTTTAAAAATAATTAGTCTTCAAGCTTATGAGACAAATCACCAAGTATTTGAAAATAAAAAAAGAACCACAATGTTTAAACAAAACAGTCATTGATTCTATCAATGCCTTTTTTAATATAAGACTAAACTATATTCAGATAAAGATTTTAAAATTTTATTATTTTTCTTTTTCTTATCAACAATACTTGTATAAAGTTTTGTTTATTGTGTTCTCATTAAAGGTTTTTTAGCAACAGAAAATATGATCAGAATGGTATTAAAGTTGAGATATCTGTTGTTTGAGAAAACAAAATATGACATAGTGTCCATATACGTTATAGCTATCAAATATCTAGAGAAGAAAGTTGTTAAATATTTTTAATTTTCATGATAAACTTTATTCAACAAGAAAAATAAACAGGAATTTTAAAGCTTCAATTCCACAGAACTATATAACAAAAGTATTATCTATATAACTGAGTCAAGTAGATGTTATTATTTAAAAAAATTTTTTTTTTAGATTATTAATTATAAGTTATATTGGAAGTCTATAAAAAGATCTTTTAAGTTAAAAGTAACTTAAATTTTATTATTTGATAGATCACATAGTCAGATTCTTCCAGTTTAATTGGTTGTTGCCTTGCTTACATCATAATAAAAATGTACCTAGATTATTTCACAGAAATTCACATTATATTAGTAAGTATGTGCAAATCTGTAATGTTCATAACATTTTGTGGAAGAAATTTGATAATATCTGTCACTCCTTATCTGACTAAAGAATAACACCAGTCTATAGATTCCTTTTTAATATAGCTTACTCCCTTTTATTTTTGACCATATTTAACAAATTAAATTAATAGCAAAATAGAAAATCTATTAGAATAAAATGAATTAACAATATATACATATTTTATTATAAATAAAAGGATGCAAAGTTTAATTATTATATTCAAATTATATTAAAAAGAAATAAGTAAATAATTATGAAAGTTTATAAGACTAATTAATCATTATATAATTAAAAGATTTTTTTTTCTGAATTATTTTTTTCAAGAATGAAAAGTGAATTGTTTTATAAATCTTGTAAAATAATTATTTTGAAAATATATTCATAAAATGGCTTATTTATAGGCATATATACAGATTGAAATGTAAAAAAAATTTAAAAATAATAATTAGTAAACTAACATTTTAAAATAAATGGTTAAGTTAGTCTGATGGCAAAAAAATCAAATTTTTTTTAAAGAATAGGATATAGTTCCACCCTGATAAGTAACTCTATTGTACTATGGCAGGGTTATCCATATCATGATTTTTATGACATAGTTTAAAGAAAATGGTTTCAATAACCAAAAACATGTTTACAATTTTAGATATTTTTTGTACAATAATTTACATGATATTTATTAAATATCAAAAATATAAATTATTAATAGCTTATTTTGAATGGAAATATTTTATTTTCAAAAATAGAATGTTATATTAGCAGATGATGCAAATATGTTCTAAAGTTATTTAGAAGATTAGCTTTCTATATAAGCAATCTAATTATAATAATAAGTATGAAAATATCATAATTTTGCTATAAATATTGAAAAATTTTAAACTTTTAAAGCATCTTTTGTTAGACTATAAGAGAAATAAATAAGTATTCAGATTTTAAAAAAAATCAAAAATAATGAAGATTTCATTGATTTTATAAAATGAAAATAATCTTTCTAGAAATGATGACGTGTAATCTTTTTGATTTGATTACAACCTCATTTTTTAAATATTTATAGAAAAAAAATGTGAACATTTAAAATTTATTTTAGTAGTAAACAAAAATATCTATCAAATGAAAGCAAATTTATTATTTTCTGATAAGTAATAATGGTTTAATCTTAAATTTTACATTGAATGTGAAAACAAAAAAAAAAGATGAAATCTGAGGAATATGAATAGATTAACAAGAAACAATTTTCATTGATTTCTCGTGTTAATATTTAATATTTTGTGCCCACAATTGCTAAATCTTAATAAAATAAAATAAATAGGAAATGATATTTTTCTTGTAAAAAGTGATATAAACAAAGAAATATCACTCAAATTAATTCAAAGTGCAATTAAAAAAATAAAATAAGATTTAAGTGTAAGTGTGCATGTACTGTTAAATATAAGTATGATTTTTATATTCTGAGTGTGTTTAAAACATAGAAAACATTCAAAAATTTGATACATATTATATTTTTCTTTAATATTTTTTAATAAGAAATTTAAGAGGAAAATTGTTGATTGGCAGTGTTACTAAATTTAAAAACTTAAAACAAAGGTAGCAGATAATGACCTGGAGATAATTATAATTGTAAATTTAAAAAAATCTAAATTTTGCTTCTAAAGTAAAATTTAAAATTTAAATGAAAAGAAGTCCTTTTTAGCAAAGAAAATGGTATATATATAAGACTAAATTGAACAGATTCACTCTCTCTTTCTTATTGTTTCCTATGAAAAAGCTGATCAGTAGCAGGACAACTAATTAATCCAGAACCACTGGAAATATGGAGAAGAACTAATAACCTGAAAAGTAACTGATACTGAACATTAAAAAGCTGATTTCTATTTATCAAAAGCTATGACAGTATTAAAACACATATTTAAGATGTTTTCCATGGCAAACTAAAAGCCTCCTCATATGTCTGGGTGCTGAGATATTTGAAGATGTTGCTCTGACCAGTTAAATATATCTATCTTTATTCTGTATCAGAATAGTCATCTATGAACAAAATAGAAGTTATGTTCATCTGCAAATTATTTCCAGACAATTCATAAAAATTTCTAACTCAACAATTTATCAAGCATGAACAAAGAAAACCTCATATGAAATCAAGAGACAAAAAAATAAAAATGAATAAAAGTTACCTAGAACTGAATAAACTCTGATAATTACTAGTAAAATATATTCAAATAATTAATAAAGACCTTTCTAAAATATATAAAAATAAAAATGTAAATATTTTATTGTGTAAATTATTTGACTTTATAGTCTTTTTTATTACATACTACTTTTTCTTTTTCTTTGCAATTGTTGTTTAATATTTTTTTTTTAGTTACCTATTATTGGAATAATTATATTATATGGAAGACAAATGTCAAATGTAAACAGTTTTGTTATTATTAAATCTGTTTTTAAAAATCTCAAAAATTTCATTTTAAATTTACTTCTTATGATAGATTAGTCTTATATAATAGTTTAAGCTGACTAGAAATAAAAAAACTCACCATTTCATGCAAAAGAAATAATATAATTTGATATTTCCAATGATTTGAGAGTTAATTTTGGAGAATGCTGGCACACAGATATAAACTGTTTTTAAAGATGTGTATATGATTTCTCTCAAGTATTATATGGACTAAATTAGCCTAGAGTGGTAATGATAATCAGGAAATATAACTATGTTTTTTCAAATTAAAAATGCATTTTCTCAGTTATTTACTTTTATGAGAAATCTCAGCTTGATAATGTAGTAAATTAAAAAAAAATCAACAACAAAATTATAGTTAGATAGATGTTAAATATGTTAAATAAAATCATAAGTACATAAACACCCCAATGTAATTTTAATATATGTATGGCTGAAGAGTTGCAGGGAGGAGAAGATTGATGTTTGTCCATTAAAGTTTGAAGATTTGCTATCCTAACATAAACTGAGCACTGATTGTATATATGTGTGAGAGATAGTGATTTGGACCAACCGATGAGTACTGATTCAGCATGAAATGCATATATTAGAGATCATGTATTTTTTTCACATATATGTGATAATATGTATCAGTTGTAAAAGATGGAGTGCATAGCTATAGGGTGCTTGAAAGTTTGAGTTAAAGTTCCTTCTAATATATTGTAACGATACGGGGAAGGAGACTTATGTAAACTGCACTACGGGGCGCCATCTAGGCATTTGAACCTAGAAAAATTTATAAAGTAGGCAGATACGTGAGTCAAAAAAAAAAAATATATTATTTTTTTTTTTCTTAAATTTTGATTCCCGTCGTTAGCCCATGTCACTAGCTCAGTGGAATAGCAGAGATTTAATAATATCATTTACTAGTATATAAAAGAATAAAGTAAGCCACTGCCAGTAATTATCATACAAACAGATTTATTTATGCACATATATATAAGGTTTAAAATTATTTTAGTGATTTACATTTAAACATTTAACATTATTTTTAACTTTGATTTTACTTTAATTTACATTGAGTTACTATTATATTATAAATTTACATTTTTAATCAAGTTCGCACAGATGGGATTATATTAACCTGTTTAATATGTTGCTATAGATCGGTTACATAGATTTCAACGGTCAAAAACATTTCAAAGTAAACATAAACGATCAAAATACAAAGTTATTGATTACTGACAATTGCAGAGGGAAATATAAGAAACCCTCTAGTATTCATCGTAAGATACCTGCATCATCACCAATAACTTAAAAGACATCCGAATAAATATCTTTTAGATACTCACCGTAAGGTATCAGTATTTGTCGAATGTCTATATATTTTGATCAAATATGAAAACGCAAACATATTTAACCGATAGCCAATCTATGCAAGCGTCTATAAACAACTTAAATTTAATAGTTTTATAGGATCGAGCCTGAATATACTATATAGATTTGCATTCGAAAATAAAATATTCTATCCCTATTTAACCCTAGGCAACACATTTCGCAATCAACCGGCGCCAATCCATCTGATACATTCATGTATTCAATGTAGCATGATACGACAACACAATTATATTGTCAGGAATGTACATCTGAACAATATGAAGAAAGAAAAACGACATTGACTCTCCACCCACAGGAATGTGACATCTGTGGGCAAGTAGATCAATAAACTAAAAACTCCATAGGAATGGGCTGCGGTCTTCTGCCGACTTACAAACCCATCCATAGGCAAACAGAGGGTGTGTGGCGTATATCTATAATCCTGCCCGTGGCGGATCTCATATTACACCTACTAATTACATAAATATATCCAATCCATTGAACCAATTCAACTACGAAATGAACAACCCAAGATTACCCTCCCTTAATTATCTTTACAAATCGATACAGCCATTCACGCCCGACTCAAGTTTAACATTTTTTTATAATTTATTTAACGGAAAACAGAAATCATAACAACTTAAAGAACAAAATTAAATAAATAAATAAATAAATGGAAATGATTTTACAAATTAAATACATTAAATAAAATTATAACCAATTAATAAATATTGTTGGTCAGATAGAATAATATTAAAATCATTTTAAATATGAAAAGTTTTTAATTTACTTTTCATAAATTTTAAAGTTCTTACGGTTATTGAAATAGTTCATCCTATTATATTCCTGGCCGTTTAAACGTGAATTCCCACATCCGAAGATTAGTATCCGGTTGATTTATTTATTTATCCTTTGGAGATTTTGTTTTTCGTGTAGTTGGTCCTCATTGTATAAACGATGGCCCATTTTTTTCTCTTTCTTAGCAGAACTGAAGGGATTGAAGCTGTGCGTCTTTTTCAATCCCCCCAGCGCTAACACCTAGCTGTTACATCGTCAATAATCAATCAATTTCCAGTCACTAACTTATGCTTTCCAAAACTTGTCCTTTTTATATTTTTGTCAAAGGATTGAATTAACATTTCGTCATGGATGTAATGATCCTTTCGCTGAGGTCCGATTTCCCAAATGGATTTCTTTCATTGGCTAATCCGTTTCTATTGTTTTCTTTCTATCTGACTGAAGTTATTTCATTTAAATGCTCAAGGCTGGTTTACATTTAACTAATTAACAATCATTTCCATTTCTAATTAATTACACTGTTTTCCAAATCAAAAATATATTTAAAGACAGATTTAGAGATATAATTTTATCTCCAAATCTTTTTAAAATTTAGTTTTAAAAATACCTTTTTCTTTAATAAAAATTTTATTTTAATAATTTTTATTATCTGTGCGACTTAATATATAAGAGTTTAAGATGATATTTTAATTTCAATTTTTAATTTTTAAAGAAAGTTTTTAAATGCGAACTTTTTATTTTAACTTGTTTAATAATTATATATAAAAAAACAATGTAACGAACGTCTGTGCTCGTTACAATATATATATATATATGATAAACAAAACAAATTATAAATTTTGTAACTTGCTCATAGCCCACTATCAAGCTTTGTTTACATAAACTCTGAGAGAGATAGAATTCAATATCTCTTTCAAATTGTCTCCAACCTTTAAAGCATGGTTTTAAAGCTAGTTGGCTACCCTTTACTGACATGATCCAACTAGCTCGAAACCATGGTTTAAAGGTTGGAGACAATTTGAAAGAGATATTGAATTCTCTCTCTTTCAGCATTTATGTAAACAAAGCTTGATAGTGGGCTATTCATAAAGCTCCATCTAGTGATCACACACATACACACACACATATATATATATATGTGTGTGTGTAAATTTTACAAATGTATTTGGACATATATAGTTTTATCACAAGACCTCATTAGAATTGTTATTTAAGTAAGAGAAGTTAAACTTCATTTTTAAAGACATGAACTGAAAGATATAGATAAATTTTAAAATTATAACTATTACTAAGATAAATTTATGAGTCTAAATTGAGTAGTTCTATTAATAACATGCATTCATTATTGTAGATTTTTGTCTTTTTATAAATTTTCCAAAGTTATGCTCTAGCATGATTTTAGCATTTTTCTAGATAATTCAGAGCTTTAAGAAACTTCAAAGGGTCATTTCTGTTACAGCTTGATTTATATTTGACAAGAGTGTGATAATGAGGACATATATATATATATAGGATTTGAACTCAGATTTTCAAGCACCCTTCAACTATCCACACTATCTCATACAACTGATACACATGACCACACACATGTAGAAAAGATTAATAATCACCAATATACATATTTCATGCTAAACCAGCACTCATCAGTTGGTCCAGATTATCATCTCTCACACATATATATAATCTATGCTCAGTTTATATTAAGATAGCAAATCTTCATACTTTAATGGACAGGCTTTAATCCATTGCAACCTCCAACTTTTCAGCCATCCATATCATTGAAAATCTGATGATGAAAACTCAAATCCCATGCTGATGCTAATATTATTACCATGACCATGTTGACCTGAAGTCACTGACCCCTCATGCATAGGACAGTATCCATTAAATACTTATAAGAGGGATGGACAGGATACAAGCTTGATATGTAAATATTTGAAAACCAGGCACTCTTCACAAACCTGGAAGCTTAATTGTAAGTATAGAGGATTTGAACTCAGATTTTCAAGCACCCTTCAACTATTCACACTATCTCATACAACCGATACACATGACCACACACATGTAGAAAAGATTAATAATCACCAATATATGTATTTCATGCTAAACCAGCACTCATCAGTTGGTCCAGATTATCATATCTCACATATATATAATCAATGCTCATTTTATATAGCATCAGCATGAGATTTGAGTTTTCATCATCAGATTTTTAATGATATGGATGGCTGAAAAGTTGGAGGTTGCAATGGATTGAAGCCTGTCCATTAAAGTATGAAGATTTGCTATCTTAATATAAACTGAGCATTGATTATATATATATGTGAGAGATGATAATCTGGACCAACTGATGAGTGCTGGTTTAGCATGGAATACTATTTTGGTGATTATTAATCTTTTCTACATGTGTGTGGTATCGGTTGTATGAGATAGTGTGGATAGTTGAAGGGTGCTTGAAAATCTGAGTTCAAATCCTCTATACTTACAATTAAGCTCCCAGGTTTGTGAAGAGTGCCTGGTTTTCAAATATATATATATAATTTCTAAAATGTAAGTGACTGGTTCTGTCTATTTTAAATGTTAGCAAATCATACAATGATCCATTTAAAAATGTGAGATAACCTAGCTGTTTTTTACTAGTAATTGGAGAACACAATATTAACTACATAACAATGTATTTTTAACTGTAACTTTTCTTGAATTCAAACTGAAACTCATTAGATCTTTTTCTTATATTTTTTTATAAGTTTATATTTCTTACTTGATTCATTAATGTATTATCTGTGATAACATAATCTCTGTTCAAATGTGTTTACATAATTTTCCCTCTTTTAATGAACTACATTGAGGATTTACTTGCCTTCTTATCTTCCTAAATTAAAATTATTTCTCTATATATTTAAATAAGTATAAAATGCATAATTTTTTGACTTTTGAATCTTGGCTTCAAAATAAATCTTTTTACAATTTTTTTAAAACTATATATCAAAATACACATTCATGACAGATTGACACTATAGATATGATAAACTCATAATCATTCAAAATAAAAGACAACTCGTTGATATACAACTTAATTTTATATAATCCATCGATTTTCGTTGACACACGAATCTCCTTAGAATGCCATTTTTAATTTTTTGGCAACATTATGATCATATAATTTAATGAAAAATGACTATAAGAAGTAGACTGCATAAATGATTATAATTTCTACTTGTCCAGGATGTAGTTATTTGTGTGTTTGTTGAAAAAAAAAAACATCCTATTTAATAAATATGGATATTTTAATTTGCACTCTTTAAAATAAAAAAAATAAAATCTACTTGAGTAATCTCCATAGATTTTAAATCTATTCTAATTTGTGTTTAACAATTCTATGGTTTTCTTAAACTGATCATGCTTTAGATTTGCCTATATAATTAGAAAGTAGGTTGAAGATAAGGCTCTGCTCTTATCTTTATAAAGTCATAATCTTGTGTTAAGATTTGTAGAGGTCCCTCTTGTAGTAAAATTAAGCATTTAAGACACATAGTGTTAAGGTTAAAGCCTTATATGTATTTAAACTGATCAAGTAAATCTTGCATTGTTACAATTTAAAATTCATAATTTGTACTATAGGTAACATTGAATATTCTATTTTATAATGATTTGATAAAGATTGCTTAAATATTCTGGTTCATAATATTATATCTATATAATAAAATATTTTATTTAAAATATAAACATAAAAATAATTTAGATAAGCTTTTTTTTTAAAAAAGTAAAAGCTATAATTTACATGACATTTTTTTTTAATATTTCAAATACATTTATTATTCTGTCTTTTGAAATTTAGAACTAATCATTAAAATGTCATTTTTTAAATAAATGATATTGAATAAAATAAAACATTATATTAATTTGTCATTAATTTAGCTTGCTTGGTATATATATATAATATTTTTTCTATCGTTTGTATTTGTAATTCAAATTTGCATACTATGTTAGTCTTTGTAAGAAAGTGGTTTCTTTAAATATCTACATATTTGTATATATGACCAAAACATAGAAATTAACTTCTACAATTTTCAATATATCAACATATAAATAAACAAATAAGATCTGTAGCTAGCTTAAAACAATACTGACATCTTCAGTAGCATTATAGTTAAAATTTAAAAATCAAAATTTTATTAAAAACATACTAATATTAATGTTCTAACGTGAATGACTAGCTTTTTTCTTATTTGGATCACTAATAAAATTTGACTCATACTTACACACCTCTTTATATATAACATTATATTTGTTGCTTTTATTAAGAGCATCATTTCCATTAAATAATTAACTTGTCAATATTTGGTGCTATAATAAATCCAATATAATGTGAAGAAACAATCAAGGTAATCCACCATATAATCTACTATTTATATATAATAATAAATTCCTTTTTTCACTCCAATATTTTTTTCCAACTATTTGTAAACTTATATAATGTATTTAAAATATCATTCCTATTATATCTTGTATTCAATAATTTATTAACTCTCACTGAAAAAAAAATTTTTAAACTAAACTGTTTTTTTATTGGCCAAGTCAATTAAAGTTTTACAACTTTTGATTGGTCAATTACAAAATCAGCAGTAAAATATATTCATCTTTTAATATTTTATAATTTTAGTTTCATTTGTAAAAAGTATATTAATAATTTGTCAGATTATGAAAGTGAATGAAAGTTTTTTCAAAAATAAATTTCTATTTATAATTATAAAAATATTCAATAGTGGAAAACCTAAAAAAAAGTTCATAACAAATTAGAAAGTACTGTGGACATCATTTTTTTCTTTCTCAATTTATGTTCTTGTAAAAGTAAATAATTTTTTTGTAAAATCTTACTATTTTTCTAAAATAATTATATTTTCAGCATATTTTATTAAAATACATTATATGTAAAAAAATACCAACAAAATATTCTAATACATTCATTTTTGTTTGAAAGTCAAATAAAGAGCTTGTGACAATGAAAATTGTTGACAAGTGCTCTTTTTTTATTCAGAGAGAACCAACCAATCAGAATCTAGGAAAGCCTGCTTTCTCCCATTGTTGCAGCTTCTTATGTTAATATTATTGATTTTTTACTTGTAAAATAATTCTAAAGAAGCAGCATTTTATGGTACTTTTTAAGTTTTATAATAAACATATCATCATTACGGTAATGTAAAAACTGATGGTTTTCAAGTGACTTGAAGCCATGTATGTTGATCCACAGTTGTTTCTTGGAAAGTCTTAATATATATTTCAATGTCTGATAACTTATTACTTATGAAATTTACAAAAATTTTTTTTTACTAAAAATATTTTAAATTCCTTCAATTTCTGAATAATAGAATCCTTTGCCAGGATATTTACATATATTTTTTAATTGATAAGGGTTTCACATACATCTTGTAATTTTTTTCTCTATACATTTTAATCAAAGTATTTTATACTATGTAAATTGCCCTCAGAAGAAGTTCATTTTAAACCATCAATTTCATTGCATTTATCTAAAGACTCATTTAATTTGTTGTGCCAACTACCTTGATTAAATCAATAAACGTTTTTGCAACCTCATAAAAATGTTAGGAACTTTTTAATTTAATTTTTTTCTATATAACTGTTTGTATATTGATGAAAAAATACAGTAGAAAGGTAGATGTATATATTTGTTCAAGAGTCTGATAAGACTAGTCAAAATAGACTTAAACCATATATACCAAAATGTGCTATCACACAATCATAAATTTAAGTCTGGGTAATTTAAATAGAGATAATCGAAATCTCTACAATTATATACACACGACACTCAGGCCAACAATTTTATTTTTTGCATTTATTAATGTATGAGTATTATTTATGCATAGTTTCCTGAGATTTTAGTTACTTCAATTTAAATTTTATATACATTAAGTTGTATATATTTAGATTTATATATGTGTGTATATATAAATATATAGAAACATTTAAATTATTCTTGTTAATATCAAAACCAGTAAAATCTTAATTTGTTTTACACATGTAGATATTTTCAAATATGTACCCAAATTTATTATTCTAAATTTTAAGTAAAATTATCAAGAGAGAAGTTAATTAATATATACAATCTGATTAAATTCAAAGAAAGTGAGCATATGAATAATTCTCACGTTTCTGATGTAAAATTAATGTTGATAAGAAACTAAATTGAATTATCTTAAAGTTGAGAAAGATGTAAATAAATCCGTAAATAATAACAACTGGCTGAATTCCTAGAATTTATTCATACAAAGTGTAAACAAATTTTTATAAAGAAATAATAAAATAATAGAAAAATGTTGAGTTTAAATTATATTTTATCATCGTTGTCAACAATGTACACAATTTAATATGAATAATTTATACATTTATAAACAATCTTATAAACTAAACAACTTAAAATTTAAAATGTTAAATTTCTGATTTAATATATTATTAATGGTTAGCATAGCTGCCTTCCAAGCATCTGGCTCGGGTTCGCTTCCCGGTCAACGCATTTGACATATGAAAAAAAATATCTAATGATTAAATATACTTTAAAACTTCATAACGAGTCCCTAAACAAGCTGCATTGCTTAGCTAAAGGTAAGCGTAGTTATAACAAAAAAAAAAAAACACACCCAAAACATATATAAAATTTAAGCAATCTTCACATGTGTAGGTGAATGTTGCATTTTTCTACATATATATTAATAAGTTGTTACATTTTTATTTACCATTGTCAAACTCCCTCCATTCACAACTTTGACGCCATCCATTTCAGATAAATACACTAATGATTATTACTAATCATTTTCGAAACTAGAGATTATCTCTAACACAGATATAAACTTTAAACCTCAGTTAAAGATTAATATATCTGATGTTTTAAAATTTACACACCGGGAGTTATTCACCTTTCTCTGTCCCGTATGTAATATCTTTATAGATATAATAAACATCTCCACACTTCCCTAATTCTTTTCAAATTCATATACATATTAATAAACTAGTTTGTAATATAGTTCCAAGTATTAAAATGGCAGATTACATTGCAATAAAAAATGGCACATATAGTTTCTTTATATATTACATATTGAGATTATTAGGGTTTTATTAACTATTGTAAAATATATGTAAAGACCAACATGTTATTTGTATTTAAATGTTTATTTAAACTAGAATAAAATTATAATGGTGTTGATTAAAGATAAATTTACAGGATATATATGCAGGGCCGGAAAAAGGATCGTCAGCGTTTTTATGCAAAACAGTAATTGCTCCCCCCCCCCCCTAACAAGTTTTAATGTTTTATTAAAGATAACAACTAAAAAAAATTACTATTACATATTTTAAATACCAGTATATTATATATACTGAACTTGAGATGTAATTAGAGGGAATTTGAACAAAGAATTTCAAGCTACCTTCAGATATCCACTCCATTTTATATAACTGATACACATGATTACATACATGATTTCCAATATACATATTTTATGCTGAATTAGCACTCATCAGTTGGCCTAAATTATGATTTACCACACATATATACAATCAGTATTCAGTTTATATTAAGATAGCAAATCTTTGAACTTTAATGGATAGGGTTCTATCTTTTCCACCTTCCATTCTTTAGCTATCCATATTATAGAATGCTCAAAATCCTTGGTGATGCCAATATTATTGCCATACCCATGTTGACTTTAAATCACTCTGACCACTCATATATAGGCTGTTAATATGCCCATTTAAATAAACAGAAGAGATATGTGTAGAATTCAAGCTGAATCTGTAATATTTTAAATACAAGTATATTATGTATACTGGACGTTTAGATACAATCAAAACTGATTTGAACACAGACTCCCAAGCTCCCTTCAGCTATCCACTCCATCTTATATAATCAATTCAAGAATTGGAAAGTGGAAAAGATTAAAGCTGTCCATTAAAGTTTGAAGATTTATTATCTTAGTATAAACATATCACTGATTGATGTATGTGAGGAATGCTGATGTGGACCAACTGATGAGTTCTTGTTCAACATGAAATATGTATATTGGAGATCATTTATCTTTTTCACATGTATGTGTGGTCATGTGTATTGGTTATATATGATGGAGTGGATAACTGAAAGGAGCTTGAAGGTCTGTGTTTAAATTCCCTCTAATTATTACATAATTATAAATTTACTTCCTGAGTTTTTACAGAACTGAATTTAAATACAATATCATCAGCATTTACAGTAATGAATATGTCATCCACTATAGCAATGGACCTTGGGTCATTGCCAAATGTAAATCATTTTTTACGGCTTTTAACTTCAAAAATGATCTCTCTCCATTAGTTGCACTTGTAAAAAGAATTCAAATTTCAGAATGAAATGATCAAATCATTTTTATGAATATAACTTAAAACATCCATTGGATTTTTGAATTGAGGTAATTCACTTGAAAATAAGTTTTTAAACAGACATAGTTTTTTGTGAATTTCCTCTCAATTTATGGCATTATTATTATCACTGTCATTTAAATGAATTTGTGTATTGAAACATTCATTTTTTTTAAAATCAGTTTCAATGAGTTTATTTATAGTTGTAAAAAGTCATTAATTATATAAATATTCATCATCCAGTCTTTAATGTACTTACTTTAACATTAATTAACAACCTCTCTCCAAAACAAATTACACACATACTAAGTCATCAATATTGAAATAACAATAATTTATATAATTTAAATTATATTAAGCCAATAAAAATCACATGATCAACATTTTTATGCTTGCTCTTAACTGTTATTAAAATAGGCAAAACTAAGATCTAAGATCTAAAATCCTAAGATCTAGGTGCAGTGCTCTCAAATCCAAGGTTCGTCACTGATGAAGGCCACAATCCAGAAACTAGTCTGGGGATATTGGATGAGAAAGCACGAGATGAGGATTTTATGCACAAGCCTTCTGGCATCTATTGATTACTCTGGCTTGCACTGAGTGGCAATATGTATAGAGAGTTTTTCCTGTTTTAAATTGTATTATCTGTTGAATCTCTTTTCACTCCAGCTTTTCTCTTATAAGAACTTTAAAGCAACTACATTATAAAGTCTATATTGTAATGGTAAAAAAAGTAGAGCTGCTTTAACCTAACCTAGAGATGCAGATAGAGGGGGGTCGAACCTCATCTACTCCTCTAGATTGCTACTAAGCGGCTTACTTCTTGAACCTCATTAGAATTTAATCTTAATGTATACCCGGTGGTCAGGGAGAGAAGAGACCACAAAAAGGAATTTTTACATATATAATGATCAGATGTACATACGTATGTCACAAAAGAAAAACAATACTAAGTGGTTTTCATTATAGTGAATGAAAGATAACAGAAATTTTTATTATTGACATTAAAATAATTCACACAATGCTTTATTAATGGTGTTGCAGGTTATTTTCACTGCCACCGGATAGACATATATGAAAGATCCATTGATCGTAATGATAAGAACAGACAAAATTTTACGTTATAATTTCTTCTTTAAAATATTCCAGCCAATGGAAGTGTTACGAAAAAGAAATCAAGAGAGAGAGAGACATGATTCATTAACTCTGTGGTTGGAGAACATAGAAATAACTAGGTGGTCAAACTCAACTAAACACTTTGGACAGGTTTAAATCACAGCCCTACTTATGATTTAAGAAGAATGATAAAGTGACCCCAGCAGAAATTTCCAGCCATAATTGAAACATTTCTATGAGATTTTGAGAAAGATTTTCTAATAAATATAAATATACAAGACCATGCACAAAGGCAATAGCATATAGTGGGCTGTGAGGCTCGAGAAATAACAGTTACCAAGAGGTTAACACAAGACCAGATAGCTCTCCATCTCTAAACTAGGTTAGAGAGAAAAATGAAACCCGTTCGCTAAACGTGTGACCCGGATTCAGGATCGGAGTTTTTTTTGTTGCTTATGTCCAGTTACATACATTGAAAGGACTGAGATCGACATGAGATCCAGAACATTTTTATTTATTTTAAGAAAATCCAAATGTAGGTATGTCAACCTAAGTGAACTTGGCAAAAAGAAGCACTGTAATATATGCTGAGCGGCCCAGTAGATCACCCAAGGCACGATATCATATAAATACGGTCAACAACCTTTAAATTTAAAAAAGAAACCCTCTGAAAAATATATATATTAAGAAAGCTCAACTATCACTGAAAATCCGCAGAAAAATAGTAACTTCCCTTATATAAAATTTAGATCACTAAAACAAGAGGGTGGATATTTTATTGATTTAGTTGAAGTTTAACCAATACACCCCAGAGTCAATGCTATTTAATAATTTTTAATACATATTGTCAAAATATACTCTCTCTTATTACTAAAATATAAATGCGAACGTTTATTTCACACTCTTCAAAATATAACTTTAAATTTGTAACCCTTCATTGACTAAAATATAATGGCATTTGATAAGGATCTTTCTTTTATATATATATATATAAACTAAGTTAAAGTTTGGAAAGTTTTATAATAGAATATTTAGCAATTTAAATCTTGATTTTGAAATAGAGTTTTGCACTTTCTATGATTTGCTTCCTTTTCTTTCTAAATAAATATTTATATAAATTAAATAACTTAATTACAGGAGTATAATGGCGGAAAGTTAAACGAAGTATTTTTCAATTAAATTAATAAGCACTATGGCCACCATTATATATAATAACCCCTCCCATTACGATATAAAAAAAAAGAAAAGAAAGCAATTAATGAAATATAATTTGACAAGATACAAACACCTAGATTTAAAAAAAACATATATATAGAAAAACATAATTCTAGCTAGAGTGAATTTGTAAATTTCAAAGAGATTTTTTTATTAATTTATGGTAACGTTACCAGTAATTAGATGGGGTGGGTCAAGATGAGTTCATTAGAGCTTTACCGCAAGTCTTCTCGGTTCTTCAACTTTGTTTTTCCAGGTTTGAGGGCAGATATTCACGGATACAGGGCAGACACTTTAGTTCTCTGGCTGGCTTACATGATTAGAACTCTGGCCTCATGAATGGCTCAGGAGAGCAAAGGCAAAGAGGTTACCCCTGCATTTCTGCAAAGCAACACATTTCTGGATTTTTTTATTTATATGCTGAAAGAATAGAGTGCAGCTTGAAGTAAGTACAGCAAGCAAGAGTTCGCTATATTGTCCAATCTTTCAGCAAAATTTCTTCCAACAAAATTCTTAAGATTTCTCTCTGACCTTCAGCACCAGTTACCCGCAAGCATAAGACCCAGAACAAAAGAAAAGTTCTTTATTTATACCCTTTTTTCCATTATGTTTTTAATCTGCTAATTAGTAGTGAATCATGCCCGTTGTTTCAAATTTTTCCTGTTATCTATTTTTTTATCTAATTTAGAAAAATGTTTTATTAATTAAATTCCTTTTCTTAATGGATTCTATTTAATTAAGAAAATTTATCTTATCGAATTCTTCCAATATATATTTTAAAAATAGTTGCAAATATAATTTAACTTTCTATATTTTATTTTATTAAATCTTTTCTCTTTAACACAATTCCTTCTTTAATTTAAGCAACTATTTGAGAAAATGATAAATTTAGTTTGAAAAAGAAACATACATTCACTGTGGTTGGACTTAGGGTCTTAGTTAGTCCACAATGAATGGTGAAGCCAGAATATATATATATGCACAGCTTCAATATATAATGAATAAAAACAAATATTGTTTATTATCTAAAGTTCATTTAAAGTCTTTAAGAGTTTCAATTATTTTTATCCTAGTGAAATCTTTTAGAATTTTTTAAAAAACATGATTGAAAACCTTCAGTGCTTTAATTGTAAAGTCACAGAGAAGTGAGAAGACTAAGTCCTGGTAGAACAATAAATGATGAAGAAATTTTATCTTTTAAATCAATCCATTTACATGGTAAACTTTAAGAAATATAAAACCCTTTTTTTATTTTTAAAGATGTGAAGAAGATAATTGGTGATCTTTTAAGAAATGAAATTCACTAGTTTTAGTCATTTCTTACTTAATTGTTTATAGAGTAATTTAATTAATTTTAAAACTGTATTTTAGATTTAAAATAACTTTACCTAAATATTTTAAAATGGTATTCTTTTATATTTAAATAGAAAAATATAAACATTCATTCACTCATCAAAATATTTAATTATTACATTAAAAATTTGTGACTATTTAGCTTTACCATTACATGTACACTAATATAAATATTGCTTTAACTGATTATATTTTTGTAATTTATTCACATATATAAAATATTAGGCATTTTATTAATTGTTCTATTTTATGTATGTGTGTTTTTAAAACTAAACCAAAACTGCTACAAAAATTTCACACACTATAAAATATGGGCAGCCATCTTGATTTTTTAAAAATTTTGTTTAATATGGTAAATTTAAGATATTATTTTTGTAATAAATCAATA
This sequence comes from Epiperipatus broadwayi, assembly GCA_028023455.1. Taxonomy (NCBI): domain Eukaryota; kingdom Metazoa; phylum Onychophora; class Udeonychophora; order Euonychophora; family Peripatidae; genus Epiperipatus; species Epiperipatus broadwayi. The sequence goes on along the minus strand of JAQFVV010006515.1, from coordinate 339,263 downwards.
AAAAATTTCGAAGTTAAATATCATTATTTTACAAATACCAAATAACTATCACAATATATATATATGACATTGTAGTAAAATGGACTGTTCCATTTATACATCATGTAAACTCATGTAAGAACTCATAACTGAAAATATCATAAGAGAAAAACTAGTCATAAAAAATTATAATTGACAAATTGAATTTCAAGAAGTGATTATTATTTAAATATGTTTATATTTCCTTATTTTGTAGAAATAATAAATCAACTTGCAATAATTAATATTTGCAGCATAACAAAAATAAATGAATTCTTAATTCTGCATTGTTTCCATGCTTCTCTTGTATCAGCACCCTTATGCATTGTTACCTTGCTTGCTGCTTTCCTCCAGCCCTGTATATATGTATAAATATAATTTTAGAGTGCGTGGGGAAGAGATAATTTCTTTCACTAGTCCTTACAAAGAGAAATGAACTAAAAGAAATAATGCAAATTTATATTTAAGCGTAGAAGATGTGTGCTTAATTATACACAGATATGCCTACTTTAGGATTAAGAATTGTTTGTAATATCATTGTATAATGCAAAATGATGAAACTTAAATAAAAACATTAATATGGGAGATATACCAATAGTATTGTTATCTTTCTAAAATTGTTAGCCAACTTGGATTAAGATTTAAAAAAAAAAAAAAAAATTGACACCAAAAGATTTTGATAAACATTATAATTATCTCTGATTTTTAGGCAAGAAAAATATCATAATAGAAAAAAGTTATTAAAAATAGTAATCTAATTGAAGCCATCAATACTTATAAAACAAACATAAACTACCTCCTTTTGATTTTTCTTATAAAATCAAAAACTCTATTAGTTAAACTATTAATCACAGTCTATATATTTAATCTTAGAACTCACACATATATAATAATGTGATGTGATGCACTGTGACTTCTCCTTATATGGAGTCAGAAATCTCTCAGCAACTATGCCCAGAGAAATCTGTTAGCCACTTTATCTTCCCTTTCCATTCCCTACCCTAAGTTTCCCCATAATCTGCTCCATCCTATTTCCACAACATAATCTTTGTCAACTCCATGGCCATCATATCTAAATCCCCCTTATCTTTTCTCAAACCCAGCCTAAAAACCAATAACCCACTTTCTGCATAATCACTTTGTTCATATTTATTCTTCCATAACTTTATCATTTGTACCCTTTCTGCTTTCATGCATTTGCCTAATATTTTCTATGCCTTCCTTACACAACTTGCAGACTAACTCATATTTTCCCATTTACGTGTATATTATCTCGTTGCTAAAGATCCTGTTCAAGCCCTAAACAATACACTACTTTTTTATTATTATCATAAATTAAATCACACTCAATGTTCCATTTACTTCTATATATATATATATATATTTAAACTCTTTTTACTCTCCATGCTAGTTCTCCATCTTTCCAACTCCATATTCTTTATTAATGCATCTATTCTTCTATCCCATTTCTTACCACTATAACACTCAATAATCTTCCTAACCCAATCGTCCCACCTTTTATACAAGTATACCGATATGATATAAATACTCTTCATCCAAATTTTCTACATACCACATTACCATTCTCACCCATCTTGTTGCCTGCCCTTTACTCAAAACACAATTAAATACCATTTTTGCTATTCTTTTATTAGTCATAATACCATTTTTGCTATTCTTTTATTATTTATAAACTGCAATCTACCAAATATTGTCATTTTGCTTTTTTCATTTCTCTTATAAAAACTTGACTATCACACTTTTCCTTGAATTGCCTCTTTTGCTGTCCACACATCTGCATCCAAAGCATGTCTTACTAATATTAATCATTCAATTACTGACCTCTGTGGAAATTTTCTGATACTTCAAATGACAATATTTGATCAAAAAATCAACTATTTCTTTGCTATATTCAATCAAATCTGATGTCATCAATATCTCAGGAAATAAGATGAAGTTTATTTCTGGAGAGATTTTTTAAAACAGGCAAAACTCTTCATACAGTAGTGCCACTAAGTGCAAGCTAGAGTAATCAATGTATGCAAGAAGGTTTGTGCATAAAATCTCTATCTAGTGTCTACTCATCCAATAAACCCAGACCAGTTTTTAGCTTGTGGCTTTCATCAGCAAGGAACTTTGGATCTGAAAGCACTGCACCTAGATCTTAGGGTCAAATGTAACTCCAGAAACCACCTTTTATCTCTACTTAACTACAAAACTATGAGTGTAAAGTTGAAAAACCAAGTATTGTCTTCAATCCAAGCTCATTAGCTTATACAGTCATATATGTCTGAACTCAGTTCAATGCCCATACATTTTTGTGTATTTGTTTCTTTAATCACCATAGTCACCACAATCATGTCAGGCACGATTAATATTAAACCAGGATACATCATATAATCACCATTTATTATGCTTGCTCAAGCTGTTAAAACAGGCAAAACTCTCCATACAGCTATGCCATTCAGTGCAAGCTAGAAAATTACTATCTAGTACCTACTCATCCAATATCCCAAAATTAGTTTCTAGCTTGTGACCTTCATCAGTGAGAAACCTTGGATCTGAGATGGATATAGTAGGAAAAAAATTACATATTTGGAGGATGAAGAGAAAATAATTTCATTGTAGGTGATGCTGAAAAAAGTGTAGGGTGAAAAGTTACATATGCTGAGATCCCAAATATCATTGGAGACATAAATTTTTGTGATTTTTGGTGGGTGAGTCCAAGGTATTTATTCAGTGGAGATTGTAAAATCATGTATGCAAATTAGTTATGTTTCTGTTTAATAATGCGTATGAAACTATAAGAAAATAATTTACACCTCTAGAGTTAAAGCATCAGAAGATAAATATGTGAACTTTTGTTATTTTGACAATCCTGACATATTTAAAAAGAAAAAGAGAAATGAAAAAGTTAGCAATGATGATCATGTTCTTCTGACCCATTTGAGTCTTTAGGATATAGTTAGTGACCATAGAAAGACATGATTAACATAATATTGTGAATTCCAAAATTGCAGGTAGTTTCTTGAAGATATATATTTTAACATTGTTTGACATGAAGGTAACAAGTGATTGGAGAGATAGATGTGTTCATCAGGATTTTTCTTGTCATGATAGATAATTTCATCGATGAAAATATTCTTAAAAATATCAAAGGAATCTTTAAATGATAAAGACATTAGACTAATATTTTTATCTGTTAAATATATAATTCATACCAGAAAAGGCAATGATATAGAGGTAGCTCTTATCTAGAAAGAGTGAACCAACAAACCATATGTGGAGGATGTAGCCTCAACATATCCAAAAGGATCAGAATAATGCAATAAAATAAATAAAAGTCTTTAAGTTCAGAAAGAATATAAAATTAGACAAATTTATGTTCTAAAGGAAAGAGAAACAAAATCAATGGAAAAGAAGTATTTAAGTGAATAACAATACAGAGATCCTATTTAGTCTCATTTCATGAGAAGGCTATTGTGATGATCATAAATTGGATCATGTAGCAGTAAGTTAATTTGGAAAAACAAGTAAAGGCATGTGTCTATATATATGTGTGTTTGGATTAAAGACTTGGAGGCACAGACTAAGAAAAGCTTTCAGATGAAATTCTTATGCAAAGCAAGAAAACTGTATGCTAAGCATACTTTTAATATATAATGATATTATAATCATAGAAATACAAGCACAAAGTGTGGGCAAAGAGGGTGATAATATGCAAATAATATTAAATAAGTAGAATTACATGACCCACTTTTTAGAGAGGGAAATCATGATTCTTTTTTGTATGGTGATAGTATTGTTTATGATATACCAAGCTTCCTTTACCTTACATTTTGGACGATTCCATTCTAAACATACTACACTGGCCAATGTAGGTTTAAAGATACAGCTGAGTTTGTTTTTATGATCTAAAAATATGCATTTGTGGTCAGAGTTGTTCTCAGCTCTTTATATAGACATTGGTAATGGAAAACTCTTATGCTAGGCTAGCATGAGATTCTCAGACATGGAACATGTTACAATTAGCACGATTGTAGAAAATTTTGCACATGAAGACAAAATTGGCAACACCTTTAAATCTACATTGGCCAGAGTGATATATTTAGAATGGAATAATGCAAAATGTAAAGTAAAGGAAGCTTGGCATATCACCATAAATAAAAAAATCCTGCTCCCCTCTTCTAAAACATGGGTCATGCAAAACAGCTTATTTACATATTCTTTATATCATACCACTCACTCCACACTTTGAAGCTCTATTGCTATGATTATTATACCATTATAAAGATATTGAAAGCATGCTCAACATATTACAATTGCATAAGAAAAGTTAAAATGTATAACAGAGTGTATATATATATATATATGTATGTGTGTGTGTGTCAGTGATTAATAAATAGTTTCTATTGTTCATTTATTTTGTTAATTATAATACTTTGTTTCTGAAAGAGAAATCAAAAGAAAGTGATGGTAACCTTGGAAATATGAATGACTATAAAAAAACAATATATAATACGTATATAAAACTTTCAAGCTATATTAAGTATGTGGTGTGTGTGCACAAGAATCACTGAACCACAATTCTAATTTTAGAATGCAGAGAATGGGAGAGGGTAGGTGCGTGAGATTTTGTGGGTACACACAATTTTAAGAAAGACTGACTGAACGAAAAGTTGTGTTATTGGTAAGAAATTCAACATATTTATTGAAAAACATGCAGTATCATTTTCAATTTTAGGCCAACACTGATTATGTTTAAAGAACTGTAGGTACATAAAAAGGTAAGACAATAGTAGTCAGTTACAGTTTAGTTGCCAGTGAAAATTACATATGAGTCAATTGAATGAGGTGAGCTGCTAGTTGGGGAACCCAGTGTTTTAAAGACCTTAAATACATATTTCCAGAGAACCAACAAAAGTAGTTAGAAAAAAAAGAAGCTGACATCAAGTTTAATGATGGAACTAAGTTAAGCCCGTTATTGAAAGCAATAAATTACTATTTTGGTGTGTCAAAATTATTCACCACATCTGCATTTCATAAAGATGTATATTAATTATGAATCTTAATCGAGTCATAATCTACTGCCTGGAAATGTTCACTGGTCAAATATTGGATGTAAAGCCTAAATATCTCGGTTAGATTGCCTATTATTTATCTTACTTAATGAAATGTCCACCCGAATTGTCTGCTAGTATACCAATGAGAAAGCTGAGGATAAACTGAAATTATAGAATTGATACCATAAAGAATAGAAATAAAAATTACAAAAATAATTTTTTTTTAATATTAAATGTTTATATTGATTGTGCACTAAAAAGAAATGAAACAATTGTTTCTTCAACTACAATTGGAGATTTTATATTAACTTGAAATAAAAGTATGGGAAGGCAAGGGATTGACTTATTTAATTTCTGGACCCCATACTTTTATTTCAAGTTAAATATAAAATCTACATTTGTGATTGAAGAAACAATTATTTTATTTCCTTTTATTGCACATTCAATAAAACCATTTAATATATTTTTTTTGTCTGTATTATTTTAAGTTTTTAGTATTGACATATTTGTTGAAAGTGTAATGCTATATCATACTTTAAAGTGACTTGGAAACTTATAGTTGATATATATATATATATATGAAAAGTAAGTTACTGTTAACACTAACTGAAATAATTATAAAAAATATACAAACCATTATACAATTACAAATATCCAGTAACGCCCTCTGTTTAAAGTTCTATATCCCAATAATAGCAAACCGTAAAAAGATAACACTTTACGGTTGTATGCTAAACGATGTTAAATATTGAAATACAGACCTACTCAAACACAGAGCATGAAATTTTAAATAAGCAAACGATCTTAAATTTTGCTAATAAACCAACAAGTTTATATATATGCTAGAAGTTAAGGTGAATTACTATAATAATACATATACATTAAAAGTTTAACAGATTAAAAAATGTTATTACATTTAAAAAAACATTAAACTGCCCTACTGCAAAAATTTGGAATTTTATTTATCAAACTAGTTGACATTCTGAAAAGATAAGTATGGATTAAAATGTTACAACTTAATTATATATCAATTTTTAAGCAATGCTATTGAATTTAAATAGATTAAACCTCAATTTTAAAATTTCATTCTAATTTGAAAAAGATCAAAAGTTAAAAAGCAAACAAAAAGATTTTCCAAAATCAATTAAAAAGCATTTGAAAAGATTAAACTTATAAAAAATAAAATTCAATAAAACTAGTAATATGAGAGTAAAGTGGGAAAAGCCAACATTTGGGGAAAAAAATTTCAAACTAAGAAAAAAAAAAATTGACAAAGAAGGATACATTGAATACGGTCAAAAATGCATTTCCCAAAATTACACCATGCAGGATAAAAATAACAGTGATACTTCAGAAGAAAGGTTGCATTTATTCTTTATAATATCTTCTATAATTTCAGTTAATTAAGCTATTTTCAGCATGATAGCAGTAATTTGATAACAGAAGTAATTTTTAATCTCTTCATTATCTTTTTCTCTCTTCTTCAGATCGCATAATATTTTTCTAATATGAAATACTAATCATTACAAACAGTGTAATCTTTTACATTAAGAATACATTTTAATAATTTATTGTATGCAAATTAATAAATTATATTTGTACTTATTTTAGTGAAGTATGTGCATTTATGTTTGAAAAGATTAAAAAGAGTTAAATGAGGTAATCAACCTATCCAGCATGCTATACAAATATGATTTATGTAGAAGTGCTACTTTAAAACTTAATAACTGAAACACAGGCTTATTATATACCTGTGCCTATATATGTAATATATAGGGTATATGAGCACAGACTTTCACACGACCCACCACTCTCCACACTATCTCATAACACTGATACACCTGAACACATATATGTTGAAAAGATAAATAATTACCAATATACATATTTCATGCTAAACCAGCAATCATCAGTTGGTCCAGATTACCATGTCCACACATATATGCTATAAGTGCTCAGATATATTTCAAGATAGCCAAACCTCATAACCTAATAGACAGGCCTCAATCCACTCCACACTCCAACTCTTCAACCACCCATCCAATTAAAAATCTGATGATGGAATGATCAAAGGCCACCCGAGGCCGAGATTCTGGTCATACCCATGTTGATCTAAGGTCAACCTGACCCCTCATGTACAGGACATAATCCATTTAATACATATACAAGGGATGGGCAGACATCTTTATTATGTAATAACTGAAACACAGGCTTATTATATACCTGTGTCTATATATGTAATATATAGGGTATATGAGCACAGACTTTCACATGACCCACCACTCTCCACACTATCTCATAACACTGATACACTTGAACACATATATGTCGAAAAGATAAATAATCACCAATATACATATTTCATTAGGGTATGAGGTTTGGCTATCTTGATATATATCTGAGCACTTATAGCATATATGTGTGGCGATGGTAATCTGGACTAACTGATAATTGCTGGCTTAGCATGAAATACGTATATTGGTGATTATTTATCTTTTCGACATATATGTGTTCAGGTGTATCAGTGTTATGAGATAGTGTGGAGAGTGGTGGGTCGTGTGAAAGTCTGTGCTCATATACCCTATATATTTAAAACTTAACGATAATAATTATTTCCATTATTTTATGTTCTATTTTCAATTTAGTTGCACAGAATTATACATTGACATGTGATTGAGAGTTATCTGATGTACAACTGAGAATCTCAAAGTGCAGCAAATTATGTTATATCTTGTGTATTTGGTAAATGAAAACAAATATTTAAGAAGTAATAAGAATAGACAAATCAATGCTTCAAAAGAAATTGGCACCGAAGCATATAGAAGCATCTTAATCAAAACAGATAAAGCCAATTTGTACTAGCCAATATTTTATATGGTCAGTCCAGGGAAATAATGGTAAAGAGTGTTTGCCTGAAGGTTTGTGATGATGGGACTTTAGTTGTATTTATATGTTGGATTATTTCCATCATCTACTATGAGTATGGAATGTCAATCAGAAAAATTTAACTTTATTTAAATATTCCAATTACATTCAATTGTTAGTAATAGCACACAGGCTGGTATAGTGCACATACTAACCTGTGTGCTATTACTAACAGTTGAATGTATTTGGAACATTTAAATAAAGTTAAATTTTTCTGAAGACATTCAATACTCACATTAGATAATGGAAATAGTCCAACGTATAAATACAACTAAATGATGAAGAGTATTTCGGCAATGATCCTCCAGTTACTGATTGACATTGAATGATTAAATTTTTGTTATTATGCTAAGCATGGTAAGCAAGGTATAAGGATGTACAAGAGGGATGTGGAAGTGACGCAAAATTAAGAATATATTTAATTTTGTTCTATTATGAATATTAATTATTGCAAGGTGATTCATTATATCTACGAAATAAAAAAATATGAACATTAAAATAAACAATTATTCTTGAAAATACAATTTGTCAATTATAATTTTCCATGGTTTGTTTTTCTATTATGATATTCTCATTTATGTCTTCTTACGCTGGGTTTACATTATCTGTATTTCAAATCACATTGGTATGTGATGTAAACACACACACACACATATATATATATATATGAGGAGATGACATCCTTTAATTAGAGAAATACTTTTGATGTTATTAAGAAATTATCAAGTACTACTAATTGACAATTCCTGAGGAAAAGCAAGATTTTTCATAATAGCTCTTTTTTGGGGGGGGGGGTCTTTAATGCAAAAGGGTCCTCTTTTACTTTAAACCCAAGTTCTTAAATTGATTTAAACTCAGAAAGCTATTTATTATAGGTGTGAGAATGTGAAAGAATAACATCTTACTTGACATTATATAAATAATATTTTTAACTTCTCCAGAGAGTTGTATATGTTGAATTAAATGTTTATATGGATTTTTGCTTTAAAGACCCCTATGAAAGAGCTGCTATGAGAAAAACTTGCTTTGCATCAGGAATTGTCAATTAGTAGTAACTGATAGTTTCTTAGTACATCAAAAGTTAAACTGTTTCTCTATTTAAAGTATGTTATTTCCTTATATTTATATAATAAAATCCATATAAATATATAATTTTCTCTCTCTATATATGTAATATTCAAATCAATATCTATATATCAAAATACAGAAAAATTCACATAAATTATATTATAAATTGTTTTTCTCTTCACTAGTGAAAATTGTAATTATAAATATGCGACTTTTTTCGCATGCGTTAGTGAAGCTATAATTATACTTAAAATAATGTGTAATAAGTCTGCTTAAATCTCAAAAGTGCTAATCAGACTTATTACACATTATTTTAAGTATAATTATAGCTTCACTAACGCATGCAAAAAAAGTCGCATATTTATAATTATAAATTTTATTATTTTTAGAGGTATTTTCAATTGTACATCTTGTAGACTTTATCAACTATAATAACATTGAATAATCAAAATGAGACAACCCTTCACAATACCCATAGTTCAATTTATATTTCCCACAATTCTGTTATTTTAATGTTTGATGACTGCCAATTCATTAACATATTGTGGCAATGTTCAATTTGAATAATTTTTATAATCAAATTTAAATCCATATTGACAAGATTTATTATCTGTTATATTTGATCATAATAAATCTTGTCAATATGGATTTAAATTTGATTATAAAAGTATAAAAAATATTCAAATTGAACGTTGCCACAATAAACGTAAATAAAAGAGGCTATCTTGATTTAAGATATTAAAGAATAGAGTTAGACATAAAATAACAGAATTGTGGGAAATAATTGATATGGGTATTGTGAAGGGTGTTGTATTATTTATAATTGATAAAGACTACAAGATGTATAGTTGAATGTACTTCTAAAAATAATATAATTTATGTGAATTTTACTGTATTTTGATATATATATATTGATTTGAATATTACATATATTGTGGAATGAATACAGACATCAAACTTAATTTATTATATATATCATCATCATCATAAACCATTATCAATCCACTGCAGGATGAAGATCTCTCCAAGTTTAATCCATCTTCTCCAATCTTTAGCTTCTCTTCTCTGTTGGTGACATAACTGCATTAAAAATAATTAGATAGTTTTCAGCATGTTCCTTGGGTTTAGTATAGAATTATTTAAGTAATAAGGGAAATAATGTTTAATTTTCCCATGCATATTTTTTTATAATGGCTCTTTAATTAGATAAATATTTTATTTTTTTTCCACATGCTAGTAGAAAATTTTAGACAATTTTTTTTAATAATTGGCAAACCTTTGGTTTAATTATAATATCCATATTTTAATATGTATTGCAAATGTTGTCAGAAGAGAGAGAAAAGTGTAAAATCGTATAAATAATTTCTTTTGTTTTCTCTCTTCAATAATTTTATTTAATTACCAATTGCTTTTAATTTTTTTTTTTTTTAAATGTACTAGGATAAAATAATTTTCTCTTTTTTGTAAACTATTTAATAAATATTAATTTTAACCTTAAAAGAGAAAGTTTTATGTTTAATAGTTTTTTTTTTTTAAAAAGAAAAAAACAATAAGATTTTAATATTTTGATAAATTTTATTTTTAATTAGAGTTGCTTTTTTCTTTATCTCTCTTCAATGAGAAAAAAATCAAATCAATGCAATTAATTGATTAATTTACATTCTTTTTTCCATATGTCATAGCATTGGCTGGGAGGTGAACCCGCAACAACCATCTGCAACCAACTGCTTGCCAGGAAGCTGTGCTGACTTCTTTTCAATGCCTATAATTAAGAAGAAAAATAGCTGATCAATAGTATTTGTAAAAATTTGCCTAATTTTTTGTTATAAAAATTATCAGGTTAGAGATAGATTGTGATTAGCTTGTAGGCAAAATTCTTCTAGGAAAAAAGTAATGGGGATATGAATAAATCAGAAGACCCAAATGTTTGGTAGAAGAAATTATTCCTTACTTAGCTGTTGAAGATAATAGTCAAGTCTTAATCCAGCTGCTAAAGAAGACAGAAGAAATTCTAATTAAGCTATTGAATAGCACAACAAAAGTTTTAAATAATCTTTTAGCATCCTATGAGTTTAGTTATACAAATGGTTTCTACAATAAAAATCCTGTGATAAATTCAGTTAAAAACTAGCCATCAACTTTCTCCATGTAACCTATCTTCACTGGAATAAAAGTATAGATAAGATACCCCCCCTAAAGTAATCTGCAATCTTGTCTTCAACCAAAAGCATGAGTCTTTGTCTGTGTTAGTCTCAACTGAAAATTCATGAAGAGAACCCAATGGATAAAATTTTCTATTTTTTAAACCTGAAATTACTGCTAATCAAGAAAAGGACAAATTAATCATACACATGTCTAGAAGCCTTCAAGGAGAAACTCAATTAAAAAAAACTGGAAATTGCAATTGGAAAGGATTCCATAAAAATAAAGCCATGGTTAAAGGCATTTTTGTGTGTGCACATTGTATTTTTATTACTAGAAAAAAAGATTTCTTATATATAAAAGTAATAATTTTTTGTAAGAATTGATAATTTTAAATATTTTCATTAAGTTAATGTTTTCAAATTGCAAAACATATTTTTCTTAGAATCCAGTCAATTTTCTCTTCAAAATCATAAAATAGTCTTTAGGATTTTTTTTTGAAACATATTTTTCTCTTTTCATTTGTTTTCTCTCCTACAAAACCTAACAAAAGGTTAATTAAGCTAAATCGAAGATTGTTATCTTTGATTTTAAAAATGTTGTATTCTGATGGAGTTGCAACTAAATATGTGCTTCTAGATAATTATTATTTTTATTCTTGCCCTAGGCTTGGCAGTGGCTTAATAATGAGCCTGGTCTATAGTAGACCCATTTCAAATCCAATCACAAGCTTGATTGTTAATTTATTTTTATTGTTGATCATTCATGATGATGAATGATTATTACTTTTATGTAATACTGGTTAACTTATAGTTGGTTCTGTGCTGACCTCTCATGCTCACTTCTTTTACATTAAATTTTATATTTTGTTGACTAGGGGTTGATGCTGATAAGTATTATCACATTAGAATCAGCCCATGAGTCTGTGCTGTTCCAATATATTGTGATGGTTAGTTGGTATTTGTAAAATAATATTAATAAACATAACATCAAAAATTTTTCTTGGCCAATTGTAAAAATAATATAAATTTATTGGATCAAACAAAATACAAAAAAAAATACAAGATGTTTCCCCATATTTTTATAGCATCTGAAATTCTTATAGCAATTTTGAATTAGTTTTAAAAATACACACATATAAAAAAGAATAAAAAAGGTAATTCACTAATAAAATGCATAATATTGTATATATGAGAATAAATTAGGTAAAATAGAATCAGTTAAAACAATATTTATATTATTGTACACATAATGGTAAAGCTAAATAGTGTCCAACTTTTAATGTAATAACTAAATGTGTTGATTTGTGTATGAATGTTTTGTTTCTCTGATATATTTAAATATAAAAGAATACCATTTTAAAATATTTAGGTAAAGTTATTTTAAATCTGAAATGACATCTCAATTATTGTGAAAATGGTAAATAAAATAAAAATAATTTATATCTATAATATAAATATTTGTTCTAACATATTCTTTGTACATTAATTTTATTAAAGTATATTTTATTTAAATATGTTTTAAAATATTATACACATGCTTCTCAATTGCTCTAATCAATAAGCAAAATATCTGAAAAATGTTCATGGTAAAATGCAAGAAAATGAAATTTAAAGATGTTATTGAAATTGAAAATTTCAAAAGTCATCTGTTATGCAGTTTAAAGTAAATATTAAAAAAATATTACCTAAACACCTGCATTTGGATATTTGTTTTATACCAGTTTTAAAATTAAATAAATTACTCTGTAAACAAAAAGTAAGAAATGGCTAAATTAGCAAATTTCACTTCTTAGGAAATTATTAATTATCTCCATCAATCTTTAAAAATGAAAAAAATACCCCATGATTTCCTCAAAGTTTCTCACTTTAATAGATTAAATCAAAAGATATAATTTCATCATCATTTTTTCTTCTACCAGGAATTATTCTTCTCTCTTCTTTATGATTTTACAATTAAAGTGCCTAAGGTTTACAATCATTTAAAAAAAAAATATTCTAAAAATTTTCACTAGGATAAAAATAATTGAAGCTCCTTAAGACTTTAAGTGAACTTTAGATTAGAAAGAGTATTTGTTTTTATTTATTATATATAAACTATGTAATATAGTTGTTTTAAAGTTCTTACAAGAGGAAAGCAAGAATAAAAAAGAGGTTCTTCAGATAATGAAAATTAAGCAATATATATTATGATTTCAATATTGATGATTTAATAATATTAAATCGTGCTTTCACACTTCCAATGTAAAGCTATAACAACCAATTGAAAACTAAATTAAATAGCTAAGCACTTTCAAGAAGATGTACTGCTCATATTCATAGCCAGTTATGATCCTTTCTTTAGAATCATTATATAAATAAATCTGATATGCAAATTATATGCAAATGAGTCACTAAGACCATCTTTTAGATATTGCAAAACATGCATCCTTATGATTAATGGTGAAAGAGTCCTCTGCTATAAAGTATGCTTCTTTTACCTTTTGCCTAATATCATGCCTCTCAGTACAAACTAATTTATGCAGATGTGGGTTCGAACATGTGTCCTGACAATTTTTGATGTTGAGCAAAAATTGAATTGCATTCTATGTTGGAAGTGTGAAAGCATGATTTAATATTATTATATTGAAGAGAAATGTAAAGTGTAAACATACAGGTTATTATTGATGATTTAGTATGAGTGTAATTTGTTTAGGATAGAGATTGTTAATTAATGTTAATGTGTATATATATATATATATATATATATATATATATATATATATATATTAAAGATTGTATGATGAATATTTAATAATTAATTACTTTTGTTAACTATAAATAAACTCGATAAAGCTGATTAAAAAAAATTTAAAGAATTTTTCAATCTACAAATTCATTTATGTGTCTGTGATAATAATAAAGGCATAAATGGAGAGGAATTGTATGGAGAACTATGTTTAAAAACTTATTTTCACATGAATTATCTGGTTCTAAGTTATATTCATGAAAATGATTTGAACATTTCATTTCCAAATTTTAGCATATCATTAAGAATTTTATTAACTCTCCCCATAAGTGTAGCTCATGGATAATCATTTTCAAAGTTAAAAGTCATAAAAAATTATTTACGTTTGGCAATGACACAAGATCACTTGAAAATTTCTCAATGATAGCTGGAAAAAATGACATATGCATTACTGTAAGTGTTGATCATATTGTAAAAAATTCAGTTCTGTAAAAGCTTAGAAAGTAAATTTATAATTATATAATAATTAGAGGTAATTTAACCACAGAATTTCAATCTCCCTTTAGATATGCCCTCCATCTTATATGACTGATGCACATGACACCTATATGTGAAAAAGATAAATGATTTCCAACATACACATATATTTCATGCTGACCCAATACTCATCAGTTGGTTCAGATCATCATCTTCCACACATATATACTCCCAGTGCTCAGTTTATATTAGGATAACAAATCGTTAAATTTTAAAGGACAGGCTTCAATCTTCTCCAACCTCCAACACTTTAGCCATTCATATTATTGAAAATCTGATGATGGAATGCTCTTGATGCCAATATTTGTATATCTATGTTGACTTTATGTTATTATGACCCCTCACATATATAACCTTAATTAATATGGCCGTTTAAATATGCAGAAGAAGGATGGGCACAATTCAGGCTGAATCTGTAATATTTTAAATACAAATATTAAATATATATTGAACTTTAGATATAATTAGAGGGGGACTTTAGATATAATTAGAGGGCATTTGAACACAGACTTTCAAGCTCCTCTCAGCTATCCACTTCATCTTATATAACCCATAGACATGACCACATACATGTGAAAAAAATAATTGATCTCCAATATACATATTTCATGCTGAATTAGAACTCATCAGTTGGTCCACATCATCATTCCCCACACATATATACAATCAATGCTCAGTTTATATTAATATAGCAAATCTTCAAACTTTAATGGACAGCTTCAATTTTCTCCACCCTCCAACTATTGCATTCGTCATATAAGATGGAGAGGATAACTAATTGGAATTTAAAAATCTTTATTCAAATCCTATCTAATTACATCTAAAGTTAAATATATATATATTGTAACGATCCGGAGAAGGGAGACTTAACGTAATCTGCACTATGGGCGCCATCTAGGCATTTGAACCTAGAAAAATTTATAAAGTAGGCAGATACGTAAGTCAAAAAAAAAAAATTTTTTTTTTTAAATATTTTGGTTCCGGTCGTTAGCCCATGTCACTAGCTCAGTGGAATAGCAGAGATTAAATAATATAATATCTTATCTAATTAGATTTCAACATTAAAAAATAAATAAAATAAGCCACTGCCAGTAATTAACATACAAACATTTATTTATGCACATATATATAAGATTTAAAATTATTTTAGTATTAGTTTTACATTTTAACATTTAACATTATTTTTAACTTTGATTTTTGACTTTAATTTACATTTAATTACTATTATATTCTAATTTTACATTTTAATTAAGTTCGCACAGATAAATTTATGAAAGCTTGTTTATAATGTTGAATATAGATCGGTTACATAGATTTCACGGTCAAAAACATTTCAAAGTAAACATAAACGATCAAAATACAAAATTATTGATTACTGACAATTGCGGAGGGAAATTTATACGTAACCCAATAGTATTCACCATAAGATACTTGCATTGTCACCAATAACTTAAAAGACATCCGAATAAATACATTTTAGATACTCACCGTAAGGTATCATTATTTATCGAATGTCTATATATTTTGATCAAATATGAAAACCCAAAACATACTTAACCGATAACCAATCCATGCAAGCGTCTATAAACAACTTAAATTTACTGCATTTTTATTTAGGGTCGAGTATGAATAGACCACATAAATTTGCTTTTGAAAATAAACATTCTATCCCTATTTAACCTTAGGCTAAAATTCGTAGTCAAACTGGCATCAATTCATCTGATATATCGATGTATTCAATGTAATAAAATACGGCAGCACAAAAGGTTAAGAGAAGAAATTGCCTCTTATGAGATAGGAATATTACATCTATCTGCAAAGAAGAGCAATAAAACAAAAAACTCCATAGAAAGGAACTGCGGTATCCGACTTATAATTCCTTCCATAGGCAAACGGAAGTGTGCGGCGTATGAAGCGATTCTGCCCGTAGCGAATCAATATTACATCTACTAATCACACCAATATATCCAATCCATTGACCCAATTTAACCACGAAACAAATAACCTAAGATTACCCTCCCCTAATATAACTTTACAAATCTATACAGCCATTCACGCCCGACTTAAGTTTAACATTTATATAATTAATTTAACGAAAAACAAAAAAAAATCATGATAAAAACTTAAAGAATAAAAAATAAATAAATGGAAATGATTTTACATAAATAAGGAAAAAAAAATACATCAAATAACACTATTAATAAAGAATTTAGTTTGGTCAGATAGGATTCTATTTGTAACAATTAAATACTAGGAAAGTTTAAAATTTAAAGTTCTTAGTGTTTTCAAATTAATATTGTTCGTTATATCTATCTTAGAAAGTTCTTACGGTTTTAGAAATGTTCATCTTTTACAATTGCTTGCCGTTTGAAATCCAGCGTTAAATTTCCCGATGATCCTGTGGTCCTCTGAATATAAGAAAAGCGATGTTTCATTTTTCCATTTTATAACAACTGAAGGGATTGAACGTGCGTCCTTCAATCTCTTCTCCCGCACCTCCGCACTAACATCTATCTGTCACATCGTAATAATCATAACAACTCACTAACTAATAATTTCCAAACTTGTCCTTTTATATTACTTTGAAAGATTGACTTAACATTACGTCATCGATGTGATGATCCTTTTCGTTGAGGTCCGATTTCCCAATGGATTTATTTCATTTGCTAAAAGTTTCTATTGTTTCCCTATCTGACCGATGTTTTTACATTTAAATGCCCAAGGCTGGTTTACATTTAACTAATTAACAATCATTTCCATTTCTGATTAATTAACCTGTTTTCCAAATCAAAGATATATTTTTATCTCTAAATCTTTTTAAGTTTTTGTTTTTAAAATACCTTTTCTATTTTTAATACAGTTTTATTTTAATAATTTTTTTTATCTGTGCGATTTAATATATACGAGTTTAAGATGATATTTAATTTCAATTTTTAATTCTTAAAGAAAATTTTTAAATGCGAACTTTTTAATTTACTTTCATGTTTAATAAATAAAAAAAAACAATGTAACGAACGTCTGTGCTCGTTACAATATATATATATGGATGTACAAAAGGCTTTTGATCAGAGTAAACAACATTTTAAAATTGTTATGGGAGACTTTAATGCTAGAATTGGTAAACAAATGAAAGATGAAAATGCTGTAGGTAATTTTGGTTATGGTAATAGAAATGAGAGAGGCCATAGACTTATGGAGTTTGCAGAAAAAGAAAAACTTTATAATATGAATTCTTTTTTTGAGAAAAATGTTAAAAGGAAATGGACATACATGGAAGCATACAAATGAAGATACAGCAGAATTGGATTATATTTTGACTAACAGAAAATACATATTTCAAGATTGTAATGTTCTTAATAAATTTAACACAGGAAGTGATCATCGATTAGTAAGATGTAAGATACATGTTAATGTAAAACTAGAAAGACAAAAATTATTAAGAAAAACAATATTTACAGTTGATATTCCTAATCTTCAGAAACATTCTAATGAATTTAAATTAGAACTTACAAATCGGTTTCAAGTATTAGTAGATTTTGAACATGATTCAGATTTGAATGATATTAATAGGAAAATAAGCGATACACTTTTAAAAACTGCAACAAAGATAGCTGGTAGAAAAAAGCAGCAATTGACCAATAAAATTTTTACTGAGACTAGAGAATTTATGAAGAAAAGAAGGAATATGAGGATATACAACAATGATGCATTAAAAAAGATTGAATATCTCGAATTTTGTAAAATGGTACGGAAAAGAGTTGAAAATGATATAAGAAAGTATAATTGTGAACTAGCGAGGAAAGCTGTAGAAAAGCTGTAGTAGAAAATAAAAGTCTGTGTAAAACAACATTTTGGTATTGGTAGGAAATTTATATCTGCAATAAAAAAATATGGCATTATTACTAAAAAGAGAGATGACATCATAAATTGTGTAGAAGACTTCTATCAAGAATTATATAGTAATAAAGAACAAGTGCCTCCTATACATATTATGTCTTCCGAATTGCCCAGAATTTTGAATGAGGAAGTGAGACATGCAAATAAATTTATGAAGAAAGGGAAGGCTCCAGGTAATGATGGAATTGTAATTGATATATTAAAAGAAGCAGGTGAAGAAATAGAAATTTTTTTTGGCAAAGTTATATACCAAATGTCTAAATGATAAAGATGTACCAGATGAATGGAAGAATGCAGTATTATTATTAATATTTAAAAAAGGTGATAAAGAAGATATTAGAAATTACAGACCTATCAGTCTTTTATCAGTTTTATACAAAATTTTTACTAAGATAATTACAACTCGTCTACAGAAAACACTGGATTTCCACCAACCAAGAGAACAAGCTGGATTTAAAAGTGGTTTTAGTACAGTAGATCATATCCAGGTATTGAGAGAAATTATAGAAAGGACAAATGAATATGAGTTGCCATTATGCTTAGGATTTGTAGACTATGAAAAGGCATTTGATTCTATAAACATTTCTTCAGTGATTAAAGCATTGGATCATCAAGGTGTAGATCCAGGATATTGTCATATTTTGAAGAATATTTATAAAAATGCAACAGCAACAATTAGATTACATAATGATAGTAGGAAAATCAACATTGAAAAGGGTGTAAGACAGGGTGACTCCATATCTCCAAAACTTTTTACAGCAGTGTTGCAAGAAGTATTTTGTGGATTAAAATGGGAAGCTAAAGGAGTGAAAGTAAATGGAGATTATTTAAGTCATTTAGATTTTGCAGATGATGTAGTTGTTTTTGCAAATAATGCTTTAGAGCTACAGGAAATGTTGCAGGAGTTATCAGATGAAAATAGGAAAGTAGGACTAAAGATAAATGTTAAAAAGACTAAAGTAATGTTTAATAGATTTTCTCAAAATATGAAAATAAAGATTGATTATGATGAGTTAGAAGAAATTAACAGTTACAAATACCTTGGTCAGATTATTAATACAGATGGAAATATAATGGATGAAATTAATCATAGAATTAAACTTGGTTGGAGTGCTTTTGGTAAAAATAACTTGATACTAAAAGGAAATATGCCTATGTGTTTGAAAAGGAAGGTTTTTAATAAATGTGTTTTGCCAGTTCTTACTTATGGATCTGAGACTTGGACACTTAATAGAAGAGCAATACAGAGACTTCAGACCACTCAAAGAAGTATGGAGAGATGCATGTTGGGAGTAACAAGAAGGGATCAAAAACACAATGTATGGGTCAGAGAACAAACAGGTGTTACTGACCTCATTAAAAAAATTAAAAGACTGAAGTGGAGTTGGGCTGGACATATTATTAGAAGAGATGATAACAGATGGACAATTGAAATTTTAAACTGGATTCCAAGAGATTGTAAAAGGCCCAGAAAGAGACCACATGTGAGATGGATGGATGAAATAAGAAAGTGTGCAGGGGTGATGTGGAGAAGACAAGCTAATGATAGGAAAAGATGGATTGAACTTGGAGAGACCTTCATCCTGCAGTGGATTGATAATGGTTGATGATGATGATGATGATACTTATATTTAACTTATATAATGGTAATTATATTTTTAATAAAACATTGTTTGATGGGGGCACGTCTGTTTTTCGTTACTGTTTTGTATAAGGGCGCTAATTATTGTTTTGTATAATGATCTTTCCTCCGACCCGGGTGATTATATAATGCCTCTTATTGAAGTCAGTTGCCAGATTTGCAACATTTAAAAGAACTGAAATGAAAAAATGGAAATGGATTTTCTTTTTTTTTTTGCTCAATCATTCTGACAATAGGTAGGGGTGCATTAATTTATTCAGCACTTGGACTGTTTATCATTCTATTAATTGTATATATATACATAAACTAGCTTGATGCATTTATTATGGTTAATAAATTAGTAATGGTTTTTATTTCAATTTTGGCTGATGAAACATAACTTTGATTTTTTTTTTCTCATGTGTCATAGCATCCGCCGGGAAGCGAACCCGCTAACCGAGACAACTGCTTAATAAAGTGGCTGTCGCTAACCTCTTGACCACCAATGTTTGACAACATAACCAAAGGAAGCAAATTGGCCTAACTATGGATTTAATTTAAGTTGGACATATTTTGAAGCAAGAAACACTATTTTAGCAAATCTCTGTATTATAAAAGTTATCTTATAATCATTTACCAATGCTACATAATGCTGGACTATATCTATTCAGCAAATGCATTCAGACTTCTAACATACTTATATACATGTAAACGATTAGTAATAGTTATTATATATTTATCTGAAGTGACATATCAAAGGCATGATTGCAGTAAGTTTTATACTAGTAAATGTAAGTTTAATATATACATATATAATAATCAGTAGTACAATGAAGCTTATTTAACTAATTTTTTTAATTTTTTGCATATTGTTATATCATTACTATTCACCTTTAATATAATACGACATCCCTCTCTACGGAGGAGATACTTGCTATTTCCATTGGGATAGCAAATATTATTCAGCAAGAAATACATAGCGTCATAATTAACGACGAGGCTGCAATAATTATACGAAACCAAACAGAATTCAAATTTTCAAACACCTCATTCATTATATATATAGCTGGGACGTTTCCTAATCATTTAATTAACTCACCATGCGAAACAATATACATCGCGATACGTATTATAAGAAATGTATCTAAGTAATTGATTGTTACACTGAATAAATATTTTAATCAAACATATTTAAAATTTATAAGTGCCACTTGTCTCAAATTATAAATTGATAAGAAAATATTATTTTCACGACGTTGCTACCAACGGCGATAATCAAGTACTATCTTGCGATTGCAATTTCTTATAACTGCGTGTATTAATGCTGAGAAAGGGTGATAAACTCTAAAGGTCAAAGTTCATGGATCGCGGCTAGTTCTATCACTTCCGGTGCTCGAAATGTATACACTCCCGATCAATAAAGCAATTCGATTGTTATTACTATACCTTAGCTATCTTCACTATATACAGGGAAATAAAATAACGAACAGTTTTATTCTTTAAGCTAAAAATGTGTGATTTGAACCTTTTCATTAGGGATTACTAATGTGAAAAGATGAACGATATATGAGTTGGAGTGTGTGTGGGAAGAATTCAAACATTGGTTATGGGACATTTTAAAATCTCTAGTTTGCACTAAGGAAAGTAAAGATTGATAAACTTAATTTACAATCTCCAAGGCATGTTTTCTTGCAACGTGTCCATATCTTATTGATAGTTCATTTCTTCCCACATTCAATCTACTCGAATCTTGTTATTTTTTTTCTAGCAGTTACGATTTGATTAACCAAAGAGAGAGAGAGAGGGGGGGGGGGTTAAACCGGCAACGAAAAGAAATGCACTTTACTTGTCATTTGATTTAAACCAAACATTTTTAAGCTTATAAATATTAAAATTACAAATTTTTGAGATATTGATATTTTTTTTAAATGAATAATCTTATATATATATATATGTTTATGTTTAAATTTTAAAAAAAAGTTTATTAATCTTTAACTGAGATTTGAAGTTTATATCTGGGCTAGGGATAATCTTTAGTTTAATAAATAATTAGTGATAATCTTCAACTTATTTATCGGAAGTTGTTGATGTTAAAGTTGTGAGTGCAGTAACTTTGACACTTGTAAATAAAAAATAATAACTATATATATAGGGAGCCAATACCTTTGTTATTACAATGATTCTTTTCAACAATGTAGCTAGCTGTTTGTAACGCTCTCATTATGTAATTTAGTCTTTCAAGTGTACCATACATACATGCAAACACGTGCTCATATCATGGCATAGTGGCTAATGCATCTATCACTCATACCAAGATACTGGGTTTATATCCAGGTGGAATGAAACTTGGAACTGACCAATAATAATTAAATGGTCATATTATTATTGTTGTAAGAAAAATGGGTGTCTAGCTATTCTTAAATAGGAGTCTAAAAGAATGAAAAACTATTAAAACCCTTACCAACCAATACTGGAATTAAAAAATCTGGTGAGCAATATCCTTTCTACTGTCCATTTTTGAGGAGGGGATTATTTGACAATCTTCATTATTTAGTAGACTATTTTCATCTATGCATATAAATATATATGTTAAGTGGGATTTCAGGCTTTTTTAATATGAAATAGTAAGGAAAAGTCTGGAAGCTTGATAATGCATCAAACTCAAGGCAGTAGTGTGATAGTATTTGTAAAAATTAATCCAGTATGGTTTATATTATTAAGAAAACCATGAAATTTTAAAATAACACAAGCAGTTGGGGAAAAAGAGGGCAATATTACAATACAATGGTGAGAATTATTCTATAATTTTAAAAATAAATATATAAGCTTTATATAAGTGTGTATTTAAAATGGCATAATTAAAGAAAATGTTAATTATATGTATATAGAATATAATAAGGTATTCATAATGAATCATAATATAAAATATATAGGGTATATATATATGTAGTACTAACTGTTGTCAAAGCATCATTTACACACACAATAATCAAGATGTTAATTTATAATTCTTTTTTTTTTTCTAATGGAAAATAATACAATACACTTGGAGAAATAACAAAAAAATGTTTATAAAAACATGAAAACAATATAATTTATTTAGAA
Organism: Epiperipatus broadwayi; assembly: GCA_028023455.1. Classification (NCBI taxonomy): domain Eukaryota; kingdom Metazoa; phylum Onychophora; class Udeonychophora; order Euonychophora; family Peripatidae; genus Epiperipatus; species Epiperipatus broadwayi. The sequence continues at coordinate 316,160 of JAQFVV010006515.1, read as the reverse complement.
ATCAGGCTTGAAATTAATATGATTAATAAACTAAAAATAATTCAAAAGCATTCAGGAAAGGAAAAAAATAAATTATCAAGTGGGCGAATGAAAATGATTGAAAACAAATATTTTCATTAAGCATGATTAATATAAACATTAAAGAAGAAATTAAATTCCTAATGAAAACAGACAATGCTATATAAAATTGATGACATGTGTGGCAAAAATGCACCGAAGCAAGAGTCTACATTTATTTCAACTAGTGGGTGTTCTGTAACTTTGATTAATTTCATACTGCACCACTATGTGATGATAAAACAATTCACAACAGCAAAAAGCAAAATGAAAATGTTCGGTAGATTGCAGTTTATGGATAATAAGAAAATAGCCAAAATAGTATTTGCTTGGGTTATGAGTAAAGGGCAGGCAACAAGATGGATGCTAAAGGTAGTATGGTATGCAGAAGATTTGGCTAAAGAATTTATGTCAGTATACTTATACAAAAGGTGGGATAATTGTGTTATGAGGATTGTTGAGTGTTATAGTGGCAAATAATGGGATAGAAGAATAGAAGATACATTAATAAAGAATAGGGAGTTGGATAGATGGAGAACTAGTATGAAGAGTAAAAAGTGCTTAAATATGAGTTAATTTATGATAATAGCAAGGAAAATAGTTCACTGTTTAAGGCCCGAACAGGAATTTTAGCAACAAGGGAATATACACATAAATGAAAAAATGCAGGTGATTTAGTCTGCAAGTTGTGGAAGGAAGACATAGAAAATATTTGGCATCTGCTAATTGAATGTAAATGCCTGAAAGCAGAAAGGGTACAAATAATGAAGTTATGGAAAAACAAATATGAACAAAGTGATTACACAGAAAGTGGGTTATTGGTTTTTATGCTGGGTTTGAGAAAAGATAAGGGGGATTTAGATATAAAGGCCATGGAGTTGACAAAGATTATGTTGTGGAAATGGGATGTAGCAGGATAGAAAAGAATATGAGAAAATGTAGAGCAGGGAATGGAAAGGAAAGGTAAAGTGTCTAACAGGTTTCTCTGGGCATAGTGGCCGAGAGATTCCTGACTCCATATAAGGAGAAGTCACAGTGCATCACATCACACGTATCACAGTGTTTGCCCATGTATAACATGATAATCATTTGCATCCACAATATTTTTGATCACTTGTGATATTTTTTTATGAAAATGTTTATGGAAAATTTCTATTATCCAATGATATGTAACAAAGAAAAAATACTCAGATTTTTGAAGCTGGATAATCTTTTGGGTGCCTGTCTTACTACATAATCTTCCAGTTAATAGTTTGACCTTGTCAGTAATGTTTACAATGGACACATTTTATGGAAATATTTGTTTTTCAGTCATGTTTATGTGTCGCTACAGATAATTTAATCCCTCTTCCCCATGATCTTCAAACATTTTTTGCTTGCTTAACATGTCTTTTAAGTTTATTATCTGAACAAATTAATAATTTTTTACATTTTCAAACATATTATTTTCACTATCAAAAAAAAAAGAGAGGAAATTAATGTTCTTCGATCATGTTTTGCTCACTAAAGATATTAATTTAATTTCAGGTTTGTTTTACTTTTATGCTTTTATAAATATTTTAATTTCTTTTTTTTTTTTCAGATATGTTATATTATTTTCATTAAAAAAGCAATTGAAGCTGATTAACATCTTCTTGCCTACTTTGAAGTGGAAAGTGGCTCCACCAGTAAGTAGTAAATACATGCAATCAGCTTTAAAATGGTAGTACTTACACTTTGGACTATTACTGTCATCTAACATTAAATATTGAATATCTTTAGAATTAATTTTTTAACTTTATTTACATTTTTCAATTACATTTAACTATTAGTAATATAACATGTTTTTCAATGGTATTTTGCTCCTCTCTTCTTCAGGTATTGCTAACCTGACCAATGACAATAGTAATATGAGAATTGAACTTGGATCAAAACCATTAGCTTAAAATTCAACATTCTAGAATCTAAAGGTCGGGGTTTGATTCCCATGCAATTACTGTCTCTCTTCAAGCCAGCAACATCCAAATAATAGAGGAGAATAACAGATGATTATAATTGGAAAATTTAAATAAAGTTTAAAATTGTTTCTAAAGACATTCAATATTTAATGTTAGATAATGGAAATAGTCTATCACTATAAAGAAACAGTATTGAATTGAATTTATATGTAATGCAAAATTAGATATTTATATGGTAACACAATATGTAATTTTTCTATTTAGGTTTTTAAAGGAAACTGTTAAACAATTGAAGCTGTTAAATAAGTAAATAATTGAATAGTTTATTATTTGGATGTTCATACCAAGTTTAATAAATACTGGATGTAGCATTGAAGTTATGATGCATGAATTTGAGCCCCAGAATCCATCACATTAACATTGTAATAAGCCAAACAAGAGAAAAACAATCAAGTGATTCAAGCAATTGGAAATAATGAAGCTTGAATTGTGATCTATAACAAGGAGTTCCAGAGTTCAACATTTCACCGCTGCCATAAACTATGCAGGGAAATAGAATTGTTTACATTATTTAATAAAATTTAAATATTTCAAAAAGTATGTGTAAAAGTAATACAATTTATTTAATACTTTATTTACACTCAGATTTCTGAATTGACTGAGGTCTTTTTACATTGTTTACCTCTATTTATTTTATTTTTTCTGTTCTTCTTGTTTATTTTCTTTTATTATCATTATTTTTTAAATTCTAGCTAACTGCAAGTAGAATATTTTATTCCCAATTTGAAAATTTCTAATTTTTCCAAACTTTTAGGCCGATTATCACATGACATTGGAAAAAAAGTATAATTTCTACAGAATGTTCATTAATAAAAAAGTTGATTTTTTTAAAAATTAGGCAAATCATTTTCAGAATGCCATATGAAAAACTGTAATACCTGTTGATTCTCAAACTAACATATAAAAATGAAAAAAACCGAGTGGTTCTACACTAAAAGTTTATTTTCAAAAAAATAATAATAATAAAAAATATGGTGATAGTTCTTAACATCTTGGCATGTAATAGCTATCATAAAATAGCAATAGTATATACACAAAGAATATAGTAACCATGACGTACTCTTTTATAAAAAAATATCAATTTATTCATAAAATAAGTGAATAATATTTATTAATTTATGCACAGGACCAAAACTCTCTATATTGTAATGGCACTTAGTTTAAGTAATCAATAGATGCAAGTAGATTTGTGCATAAAATCTCTACTCATCCAATATCCTCAGACTAGTTTCTAGCTTGTGGCTTTTATCAATGAGGACTTGGATCTGAGAGCACTGCACCAGATCTTAGGATGTAATGCAAAACTTCAGCAACCACCTTTTACCTTTATAATTTCCAATCAAGTAATAAACAAACTTTATATATATATATTGTAACCTAGTGTTATTTATATATATATAAAGGTATCTATATATATATATATATATATATATATATATATATATATATAACCTTTTAATAATAAATGACTAGATACTCATTTGCTCACCATGAATTGATTTACTAGCATAATTGATTGTGGGATAGCTACTTAAAAACCCTAAACTTGCTGGAAATACTTAGCTGTCTTATAAAATGCTAAAGTTTTAGTGGAAATCTTTAGTAATGGTCATGGTAAGTTGGTATGAGATTAAGAGGAAATTTCTGATAATTAGAGACTTCAGTACTGTATCTTTGTGTTTGATTGGTTATTGAGACTTCAGTAATGTATCTTTGCAACATACCACAAATCTTAAATTTAAATATTCCCTGTATGATTCAGTGCAGTGGTAGAGTGAAAGATCTGGAGTTAACCATTCATGGACTATGACCCAGTTTGGTCACTTCCAGTACTTGAAGTTAAGTTGTGAATAGCTATTACACAAAGGGTGCTAATTATTTTTTCTCTCTTTATATATTAAACATAATTTTACAGAAATATAGATGGTTTTATAAATGTAATCATGTGACAACAGTTCATTATCTAATCCAACATTCTGATTATTTATAAAGCACACAGGAAGTCTATAATTAGAAAGAGAAAGGCTTTAAACTTTTTCACATGTGCCCTAAATGTGAAGAGAGTAATGTCTTCATACTCTCAAATCAAGATGCTTCAGATTGGCCTATATAAATAAGAATTTAGGTTAAAAATAAGATGACAACTCTTATATTTATAAAGTCCTTATCTTGTGTTGAGGTTTTGAGAGGTCCTTCTATAGTCAAAAACTATATTATTTGGCTATTATACAAACCTTTAAGGTTTATGTGGAAAAGGTTAAAGTCTTTTTTTAGTGGTCTAATCCATAAATCTGGTTGCCTAGACAACAGTTAGAAATCTTGTAGTTTAGATAAGCTTGGATTGTTATCATGTGATTATATATATATCAAAACTACCCCAAATCTAAAATTAAACCCGACCAGAATAAAAATAATATTAAAACACAACCTAAGGTTTCACTGCTACAAGCAGACTTCTCAAGTGTAAAGAAATAATAATAATAAAAAAAAAACACACATTATATATACTATTAAAAACTACCCACAAATCCATTCACTTCCCATCCACCCTTAATATTAAAAGAACTCTTAAATAAGTTAATTGCTTCAGAATCATAAATTTTCAATAATAAAGACTCTTTAATTCTTCTTTTGATTTCATTTCTCTCAAAGAAGACAACCTTAGCTTCATCAAAATCAATAGTGTGGCCTGTATCTTTTTCATGGACATACAAAGCACACTATTGATTTTGATGAAGCTAAGGTTGTCTTCGTTGAGAGAAATGAAATCAAAAGAAGAATTAAAGAGTCTTTATTATTGAAAATTTATGATTCTGAAGCAATTAACTTATTTAAGAGTTCTTTTAATATTAAGGGTGGATGGGAAGTGAATGGATTTGTGGGTAGTTTTTAATAGTATATATAATGTGTGTTTTTTTTTATTATTTCTTTACACTTGAGAAGTCTGCTTGTAGCAGTGAAACCTTAGGTTGTGTTTTAATATTATTTTTATTCTGGTCTGGTTTAATTTTAGATTTGGGGTAGTTTTGATTTTATATTGACTAGTTTAGCTTTATGCTTGTAATGTTTATATATATATATATATATATATATATATATATATATATATATATATATATATATATATATATATATATATATATATATATATATATATATATATATA